>JAJUPC010000139.1:0-600000 GCA_023614405.1 Avena insularis | reverse complement strand
TACAATAGTTTAAAACAAATAATATCAAAGTATGCATCAATCAACTAGTCTTGGGAGAATGCACATAGAACTAAGAATGGCCACTATGCTCTCAAAGTAGGTGCATAAAGGTAGAAGGTGGAGACTCAATATAATGGTGGAAGAAAGGCCTTTTTATAAAAGGAAGTAGGGATTCAAGTCTCATAAAGAGCTTCCAAAAATTATGGTACTTATAGATTTCAGCTCTCATTGCCCCTATCATAAGCATCTTTAAGGTGATTAAGGTTAAAGTGACACAACTAAGAGGATATGCTTGACAAGTTATAAACTGAAATCTCATGCCCCTTACTTACGAAGACCGATCCTCATGCTACTCAACTTTAGTCACGAGTAAGCTCTTATCATTGTAAGTACATGTGTATCATTAAGAACATTAACGCTACCGCTTGCACATGATACGGGAGCTTTCCCATAATCAAAATGACAAGGCAAGCAGACAATGAGCATCTCAGCGATCTTTTTATTTGCTATTTGCATAGGTTTTTATTGAGGATGCTTCATAGAATGCTCATTATGGTGATACTGCAAGTTTCCACCATGATTAGGCATGGCTTAGGCTAGCGGCCCAGGCGTTTCTCTAACACACATACAAACTCCATGATCTTACAAGTTCCACTTTTATTTCACACCGCCGGGATCCGTAAGCAAAAGAACATGATATCAACGGGGTACAAAGTACAAGTGCAATGTTGAAAGCGTTCCCCATGAAACATGGTTCTGCTAATTTCAACTTATAAAGCGCAATCATATACGCAACAAAGAAGGACCCAATGGTTCAAGTTTATTATATGCAAAAAAGTAAAGTGTGCCATCAAGTTTGTGAGAGCTTTAATCACTAGTTTTCTCATAACAAGTTTAATTTGGAAGGTAAACAAAAGCATGAATATACTTGGAATAGCATAAGCTTGTAGGTAGGTATGGTGGACTCTTTGGAATAACTTGGTTTAGGGAGTTGGATGCATGAGTGGAACTCATATTGGGTTGTGGAGGCTAGCAAAAGACTGGGAGCGACAAACTAAGAGAGCAATAATGGCCATAATCATACAAAGCAACAAAACATCATAGATCAAAGCATAAAGTGATACTACAAGTTGAAAACTAAAGGATCATAAAGGCTATGGTGACTTGAGATAGTCACAACATGGTGTGAGCATGCGCCAAGTCAACCCAAATAAAGCATCAAAGGAGAATACCACTATACTATGCTTTAATATGCTAAAACAACGCATGATTCATCCAAGGCACATTAAACAATGTCAATTGTTTATAAAAAGTCATGCTACAGCAAAGAATACTAAGCATAAAGCCAAAACAATATCAAGCATGGCATGACAAAGCAGAGGCCACAGTTAAAAACGAGCTCTTTTTACCACATAAGTATGAACTTTCCTACTCTTTTTCAAACCAAACCAAACTATTTGCAAACCAATGTATGAAAGAGGAGGTCCAACAAATTTATTCAGCAAACTAAGCAAACCAAGAAAACGAAAAACTAAAACGGAAACGAAAATGAAGACGCTCCAAGAACAACACAACTATGCATGAAACAATAAAAATGAAGCGTTTGGAAGAAACCTAGGATTTTTGTTAATGAAGAAGGGGATGCCTTGGGCATCCCCAAGCTTTGACGCTTGTACTTCTTGGATATTTCTTGGGGTGACTCATGGCATCCCCAAGCTTGAGCTTTAGTCCATCCTTCATATCATTACTCATTCCTTCCATACACCTGAAATTTTTCCTTCATACAAAACTTCACACAATCTTTATTAGCAACATTAGTGCACTCAAGATAAAAGGTCTTAAGGTTCAGTTCTAACACCAAATAAACTTCCATTAGAACACTATCTACTGTAGCTCTTCCCTCAAAAAGATCAATTCCCCAAAAGAACTCAAAAAGGAACCAACAAGAAGCAAATGCAGAAAATGGTAGAAATATGTCAAAACAGACCAGCAGGTAAAGACAAATTTTTTCGAAGACCTTTTGTTGCTCAAATCAAAAAGTGTTGAACTAACGAAACTTAGATAACAACCTGGGTCAGAAGCACAAAAATTCACGCCTCAAAAAGACGTTCAGAGATTTTACACTAATGTTTACGGTGAAGCACAAAAATCTGTTTCGAGACAGCAACTTTCCCAATCATTACTTCTCTCTCATTAGAGGTTACTCATGGCAAAAAAGAAAATAAAAAAGGATAAGGAGCGGTTATTACAGAGGTAATAACTTCCAAGACTCATCTAAAACTTTTGGGTTATCTCCCAATAAGTACTTTTCTTTAACGCCTTTAAGTTAGGCATAAGAAGCAAGCAAAAGAATCAAGTGTTCTCAAATGAAGAAGCATTAAGACCAAATTTTGTTTTCATAGGAGAAGCAAAAGAAATCTTTACTCTCTTTTTAGGGAAGTGTTCTATACCTTTCTTGAGTGGGAGTTGATATTTAATGGTGACTTCTTTCATATCAATGATGGCACCAACAGTTCGAAGAAAAGGTCTTCCCAAAGTAATAGGACAAGAAGCATTGCATTCAACATCCAAAACATGGAAATCAACAGGGACATAGGCATTGTTAACCATAATAAGAACATCATTAAGACTCCCCATGATTTTCTTTTTAGCATTATCATCCTGTGGGACATTCAAATAACAATCTTCAAGTGGAGGCAAATCAAGCATATCATAAATCCTTCTAGGCATAATAGAAACACTACTATCAAGATCACATAAAGCTTTGAAATCAAAATCATTCACTTTCATATTAATGATGGGTTCCCAACCATCTTCTTGTTTTATAGGAATAGAAGCTTTATGTTTCATCTTTTCTTCTTTAATCTTTATGAGAGCATCAGTAATGTGTTTTGTAAAGGCCATGTTCATAGCACTAGCATTAGGACTTTTAGCAAGCTTTTGTAGGAACTTAATAACTTTAGAGATATTGCAACCATCAAGATCAAAATCAACTTTATCATCTAAAGTAGTAGAACTATTACTAGCCTCAACACTATTGGTGGTAATAGTAGAAACACTAATGTTTCTAGCAATTTCATCTTCTCTTTCCCACTTAGCATGTAATTCAGCTAATAGTCTAACATTTTCATCAATCCTTACTTGTATGGCATTAGTAGCTGCAAAGGGATTCTCATTAGTTTCAGGTTTAGCAGCCATTTTATTAAAAGAAGATTGAGCTTCAGCCAAAGATGCTATATTTCTTTCAGCATTAGAGAGTTTTTCCTCAATAGTTTTATTGAAGGCAGTTTGTTTACTAATAAACTCTTTAAGAATAACTTCAAGTTCAGAGGGAGCATTATTATTATTGTTGTAAGAATTTCCATAAGGATTACCATTGTTGGGAGGATATGGCTTATAACTGTTGTTACCAAAATTGTTCCTATAAGCATTATTACCATAAGCATTGTTGCAAAAATTGTTATATCTTATGAAGTTCACATCAACTTGCTCTTCTTGAGAAACTAAAGAAGCGAAAGGAACATTATTTGGATCAATATGGTGTTTCCCATTAACAAGCATAGACATAATAATATCAATCTTATAACTCAAGGAGGAGGTTTCCTCAACAGAATTTACCTTCCTACCTTGTGGAGCTCTCTCAGTATGCCATTCAGAATAATTAACCATCATATTGTCCAGAAGTTTTGTTCTAGCACCCAAAGTGATGGTCATAAAGGTACCTCCAGCAGCAGAGTCCAATAGGTTCCTTGAACAATAGTTCAATCCTGCATAAAAGTTTGGATGATCATCCAAGTAGTCAGTCCATGAGTGGAACAATTCTTTACCGAAGATTTCATTCTTTCCCAAGCTTGAGGAACATGCTCATTATCAAGTTGTTTAAACTTCATTATTTCACTTCTCATAGATATAATCTTAGTAGGAGGATAGTATTTTCCAATAAAAGCATCTTTGCACTTAGTCCAAGAATCAATACTATTCCTAGTTAAGGAATTCAACCATTCTTTAGCTTTTCCTCTCAAAGAGAAAGGAAACAATTGCAGCTTAATAATATCACCATCTACATCCCTATGCTTTTGCATCTCACAAAGTTCAACAAAGTTATTTAGATGGGAAGCAACATCTTCATTACCAATACCAGAAAATTGTTCTCTCATAACAAGATTGAGCAAAGCATGTTTTATCTCAAAGAAAGTATCTTCAGGCACAGGTGGAGCAATAGGTGTGCTCATAAAATCATTGTTGTTGGTGCTACTGAAGTCACACAACTTAGTGTTTTCAAGAGTAGTCATTTTTTTGTGTTTTCAAATAAGAAAGCAAACTTGTAAAACTATTTTTTTGTGTTTTTGATAAGAAAACAAGCAAATAAAACAAAAAGAAACTAAGCAAAACAAAAATAACAAAGTAAAGAGATTGGTTATGAGGGACTCCCCTTGTGAAGATGTCCTTGACTCCCCGGCAACGGCGCCAGAAAAATGCTTGATGGCTCAATGCACGACGCCCAGAAAAGTACTGGTGCGTGGTTGATGTAGGGCTCATTGGGAACCCTAAGAGGAAGGTATGATGAGCACATCAACAAGTTTCCCTCAGTTATGAAACCAAGGTTTAATCGAACCAGTAGGAGCAAGGAAACACCCCAAAGGTGTTACTAGCTGAGCTTTGGCAGGGCGCACTACCGGTGCTAGTAGAAACATGGAGACCAGCACAATACAACCACAGAACTTTGTCCCCAACTTGCGATGAGGTTGTCCATCTCACCGTGTTTTGCGGAAAACAAAGGATTAAATGTATTGAATGGAAAGAAGTAATAGTTTGCAGAAAGTAAACACAAAGGAGTAAATAGTTTATAGATTGTATGTAAAAGAAAAGGACCGGGATCCATAGTTCACTAGAGGTGGCTCTCCTTAGATAGATAACATGCTGGGTGAACAAATTACAGCGGGGCAATTGACAAACATCGAGAAAGCAATACATGCATATACTAATCATCTTGAGTCCTTTGGAACTTGATTGGGCATTACAAAATTATACATAGACCGCCATCCAACTGCATCTATGACTAATAATCCACCTTCAGGTTATCATCCGAACCCCTCCAGTAATAAGTGGCAAGCAACAGATTATTGCTTTACGAACTACGTGTAAAGTAAACAATACGATTGTTCTATGAACAAAGGATTGTTGTTTTCTCCCTAGTAGGACCAACACATCTAGTACCTTAGAGATTTCATCACTTCCCAGTTACGGAGGCATGAACCCACTATCGAGCATAAATACTAACTCTTGGAGTTGCTAGCATCTACTTGGCCAAGATAGCTACTAACAACGAAAAGCATGCAAGATCACATATAACAAAGACATGATAGAATCAATAATCAATCTGAAATAGCATCTCAATATCCATCGGATCCCCGCAAACACAACATGCAGAATTACAAATAGATGATCTTGATCATGAATGGAGCTCACAAGATCTAGACATGAAAGCAGAAAGGAGGAGAACCAGCCATCTAGCTACTACATGGATCCGTACTCCAAGGATGAACTACTCACGCATCACACCGGAGGCTTGCATGGTGATGAAGAAGGCCTCCAGGGTGAATTCCCCTCTCCGGCAGGGTGCCGGGAAGAGCTTCAGATCCCTCCCGATCTAGGGATGGAGATGACGGCGGCTACACACTCTTTCGTGGATTTTTGATCGGGTACTTAGGGTTTACATCCCGAGGGCATCTTATAGTCGGAAGGGGAGGCCGAGGGGGTACCGGGAGCAGCCACACCGCCCCCTAGCGCGGGCCAGGCCTGGCCACGCGGCTAGGTGGTGTGGTGGCCCCCTGGCCCCTCTCCGTCTCGTATTCTGGCACTTGATGACTTCCGGAAAAATAGGCACTTGGCTTTTGTCCCGTCCAATTCTGAGAATATTCATTTTCTGACTTTCCTAGAACTAAAAACAGCAGAAAACAGGCAGCTGGCTCTGTGGCTCTTGTTAATAGGTTAGTCCAAGAAATCATATGAAAAGTACTCCAAAGTTGGAACAAAACACAAGAAAGTTGATAAAACTAAGCATGGAACATCAAAAATTATAGATACATTTGCAATGTATCAAAGGGTCCTCAATAACCCCAAGAAACCACCCGATGAGTCAACCAAGACAAGAAGTGCTGACCTAACTACGCTGACCTTCGGTATATTAGAGGTTCCGACCGCCTCAGGGGACTACCTATTATAGTCGACCCTACTCAAAACGATAGAAGTTCCTCCCGAGAAGTCAGAAGTACCCCAGAATCCGGATGCTAAGGAAGCGTGAAGAAAACGAGTCCACTCCACCATCAAGCAGAAGCAAGCTAGAAATTCAAGTGAAGACCGCTTACCCGATGCTGACTACTTCAACCCTGACTAAATACTGGCAAGAAGAGTCATAAACCGCTAACTTACCTTGAGCTAACCACCATAAAGGCTTCGTTAGGAAACTAGCCCTGCCAAGGTTGATAAAGTAGGGCATCGCTCGAAGATCTCAGCTCAAGATACAGGTAAGGTATATCCTCCCGCTAACAGGAAGACAGCTTTCCACGACAGGATATCCAAACCCTTCTCGATGAACCTTAGTGAAGCTCTAAGGTGGAAAGACACTCAATCTCCAGAAGACTGTCTACCAGAAGATACTTCACAAAAAGATCCCCAGATTCGACGTCTGTTTGCCAAGTAGCAACTCGCGGTTCATAATAGGAGAAACAACAAAGGATTTTACAAGGCCCCTCCGCTACTTCAGCTGAAGACCCACCCGAATGACCGCCGATTTGCTAACCGCTCAATTCAAATCGCTTAGAGGACGTGAGACTCCAATGGCTCCAACAGGCTAAGTACGAATAGTCATAGTACATAAGCCCCGTAGGACCTCCGTTCGCGGATGTCTTCGGAAGATTCCACCACTATGAGAAAGAGTGACGACAGTCTACACAACATCAATCCACGACTCCAAGAAGAAAGGACTAGGTCAACTCTCCGATCTGCCCCAATCAAATCCTAAGGGGGAAAGACTGCGTCTTTCCCACCAAAATAGAATAACCCTCTGCCAGGAACAACCTCAGGAGTCCCGACCCTAAAATCGTAAATAGAATACGCTACGACCCTAAGGCAAAGTGGTGAATCCCTAGACAAAGGTACACCAGGCTGTAGATTCTATCCTCCGACGAGTACTCTGTGAAGTTCAAAATCAAGGCAGTCTGCCTAGTCTAAGCCCTCGAGATATGGAGTCCGGAAGGAAAAGAAAGTCCTCCCTCGCAATCGGGACTAGGCTCCCCTCAACTCTCCATGCATCCCGGAAGACTGCAGCTCAACTTCATCAGAGTAGTCATTTTCAAAGATGGAGTCTGTGAGATAGTACGCGTAAGTCACCTAGTATCAACCCGACTCAAAATCCCCTAACCCTACTCTCCTGAAACTCGGGACGAGATTCTTTTAAGGGGGAAAGATCTGTAACATCCCAATTTCAGCAACCCTGATTAGTTGTCCAGAATGCAAAAATCAGGGGGAACAAAAACTTTTTCTTGTTGAGTGCTGACGTGTTTGCTTGCTGTTGGATATGCTTATGATGGTGTATTAGAAGATATACTCCTTAACTCAACCCTAGTTGACAAAAGCTACTTCCCAAAACTGTCTTGGCTTAATTTCCATATTCTCAAATGTTTAGGCATTTCAAAGCCAAGATGTTTATGAAATCAAAACAATTTTAGTAGCTTCTATTGACAAAACTATGGAGAGATATAGAATACCATCTCCTTATGTTTTCAAGACAGAACCTTCAACTACTCTTACCTCTAGGATCTCCAAAACCTTTTAGTAAGCTTTTGGACTCTACTCTTGCTAGAGATATCAAGGACTCTCATCTTATTCAAAATCCCACCTCTTCAAAAGGCCTCAACCTTACCTCAATCTAGGCTTGATGGTAACCCCAGTAGTGGATTTACTCAGTGTATAAGATGAGTTGCCTTGATCGGCTGTCTGATGAATTGCCTTGATCTGCTGTTTGACTTGATTGCTTAGAAGTGGTATGAGCTACTCTAGGAGCTCATCACTAGGATCAAGATGTCTCCAAATCATCCCACCCTAAGCAACAATACCATCTGGATCTGATCTCTAGCCACTAGGTGGTCATCTAAACCCCTTAACTAGAATCAATTATGAAGTGATCCCTTCTAAAAGCTTCCTAGACAATGAAGACCAATACCAAGCATGGATCCTTACTACTCAATCTACACTTCAACATCATCCACTTGATGATGCTTGGGTACCTTGCAACCCATCAAAAACATCCCCTCTCATGTTCTAGTCAAAAACCCTAAATCTGCCAAATTTGGCTAAGTCTGGAAAACTATTCCAACATCACCTTTTTGAATGTCTCCCTCTCTCAACCCTTAGGCATTTATGGACTACCAAGGACCACTCTTTCCCTTGGTTTGATCACACTCCAACCCACTTGTTCTTGATGGTTTTGCAGGCAAGAAAATAACTTTTCCTGCAAATCTTATCAACATGCCTACTTTAACAGAAGCTCACACCACCATCTCACCTTCTCTGGACCAACTCTTTGCATGGTTGTGTTCTACTAATATAGGTCTATCATTACCTACTTCACTTGTCCCAATTGGATCCTTGAGATGCTTAAACCCACAAGGTTTTGAAGGCTAGTTGATAATCTGCTTTGGCAGGCTTATTTTATTCAAAGTTTGAAAGCTTGTCTTGGTGAGCTCAAGCAGGATCAAGCCCAAACACCTAAACCCTTGCAATCTACATCACTTGGTCTAACTAACAATCTATCCCAAGCCCCAAGGGGATATCTGAGCTCCAAGATCCAACAAGGTTTTGGTGGCATGAAAACAATCTTACCCAAGATCCTTAAATCTCTAGTTTTCACCAAAATAAACATGGATTCTCCAATCCCAAGGTTGCAAATGCTACCTCCCTCCTGGACCCTTTCCTGGACTAGAGAGAGAGAAGCCATTTATTGCAAATTTTGTTAAGTGATTGGGCAGCCCTACCCCTCCCTCCTGGACCCTTTCCATGACAGAGCACACCACACACCCCCTCTCCACCGCCCTCAGCAACCAATGAAGAGGCCATGGACCAGCTCTAGCTCTCCCATGAGCCACATCCACCATAGAGCCTCACCCTCGAAATAAAAACACCACAACCTAGCCCAGCCCTTCCATTCACTCTCAGAGCACTCCTCCCCTATCCCCTCACCCCTCTCAACGCTCCAGATCCAGATCCCGAGCTCCCCATCGCCATAGAAGAGATTAAGCTCTCCTCTCGGCCTCCTTCGATAAATGGAGTACATAGTCTATGCCGACCCTCCCCAGCACCTTATTTACGTTCCATAGACCTCCTCCAGCTCCCCTGCACACTCCCTACCGAAGCCCTGCTCTTCCAGCACCATGGAGAGGGAGAGCTTCTCCCCTTCGGCCTCCCACAACCCCTCGAAGTGGAGGTCGTTTCCCCGCCTCTCTCTCATTGCATGTCATCGCTTCATGACACTCTGGTCCTTCTGCATCTAATCCCG
The DNA here is from genome assembly GCA_023614405.1 of Avena insularis. Classification (NCBI taxonomy): domain Eukaryota; kingdom Viridiplantae; phylum Streptophyta; class Magnoliopsida; order Poales; family Poaceae; genus Avena; species Avena insularis. The sequence continues at coordinate 590,444 of JAJUPC010000139.1, read as the reverse complement.
CCCTCACTTCTTCTAGGTACATCCCCAGACGATGTCGCCATGGAGCTACCTAGTGGGCGCCACGGGTGCATGCACGCGAGGGACTCCCCCTCGCTGAACCAGTTCATGCCGCCCCTCTAGGAGCTCGCCCCGGTGCGCCACGTCACCCTAGCCCCTCTCCGCCGCCTCCCGGTGCCCTAGGTGAGCACCCCGACCACCTCAGCCAAGCCTAGAGTTCCGGCGAGACCGTCCTGTGGTGGAGGATAACGAAGCCCTAGCGCCGTTAGATCCCACTAGATCGAGTGGCCTAGATCCTCTTATACCCCTTCGGGGCTATGTGTCACTGGCCACTAGGCCCTGCATGTCGGGTTCAAAGCCTCGGCCTCCCGCTCCCAACGCCACCCGGATGGACCGTTTCCCCTCTGCGGCCCACCTTCCCTCTAAACCTGGCCCGACAGTGGTTTTTCCTATTTCTCTTTCTTTGAGGAATTCTAGATCTAAAATATACCTGTTAGTTTAAATCCAAATAAAATATAAAACTGCATGATCTTGTCCAGGTGACAATTTTACACGGTCCCCTAGGGTTTTCCTCATCATGCAGAACCGGTCTTTTTCCCAAAGTAATTATCATTATTTATGGGCATTATTTCCACCAAAATGTTTCTATCCCACTAATTTATTTCGTTTGTGAGCTTCCCAACTCGAAATGGAATGAAATCAAGTGCCACTGGTAGCTTTTGGATGTACCTATCGCTGCTCCTTGGTCTCATGCCAAGGTGAACAGTAGGTTAGCTTGAACAAAAATAACAAAAGCAATTCATTTGCGAATTTAGAAAATTCCCTACACCAAACCATGAGTCCAATTGATCCAAGTCCAATTATCCTGGATGTGTTACACCACTACCTATCCAAATCCAGGAGGTCATGATTTATTGAGCCTTGGATATTTCTCTGTGAATTAAACTATTTTGTGCATGGTTTATTCACCTCTAAATTCACTACAGTAGATCTGCTAATCCAAAAATGTTGATTCCAATTTCTGCAGGAAGGTATCCTTAGTACCTACCATGTGTCCCTAGAATCAACTTAAACGATAATGTAGATTAAATCTGGTGAAAAAGACAAATTGACTCCAGAACTGCCTTTGGGATTTTCCCGAGGGCATTTTGGTAATAATCTGGACTTGATTCCAATTCTCAGTGAACAAGTGTGTCAGTCCCTACCTAATAATGCAAGGAAATAATTTTTGGTGCTCCAGAACATTTCAGGTGAATTATTTCCTAAAACTAGAGCTTTTATCACTGGAATATCCATAATAAATCAATGGAAAGTGATAAAATAGTGAAACCACTTTTGTTGGTTTCATTTTATCAATACCTATCTGCTGGTACCACGTTTTTACCATGGTATCTCATATAATAAGTCCTTAGTCCAAAACCCTCTCATCACTAGTTCCTAGACTATGAAACTCATATGGCTTCCTTCACTATTCCACGAAATGCTCCCAATGCTTCTAACCCATTCTCTCAACACCATTACTGATTTGTAAACTTGTATTGACATTTTCTTGCTGTATGGTTTTGATGCTTGAATTCCTTGTTTGATTGTGGACTTGTTTGTTTGCATGTATGCTCGATATCGACGATAGTTGCACTGGTATTGACGCCGAGAAGAAGAGATCTTATTATTATTGGATTATGGTTTTCTAAGGAGAAGTCCAGGGACATATCGCCATATTGCGGATCATCAGGCAAGCCACCTCCTTGCTCATAAGCCTTGTCCTACTATTTTACTTATGCATGTTTTATCTGCTATTTCTGAAACTGCATTGTTTTACTATACGGTGTTGTATATCTGGTAGTGGTTTGGCTCCTCCGAACTATTACACCTTGGTACTACTAAGTACAATCCACTTGACGATACCTACTTGTCCCTAGTATGGTAGATGGTGTAATACACCATACCCCTTTGAGTCTCCGATTTAGCCAAAGCAAAGCTATAGGATGGGAAGACCCCGAAAAAAGTTTTACCAAATGTTTTATGATAAAATTTTGGTGAGGTGGGACCTCCCAAGAGATGTTGAGAAATAAAAAGATTTTTGTTTTATAAAATGCTAGAGGAAAACCGGAGGAAAAAGGTTTACAAAAACGCACCCGGTTCTTTGCAGTTTAGCTATAACAACTTAACCCGTGCAACCACATTACTCTAGTATGGGACAGGGCTAGATTTGATGTTTGTCTATTCTGGTATAAGCTGCCTCGCAACAACTACAGGGGATCAGGTATCCCTGGAGGGTGGGACTTCTCCGATAAAGGTCCATGTGGGACATCGACCTGGAGAAGGAACAAAGGGGCGACAGGCCTCCACGCGTTGCTATGAGCCCCTCATTGAAAGTGCACACTCGAGAAGTGGAAAAAGCGCTATGGTTGGTCCTCGCCCGACATCCCGGTTTTGAGGGGATTAACACTCATAGGGTAGGCACTTCTAGTGGAGTGGGCATCCGGAGAATCTTGATCGGTTACTCGACCCACGATCGGTGAAGATCAGGGTAGTGTACCCGGGTGGTGTGGGTAAAGTGTACAACCTCTGCAGAGTGTAAATCTATTCGAATAGTCACGTCCGCGGTGAAGGTCGGGTTGGACAAACTTCTGTACAACTGTTCTGGTTTTGTTTTCAAAAAGGATTTATGAAAAGCAATGGTTTTGGAAATGTTTTGACCATGGGATGGTTGGAAAGGATACCTGCTTTGACCATGGGATGGTCAGAAAGGTATGGAAGGAGTTTGGTCATGGGATGACCGGAAGGAGGAACAAATGGGTGACCCCGTCCCAATGTTTTCCAAAACTTTTCAAAAAGGTTTCCAGAATGTTTTATACAAGTTTTCAACAAGTATATGTACATGCTATATCTACAAGATAAACTATTTGAGAAAAGAACCTCTCTTGGAGCCCTCCTACTACCACAACCATAATGCATATCCTCTTGTTATTATCATTAATTTAAGGTGGTTTGTGAGTACATTCAATGTACTCACTGGAATTGTCCCTGGCTATTAACTTGGCCAAATATCAAGAAGAATATGACGTTGGTGACTATGCGAGCGAGGACGTTCTCCCAGTCAGTTGCCTGTAGGTTAAGGCATGGCTCGGGCTCTACACTTGATGAAGTTCCGCTGATGATTATTGATGTAGACATAACGACATTTATGTAAGTCTTGTAATTCGGTATATTCTCGGATGTTGTAATGATACTTGTCGGTTATGTGCCACGACTAACTGATCACGGGATCGTAGTTGTATGCATAACAGGGATTCTCGGAGGATTAAGTCGGGGGCCCCACAGTCATTTCATGTGTGTTCCTTTCCTAAACCACCACCAGAGTCATTGCATGTGTCTTCTTTTCCTAAACCACATGGATCCACCAGTGTCATTGCATGTGTGTTCCTTTCTTAAACCACCACCAGAGTCATTGCATGTGTGTTCCTTACCTAAACCACCACCAGATTCATTGCATGTGTCTTCTTTCCCTAAACCACATGGATCCACCAGAGTCACTGCATGCGTCTTCCTTTCCTAAACCACCACCAGAGTCATTGCATGTGTGTTCCTTTCCTAAACCACCACCAGGGTCATTGCATATGTGTGTATTTCCTAAACAACCAACAATGTCATTAAATGTGTTTTCTTTTCCTAAACCACAACTAGAATTATTTCATGTGTGCTCTTTTCCTAAACCACCACCAGAGTCATTGCATGTGTCTTCTTTTCCTAAACCATCACCAGAGTCATTGAAGGTGTGTTTCTTAATTAAACCTCCACCGGAGTCATTCCATTAGTCTTCCTTTCCTAAACCACCACTAGAGTCATTGCATGTGTGTTCCTTTCCTAAACCACCACTAGAGTCATTGCATGTGTCTTCTTTTCCTAAACCACCACCAGAGTCATTGCATGTGTGATCCTTTCCTAAACCACCACCAGAGTCATTGAAGGTGTGTTCTTTTCCTAAACCACCACTAGAGTCATTGCATGTGTGTTCTTTTCCTAAACCACCACCATAGTCATTACATGTGTGTTCCTTTCCTAAACCACCACCAAAGTCATTGCATGTCGCTTCTTTAACTAAACCACACGGATCCACCATATTCATTGCATGTGTCTTCCTTTCCTAAACCACCACCAGAGTCATTGCATGTGTGGTCCTTTCCTAAACCACCTCCAGAGTCATTGCATGTGTGTTTATTTCCTAAACCTCCACCAGAGTCATTAAATGTTTGTTCTTTTCCTAAACCACCACCAGAGTCATTGCATGTGTGTTCCTTTCCTAAACCACCAGAGTCATTGAATGTGTCTTCTTTTCGTAAACCACCACAAGAGTCATTGAATGTGTGTTTCTTTCTTAAACCACCACTAGAGTCATTGCATGAGTCTTCCTTTCCTAAACCACCACCAGAGTCATTGCATGTGTGTTCCTTTCCTAAACCACCACCAGAGTCATGGCATGTGTCTTGTTTTCCTAAACCACATAGATCCACTAGTGTCATTGCATGTGTGCTCCTTTCTTAAATTACCACCAGAGTCATGGCATGTGTGTTCCTTTCCTAATCCTCCACCAGAGTCATTGCATGTTTTTCTTTTCCTAAACCACCACCAGAGTCATTGCATGTGTGTTCCTTTCCTAAACCACCACTAGAGTCATTGCATGTGTCTTCCTTTCCTAAACCACCACCATAGTCATTGCATGTGTGTTCCTTTCCTAAACCACCAACAGAGTCATTGCATGTGTGTTCCTTTCGTAAACCACCACGAGAGTCATTGCATGTGTGTTCCTTTCCTAAATAACCACTAGAGTCATTTCATGTGTGTTCTTTTCCTAAACCACATGGATCCACCAATGTCATTGCATGTGTTTCTTTTACTAAACCACCACCAGAGTCATTGCATGTATGTTCCTTTCCTAAACCACCACTAGAGTCATTGCATGTGTCTTCTTTTCCTAAACCACATGGATCCACCAGAGTCATTGCATGTGTGTTCCTTTCTTAAACCACCACCAGAGTCATGGCATGTGTGTTCCTTTCCTAAACCACCACCAGAGTCATTGCATGCGTCTTCTTTCCCTAAACCACATGGATCCACCAGAGTCATTGCATGTGTCTTCCTTTCCTAAACCACCACCAGAGTCATTGCATGTGCGTTCCTTTCCTAAATAACCACCAGAGTCATTTCATGTGTGTTCCTTTCCTAAACCACCACCAGAGTCATTGCACGTGTCTTCTTTTTGTAAACCACATGGATCCAGCAGTGTCATTGCATGTGTGTTCCTTTCTTAAACCATCACCAGAGTCATTGCATGTGTGTCCCTTTCCTAAACCACCACCAGAGACATTGCATGTGTTTTATTTCCCTAAACCACATGGATCCATCAGAGTCATTGCATGTGTGTTCCTTTCCTAAACCACCACCAGAGTCATTTCATGTGTGTTCCTTTCCTAAACCACCACCAGAGTCATTACATGTGTCTTCTTTTCCTAAATCACATGGATCCACCAGTGTCATTGCATGTGTGTTCCTTTCTTAAACCACCACCAGAGTCATGGCATGTGTGTTCCTTTCCTAAACCACCACTAGAGTCATTGCATGTTTCTTCTTTTCCTAAACCACATGGATCCACCAGTGTCATTGCATGTGTCTTCCTTTCTTAAACCACCACCTGAGTCATGGCATGTGTGTTCCTTTCCGGAACCACCAGAGTCATTGCATGTGTCTTCTTTCCCTAAACCACATGGATCCACCAGAGTCATTGCATGTGTCTTCCTTTGCTAAACCACCACCAGATTCATTGCATGTGTGTTCCTTTCCTAAACCACCCCCAGAGTAATTGCATATGTGTTTATTTCCTAAACCACCACTAGTGTCATTAAATGTGTGTTATTTTCCTAAACCACAACTAGAATTATTGCATGTGTGCTCTTTTCCTAAACCACCACCAGATTCATTGCATGTGTCTTCTTTTCCTAAACCACCACCAAGGTCATTGAAGGTGTGTTTCTTTCTTAAACCACCACCAGAGTCATTGAATGTGTGTTTCTTTTCCTAAACCACCACCAGACTCATTGAAGGTGTGTTTCTTTCTTAAACCACCACCAAAGTCATTGAAGGTGTGTTTCTTTTCCTAAACCACCACCAGAGTCATTGAAGGTGTGTTTCTTTCCTAAACCACCACCAGAGTCATTGAAGGTGTGTTTCTTTCTTAAACCACCACTAGAGTCATTGCATGTGTGTTCCTTTCCTAAACCACCTCTAGAGTCATTGCATGTGTCTTCTTTTCCTAAACCACCACCAGAGTCATTGCATGTGTGATCCTTTCCTAAACCACCACTAGACTCATTGAAGGTGTGTTCTTTTCCTAAACCACCACTAGAGTCCTTGCATCCATGTTCTTTTCCTAAACTACCACCATAGTCATTGCATGTCTGTTCCTTTCCTAAACCACCACCAGAGTCTTTGCACTTCTCTTCTTTGACTAAACCATATGGATCTACCAGTGTCATTGTGTAACACCCCAATTTCAGCAACCCTGATTAATTATCCAGAAGGCAAAAATCAGGGGGAACAAAAACTTTTCTTGTTTAAGTGCTGTAGTGTTTGCTTATTGTTTGAATAGGGTTAGGCATATGAGTGTGTTTTAACTAATACCCTCCTTCCCTCAACACCACATGAGTCTGTTTCAACATCACCTTTTTGAATGCCTCCTTCTCTCAACCCTTGTGCATTTTTGAAAATGCATTTGAACCATCTTGTTAACCATCCTAAGAACTACAAAGGCCCACTCTTTCCCTTGGTTAGATCATCCTGCCACCCACTTGTTCTTGATGGTTTGAAAGGCAAGAAAATAACTATTCCTGCAAATCTAGTCAACATGCCTACTTTGACAGAAGCTCACACAACCATCCCACCTTCTATGCACCAACTCTTGGCATGGTTGTGTTCTAATCATATAGTTCTATCAATATCTACTTCACTTGTTCCAAGTGGATCTTTGTGCTTCTTAAACCCACATGGTTTATAAGGCATCATGACTCATCTGGTATGGCAGCCTTAGTTTCAACCAAGTTTGCCATCACTTCTATACCACCTAAAATGTAACCAATCCAAAATCCTCCCGCCATGATCACCTATATGACTTGGTCTAACTATCCATCTATCCCTTGCATCAAGGTGAGCTCTGAGCTCCAAGATCCAACAAGGTTTTGGTGGTATAAAAATAACATCACCCTAGATCCTCAATCCCTTGTTTTTCCATCTAATTCAAGTTGGATTTCCAATTCCCAAGGTTGCAAATGCTTGCTACACCTTGTCTACATCATCTACCTTGATCATCAAGATTTATCAAATATGATCCATAATTATTATGGCTCCAAATCTAATAAATCTCTTTAATAGTCAAAATCTCCAAAACTCCTTTCCTAAAGGAAAGTTTTGTTTTTGCCAAAACACTTCCCCAAATCTAAGCACTTTTGAGGCCCATATATCATACCCTATCTTCCCACTTCGAAATAAATATTTTTGAAGTGCTTTATTATTTCTTTTGCCCATTTTCTTAAATGGCTAAATTGGAATAATAATTGTTTTAAATACTTCTTACTTCAAATAAATCTAGGGAAAATTCCCCTAAGTGTGTATTCACATTTGGGACCATCTCAAACCAAAAACCAACCTTGTCCAATGTAAAATTATCAAATGATCTTCTAGAAACTACTTCTGTACTTTTCGAATAAATAATTGTAAGTGGAATTAAAATCCTCTAAAAAATCCCAAATAATTCCTAGAGAGGTCCCTTAACCTCATCTATCTCCCAGTACCATTTCCTCATCTTGTCCAATGCAAGTTTTTGTACTTTATTAATAACCACCTATTTGATCAAAATTGCCAAGTAAGCAATTCCTCAAATCAAAAACCCACCAAACCTACACCAGTTTGGTCAAACAAACTTGCACAGCACACCTCTCATCCCTCTGGTCGAAATACACTGTAGCAATCCCTCCCCTTGCCCTTTTTCTCTTGAAGCATATTAGAGAGAGACAGTGGCATATCTTACAAAGATCTTGGTATTAAAAGCAGTAGCAACCTCCACCACTCCCTCTCTATCTCCCTGCCTGACTTTGAGACCCACCACACCCCCTCCACCTCCTCCCTCGACCAATCCCCTACCAGCACCCACCCTCCTCCATGTCCAAAATGGACATTTCCCCACTTGAGCTCCCACCTTAGTTTAAATAGGCTAGAGGCCCTCCCCGCACTTCTCTGCCCCTCATTTGCTTCCTCTCCCTTCCACTCACCACCCCTAGCTCCACTTCCCCTCCCTCGCCCTGTACTGACCAGGAGGAAAGAAGAAAGGCATCCTTGGCCATCTACAAGATCTGAGCCCTAAGCTCTCCCCCCAGCCTTTTTCCCTCTACATGTCGTTGTACCGTAACCCCCTCGCCCTCCTGCATCTAACCCACCTAGATTTTTGACCAGGAACCGCTGCTCTAGACGGCACCGTCGAGCTCGGTGAAGCTCGCCTCGGATGTCATCGCGCGAGCGAGATCTCGGCATCAAACCCTGCCTTCCCGCCCCTCTCCAAACTCGGCGCGACGCACTATGTCGCCTCCGCTGCCTTTCCGTCGTTGGCAAGCCTCAGGTGAGCTCCCCCATGCCGCCAGATCCTCCCTAGGGTTAGCTCCCCGCCGGCATTCGTTTCACAAGGAAGACGAACCATAGTCGCCTATTCCCACTAGATCCGACGGCCCACGTTCCCCGATACCGCTTTGGCGCTCCTCCGCCGCTGACTGGCGGGCCCCGCCTGTCAGGTTCGAACTCCCCCCTCCCGCGCATGGCGTCGTCCTACCTGGGCCGAATCCGCCTCCCTCGGCCCATCTCCGGCCAGATCCTAGCCTAACACTGCTCCATCCCCTTTTCTCTTAACCATTTTTTGTAAATCCAGATCTAGCTGTTTCCTTTAAATGCAAACAAAAATGTTAAATACCTTTGAATGATCTGATACAAATTTCCTAGGATACCTTAGGGTTTTGTCTATCATGCAGTATCAAAAATGTAACAAATTAGTATTTAACTTATTTGTAATAAATCATGTACCTAGAGGTGTCCTGTTTTCCATTAAATCATTTCTAGGAGTTATACAACCCCAATTGAGGTAAACCCAAGTTCCTCTGGTGGGTATCCATGTACCTATCTCAAGGAATGAGCCTCATGCAAAGGGGAGCTCTAGTTTCACCTTAGAAAAAATGACAAAGGATCCTCATTTCTGTGTTTAGAAAATTCCCTAGGCCAAACCAAAGATGGGAATGACCTAATTCCAACTCTCAATGATGTGCTTCGTCATTATCTATCCATCCCCAGGATATCCCTATTTATTAAACCATTATTTAATTTTAGTGATTTAAATATCTCTGTCTATGGTTATTTCAGCAATAAAACCACCCCAATAGTTCTGTAACTCTAAAAAGGTTGATTCCAATTTCTATTCTAAATACCTACCATGTGTCCTTGGAATCAAATCAAAAGCTACTGTCAATTTAATATGGTGAAAAAGACATTTTGTCTACAGAACTGCTTTTGGGAATTTCCTGAGGCAATTCTAGTAATTATTTTTACATGATTCCAACTCTCAGTGAACAAGTATATCAATACTTACCTAACCACCCAAGGAAATAATTTTTGGAGCTCCAGAACTTTTCTGGTGAATTATTTCCTAAAACTAGAGCTTTTAGCCCTAGAAAATTCATAAGAAATTAAAGAAAAGTGATAAAATCTTGAAACCACTTTTGTTGGTCTTGTTTTGTCAAAACCTATTTGATGGTATTCTGGTTGCACTTTGATACCATACTTACCCAGGCCTTGGTCCCAAACCCCTTCATTAGTGGTTTTGACCTTTTCCCGAATAAAGGAAATCCCACCACTGCAATTAAGGTTTTTACAATGGTTCTAATCTCAACCACTCAAAACCTACTGAATATTATACTTGCATTGTCCACTTTCTTGCTGTGTGAATGTCCACTTGTATTCCTTGTTTTGATTGTGGTCTTGCTTGTTGGGATGTGTACTCGATGATGACGATAGTTGCGCTTGTATTGACGCCGAGAAGAAGAGATCTTACTATTATTGGTTTTGGTATTCTTGGTTATCTAAAGAAGAAGTCCAGGGACATATTGCCATATTTCTGATCATCAGGCAAGCCACCTTCTTGCTCATAAGCCTTATCCTACTGTTTTACTTATGCATGTTTCATCTATTGTTTATCAAAACCTCATAAGCCTTGTCCTACTGATTTACTTAGGCTCCTCCGAACTATTACACTTTTGTACTATTAAGTACAACCCCCTTGGTGACACCTACTTGTCCCTAGTAGAATAGATGGTGTATATCACCATAACCCAATGGAGACACTATTTTAGCCAAAGCAAAGCTAGAGGATGGGAAGACCCCAGAAAAAGTTTTACCAAATGTTTTATGATAAAACCTTGGTGAGGTGGGACCTCCCAAGAGATGTTGAGAAGGAAAAAGGTTTTGTTTCACAAAAGGCTGAAGGAAAGCGGGAGGAAAAAGGTTTACAAAAACGCACCCGGTTCTTTGCAGTTTAGCTATAACAACTTAACCCTGTGCAACCAGACTAACCTTGAGAGTATATGAGAGGAAAAGCATCGCATCAACCAGGATTTTGACATCATCAAATTAGAATCAACTCAAAGATTTCACCTCAGCAGGACGACATACCTCGTCAAACTCACCTCACAAGACTTGTCAATCGCACCACACTCCCTTGTTCCCCAGTCTACTACAACAAGAATCCCGTTGAAGCCGGAAGTCAATCTCCGAAGGATCCTCAATATCCACAAGAAACCAGCTGATAAGTCAACCAAGACAAGAAGTGAAGACCTAACCACACTAACCTTTAGTGTATTAGAGCTTCTGACCACCTCAGGAGACTAACTAATCTAGTCGACCCAACCCAAACTAACGGAATGATCCTCCCTAGAAGGTAGAGAACCACCCCTAAAGTCAGATGATTAGGAAGCGTGAAGACAACGAGTCCACTCCGCCATCAATCAGAGGCAACGAAGAAATTCCAATGAAGACCGCTTACCCAACGCTGACTGCTTCAACCTTGACTAACTACTAGCAAGAAATGTTGGGGATATACTTTTCCGAGTATCCTCACAGTTCCTCACTGACCAGGGTGGCCCACTTCGGGTTAGAGCTTTGCTTCACGGGCGGCCCAGTAAGGGAGAGAAGACGGAGTGCAATCCAGCTACAGGAAGGCCCAGAAGACTTACCGACTTAGGCCCATAGTGTTACTTGTAGTTCAAGATGTACTCTGTAACCAACTCTTAGTCGTAGCCAGACTGATCTTACATGTAAACCCTACCCTCATAGTCTACAAACTCGCACAGGCGAACCCTTGTAACCCATATTCCGGCTCTGTCGTATTACTGGATTGCTAGCAGGAGTAGGTTTCGTCCAAAGCCGGCGGATTAGAACCTGGGAAAACTTGTGTGCTCACCATACCGGAACACCGTACGTCTCACACCCCTCTCTTTCGCACGCCTCGAGGACCCCCTCATGGCGTACTTGTCATCAATCCGACGACAGTTGGAGCCCACCATGGGGCAAGTGAGCTTCGGATCTGTGTTCCGAGCGGAATCTGCAAGAATCGGAATCGGCGAGACTATCACCGTCGGTTGCATCCTCTACGCCAGCGACGTCACTCTCATCGTTCTCGATGAGACCTGGATTACGGTCAGGGAGGCTGTGACTTCCTACACAATCATGTCTTTTGGCGAGATAGATGTTTACATCGGTTTTGCTAAACCTATCCCACCCACCCAGCGGTGATGATAGAGGCAGAAGAATCTTCTGGGTCCCCTTTGTCTATGGAGGCGGCAGAGTTCCGGATCTCAGAAAACCCTAATCCCACCCAGCCCACACCAGTTGCGGAGATGGTGGAGAAATCCGAGCCTGAAGAAGACCTAGCGGCCCAAGTCAAATCTATAGTGGATCTCCTTGGAGAGGCCAAATCCTAGATCGACCCGCCTGCTGAAGTTGAAATCCAGGAGGAGCATATCAACGACTCTGATTCTGACTCTGATGACGCCGGGACGGACATGCCTTTCATAAGGTATACGCTGCGACGTATGCTAATGCAAAACTCAAGCGCAGATGCAATTCTCGAGACCATCAAAAGTTTTGACGAAGCTGATCGCGAGAGCCGCAGGTACCTCAGGAAGCACGCGTCGCACTTCGTCGGATATGTGGGATCTAGAACCGGCTCTGCCGATGCTGGAGACAACAACAACTCTGTGCTAGAGGCAATTGGAACAAACACCGATGTACCCGCATCCTCGAATGAATCGATGACGTCAGCAGATTTCCAAAAGTTCTCCGCGGAATATGAAGAGGAGTATAACTCCAAAACTACATAGGAATGAGAAGCCATGGACGAAGGATCCGGGGAACACTCTCCCAAAGCGCAGGACGACATGGAAATCGGAGATAATCCGGCATGATGTCCGAAATCTTGATCGAGCCGACTCGGAACGGACCCAAAGTCGTCTTTGCTACCGGCGCTGCCAAGAAGGCAAAGAAGAAGAACAAGAAGAACAAGACCCCGGCAAAAGACCCTCTGGCAGAAGAGGTGATTGTCGAGGAATATGAGGAAGACTCGGATGGAGCACTTACCCCAAAAGAGCCCAAAAAAGAAGAATCGGTGTATCCAGAAAAGAAAGCAGTTCATCCTACCTGATTACAATTGTGTAACATCCAACTGTTACTTGGAAGAATCAGTAAGTCATCTATTCTGGGAATGTCCATTTGCAAACAAATGCTGGGACCATATTTATAGAAACAGAGCTGCAAACCTAACTGGATTGGAAGCTATTTCAGACATCAAAGAAAAATTACACTTACCATTTGCAATGGAGATCATTATCATGACTACCTGGGGTATCTGGATATGCAGAAATTAGAAGATTTTTAATGACAAAATACCCACAATTGAGAGATGGAAAGCAATCTTCTATCAGGAAATGAGATGGTTACAATTCAGAATCAAAGGAAAATACAAGGAGAAATTTAAAGCCTGGCTTAACCAGCAATTAGATTAGGGATAGGTGAACTTTACCCATCTTAGAATGTTTTACTTCTATTTTGATCTACCTTAGATCATTTTATTCATTGTAATATACCTATATCTTATAATAAAAATTGCAGTGGGGATTTTTTCCCTACTGTTTCACCTCAAAAAAAAGAATCGGTGGATGGACACGTGATCACTGAAGGTGCGCGTAAACTCATCGATGCTGCATTAACCACACCTATTCCTACAGCTGTAGAGCTTACTGCTGAAGAACTGGACGAGAGGGCATAGGCCCTAGAAGCGCGTCATCAAGTACTCCTCGATGAAGCGAAAAACATTGAGGAGGAAAAGAAACGCCTAGCATCTGCGGAGAAGTACAACTCCAGGCAATACCAGAAGACCAGGAAGCGTCATACCAATGACAACCAATTCCCGGAGATCCATGCCGTCCTTTTCGGAGAAGAGATGGGGAAGCCTTAGAAAGATAGCAAAGGGGATTGGGTATATCCAACCCCGATACAGAATACCGTGGCGGCCCGAGAAATTCTATCGGCTAATCCAGGCCCGGTGGAGATCCGGTTGGGAATCAAACTACTCAACAAGGGACTGGAGCAGCAATAGGTCGCCATGTCCAGAAGTCAAAAACTGGTCTCTGATTCCGACCAATGTCGCACAGATCCAGCATGGGCTAACATAAGACCCCAACGCGTTCTAGAGCAGCACCACCGCCCCGATCGCAGGAAAGATAATTACTCAAGAACCGGATCTTCGGGACAGCACCACAAAGTTGCCCGTGGATGGCGTAATGTTAACCTAGTTGCGGAGCAAGAGGCAATTGCTGCACTAAATCCGAGGAATCTGCCCTGGCGAGAGTCGAAAGACCACAGGGATGATGATAAGGAGAAACGTCGGGAGGAGGACCGACAAAGGATGCCACCTCCTAGACATGAAAGCCGTCCGAATGATGGACAAAGGAACGACAGACACCATGTTGGGACAAGCCGGTAAGGGGCTCATCACGATGAAGACCCTCCCCGGAACCAGAATAATGATGCTCCGGACGAAGGCCAACGATCAACCGAAAAAAACCCAGTTGCCCCACCCTCTCTGCCAAGTAGCCATCACAACGGCTCCCAGGGAGGCAATGGAGGGCGTCATGGTGGAGGAGGTGGTGGCAGAAGCCGAAGTCCGGCTCCAAGGCACCGTCGCCACAGCCGACATTCGGGACGATCTCTATCCCCGAATGACGCAAGGCATACGATCAATTCAAATATAGAGGCGCGGCACTATGAAAACAATGATATCTACGTGGGCCCAAAATGCTTTGGACCATGCATCAGCTACAAGATTCCCAGAAGGATTTGCTATCTCAAGACATATCCAAGCCTATGACGGAATTGCTTGGCCAGATACCTCGCTACATGATTTCTTCCAAGCTTATTGCATCGCCAAAGGCGGAAACAGCCTAGTCGCAACCTGATATCTCCCACGCATGTTGCGGAAGATGGCACGATCATGGCTTAATGAACTTCCGGAGAACACCATTCACAACTAGTATGACATGCAAAGTGCGTTCTTTTGGAATTTCGAAGGCACATACTGGAGGCCCTGTACGGTCGGAGACCTGCAGCGTTGCAACCAGAAGGCCGGAGAAACTTGCCGAGATTACCTCGAACGATGTATCGACACCAAGAACTCCTGTGAAGGAGTAAATGATCAAAACTGCGATTGAAGCTTTCATTGCAGGTCTCCATATTGGTCTACTACGTCATCGCTTGAAGTGCGACAAACTCACTGATTTGGGAGAGATGATAGAAACAGCGAGCAAGTATGCAAACACTGACGATGACGCAGAGGGATTACTCAACGCCCTAGTTATGCCACAGTCGGCAAAACAACCAAAGCAACAAGCTCAGAAGCGAAAAATACCTCAGAAGAAAAACCCAACGCGGAAACCCAACGCGTCTGGAGCACGAGGAGGACGCGGCGGAGGCCGCGGGCGTGGCCGTGGGACTTCGAGAGTTCAGGGTAGAGGAGATCAGCAACCAGGCAAAACCTACACCTGGGCCGACATTGCCAATAACCCTTGTGTACATCACTTAGATGCCAATGGGGGCTCATCCCACACCAACGCTGAGTGTCGTTTCAATGACGACATCAAAAGAGATGATACCACGGGCTACAGAGCTAAGCGGAAGAAGGGAAAGAAGAATCCCGAAAAAGATAAGGATACCAAGGAAGATTCCGATATGGAGGAAGCTGATGCTTCAAATCCCAAACCGGAAGGGAAGAAAACTTTTCCGACCAAAAAAGACACTTACGTTACTTTTCTCGGATCTCAACCAGCAAAGGTCAAGAAAGCAGTTCTACATGAGCTCAACGCAATAGTTCCGGTTGACCCTCAATACCTGGACTGGTCGGAAGTGGCAATCACATTTCACCACGCTGATCATCCGCCTAAGCTACATAGGCGAGGAAAATACGCCTTATTTGTCAATCCACTTATTGACGGTTATGGTTTCTCCAAGACCCTCATGGACGGTGGCAGCACTATCAATATTCTCTATGTCGAAACGCTAAGCCGGATGAAGATCTCGGAGACCCAGCTAAACCATAGCTCTGTGATATTTCACGGGGTTGTCCTAGGAAGACAAGCCAATTCCCTAGGAGAAATCACTTTGGATGTTACCTTTGGAACTCCAAAGAACTATCGGACGGAGGCACTTTCCTTCGAAGTGGTCCCGTTCAAGAGCACGTACCACGCTATATTCGGACGTCCGGCTTACTAGGCTTTTATGGCTCGTCCGTGTTACATTTACAATATGATGAAAATTCCAGGTCCCAATGGCGTAATCACCATCAAGGGAGACCCGAAGAAAGCGCGAGAGTGTGAGGATGGAAATGCCGCCTTTCTTGAAGCTGTACTGCACGCCCAGGAGTACCAGGAGATCAAGAAGAGCATAGATCCGTCCGAGATGCCCGCAACAAAGAAGGAGGTGACCAAACCAAATTCGTAGTTCAAGACATCAGAAGAGACGAAGAAGACGCCATTGAAGGATGATGACCCCTCCAAGGTGACCCAGATAGGCGTAGGCCTAGATAGCGCATAGGAGAGCACACTCGTCAAGTTCCTCCAAGCAAATCAAGATATCTTCTCATGGCAGCCATCTGACATGACCGGAGTACCTAGGGAACTTGCCGAACACTCTTTAAATGTAAACCTGAACGCTAAACCCAGCAAACAGTCCTTACGACGTTTTGGCGACGAAAAGCGTAAGCAATAGCTAAGGAACTAGCATGACTCGAGTTAGCCGGATTCATAGAAGAGGTCATCCACACTGAGTGGTCGGCCAATCCTGTAATGGTCCCTAAAAGGACACCACTAATTTAAGGATGTGTATTGATTATACTGCCTTGAACAAGGCTTGTCCAAAAGATACGTTCGCTCTGCCTACAATTGATCAAGTAATCGATTCTACGGCAGGCTCGGAACTCCTCTATTGTCTCGGCCCATATTCCGGTTATCACCAAATCCGGATCAAGGAATCTGACAAAGTCAAAACTTCATTCATAACCCCTTTCAGAACCTTCTGTTTTGTTACGATGCCCTTTGGGATGAAGAACGTAGGAGCTACCTACCAGCGCACGATGCAGCATTGCCTTCACGACCAGCTCTGACGCAATGTACATGCATATGTGGATGATATTGCGGTGATGTCCAAAAAGAAGGAAACACTAATTTCCGACTTGGAGGAAATGTTCGCCAATCTACGAAAATACAACATAATGCTTAACCCAAAGAAATGCTTCTTTGGAATACCAGCCGGGAAATTGTTAGGTTTCATTGTGTCTCAAAGAGGCATAGAGGTGAACCGGGACAAAATCAAGGCTATACTAATTATTTCCAAGCCAACTCGCCTAAAGGACGTACAAAGACTAACTGGTTGCATTGCTGCAGTCAGTCGATTTGTAAGCCGACTTGGTGAAAGAGCCTCACCATTATACAAAGTTTTGAAAAAGACCAAGGATTTTGTTTGGACCGATGAAGCTAAAGCGGCACTACAAGACCTGAAGAAAGTACTCTCATCTGCTCATATCCTTGCTGCGCCGGAACCATAAGAACCGATCTTTCTCTATCTTGCTGCGACAAACAAAGTCGTTAGTATCTTCATGGTGGTGGAGAGACCGGAGGAAATTCAGGAGCACCTGGTGCAGCGTTCGACTTACTTTGCCAGCGAGGTCCTGACAGAATCCAAAAAGCGGTATCCGCACTATCAAAAGTTGGCTTACGGTGTTTTCCTAGCATCCCGTAATCTACGACACTGTTTTCAGGAGCATCCAATTACCGTGGTAAGCATAGCTCCCATGAGAGATATAATCAACAACACTGACGCCACAGGATGCGTCGCCAAATGGGGCATAGAGCTTTCAGCTTTTGGTATTGAGTATAAACCTCAGACAGCAATCAAATCCCAAATTCTTGCCGACTTTGTCGCTGATTGGACAGAGACGAAGGAGAATATGACCCTCCCTGAGTCATAATATTGGACCCTCTACTTTGATGGGTCTAAGGCTCGAGGGGGCTCGGGGGCTGGCGTGGTGCTCAAGTCACCCCAAGGTGATAAACTTCTATACGTGTTGCATATCCACTTCACAGCGACAAACAATATTGCCGAGTATGAAGAACTGTTACACAGAATCTGGATTGCTAAGGATATCGACATCCGACGTTTGATGTGTTATGGAGATTCAGATCTTGTTGCTCAGCATGTTTCGGATATTGGTAATGCAAATAAGCACATGGCAGCATATAAAGCTGTCGTGTATGATTTATCTAAATCGTTCGAAGGTTTTGAGGTTCAACACATCCCTCGAGCAGAAAATAAGGAAGCAGATGCATTATCTCGAATAGGCTCTGCACAGAAAGAGGTCCCGGGTGGTGCTTTTTTAGAGCACCTCAAAGTTCCCTCAATAAAGGGAGTAGATGAGGAATATCTGACCAAATCCGACTCACCTCGAATAGTAGTTCTGGCTATAATTCCTAGCTGGACTCAACCCTACCTTGATTATCTGGTAGATGGCAAATTACCCTATGACGAGGTCTTGAGCCGGTAGATTATCCGACGAGCAAAATCCTATACTATAGTTAAAGGTGAGCTCTATAAGCGGAGTGTCTCTGGGGGTTTTCAGTGCTGCTTATCTCTAGAAGAAGGAGTGGAAATCTTAAGAGAAATCCACGAAGGCGAGTGTGGTCGTCACGCTGTAGCCAAATCTTTAGTGGAAAAACCTTTAGACACGGATTTTTCTGGCTTACAGCTCAGGCAGATGCCGATCGATTAGTCAAGACGTGCAAAGGTTGCGAGAAGTACGCCAAAAAAGCTCATGTTCCGGCTGATCAGTTGTGAACAATACCTATAACATGGCCTTTTGCGGTCTGGGGACTTGATATGGTAGGACCATTACGACGTGTTCCAAGTGGATTTACTCACCTCTTAGTGATGGTGGATAAATTCACAAAGTGGATCGAGGCTAAACCCGTCACTAGTTGTGATGGAGAAACAACCAAAAGATTTGTCGAGGATGTTCTAATCCGGTATGGTTATCCGCATAGCATTATCACGGACAACGGAAGTAACTTTTCTATGGGAGAATTGGCCGAATTCTGTAATCAGCAAAATATCCGGCTTGACATTACGTCAGTCGCACATCCATAGGCTAACGGACAAGTTAAAAGAGCTAATGGTTTAATCCTACAAGGCCGAAAACCGAGACTCGAAGCACCACTACGACGTGCTGCGGGGGCTTGGGCAGAGGAATTACCCTTTGTAATATGGAGTTTACGAACAACTCCGAACAGGTCAACCGGATACACACCTTTCTTCTTGGTCTATGGCGCAGAAGCAGTTCTTCCTAGTGATTTGATTCACACTTCTCCTAGAGTGGCCGCTTATATTGAAGAGGATGCCGAGATTTCTCGACAAAATGATCTCGACTTGGTCGAAGAAGTTCGCATTGTTGTTGAGATGAGATCAATAGCCTATCAGCAGAAGTTATGCAAGTATCATAGCCAGAGAGTCAGAAACAGATCTTTCAATAAAGGTGATTTAGTTCTCCGGATTGTGCAACAATGAAAGCACAAACTTTCCCCAGTATGGGAAGGGCCCTTTTTAGTTAGTCGAGTATTGCACAATGGTTCGTACTGCTTAACTGACATGAGGCCAGTCAAAGAAAGACCTGCTACTAAGAAGAGAAAGAGAGCTGGAGGCAGTACAAATCCAGATGAGTTAGACAGACCATGGAATATTGCTCAGCTATGTCCCTTTTATTCTTAGTTTATCCATCTTTATAATAATACATATGTACATGTTCTGTGAGAAATAAAAGTCTTGGTTGCCTCAAGTTTTTTTCTGAGAAGTTTTACCATCTTATTTCCGAATGATCATGTCATAGTCGAAAATCCCAGGATACTTGAAAGTACTTTATGCTCATGTTTGTTATGGTTTAGATTTTTGATTCTAAAAATGCTACCATCGGGTATAAATCTAAAGTTTCTAGTCAATACTTTGGTTATTTGTCTGATTGCCGGATGCGGGTATTTTTCGAGTAGTGAATTGTTGGTACTGGAAGCCGGCTTTGTTTCCGAGTTTAAACTGGTTTAGCAATTGAGCTCTGTTGCTCGGCAAAGTTTCCGTGCAGAAGGTTTAGCCTGCTCACGAAAGGGACGAGGCGGAAAGCCAGATAAACGATAAGTATAGACGAAAAAGTATAAGTGCTTATGTAAACATTTCAAGCACACGAAAATTTAAAGCCAAAAAGTGATGAATATATCAGAAACTTAGCACTAGCAAAATTATAAGTACTGCATATTTACAGACCCATCATGTTTCTCAGAATAAACCAATTGTTTCTGGCAATTTATGATGCAGGAGGAGAGGAAGGAGCTGCCGGCTCACTGGATACATCGCCTTGATATCGTTCCGAGATGTCTAGATCCGATGCGGTCTGTTCATCGTCGGAAACTTCTGTTGATTCTTCAGGAGGCGGAGGCGGCGTGTCCACGCGGGTGAAGAAGGGAGTGTCGTAGCTGGTTAGATCAGCTACATGGCACCCATATCCGGCGCACGAGTCCATTATTGCCTTGATGTCTTGCTCCTGACCGTCTTCATACACTCTAGAATACCCTCTGGTCACTTCCCATATCTCCATGCTTCCATGGTGGCTCATGACCATGGTGAGAGCGTTCTGCGCCACGGATCGCGCGTAGGACATATTCCAATCCTGGAAAAGCTACGGCATATCCTTCGCCTTGTCCCGCACCTGAAAATCCGACATGTTATGCATATCCGGAATCTTGAGAGCTTCGCCAATATCCTCAAGGGATTGGCGGAAGTCATGAAGCAAATCACCGACTTGGGTAAGCTGGTGGGTGCGAGGCTCGACACAGATGGAGTCCGTCAAGTTCAGAGGACCTATACACAAAAACAATTAAGAAATCCGACATTGAAAGAAGTCGAAGAAAATAGACAAATCAAACAAATGGAACATACTGAAGATGACGTCGTCAACGTTGGTCTTCTCTTTCCAAAGACTCTGGAGTTCAGCCCGGAGCGCCTCGGAAAGGTCCTTCTCTCTGCACAGCTCATTATTGAGGTCCAAGATTTTCTAATCATGAGCAGCAATCTTGCGATCACGCTCGTCAGTAGCCATGGAGGAGGATTCGAGATCTTGAGCAATGCTCTTCTCATGATCCGCCTTGAGCTTATCCAGCTCTTGGTGAAGTTCTTTGTTCTACACCACCAAGGTTTTGAGGTTCTCGGCCTCTTCAATCATAGCGCAGGACTATTTCACCAGCGCTATAAGTCAAAAAAGAACAACAGTTCAGGAAAAAATTCGACTGTGAAAACATGAAAGACAAGGCTTGAGTCTCAGAATGTTTACCCTCGGCCACATCCTTGGAGACCTTCAGCTCAGCATTTTCAAGTCGGAGAGACCTGATCTCTCTCTGCTTGTTGCTTATATTCTTCAACAAATCCTGGTTATATGAATTAACTTTCAGAAGTCGAATACCTGACTCGAAAGTCTCATCGAGGACTCGGGCTAATATTGTTACTAATATCAGCACGAGCCTTGGGGGCTACACTAGTTCATTCTTTGGCATCCTAAGGAAGCATAAACTCGGATTATATATCCTACTTCATGCTTGGGGGCTAGAGGATATGATATACAATAAAGAAAAACGTGAGTTAGAATTCCGACTTACATGATGTTCATGTGTGAGCTTCCTTAGACATATGTTCACCTCGGTGGAAACTTTCTCGGCGAGGGTGAGTGGAATAATCGGAGGCGGTGGAAGCACACTAGCTCTAAGTCCCTCGTCATGAATGCGAACTTTTTCAAGAAGGTCGGAGTACTTGATGTCTTCCGCCTCTTGTGCTTCTTCTTCAGCAGAGAGATTTCTCTTCTCCAGGCATTGCCTGGCCAGCCACTGGATCTCTTCCGCAGATTTCCAGGACAAGCCAAACTTGCCAAGACCCGGATTGTTGAGAAGGTTTTCGGCAAAATCTCTGCCGAGGGATCATTACCCGAAGAGGGTTCACCCTTATCTAAATCTGACTCACTCATGGTGACGTCAGTTTGCGATTCAAGGATCGCTGGCTCCGATGAAAGAGCCGGATCTTCCGCGACATCCGACGAAGGAGTGATCACCGGCATTGCAGAGGATTGGGGGGCAGGAGTCAGAGGAGCCACGGTAGGGGAAGCAATGGTCAGCTTCGTCTGTCACAGGGGCTTCGAAGAAGTTCCCTTCCCCTTACCCTTGATGAGCTGCTTAGCTCTGAGAATGTAATAGAGTCGAAAACATTACATCTCGGAAGAGAATTCGAGTAAGGCAGAGGTTGTGTTGACAGTTACCTCTTCACAACAGGCACCTCCTTTGTGCCAACAGCCACTGTCGGAGCCTTGCGCTTCTTGGGCACAATGTCCGGCAATGGAACTAGTTCAACCTCCTGAGAGAACTCGGGAGGATATCCTTCGAGCGGAGCAAATTCCGACTCGGGGAGGTCAACAAGCTTAAAAAAAGAAAACATATCAGTATTATAGTATAAATTAAAGAATAAAACACAAAAAAATGTTTATTGTTAAGAGCTTACCGGCACAACGGGGTTTTCCGCTGTGTGCATATCCAGAGAAACCTCCGGGATTCTCCTCTCGATCCGCTCCCTTATCAGCCATTTAATCTGGCTTATATAACCTTGCGAGGTATAGGATTTGGGGCTAATACGAAGGGAATCCTTTTTGGACGACGTGATGGAGTGCATCAGTCGGTCTCTGTGGTACCAAATGATGGGTTCGTAGCATGGAAAACAAAAAATTTCTACCGCAAGAACGAACAAAACCCAGATCTAATCTAGATAAAAGCCAAGATCTAATCTATTAGACATGTGCAACAAGATAGATCTGTACTAACCCTTGTAGTTTCGAAAGCCTTGTTCGAGATCAGAACTCGTGGTTGATGTAGTCGATCACTTGCCGATCTCAAGATCGAGAAGACGATCCTTCCGCGCTGCTCGGCAGCGCTTCCATGATCGGTCACACGCAAGTGAGTCGAAGCATACCTTCCTCTCCCCATTCCAGCGAGCAGCGGAGGTAGTAGATCTCTCCACGGAATCCCAACAGCATGACGGCATGGTGGTGGTGGTGGAGTAGAGAATTCTGCAGGGCTTCGCCTAAGCCAGAGCAGATGGAAGGAGGAGGAGATAGGAGGCTAGGGTTTGGAGTGGGGAGGGGCCAGGGGGGTGGCGCCTCCACCCCTCTATATATAGAGGGAGGGGTGCGGCCTAGGGTTCCCACCCCTAGGCCCACCCCTTAGGGCCGGCGCACCAAGGAGCTTGGGGGGAGATTCCTTCCCCCCAAATTTCCTTTACTTACCCTTTAAGTTTTCCCCTTATCCTATCTTGGTTTTCAAGTAAACTCCAAAATATCTTCTATAACCTTCCGAAACATTCCGAAACCTTCTAGAATCCCCATACAAACACTCCGGAACATTTCCTAACTTAGAAAATGATCCCCATTATATGAATCTTATTCCCCGGATAATTCCGGATCTCCTCGTGATGTCCCGGATCCAATCCGAGACTCTGAACAACATTCGGTCTCCAACGCACATTCAATATCTACTTAAAACAACTTCGAACCTTAAGTGTGTCACCCTACGGTTCGTGAATATGCAGACATGATGGAGACACCTCTCCGATCAATAACCATCAGCGGGATCTAGAGATCCATAACGGCTCCCACATACTCAACGATGACTTCGTGATCGATAGAACCATTAACATACGACACCAATTCCCTTTGTCACGCGATACTCTACATATCTGAGGTTTGATCATCGGTATCTCCATACCTAGTTCTACCTCGTTACTGATAAGTACTCTTTACTCGTTCCATGTTATGTCATCCCTTGTGACCTAGTCACATGCTTACAAGCTAACTAGATGACATTCCACCGAGAGGGCCTAGAGCATATCTATCCGTCATATGGATGGACAAATCCCAATCTTGGTCCATGCGCTTCAACACATACTTTCATAATACCCAATGACACCTTTATAACCACCCGATTTAAGCGGTGTTTGATGTCATCAAAGTACCCATCCGGTGATGGTGCTTAACATAACCTCATGGTCGAAGGATTAGGTTACTATGCATTTGAAAGCTTGTAGCAATACAAACTCAATGACTTGATCTTATGCTACGCTTACTATGGGTGTGTGTCCATCACATCATTCTCCTAATGATATAACCTTGTTATTAATGACATCCAATGTCCATGATCAGGAAACCATGATCATCAATTAATCAACAAGCTAGTTCAACAAGAGGCTTACTAGGGACTCTTTTATGTTTACAAAACACACATGTATTAGTGTTTCCTTATAATACAATTATAGCATGGGATGGAAACATTCATCATAAACACAAAGATATAATAATAACCACTTTTATTATTGCCTCTTGGGCATATCTCCAACAGTCTCCCACTTGCACTAGAGTCAATAATCTAGATTACATGGTAATATACCTAACACCCATATGCGTCGGTGTTGGTCATGCTTTGCTCTAGGGAGAGGTTTAGTCAACGGATCTGCCACATTCAGATCAGTGTGTACTTTGCAAATCTTTATGTCACCATCTCGGACATACTCGCGAATAGCATGGAAACGTAGCTTGATGTGCTTCAGCTTGCTATGTGACCTTGGCTCCTGTGCATTAGCTATGGCACCTGTGTTGTCACAGTAGATGGCCATCGGGTCCAACGCACTAGGAACCACGCCAAGTTTAGTAATGAACTCCTTCATCCATATGGCTTCTTGTGCAGCCTCTGAAGCAGCTATGCATTCCGATTCAGTTGAAGATTTCGCCACAACACTTTGTTTGGCACTCCTCCAGCTCATTGCAGCACCATTCAAAATAAATACGTATCCAGACTGTGACTTCGAGTCATCTGGATCGGTGTTCCAACTAGCATCAGTGTAACTGTTTACAACAAGTTGTTCATCACCTCCATAAGAAAGAACCATATCCTTAGTCCTATTCAGGTACTTTAAGATATTCTTGACCGCTGTCCAGTGCTCCATTCCAGGATCATTTTGATATCTACTAGTCAAACTAACAGCATGTGCTATATCCGGTGTTGTACACAGCATGGCATACATGATAGAACCTATGGCCAAGGCATAGGGAATATTATTCATCTTCTCTCTATCTTCTGTTGTAGCTGGACTTTGAGTCTTACTCAAGGTCTTACGTGACAACATGGGAACGAACCCTTTCTCGCTCTCTTCCATTCTAAACTTCTTTAGAACTTTGTCCAAGTATGTACTTTGTGAAAGCGGTATTAGGCGTCTTGATCTATCTCTATAAATCTTGATGCCTAGAATATATGCCGCTTCACCAAGATCCTTCATTGAAAAACTATTATTCAAATAGGCTTTGACACTCTTAAGAAGTTCTATATCATTCCCAATCAGCAATATGTCATCTACATATAGTACTACGAATGCTACAGAGCTCCCACTCATTTTCTTGTAAATACAAGCTTCTCCATAAGTTTGTATAAATCCAAAGTTTTTGATTACTTTATCAAAACGTTGATTCCAACTCCGGGATGCTTGCTTCAGTCCATAAATGGAGCGCTGAAGTTTGCATACCTTGTCAGCATCTTTAGGATCGACAAAACCCTTGAGTTGTACCATATACAACTCTTCCTCAATGTCACCATTAAGGAACGCCATTTTGAGATCCATCTGCCAAATCTCATAATCGAAATATGCAGCTATTGCTAACAAAATCCTTACAGATTTTAGCTTCGCTACTGGTGAGAAAGTCTCATCGTAGTCAACTCCTTGAATTTGTCGGAACCCTTTCGCGACAAGTCGAGCTTTATAGACGGTAACATTACCATCAGCATCTGTTTTTCTTTTGAAAATTCATTTATTCTCGACAGGCTTACGGCCATCCGGTAAGTCCACCAAAGTCCATACTTGGTTTTCGTACATGGATCCCATTTCGGATTTCATGGCTTCTAGCCATTTGTCGGAATCTGGGCTCACCATAGCTTCTTCATACGTCGCAGGGTCATCAGTGTTGTCCACCAACATGACGTTCAAGGCATAGTCATACCAATCAGGAGTGGTACGAACCCTTGTTGACCTGCGAGGTTCAGCAGCAACTTCGTTCGAAGTTTCATGATCACCATCATGAGCTTCCTCTCCAATTGGTGCAGGCGGCACCAAAACATCTTCCGGTGCTGTGCTACTCTCAACTGCGAGAGAAGGTTCAATAACCTCGTCGAGTTCTACTTTCCTTCCAGTCAATTCCTTCGAGAGAAGCTCCTTCTCAAGAAAGGATCCATTCTTGGCAACAAAAACTTTTCCTTCAGATCTATGATCGAACGTATACCCAATTGTTTCTTTCGGGTATCCTATGAAGACGCATTTCTCCGCTTTGGGTTCAAGCTTATCAGGTTGTAACTTCTTTACATATGCTTCGCAACCCCAAAGTTTAAGGAACGACAACTAAGGTTTCTTTCCAAACCATAATTCGTACGGTGTCGTTTCAACGGATTTAGATGGTGCCCTATTTAAAGTGAATGCGGCTGTCTCTAATGCATAGCCCCAAAACGATAGCGGTAAATCTATAAGAGACATCATAGACCGAACCATATCTAAGAGAGTTCGATTACGACGTTCGGACACACTATTACGCTGTGGTGTTCCCGGCGGTGTCAACTGCGTAAGTATTCCACATTTCTTTAAATGCATGCCAAACTCATAACTTAGATATTCACCTCCGCGGTCAGAACGCAGAAACTTAATCTTCTTGTTACGATGATTTTCCACTTCACTTTGAAATTCCTTAAACTTCTCGAAAGTTTTGGACTTATGTTTCATAAAGTAGACATACCCATATCTAGTTAAATCATCCGTGAAAGTGAGAACATAACGATATCCACCACGCGACGCTACACTCATTGGACCGCACACATTGGTATGTATTATTTCCAATAAGTCTGTAGCTCGCTCCATTATTGCAGAGAATGGAGT
This sequence comes from Avena insularis, assembly GCA_023614405.1. Taxonomy (NCBI): domain Eukaryota; kingdom Viridiplantae; phylum Streptophyta; class Magnoliopsida; order Poales; family Poaceae; genus Avena; species Avena insularis. The sequence goes on along the minus strand of JAJUPC010000139.1, from coordinate 563,723 downwards.
CTTAGTTATTTTTCCCATTAGACATGCTTCGCATCTTTCAAGTGATTCAAAATCAAGTGATTCAAGAAGTCCATCAGAATGGATTTTCTTCATACGCTTCACTCCAATGTGACCAAGACGACAGTGCCACATGTATGTAGAATTATCATTCAATTTTGTTCGTTTAGCATCTATGTTGTGAACATGTGTATCACTACTATCGAGATTCAGTAAGAATAAACCATTCATCTCAGGTGCATTACCATAAAAGATATTACTCATATAAATCGAACAACCTTTATTCTCGGACTTAAAACAGTAACCGTCTCGCAATAAACAAGATCCAGATATAATGTTCATGCTTAACGTAGGCACCAAATAACAATTATTCAAATTTAAAACTAATCCCGAAGGTAGATGTAGAGGCATCGTGCCGACGATGATCACATCAACCTTGGAGCCATTTCCAACGCGCATCGTCACCTCGTCTCTCGCCAGTCTTCGTTTATTCCGCAGCTCCTGTTTCGATACAAATATGAGCAACCAAACCAGTATCAAATACCCAGGAACTACTACGATTACTAGTAAGATACACATCAATAACATGTATATCGAATATACCTTTCTTCTTGATGTTGTCGTTCTTCAGATCTGCCAGGTACTTGGGGCAGTTATGATTCTAGTGACCAGCACCCTTGCAGTAGAAGCATTCAGTTTCAGGCTTAGGACCAGCCTTGGTCTTCTTAGCAGGTGCGGGAGCTTTCTTGCCGTCCTTCTTGAAGTTGCCCTTGTTCTTAGGCTTGCCCTGTTTCTCGAAATTGGTGGTCTTATTGACCATCAACACTTGGTGCTCCTTCTTGATCTCCACTTCAGCAGTTTTCAGGATGGACGATAGTTCAGGCAACGTCTTGTTCATGCAGTGCATATTGTAGTTCATCACAAAGTTCTTGTAACTCGGTGGCGGTGATTGGAGGACACAGTGAATCCCTAACTCATTAGGAATCGTTATCCCCAACTCTTGGAGCTTGTTTGCGTGCCCAGACATGGTGAGCACGTGCTCGCTAACGGAGCTACCCTCTTCCATCTTACAGTTAAAGAACTTTTTGGAGGCCTCATAGCTCTCCACGGCCGCGTGAGTCTCAAAATTGAGCTTGAGCTCCTTAATGATCTCGAACGGGTCGTGGTGCTCAAAGCGCTTATGAAGCTCCGTTTCTAAACCGTACAGGATGGCACACTGAACTGTGGAGTAATGATTTTTCCGAGTGGCGTAAACATTCTTTACGTCATCGGTGGCATCTTCTGCAGGTGGGTCACCTAGCGGTGCTTCGAGCACATAGGTCAACTGACCAGCCCTGAGGACAATCTTCAGTCCATAGAGCCAGTCCGTGAAGTTTCTTCCATTGTTCTCTAGGAACGCATTGAAATTGATGGAGAGGTTCGCCATAATCTACAACAAATTTGCAAGTAGTTTAGACTAAGTTTATGATAAATTGAGTTGAATTTTAATTCTTAAATTAACTAGGTGAACTCCCACTCAAAACAACATCCCTCACATTGTCTTAGTGATTACACGAACCAAGTCCACTACACCAAGTCCGATCTTCACGAGAAGATGTAGTTTCATCGGCGAACAATCTTCATTTTCATCATATCATTTATATGACTCATGCTCTACCTTTTGGTATTCTGTGTTCCGCTACCATGTCTGTACATGCTAGGCTCGTCAAGATTAACCTTAGTTTCCGCATGTGCAAATCTGGCTTGCACCCGTTGTATGCACACGTAAAATCTATCACATCCGATCATCACGAGATGCTTCGAAACGACGAGTCTTAGCAACGGTGCCAACTAAGGACGAACACTTTATTACTTGATATTTAGTGAGAGGGATCATCTTATAATGCTACCTTCGCGATCTAAGCAATACAAGATGCATAAAGGATTAACATCACAGGCAATTCATAATTAGTGTGATATGATATGGCCCTTTCTTCTTATGCCTTTGATCTCCATCTCGAAAGCACGGACATGATCTCCATCATCACCAGCATTGCGTCAAGGTCAGTGGCGCCGCTTCATGGTTTTCCATCATCACTAGCAACTATTACAACTACTTGGAATAAAGCTATTACAAGATGAATAGGCACGCAAGTCTTAACAGAATTAAAGACAACCATTAGGCTCCTGCCGGTTGCCATATTACATCAAGGATCATTGCATACATCAAATATAATCACAATCACATGATGGCCATATCACATCACAAAACCCCTGCAAAAACAAGTTAGACGCCTCTAATTTTCTTTGCATATTTTACATGGTTTGGGGCTTTTGAATAAGAACGGATCTTGCCTACGAAACTGAACCACAACGTTGATACAAGTGCTATCGAGTGCAAAGAGTAGATTGGATCTATACTATGGTGGGAGAGACAGACACCCGCAAAGCCACTTGTGCAAAGCAAGTTACACGTCAAACGTGGAGCAAGTCTCATGTGTGATGACATGTAAGGTTAGCCCGAGCCGCTTCATCCCACCATAGCGCAAGATGCAAAGTACACAAATCAAAAGACGGCACGAGCACCAACACCCACAAAAACAATATATTCTACTCGTGCAATAGATCTACGCATAGACAAGGCTCTAATACCACTGATGGGTTCGTAGCATGGAAAACAAAAAATTTCTACCGCAAGAACGAACAAAACCCAGATCTAATCTAGATAAAAGCCAAGATCTAATCTATTAGACATGTGCAACGAGATAGATCTGTACTAACCCTTGTAGTTTCGAAAGCCTTGTTCGAGATCGGATCTCGTGGTTGATGTAGTCAATCACTTGCCGATCTCAAGATCGAGTAGACGATCCTTCCAGCTGCCCGCAGCGCCTGTAGTTGGTCACACATGAGTGAAGCATACCTTCCTCTCCTGTTCCCAGCAAAGCAGAGGTAGTAGATCTCTCCACGGAATCCCAGCAGCACGACGGCGTGGTGGTGGTGGTGGAGTAGAGAATTCTGCAGGGCTTCACCTAAGCCAGAGCAGATGGAAGGAGGAGGAGATAGGAGGCTAGGGTTTGGAGTGGGGAGGGGTGGCGCCCACCCCTCTATATAGAGGGAGGGGTGCGGCCTAGGTTCCCACCCTAGGCCCACCCCTTAGGGTCAAGCGACCAAGGAGCTTGGGGGGAGATTCCTTCCCCCCAAATTTCCTTTACTTACCCTTTAAGTTTTCCCCTTATCCTATCTTGGTTTTCAAGTAAACTCCAAAATATCTTCTATAACCTTCCGAAACATTCCGAAACCTTCTAGAATCCCCATACAAACACTCCGGAACATTTCCTAACTTAGAAAATGATCCCCATTATATGAATCTTATTCCACAGACAATTCCGGATCTCCTCATGATGTCCCGGATCCAATACGAGACTCCAAACAACATTCGGTCTCCAACGCACATTCAATATCTACTTAAAACAACTTCGAACCTTAAGTGTGTCACCCTACGGTTCATGAATATGCAGACATGATGGAGACACCTCTCCGATCAATAACCATCAGCGGGATCTGGAGATCCATAACGGCTCCCACATACTCAATGATGACTTCGTGATCGATAGAACCATTAACATACGACACCAATTCCCTTTGTCATGCGATACTCTACTTATCCGAGGTTTGATCGTCGGTATCTCCATACCTAGTTCTACCTCGTTACTGATAAGTACTCTTTACTCATTCCATGTTATGTCATCCCTTGTGACCTAGTCACATGCTTACAAGCTAACTAGATGACATTCCACCGAGAGGGCCTAGAGCATATCTATCCGTCATATGGATGGACAAATCCCAATCTTGGTCCATGCGCTTCAACACATACTTTCATAATACCCATTGACACCTTTATAACCACCCAGTTACGAAGCGGTGTTTGATGTCATCAAAGTACCCATCCGGTGATGGTGCTTAACATAACCTCATGGTCGAAGGATTAGGTTACTATGCATTTGAAAGCTTGTAGCAATACAAACTCAATGACTTGATCTTATGCTACGCTTACTATGGGTGTGTGTCCATCACATCATTCTCCTAATGATATAACCTTGTTATTAATGACATCCAATGTCCATGATCAGGAAACCATGATCATCAATTAATCAACAAGCTAGTTCAACAAGAGGCTTACTAGGGACTCTTTTATGTTTACAAAACACACATGTATTAGTGTTTCCTTATAATACAATTATAGCATGGGATGCAAACATTCATCATAAACACAAAGATATAATAATAACCACTTTTATTATTGCCTCTTGGGCATATCTCCAACACTAAAGGGGTTGGATCCGGCGTGACACCCAACCTTGGACCAAGTCGGATCCCTTCAGTCCTTTGTGTTTGATCAGATATTCGATCCGCCTCTTGGCGAGGACCAGATCGTCACTGAGAGCCGGAGGTGCCTCGTCCCAAGACGGTTGGGCCGTGGCAGCTCCATCGATGAAAGCCGGCAAAGCAGTGGCTTTGCCGGGAGCTGGAACATCTTTGTGGTAAAAGAAAGTGGCTGGCCATTGTTTGACCGAGTCACTGGCTAGAATCTTTGGATAGGCGCGATCACGCCTAACCGAAAAGCTAATTGTACCGGTAATATAAGGATTACCGGCCGTGATAGAATTTCTCGCACAAGAATAAGGTAATACTCAGCCTAATGCCGAGAAATCCCTCGCACAAGGCCGCGTAGGCGCTCATCTCTAGGAGGGAGTTGGGAGGAAGATGGTGAAGTTGAACACTATAGTGATCTATCACCTCAGAAAAGAATTCCAAGGGAGGAAATGACAAACCTTCTTTCTCCACGCCGCGGAGCTTCTCATCGTCTAGCACACAGGGGATCCAAACTCCATGATAGCTTTCCTTCTCCGCCGCCGCTGCCGTAGCCAAGCCGGAAGATGAAGAAGAAGCCATTCTTCTAGAGCACCGGTGACCTTAGATGGGCGGCGCTGGGAGTTTGGGAAGCAGGGGAGCTCTGTGCGCGAGGGAGATTTGGAGGAGAAGAAACGGCGAGGGAACAAGTGAAGAGAGATGAAGAAGAATCTGCACCTCTTATATCCACCTAACCGCGCCAAGATTCATGCAAATGTTACAGTGTAACCGCCACGCGTCGTGGAAGGAACTGGGAAGGACCCACACGATGATTACATCACCTCAATCTCCGTGTACGCATTGAAAATGGCGCCTCGGTTCCGCGAACTGCGGACCCACCAACGGTCGTGCTAACAGGATGTCTGTCAGATGACATGACTTGACCATGACTGGTGTTAGGTGGTGTTAGAGGCCAAATTCCGGCTTAGTTTGAAATCAAGCTAGAAAATCCGAGTAACCTGTTGATAGGTCTGACTTATTTTTAAGACCTGGATCGTATTTTTTGTTGTGAAGTTTCAGGAACCCTTCAAGATTCTGCAAGCCGAAGATCAAGCTAGACGATGATGAATCTGACTTTGGATCTTGGAGACTTCCGGGGGCTGCTATTGGGAACATACATTCCGGGTATCCTCACAGTTCCTCACTGACCAGCGTGGCCCACTTCGGGTTAGAGCTTTGCTTCACGGGCGGCCCAGTCAGGGAGAGAAGATGGAGTCCAATCCGGCTACGGGAAGGCCCAGAAGACTTACCGACTTAGGCCCATAGTGTTACTTGTAGTTCAAGATGTACTCTATAACCAACTCTTAGTCGTAGCCGGGCTGATCTCTCCTGTAAACCCTAGGCCGGATATCTATATAAGCCGTCCTAGGGAGAGCCTTTAGGGCACCTACCCTCATAGTCTACAAACTCACACAGGCGAACCCTTGTAACCCATATTCTGGCTCTGCCGTATTACTGGATTGCTAGCAGGAGTAGGATCCGTCCAAAGTCGGCGGATTCGAACCTGGGTAAACTTGTGTGCTCACCGTCCCAGAACACCGTACGTCTCACACCCCTCTCTTCCGCATGCCTCGAGGACCCCCTCATGGCGTACTTGTCATCAATCTGACGACAAGAGAGTCGTAAACAACTAGCTTGCCCTGAGCTAACTCCATAAGGCTTCGTTAGGAAACCACCCTCGCCAAGGTTTATAGAGTAAGACGTCACTCGAAGGCTTCAGTTCAAGACTCCGGGAAGATACAACCTTCCGCTAACATCGGGTTAGCACTCCCAGACAGAATATTCGCACCACTCCTAAAGCACCTTAGTGGCGTCTTTCCACTCAATCCTCAGAAGACTTTCTACCAGAGGATACTTCAGAAGAGATCTTCGGATACACCATTATTCCGCCAAACAACCACCTGCGAGTTATCAGAGGAGAAACTAACTAAAGATCCTACGAATCCCTCGGCTACTTCAGCTGAAGACTACCCTAAGGGACCGCAGATTCGCTGACACTGTTAGAACTAAACAGTTTGGACGATCAGCTAATTCAACTACTACGATCAGCTAAGTACGATAAAAGTAATATATGAGCCTCATAAAACCTATCTTGCAGAAGACGTCTGAAGGCTTCAACTCCGGACAGAAGGTTGGCGACCGTCTTAAAAGCATCATCCGACGACTCTAAGAAAGAAGGACTGACGTATTCTAGAGCTACCCTAGTTTAATCCTAAGGGGGAATGACCTGCGTATTTCCCACAAAAATAGAGTAACTCTTTGCTAGAAGCAAACTCAAGAGTTTCGGCCCTAAAATCGTTAACTAGGATACGCTACGCCCCGAAGGTAGAGCTGTGAACCCTTAGAGAAAGGTACATCAGACCGTAGATTCTATCTTTCGATGAGTACCTCATGAAGTTCAGCATCGAGATAGTCTACCAAGTCCAAGACCTCGAGATAAGAGTTCAGAAGGAAAAGAAGGTCATCCCTCGCAATTGGAACTAGACTCTTCTCAACTCTCCATCCATCTCGGAAGACTAAAGCTCAACTTCATCGACAGAGTAGTCACTTTCAAAGACGGAGTCCGTAAGATAGTACGCGTAAGACACCTAGTATCAACCGACTAAAAATCCCCTAACCCTACTCTCCTGAATCTTGGGACGAGATTCTTTTAAGGGGGAAATGTCTGTAACATCCCAATTTCAGTAACCCTGATTAGTTGTCCAGAATGCAATAATCAGGGGGAACAAAAACTTTTTCTTGTTTAGTGATGAAGTGTTTGTCTGTTGTTTGATAATGTTTATTCTTATGAATGTGTATTAGAAGATATACTCCCTACCTCAACACTAGTTGACAAAAGCTACTTCCCAAAACTGTCCTGGCTGAATTTCCATATTCTCAAATGTTCTGGCATTTCAAAACCTGAGCCAAGAAGCCTTTGCAAGCCAATTATTTTAGTAGCTTCTACTTCCCTAAACAATGGAGAGCAACCTGTCACATCCCAAGATTTTAGAAATTTGGGACTGGAAAAAAATGCATTTGCATTGCATCATTTGCATTCATGAAAAATTTGGGTTGCAAAACACTAGTTTAAACCCTTATTTGAATTGCTAAAATGCATCTACAAAAGGAATACACTTGGATTGTGAAATCACTATTTTGTAGTAGTCAAATTATTGCCAAAAATGATCCTATGTTGATCTACAGAATTTTAGAAAAATTCAGAAACAAAAATCAATTCTTTTGGAGCTGTTTTGCAAAAGATATTAAAGAATTAAGAAATGAAAAAGAATAAAAACAAAAGAAAAAATGATCCAATTAAAAACAAAAGAAAAAATGATCCTACTAAAAACAAAATAAAAAATGATCCTATTAAAAACAAAAGAAAAAATGATCCTATTAAAAACAAAAGAAAAAATGATCCTATTAAAAACAAAAGAATAAAAATGATCCTATTAGCCAAGAAGCCTAACCAGACAGACCAACTGGGTCGGCTCGTACCTAATCTACCGCACCCGCCAGACGCGCAAGCGGCAAGCAATGCAGCGCCCAAGCCCTCTAGCAGCCCACCTAGCCCACGTTATCCGCTGCTCGCTCCCTTTTCCCCGTGCAGCGCGCAGCCAGCCCACGTCCCCGCCCTTGTGCCACCGACAGGTGGGGTCCACCCGTCATCTTCTTCCTCCATCATGGACGGGAAGAACTCCAACAGAGCCAAACTCGATCCCGCAAAATCCGATGATTTTGTTCGATCTATGCCCTCATCTCGACCATATAAACCCCTCCCCTACCTCCTTGTTCTTTTTTTTTGAGTTCTTGGAAACCCTAGCCGCCTCCACCGGAAGCTTTCCATCCGCCGCCACCGCAGCTCCTCAGGTCGAGCTCGATCTCGTCGTTTCGGTCACCCCCTCGACCTCCTCTACCATCCATCCTCCTCCCCTTGATCTCCCACGTCTCCTCACTGTTTTTCCCCATGTGCAGAGCCGCCTACCGCCGGGAATTCCTCGCCGGAGTACCTCTGCCACCGCGCCGCTCCAGCCGCCCGTACCCATCCCGGAAGGCAGAGAAGATCCACGCCGTGGCCATCATCCTGATTGTCAACACCCGAATTTTTAATCCCAGATGCCCGTTATGCCATACCTCGCAATCCCAGGATTACCATTTTTGCGAGACATAACGGATTGGATATCACAGTACATCATCCATTACAAACCATACATAAGGTCTTACACAAATAAGGATCTCGTGATCCAGTCTTTAATACAACAAGCAGCGGAAATAAAAGATAAGCGTAGCGGTGGGGTCCATCTTCAGGGGCACAGGCAATGTTGACGAAGGCAGATAGTCCTAGTTATCATAGCCGTCCTGCTGGCCATCATCTTGATAGTCTCCTTCGTAGTCTGGCCATGAGAATAGCCAGGGACAAAAGCCATGAGTACTCTTTAAGTACTCGCAAACTACTATTAACATGTACTATAGTTCTAAGTTAAAGTGTTAAATATAAGTTTAACTATCAAGTTAAGTTTGAAACCTAAGCTGAGTTCTGAAGCAAAGAAAGATAAAGTAAAGTTCTAGAATCACTTAAGTTGGGAAGCTATTGTCATAAACACAACCCTGTTGTGGTCAAGTCAAGATTCATCATTCATTTCATAAGTTGTTTTGGAAACATCTGACAACAAAACAGTATGGCCATTCCAACTGTCCATAACCGCGGACGCGGCTGTTCCAATAGTTTGACACTCTATAGAGGTGGTACACTTTCACCACAAGATTCAATACAACTATCAGGGATAACCCTGAATAATCATACTTAGTATGCAGATAATCAAACATAACCTTCCCTTTTACACACCCTAGTATAAGCACCTCTCCTATGAGCATGGCCTCCCAACCATGACCATCTGTCATCTTGGGCACTGCATAGGTGGACAACATTGAGAGGTACCCTCATCTCAAACCTCTCCCGCGAGGGAACTAATACTAATGCATATAAATTTCTAGCTAAGCCTTACCCAATTCAGGTAGTGTGGTTGTACGGTAAATTTGGAATGGTATCGCATCCGAATCCAACCATCCGTTTTATAAAAGTTTTAAGGCTCATGCCTCAACATTTTCATCCTCATGAACCATTTGTGTTTCTCAACACATGTCAAAACATCTCAATAGAATGACTCATCATTCCAAGGTTTTCATAATTCATTTTCACCAAGTGCTCCCATCTAAAGTGACACAAGTTTTTGATCTACTCTAACTACTAGGTTAAGAGTGTTCACTAAGGTGGAAGTCATGGGTTCAATCTCATGCCATAGAATGACATCTAAAGGTTTCTAAAATAGGTCAAGTTTTATACTCTTGATGCTACCTTCAAAACCGGTAAAGAACTTGGTGTAACTAAGGGAGGTAAAACTTGTAACAAAGACTTGAGGTACTAATAGTCAAAGGGGTGTGATCAAAGCATGCTTAAGGCATCTTTGCTAAACCATCTAGTTTGATCCTGGCTTGCTAAGTACTAAACTTGCAAGGGTTAACTTGACACTAATAGCTTGCCTTGGTTGGTGCAGCGGTTGAAGTTTTCTTCTTCTTCTTCTTCTTGGTAGAACTCCTCCTCCTCGTAGACTTGGTCGGTACTATTGTCTATAAATACATACGGAACACACAATCACCAAACAATGCTTAGCTAGTCTAATTAGCATTCTAAGACACACATTTTATGATCTATTATCATCACAAGCATCACAAGTTTAATTCAATAGTTTCATCCTTTTAGTTTTAGAAAAGTAATTTCTACTCATTGAAAAATTAACTAAGATTTAATATTCACCACTTAAATTTTGGGATCATGTTGACACATGTCATCACCACATACTCTAATATGTGGGAATGAGATTTAAAGGTTGGATCATAATCACTTTGGTTTAAGTTCATTATTTAATGATTTAAAGTGACTAGAAATGCCTATATAGCATTATTTTGGTACTAGTCCAAAGTCACTGCATGTAAACCTTAATATTATTACATATTTAAATAGATATGGTGAAATGTGATTTTTGAGAGTTGGAATCAACTCAAAAGCTAACTTGGTTGATTTTATAAAAATGTTGCAAGGTGCAAATGCTTCTGTTTTGTTATTTTTATTAGGCCATATCTATAACTCGAATTGAATTAAATCCAACGGGCTTGGATAGTTCATTTCAATACCTTTCAGACAAAAAAAATTCATGCAATTTGGATTTGTAAAACTCCCAGAATTGAATTTTAAACTAGTGGACAGAAACTAGATTCAACTTAAAAAGAAAAATCCAATTTGAACTGTTGGGCTAGCGCGGGAAAGAACATGGGCCGGCCCAGTGGTGCTCCGCGGGGCGGGGCTCTGCTGACAGGGGGTTCCCGGTTGTCAGTGGTTCATAACACGTGAAACGGTATGCGCGCTGTGGGTCGTAGGATTAGAAGGGGGATCTACGGCCGAGGGTCGTCGTCGACGACGAACAGGTCGCCGGTGAGATTTTGCCCTAGCGGCTCGGTGGGGGTCGACCGGGGACGTACCAGGGCTTCTGCGGGGTTTGGCGAGGCGGGAAAACAAGCTAGAAGACGACGGCGAGGCGAGGCGCGGTTGTGGCGAAGCTTGCGGTGCCCTAAATCGCAGGCGCCCTTCTCCTCCTGCTGCGGCGGCTCCAGCTCCAATTCCAGTGAGGCAGAGCTCGATTGGCTCTGGCGAGATTGGGGAAAGGATTAGTGACAGGTAGGGAGTGAGTGGGTGTGGAGAAATGATACTGGGGAGGCCGACTTATATAGACCCGACGGTGAGACTGAAGGGTGTGGGCAGGCGACTCCGGCGAGGGCGGCACAGGGGGCTAGCGGCATGGCTGGAGGTAGGGGCGGTGGCCTGTCTCCTGGCAGTGCGCTGAGGCTTAAAGGTGCAGCAAGGCGAGCTCTATGCTGGTTGGGCGCGTCACGCTCTCTGGGCGGCAGAGGTTGCGGGTTTAATGATGAGCGGTGGCTGGGGAGCGTTGGGCGGCCAGCGGGGGTGTCTGGGGCGTTCCCCAGGTAATGGCAGAGCGATAGGCGCGGGCTGCGGTCGAGGGGCGGTCTGTGCACGCGGGGACAGTGCGCGCTCTGCGGGCGGTGTTGGCATGGTCGACCAGCTCCGGGCGCGGCGGTTCTTGGCCGTTCCAGTCTCTAGCTCTTGGCTGGGGCTGGTTGGACGGTGGCAGTGGACCACTGGCTGGCTTGTAGACATGGCGAGAGAGGGGAGAGCGGTCTGCTACTGCGAGGGCCAAGTTGGTCGGCAAGGTTCTCTCGGCATGGCATGGCAGTGCAGCTAGGAGGTAGGGGAGATGTTGGGGTTGGTCTGGTTAGGCTTGAGGGAGACAAGGGTGATCAAAGCACTTCAAATTGCTAGACAAAATCAACCCCAAAACAGTAATAGTTAGGCCACTTTGATCTTGCCAGCAAGGTGTTTGACAAAATGGCCGAAAGAGAAAAACTTTTGAATTTTGAGTTCAAATTTTTGGGGTGATCTACACTAGTGCTAGATAGTCTCTGGTTGCAAGGGTTTTGAAAGTGGAGCTTGTTTGAATGGTTTTTGAAAAAGTGGGATCTTCCCATATGAAATAGATTCAATTTTGAAATTAGCATTTCAAAGATTTTTGCAGATCACAAGGTGGGCCTTGGTACCTCATTATGTGTACTATAAAGGGGTGCAAAGATCATGAATTGTTTCTGTTAAGAAGTGCTAGGAACACCCAAAGTAGTGTAGTGGATTAAAATGGTCAAAATGACCATTCCTCCTTTTTAATTGTTTTTGATTTGATTTTCTTTAGTAACAATTTGGGAATGATGTAGATGATGTTTAAATCACCTAAGAAACATTTTACAACCAAAGAATCACAAAACCATGGCAATTGAAATCAATTCCTAAATTAAATGCTCATACACATGAATGCTTTTATTTTTAATTTGGAAAAGTTTTTGTTAACCCTAAATTTTGATGATTTAGATCTTGATAAGCTTGGATTGAAGTTTTGGGATGTTACAAACCTTCCCCCCTTAAACAAAATCCTGTCCTGATATTTACAAAGAAAACTAGGAACTAAAGAGATCTGGGAACTCTGTCCTAATGTAATCTTCGCACTCCCAAGTGGCTTCCTCCTCGGTATGGTTGCTCCACTGAATCTTGAGAAACTTGATACTCCTAGTCCTGGTGTTTCTGTAGGCTTCTTCTAAGATACGGATGGGTACTTCCCGATAGGTCAGGTCATTGTTGATTTCCACAGCTCTGTGATCGATGTTCTCGAAAACTTCCGTCTTCTCAGGCACTTCCAAACATTTGCGAAGTAACAAGATATGGAACATATTATGGATGGCTGACATTTCTTCTGGCAGTTCCATTTGATACGATACTTCTCCTCGACGGTTCAGAATTTTGAAAGGTCCGATATATCTGGGGGCTAACTTTCCCTTCAGACTAAAGCGTTGAGTTCCTTTCAATGGTGAAACCTTGAGATATACAAAATATCCGACATTGAAAGTCAGGTCTCTTCTTCTCTTGTCAGCATAACTCTTCTGTCTGGATTGGGCGGTCTTGAGGTGCTCACGGACTTTGTGAACATTCTCTTCTTCTTCTCGGAGAATGTTGGGTCCAAAGATCTGACTCTCTCCTAGTTGCGACCAATTTAAAGGGGTATGACACTTTCTTCCGTATAGGAATTCAAATGGTGCCATCTGCAAACTAGCTTGATAACTATTGTTATATGAGAATTTTGCGAAAGGCAGGCAATCTTCCCATTTTGATCCATATTCCAACACACAAGATCTAAGCATATCCTCTAGGATCTGGTTGACTCTCTCAGTCTGTCCATCTGTTTGCGGGTGATACGCTATGCTGAAGTTCAACTTGGTTCCTAATCCTTCTTGGACTTTCTGCCAAAATCTCGAGGTAAACTGGGTTCCTCGATCTAATATGATGGTTTTGGGGGTTCCATGCAGACTAACAATCCTGGCAATATAAAGCTCTGCTAGCTTTGCACTCTGGTAAGTTGTTTTGACAGGTATCAAATGGGCTACCTTGGACAGTCTATCCACTATGACCCAGATTGAGTCATTTCCCATACTAGAAGTAGGTAAACCGGTGATAAAGTCCATTCTGACGGAATCCCATTTCCATTCCGGAATCTGCAATGGTTGCAACAGTCCTGCAGGTCTTTGATGCTCTGCTTTGACTCTTTGACAGATGTCACATTTGGCGATGTAGCTTCCGATCTCTCTCTTCATCTTGTGCCACCGAAATTTCTCTTTCAAATCCTGATACATCTTCGTTCCTCCGGGGTGGACAGAATAAAGAGTATCATGAGCTTCCTTCATGATAATTTCCTTCAGCTCCAAATCTGCTGGCACACAGATACGTCCTTTGTACCAAAGTACTCGTTCTTTGTCTTCGGTGAATCCAGGTACCTTTCATGTGCCAATACGACGTTTGATTCCGTCGATACTTTCATTCCCCTTCTGGGCTTCCTTGATTTGGCTAAATAAAGTGGGTTGAAGTTCAATGCTAGATAAGAACCCTTTGCTAACTAATTCAGTCCTGAACTGCTCCAACTCCACATACAAACTGGGTTGCTTCTCCTTGATCATGGTGTTAAGCCTACATGGCAATCTGCTAAGAGCATCCGCTACCACATTGGCTTTGCCGGGGTGATAGTGAATGTCAAGGTCATAGTCCTTGATTAACTCTATCCATCTCCTTTGCCTCATATTAAGCTCCTTCTGAGTGAAGATATATCTTAAACCCTTGTGATATGAGTAAATCTCACAGCGATTACCCATCAAATAATGACGCCATGTCTTCAATGCTAGAACCACAGCTACTAGCTCAAGATCATGGGTCGGATAGTTTTGCTCATGCTGCTTCAGTTGTCGAGACAGATAGGCGATGACTTTGCCTTCTTGCATCAGTACACATCCTAGACCAATCTTGGATGCGTCACAATACACATCAAACGGCTTCTTGATGTCTGGCATGACCAATATTGGGGATGATAACAATCTCTTCTTTAGCTCTTAGAAACTGGCTTCACACTTGTCAGTCCATTCAAACTTCTTGTCCTTCTTCAACAATTGGGTCATGGGTCGGCGATGCTTGAGAATCCTTCTACGAACTTGCGGTAGTTACCCGCTAATCCGAGAAATGCACGGACTTGGGTTTGAGTGGTTGGGGCTTCCCATTCTTCGACATCTTTGATCTTGGCGGGATCAACAGAGACTCCTCCGGCAGACACAATATGTCCTTGGAATCCTACTTCCTTTAGCCAAAATTCACACTTGCTGAACTTGGCATATAACTGATGCTCTCTCAGGGTTTCTAGGATAACTCTCAGATGTTGCTCATGCTCTTCTTCTCACTTGGAGTAGATAAGGATGTCGTCGATAAACACAACTACAAACTTATCTAGGAAATTCATAAAGATCTTATTCATGAGATTCATGAAATAAGTAGGTGCATTGGTTAATCCAAAATACATAACCGTATACTCGTATAAACCATAGCGAGTAGTAAAGGTGGTCTTCGGAATATCCGTTGCACGAATCTTAAGTTGGTGATAACCAGTCCTAAGATCAATCATTGAGAATACCTGAGCTCCAGTCAACTGATCAAATAGATCCTCTATCTTTGGCAAAGGGTACTTGTTTTTTTTTGTGACGTCATTCAACTTTCTGTAATTTGTATACAGACGGTTACCTCCATCTTTCTTGTTGACGAATAACACCAGTGATCTCCATGGCGATGCGCTTGGTTGAATCAAGCCTTTCTCTAACATGGCATCCAACTGCTTCTTCAGTTCCGCTAACTCTGAGGGGTTCATGCTATAGGGTCTCTAGGCTATGGGTCTGGTTCCAGGGATTAGTTCGATGATGAACTCAATATCCCTATCCGGGGGCATACCTGGCAATTCATTTGGGAATACGTCGGGGTATTCACAGACTACTTTGACTTGGTCTATGGTAGGTAGGGCTACACTCTTGTTGCACTTGAATTGACGGGGTAAGGTTTCAGAGATATGAACTACTGGTCATGGTGAT
Organism: Avena insularis; assembly: GCA_023614405.1. NCBI lineage: Eukaryota > Viridiplantae > Streptophyta > Magnoliopsida > Poales > Poaceae > Avena > Avena insularis. Next base: position 548,285 of record JAJUPC010000139.1, on the reverse strand, counting down.
GGCTTTCTTAGCACAGTCTATCAGTCCTTTATGCCTTGACATCCAGTCCATACCTAGTACTACTTCCAATCCTTTGGTTCCAAGTACAATTAGGTTGGCATAAAAATCTATTCAATGTATTCTGATAGATACAGCTTTGGAAATTTTTCTAGCTTTGGTTGTTGAACCGGGAATTTGAACTATCATGACATGCTTCAGCTTGGTTGGGTGAATCTTACTAGTGCATGCAAATTCCTCGGTGACAAATGAATGCGATGCTCCAGAATCAAACAATACTCTTGCTAAAACTAAGTTGACAGAAAACATACCCAGCACTACATCTGGCGCTTCCTGGGCTTCTTTTGCGTTCATGTGGAAGAGACGACCGTTGCGGTTGTGAGGGTTCCCTGGGGCAAATCTCCTTTCTAGTTGAACAGGATGCTGCTGCTGAGCTGGGGCATTCACATTGGCATTGGTTGCTGTCTTCTTGGGACACTCATTGGAGTAGTGACCCTTCACTCCACACTCGAAACAAGTGATTTGGGACTTGTCTTTGACTGCGACAGGAACAACATTGCTGCCAGTTCTGGGTGCAGTGTTGTTGTTGTTGTAGTTGTTGTTGTTGTGGTTCTTGGGAGGTGCACAGTTGAAATTGTTGGAATTGCCGGAGTTGTGATTGTTTCCTCCGGACTTCACATTGCCTCCGCTACGGTTGGGGTAGCTTGGGAAAGACATTGGGGGTCGGTTGTTCCTTGGTGCATATCCTGGTGAAGAGTTGGGACGGTACTTCTGGTGATTACTGGATCCTGACTGCTGCATCATACGACGCTTGCGGTTGTCGTTTGCCTGGTTAATCTTCCCTTCCATCTGAATGGCAGAGTCGACTAGCTCTTCGAGATCCTGGAAATGGATGTTGACGAGGACAGTCTGCATCTCATCATGCAGTTCGTTCAAGAATCTCTCCTTCTTCTTGGCCTCCGTGTTGATCTCATCAGGTGCATATCTGGCAAGTGACAGGAATCTGTCATGGTACTCCACCACAGTCATTCTTCCTTGCTTTAGTTCGCGGACTTCATCTCTCATTCTGTTGACTAGACCTTGCGGCACGTGGGTGCGGCTGAACTTGACTTTGAATGCTTCCTATGTCATCACTTGACCATGGTTCATATTGCGGATGCTATTCAACCAAGCTCTTCCATCTCCCGCCAGATAGTGGGTGGTGAAGAGAACTTTCTCATTTTCATCAACTCTTGCAACTTCTAAGTTGTTTTCCATGGTTTGTAACCAGTCATCAGCATCTAATGGGTTTTCTGATTGGTTGAAGATTGGGGGATTGGTATTCTAAATTTTTTTGAGTTTGGATCCCTGGTGATCCTGATTTCCATGTCCTTGGTTATTGAGAGCCATTTGGGTGATCTGCTGCAATGTTGCTAAGTTGGCTTGGTGCTCGGCCCTGCTTGCTTCACGGTCTATGATGAGATTCTGCAAGATCTGTAGCATTGGGTCTTGCGACGAGCTGCTACCTCCTTGGCTTCCACGAGTCATCTGAAGATTGAGATAGATATAGGGGTAAGAGGGAAATTCTAAGGTTCATGGTTTTGGTTTTTCAAAGCTAAAACTTTGAGTTAGACTCAGGTTTTTCAACTAACTCCATTCCATTCATGCAAGCAAGCACACGATACAACACACACCACAACAATCAAAGGGAAAACAGATGGTTTGAAGAACCATTCTGCAAGTTACAATACAGTGGGTCCGATACATCTCATGCTACGACAATGCTCTAGTGCATCTACTCATCGTCGATGAAGTCGGAGTCCTCGTCATCAGTGTAGAAGTCCACAGCATCCTCCTCCAAAAAGTCATCATCGTTGTTGAGGTAAGAATCCATGTCTCCCTGGATGTCTTCACCCTCATCTTCTTCCTTGGCGGCAAGCTGAGCTTCCTGCTCCTTGACGGTCCTCTCGAGGTCGGCCACCTTCTTGCGAAGACAAGAAATGGTGCGATCCTTCTTGGCACGCTGGCGGCAAAGAGACTGGCGATCCTGGACGAGCAGTGCGAAAGTCTGGGCCTTCTGGTCGGCAATGGCACGGTTCTGGTTGGCTAACTCTCTGGCATTGTCCAGTTCCTGCTGTCGGTCATGCATCAAGAAGTCAAGGTTCTCCACTTGACGCCTCAACTCTGGGTGACTTGGCATCTCCATCGGCATTCCCATGAAATCACGTCTTGCATAGTGGGCAAAACGGGTTCCTTGGATCTTGTTGACGCTGAGGCACAAAGACGTGCGAGAGCTTCATGCATTGCCCTGGCTAATCCATCTCGCCAGTTGTTATGTCTCACGGAGAACTGAATTCTCCCAGAAGTTGGTGCTTCGATGCTTCCTCTAAGATTTGCGGTGACTAGCCACTATAAGTCTCCTCCTGGGGGTCCTGGAAATTGAGCTCCAAGAAATTCCGGATGTGGGCGTCCTAGTAACTCCGATAGTGAATCCAGATCCCTCTCAAAGATCAGCTGACCTCCGTTTCCCAACTGGTAAAACTTGCTGAACCGAGTCTCCATCTACAAGAATTAAGGATGAGGAAATTAGTGAAGTGACCAAGTGTGTCAAATTTTAAGTAGTAATGTAAGAATTTTGAGGAACATGAATTTTTGAGAAAGAATGAATTCCAAGGAGTAAGAGAGGAGATAGTTTTTCATAAATACTCACTTTGGTTTTTGAAACTAAGTTTTTGTTTGGACGTCCATTCTAACTAGGGTCTCCTATGGTCAGGACGGTTCTGATACCAACTTGTCAACACCCGGATTTTTAATCCCAGATGCCCGTTATGCCATACCTCGCAATCCCAGGATTACCATTTTTGCGAGACATAACGGATTGGATATCACAGTACATCATCCATTACAAACCATACATAAGGTCTTACACAAATAAGGATCTCGTGATCCAGTCTTTAATACAATAAGCAGCCAAGATAAAAGATAAGCGTAGCGGTAGGGTCCATCTTTAGGGGCACAGGCAATGCTGACGAAGGTAGATAGTCCTAGTTATCATAACCATTCTGCTGGCCATCATATTGATAGTCTCCTTCATAGTCGGGCCATGAGAATAGCCAGGGACAAAAGCCATGAGTACTCTTTAAGTACTCGCAAACTACTATTAACAGGTACTATAGTTCTATGTTAAAGTGCTAAATCTAAGTTTAACTATCAAGTTAAGTTTGAAACCTAACCTGAGTTCTGAAGCAAAGAAAGATAAAGTAAAGTTCTAGAATCACTTAAGTTGGGAAGCTATTGTCATAAACACAACCATGTTGTGGTCAACTCAGGATTCATCATTCATTTCATAAGTTGTCTTGAAAACATCTGACAACGAAACAGTATGGCCATTCCAACTGTCCATAACCACGGACGTGGCTATTCGAATAGTTTGACACTCTACAGAGGTGGTACACTTTCACCACAAGATTCGATACATGTGTCAGGGATAACCCTGAATCATCATACTTAGTATGTAGCTAATCAAACATAACCTTCCCTTTTACACACCCTAGTATAAGCACCTCTCCTATGAGCATGGCCTCCAAACCATGACCATCTGTCATCGTGAGCACTACATAGGTCGAAAACATTGAGAGGTAGCCTCAGCTCAAACCTCTACCGCGAGGGAACTAATACTAATGCATATAAATTTCCAGCTAAGCCTTACCTAATTCAGGTAGTGTGGTTATACGGTAAATTTGGAATGGTATCGCATCTGAATCTAACCATCAGTTTTATAACAGGGTTAAGGCTCATGCCTCATCATTCCAAGATTTTCATAATTCATTTTCACCAAGTGCTCCCATCTAAAGTGACTAAAGTTTTTGATCTACTCTAACTACTAGGTTAAGAGTGTTCACTAAGGTGGAAGTCATGGGTTCAATCCCATGCCATAGAATGACACCTAAAGGTTTCTAAAATAGGTCAAGTTTTATACTCTTTATGCTACCTTCAAAAATAGTAAAGAACTTGGTGTAACTAAGGGAGGTAAAACTTGTAACAAAGACTTGAGGTACTAATATTCAAAGGGGTGTGATCAAAGCATGCTTAAGGCATCTTTGCTAAACCATCTAGTTTGATCCTAGCTTGCTAAGTACTAAACTTGCAAGGGTTAACTTCACACTAATAGCTTCCCTTGGTTGGTGCAGTAGTTGAAGTTTTCTTCTTCTTCTTCTTCTTCTTCTTCTTCTTCTTCTTGGTAGAACTCCTCCTCCTCGTAGACTTGGTCGGTACTATCGTCTATAAATACATATGGAACACACAATCACCAAACAATGCTTAACTAGTCTAGTTAGCATTCTAAGACACACATTTGATGATCTATTATCATAACAAGCATCACAAGTTTAATTCAATAGTTTCATCCTTTTTGTTTTTGAAAAGTAACTTCTACTCATTGAAAAATTAACTAAGATTTAATATTCACCACATAAATTATGGGATCATGTTGACGCATGTCATCACCACATACTCTAATATGTGGGAATGAGATTTGAAGGTTGGATCATAATCACTTTGGTTTAAGTTCATTATTTAATGATTTAAAGTGACTAGAAATGCCTATATAGCATTATTTTGGTACTAGTCCAAAGTCACTTCATGTAAACCTTAATATTATTACATATTTAGATAGATATGGTGAAATGTGATTTTTGAGAGTTGGAATCAACTCAAAAGCTAACTTGGTTGATTTTATAAAAAGGTTGCAAGGCGCAAATGCTTCTGTTTTGTTACTTTTATTAGGAGAGATCTATAACTCTAATTGAATTAAATCCAATGGCCTTGGATAAATCATTTCAATACCTTTCAGACAAAATTGGTTTCATGCAATTTGGATTTGTAAAACTCTGAGAATTGAATTTTAAACTAGTGGACAGAAACTAGATTCAACTTAAAAAGAAAAATCCAATTTGAATGGTTAGGCTAGCACGGGAAAGAACATGGGCCGGCCCAGTGGCGCTCCACGGCACGGGGCTCTGCTGACAGGGGGTCCCGCTTGTGAGTGGTTTATAACATGCGAAACGGTACGCGCGCTGTGGGCCATAGGATTAGAAGGGGGATCTACGGCTGAGGGTCGTCGTCGACGACGAACAGGTCGCCGATGAGAGTTTGCCCTAGTGGCTCGGTGGGGGTCGACCAGGGACGTACCAGGGCTCCAGCGGGGTAGGCGAGGCGGGCAAACGAGCTGGAAGACGACGACAAGGGGAGGAGCGGTTGTGGCGGAGCTTGGGGTGCCCTAAATCGTAGGCACCCTTCTCCTCCTACTGCGGTGGCTCCGACTCCAATTCTGGCGAGACAGAGCTCGATTGGCTCCAGCGAGACAGGGGAAAGGATCAGTGAGAGGTGGGGAGTGAGTGGGTGTGGAGAAATGATGCTGGGGAGGCCGACTTATATAGGCCTGACGGTTAGACCGAAGGGTGTGGGCAGGCGACTCCAGCGAGGGCGGCATAGGAGGCTAGCGGCATGGCTCGAGGTAGGGGCGGTGGCCTGTCTCCTGGCAGTGCGCTGAGGCTTAAAGGTGCGGCAAGGCGAGCTCTGTGCTGGTCGGGCGCGTCATGCGCTCTGGACGGCAGAGGCTGTGGGTTCGACGGTGAGCGGTGGCTGGGGAGCGTTGGGCAGCCAGCGGGAGTGTCTGGGGTGTTCCCTAGGTCATGGCGGAGCGGTAGGCGTGGGCTGCGACCGAGGGGCGGTCTGTGCACGCGGGGACAGTGCGTGCTCTGCGGGCGGCGTCGGCATGGTCAACCAGCTCCGGGCGTGGCGGTTCTTGGTCGTTCCTGTATCTGGCTCTAGGCTGGGGCTGGTTGGACGGTGGCAGTGGACCACTGGCTAGCTTGTAGACATGGCGAGAGAGGGGAGAGCGGTCTGCTGCTGCTAGGGCCAAGTTGGCTGACAAGGTGCTCTCGGCATGGCATGGCAGTGTAGCTAGGAGGTAGGGGAGATGTTGGGATTGGTCTGGTTAGGCTTGAGAGAGACAAGGGTGATCAAATTGCTAGACAAAATCAACCCTAAAATAGTAATAGTTAGGCCACTTTGATCTTGCCAGCAAGGTGTTTGACAAAATGGCCAAAAGAGAAAAACTTTTGAATTTTGAGTTCAAAATTTTTGGGTGATCTAAACTAGTGCTAGGTAGTCTCTGGTTGCAAGGGTTTTGAAAGTGGAGCTTGTTTGAATGGTTTTTGAAAATGTGGGATCTTCCCATATGAAATAGATTCAATTTTGAACTACCATTTAAAATTAGCATTTGAAAGATTTTTGGAGATCACAAGGTGGGCCTTGGTACCTCATTGTGTGTACTATCAAGGGATGCAAAGATCATGAATTGTTTCTGTTAACAAATGAGTGCTAGGAACACCCAAAGTAGTGTAGTGGATTAAAATGGTCAAAATGACCATTCCTCCTTTTTAATTGTTTTTTATTTGATTTTCTTTAGTAAAAGTTTGGGAATGATGTAGATGATGTTTAAATCACCTAAGAAACATTTTACAACCAAAGAATCATAGAACCATGGCAATTCAAAACGTTTCATAAATTAAATGCTCATACACATGAATGCTTTTATTTTTAATTTGGAAAAGTTTTTGTTAACCCTAAATTTTGATGATTTATATCTTGATAAGCTTGGATTGAAGTTTTGGGATGTTACACTGATCGTCGTCGTCGCCCTCTTCTCGTGAACCAGCCCGCCCTGCTCGGAACCGCAGGAGCCGCCCGTACCGGCATCGCCTGAGCCGCCGCCACCGTCCGCTGGCTGCATCCCCGGTGAGTCAGGAAGAAACGGTTCCCAGCCGTTCGATCCGTCGCCGACGGCACGGATTAGAACGACGGATGAACGGGTACCGGCCAATGGCAAGATGCCACTTCGCGGTCCGCGTCAGCTCCTCTGCCCAGTTAGCGCAAAGTCAGCGCCGAATATCCCTGGGAATATTCCCTTTTAATTGAATTTGAATAAAAATTGCATAAATTGTATTAAACTTGTAAAATTTATATAAAAATATCTACAGCATCAAAAATAGCATGTAATATACCGTTGGATTCAGAATTTTGTGTAAAATATTAATATGTAATTGTATCAGACATTTACTGTAAGTATTTGTCGTGATTATTTAAATGGATTAATACCCTTATTTGGAGTAATAAATTAATAGAAAATAAACTACATGTCAGAAAAATACAAATTTATATAAAAATATCTACACCACCAAAAATAGCATGTAATATACCGTTGGATTCACAATTTTGTGTAAAATATTAATATGTAATTGTATCAGACATTTACTGTAAGGATTTGTCGTGATTATTTAAATGGATTAATACCCTTATTTGGAGTAATAAATTAATAGAAAATAAACTACATGTCAGAAAAATACAAATGATATACCCCTGGATTCACAAAGTTATTTAGAACACAGTTCTGGAGTAAAATTACAAGTTTACTGTACAAATATGTTCAGAGCTATTAAAAGGCATTTTGTAGTATTTTAGTTCTAGAAAATAATTTGTAACTGTTTAGACATGAATCCTTTTGCTACAGGCTATAAAACACAATACCTATCCAGGAGTATGTTTAACAAAAATTAACTACACTGTTTACAACACAGGTTGAATTAAATTGCATAAAGCCTATTAAATGGATCTAATTAATGCAATAAATGGTTTTGATGCATTAAAAGGTTTTCCATGCATGTCATCAATAGGTTAATGATCAGATAACATTAAATAGCTACTGAAACTTTTATTAAAGTGTCATGCATGCATTTGTTGCACTGGTTTGATCTCTATGTGTTGTTGTTTATTTGTTGCATTTCTTTCGTGTAGATTGTGAGGATTGTGACCCTTGTGATTGCCCGGATTGTGTGTTTGACTCCGATAACTACTAAGGCAAGTGGAGCTTCATAAATGTCCTATTTACTTTCTATATGCATTGTAGCTTGTTTTGTTTTATCTATTGCTATGTTATATCCTATTATGTCGTAGCCTTTCTCGTTAGGTGAGCCGCCGTAAGTAGTTGTGCTTGGTCGTGCTTATGTAGACGAGGGTGGGATACACCATGATAAAGATTGTTTTGAAAGAACGTGTTTGGAAAGTTTGAAAACAAATTAATTAATGAACTCTCTGGGTGGATTGGTAATTGCTTGGTTCGTGAATGCCGGACCCATGTCTATGGTTTACCCGAGTAGCTCACTTGTGGATGGCCACCCAGGTTTCTGAGAAATGATTAGTGTCTTGATTTGGTAGTTTACGTGTACAGCCATATGCCAGTGAGTTATGGGTGGCTGGATGGGCTTAGTAGGTCGTGGCGACCCGACCTGTTCGTATCCAGAGATGTAGTGAATGTGATAGGTTGGTACGGTGCGTGGATGGGCTCGGGGAGCTACTTCCCGAATTGTCTCTTCTTGGGCTTCTTCCTATCATGACTCAATATGCGTGTCATGGTACGAGCGGGTGGACCAGGTCATATGGGTAAAGTGCTTAGTCGTGTCCCCGGTAATGGACGATTGAGTTGCTGGATTATGGGTGCTATGACATGTTCTCATTCATTCTAACTTAAAATTGCTAAAACTTGTGGTTGAAACATAATTGGGTTGTGTGATGAAGACCAAATGCTTTACAAATGATTTTACAAATGGTAGGATAAAGTATTTTGCTACTGCAACTAAGCCTGAACCCCACAAGCCAGATATGCATGTAGATATTAGTCTTGTTGTTTCTCTCATTGTTCCACTTGCCAATACATTCAAAGTATTGACCACTCGTTGGCTTCAACCTTTCATGTTGCAGGTTATTGTTCTGATTGTTCTGAGTGATCTTATAGGTTGTGAACCTCCACTCAATAGTTATTCGCCTGTGGCACAATTGAAGATGGAGCCTACTATATGTTTATGCTTCCGTATGCTATTGAACTATTTGAGCTAGCCTTTGAGCTATGCATTATGTAATAATTGCAGATTCTGGATCATTCAATGTAATAATGATGCACTGTTATATTCTTTGGTATTCATCTGTACTGTGTGTGCCAGTTAGCCGATCCAGAGATTGGCACTTACACAGGAACTTAGCTTTATCAGGCGAGGGTGTTACAGGATGGTATCAGAGCAGTGTGTTGACTGTAGGATCGTGACCTAGGGATGGAATAGAAAACCATATGAATATAAACCCTATTTCATCCTATTTATTCTCATCTTACAATTCTTTCTAGTATCTTTTACCTATTCAATTCTAATACTCTCCTCTTCTAAAACATAGAAGGAAGACTCTTTGTAGGATGAACTAAAAACTTTGTATTTATTAGATTCTTGAAATCCTTTATCCTTCTTTTTTAATCTCATCTTGTTCAAAACTTATAGATGATCACTCGTGCGAAGAAGTGCGAGATCCAAGAATAGTTAGATGATGTCCACCATGTAGTATTGATAGGATTTCGTTTAGATTTAGCAATCGATTATCGCAAGAACTTGTGTGATAGTAGTTTTATTATGCTTAGGTTGTGATATTTGATACCCCAAAGTTTCAGAATATTTTTGATAGTTTTTATAATGAATTAATGAAGGTTTTGATTAAAAATTCGTGGTATTACTGCTGCAGTTTTCTGCTTGACCAGTTGTACCGCACGATTTTTAGTTCCTTACTGGTAACTCGGATTGCGCTCATCTTTTAGGATCTGGAGTATAATTACCTGTAACACCTGCACAAAAATTGGCTAAAATTCCTGATGAGTTTAAGGTGCCCAGAAAAATTCGTGAACACTGCTGTAGTTTCAGGACAGATTCTGTCCATTGTTTTTGAGATTATAGGTTCACCCTCAAACGAATTCTAATCAATGAAAACTATTTTGTGGATGGTATGCCACTAAAACAAAACTTCTGGAACATAAAATAAAATTATTTTGGCTTGAGTGTTGTTTGTGATGATTTTTTGCTTGTGTGCCTATTGTTTGCTTCATATAGTTATGGGTAGTAATACTTCTCTAGTCTTTCTATCTATAACTCATCTATGCTATCACAACAGATGCCTCCCCGTCGCCAGCCCGATGAGATCTCTCAGCTTATTGCAGCACAAGCATAGTTGACCCAGGTGATGACCCAATTCATGGCAAGTCAGAACAATAACAACAACAACGGAAACAATCAGCCCCAGGGAGATGCTCTTACCAGGTTCCTGAGGCTGAGGCCAGCTAAGTTCTCCTCTGCACCTGAGCCCATAGTTGCTCTCGATTGCCTCCGCTCTGTGAACAAGGACTTGGTGACCTTTGGTTGCACTGATGCTAAAAAAGTGAGGTTTGCTGCTCACTTGTTGGAAGGATCAGCTGCTTCTTGGTGGGATGCTTTCTAGATTACCCACCCGCTGGACACAGTTACTTGGGCTATGTTTGAGGAAGGGTTCAGAACCAACCACATCTCTGCGGGGACCATGAGCCTGAAGAGGAAGGAGTTCCGCAACCTGCGCCAAACCAACCGCACTTTGGCGGACTACATAGAGGAATTCAACAATCTGTCTCGCTATGCACCTGAGGATGTGTACACTGATACTAAGAGAAGAGAGAGGTTTCTGGATGGTCTCAGTGATGAGCTCTCGCTACAACTGTCTATGGTCTATTGCCCGACTTTCCAGGAGCTGATGGACAAGGCCAGGATTCTGGAAGGGAAACAGCATCAGGTGGAGAGACGCAAGAGGAAGAATAGCAATCACCACTCAGGATCACACCATCGTGCTCGCACTGCTTATGATGGGGACTCTGGACACCACAATGGTGGCAATGGACACAACCACAATGGAGGCAATGGCCATCACTGCAATGGAAATCGAGATCTCAACAACGTGGAATGTTTCAAGTGTAACCAGAAGGGACACTATGCTGATAACTATCCGGAGAAGAAGATTGAAGCTAGAGACAAGCCAGATTCAACCCCGAAGGCAACTGTCAACCATGTGCATGCTAGAAAAGCACTCAACAAGCCATGCTTTATGACTAGTAAGTTCCCAGCTAATTCATACATCGCACTCATAATTTTCAATACTTGCACCGTATTCATTCATATAAAGGCATTCATGGATAAGAATAGTTACTTTTGGAGTTACTTGAAGGATCTGTTAGAGTGAATTCTTTGGAGAAGAATTGCTACCTAGTACAAGATGCCACAATTAAATCCTGGATATTGGTAGCATACACATTCCCCACTGGCTTAATTATATTGGAATTCACATGGTTTAGATGCAACTCTAGCATGGATTGGATGGTTAAGAATAAAGGTCGGATAGATGGACATTAAACCCATACCCAGAAGGAAGAAGAATCAGATATATGTCAATGGTTCCACCGAGATACCAAGTTTAATTCTCTTAAGGGGGTTAGCCTCTCGAGAACACCACCCAAACCTTGCTAGCCATTTCGAATCTCGGCACGAGATTCATCTTAAGGGGGTTAGTCTGTCACATCCCAAGATTTTAGAAATTTGGGACTAGAAAAAAATGCATTTGCATTGCATCATTTGCATTCATGAAAAATTTGGGTTGCAAAACACTAGTTTAAACCCTTATTTTGAATTGCTAAAATGCATCTACAAAAGGAATACACTTGGATTGTGAAATCACTATTTTGAAGTAGTCAAATTATTGCCAAAAATGATCCTATGTTGACATACAAAATTTTAGAAAAATTCAGAAACAAAAATCAATTCATTTGGAGCTGTTTTGCAAAAGATATTAAAGAAATAAGAAATGAAAAATAATAAAAACAAAAGAAAAAAACATAAGCCTAACCAGACAGACCAATTGGGTAGGCTCACTCTAATCTATCAGACTACCAGACGCCATGAAGGCGCAACGAAGACGCAAGCCGCTTAGCGACCCACCTAGCCAGTCTGCATATCCGCTCGCTCCCTTTTCCCCGTGCAGCGCGCATGTAACATCCCAAAACTTCAATACAAGGTTATCAAGATCAAATCAACCAAAAATATGGTTAACAAAAACTTTTCCAAATTTAAAATGAAAGCATTCATATGTGTGTGCATTTAAAATAGGAGTTGTTTGAATTGCCATGATTGAATGATCCAATGCTTGTAAAATGTTTCTTAGGTGATTTAAACATCATCTACATCATTCCCAAACTTTTCCTAAAGAAAATCAAATCAAAGAGAATTAAAAAGGAGGAATGGTCATTTTGGCAAATTTTACTCCCATGCCTACTTTGGCTATTCCTAGTACTCAAAACTTAACAGAATCAATTCTTGATCTTGCACCCCTTGCTAGTACACATAATGAGGTAACAAGGCCCACCTTTTGATCTGCTAAAAACATTCTGTTAACTATTTTAAATGACAGTTTAAAATTGAATCTAATGCATATGCATAGATCACCCTTATTTCAAAAACCATCTATTTGAGCTCCACTTTCAAAACCCTTGCAACCAAAGACTACCTATCACTAGTGGAGATCACTCAAAAATTTTGAAACCAAAATTCAAAACTTTCTTTCATGCGGCCATTTCATCAAACACTTGGCATGCATAATCTCTACTCTAATCCTAGCTCACTATTTACTACAGGGTTTTGCCCCCATTTGATCTTCATTTATCTCCCCTGTCCCCTCTTGATCTAACCAGAGTCTAGCCACCCACTCCCCTAGCCCCTAGTGGCACGGCCATGCCATGCCGAGCCGCCTCTCGCCGGCCAACCTTGCCCTCACCGCAGCAGACCGCCCCTCTCCCTCTCTCCATGTCTAGGAGGTAGCTCACACCTCACCGCCACCCCCTGTCCCTTGCCCGAGCCCAGCCGTGCAGTGGACCACCGAGGACAAGCCATGCCCCGTGCCACCGCACCATGCCAGCGCCGCCCCTAGAGCGTGTTCTGTCCCTGCTCGCACAGACCGCCCCTTGGCAGCAGCCCGCGCCTGCCGCTCCGCCTCGACCTGGAGAACACCCCAGACACCCCCGCTGGCCACCCAACTCCTCATAGCCACCGCTCGCCGTGGACACCGCCGCCTCTGCCTCTCAGAGCGTCACCTCGCCCAGACCGCGTGCCACCGCCCCTACGGCCGCATTCATGTTCTAGAGCACCGCCAGGGAACCGCCCATCGATCGCCATCCCCAGCCATGCCTCTACCCCGCCGTAGCCATGTCGCCACTGTCGCCTGCCCATCCCGCTCGGTCTTACCGTCGGGCCTATAAAAGGAGCCCTTCCCAGCCTCTTCTCTCCACACCATTCCACTCCCCTCACCTCTCTTAACCTCACCCACCTCTCGCTGGTGCAAAGGGAGCAGCAGCTCGCCGAAATTGGAGCCGGAGCAGCTGCAACAGGAGGAGAAGGGCGCCGTTGATTGCGACCACCCCAAGCTCCGCCGCAACCGCGCCTAGCCTCGTCGTTGTCTTCCACGTCGATTGCCCTCCTCGCCGACCCTGCTGGAGCCCTGGTACGCCCCAGTAGACCCCCACCGAGCCGCTAGGGTTCGAGCTCGCCGGCGACCTATTCGTCGTCGATGATGACCCTCAGCCGTAGATTCCTAGTCTAATCGCACGGCCCACAGCGCCCGTACCGTTTCGCATGTTAAGTGCCACTGACAAGAGGGACCCCCCTGTCAGTTGAGCCCCGTGCCATGGAGCGCCACTGGGCCGGCCCATTTCTTTTCCCGCGCTAGCCCACCTATTCAAATTTGGATTTTTCTTTTTAGTTTGAATCTAGTTTCTGTCCCCTAGTTTGAAAATCAATTCAGAGAGTTTTAGAAATCCAAACCGCATGAAACTAATTTTGTCTGAAAGGTATTAAAATGATCTATCAAAGCCCGTTGGATTAATTCAATTAGAGTTATAGATCTCTCCTAATAAAAATAAGAAGACAGAAGCATTTGCAACTTACAACATTTTTATAAAATCAACCAAGTTAGCTTTTGAGTTGATTCCAACTCTCAAAAATCACATTTCATTATATCTGTCTAAATATGTAATAATATTAAGGTTTACATGCAGTGACTTTGGACTAGTACCAAAATAATGCTATATAGGCATTTCTAGTCACTTTAAATCATTAAATAAGGAACTTAAACCAAAGTAATATTGATCCAACCCTTAAATCTCATTCCCACATGTTAGAATATGTGGTGATGACATGTGTCAACATGAGCCCATGTTTTAAGTGGTGAATATTAAATGTTAGTTAAGTTTTCAATGAGTAGAAATTACTTTTCTAAAATAAAAAGAAAGAAACTATTGAATTAAACTTGTGATGCTTGTGATGATAATAGATCATCAATTGTGTGTCTTAGAATGCTATCTAGCCTAGTTAAGTATTGTTTGGTGATTGTCTACTCTGTATGTATTGTTATAGAAGATAGTACCGACCAAGCTTACGAGGAGGATGAGTGCTACCAAGAAGACGAAGAAGAAAACTTCAACGACTGCACCAACCAAGGCAAGCTATTGTTAGCAAGCTAGAATTAAGCTAGATGAATGAGCAAGGATGCTTTAGGCATGCTTTGATCAGACCATTTTAACTATTAGTACCCTAAGTCTTACTTACAAGTTTTACTCCCCTTAGTACACAAAGTTCTTTACTTGTTTTGAAGGTAGCATAAAAAGTATAAAACATGACCTACTTAGAAACCTTTAGATGTCATTCTATGGCATGAGATTGATCCCATCCTTCCACCTTAGTGAACACTCTTAACTTAGTATTATAGAGTAGATCAAAAACTTGAGTCACTTTAGATGGGAACACTTGGTGAAAATGAATTATGAAAACCTTGGAATGATGAGTCATTCTATTGAGATGTTTTGACATGTGTTGAGAAACACAACTGGTTTGTGATGATGAAAATGATGAGGCATGAGCCTTAACCCTTTTATAAAACTGATGGTTGGATTCGGATGCGATACTATTCCAAATTTACCGTACAACCATACTACCTGAATTGGGTAAGGCTTAGCTGGAAATTTATATGCATTAGTATTAGTTCCCTCACGGGAGAGTTCTGAGCTAAGGCTACCTCTCAATGTGTCCACCTATGCAGTGCCCAAGATGACTGATGGTCATGGTTGGGAGGCCATGCTCATAGGAGAGGTGCTTGTACTAGGGTGTGTAAAGGAAATGTTATGTTTGATTACCTCCATACTAAGTATGATGATTCAGGGTTATCCCTGATAGATGTATCGAATCTTGTGGTGAAAGTGTACCACCTCTGCAGAGTGTCAAACTATTAGAATAGCCGTGTCCGCGATTATGGGCAGTTGGAATGGCCATACTGTTTCGTTGTCAGATGTTTTCAAAATAACTTATGAAAGAAATGATGAATCTTGACTTGACCACAACAGGGTTGTGTTTATGACAATAGCTTCCCAACTTAAGTGATTCTAGAAATTTATTTTTACCTTTCTTTGATTCTGAACTCATCTTAGGTTTCAAACTTAACTTTACAGTTAAACATAGAGTTAACACTTTACTTTAGAACTATACTTCTTGTTAGTCGTAGTTTGCGAGTACTTAAAGAGTAATCATGGCTTTTGTCCCTGGCTATTCTAATGGTCAGACTATGAAGGAGACTACCAAGATGATGGCCAGCAGGACGGCTATGATAACTAGGACTATCTCAAGATTGCATCGTGCCCTCAAGATGGACCCCACCGCTACGCTTGTCTTTTATTTCCGATGCTTGTTGTATTAAGACTAGATCATGAGATCCTTATTTGTGAAAGACCTTATGTATGGTTTGTAATGGATGATGTACTATGATATCCAATCCGTTATGTCTCGCAAAAATGGTAATCCTGGGATTGCGAGGTATGGCATAACGGGCATCTGGGATTAAAAATCCGGGTGTTGACAAGTTGGTATCAGAGCCATCCTGACCATAGGAGACCCTAGTTAGAATGGACGTCCAAACAAAAACTTAGTTTCAAAACAAAGTGAGTATTTATGAAAAACTATTTCCTCGCTTATCCTTGGGAAATCATTCTTTCTCAAAAATTCATGTTCCTCAAAATTCTTACATTCGTACTTAAAATTTGACACACTTGATCACTTCACTAATTTCCTCATCCTTAATTCTTGTAGATGGAGACTCAGTTTAGCATGTTCTACCAGTTGGGAAACGGAGGTCAACTTATCTTCGAGAGGGATCTGGATTCACTGTCGGAGTTACTAGGACGCCCACATCCGGAGTTTCTTGGAGCTCAACTTCCAGGACCCCCAAGAGGAGATTTACAGTGGCTAGTCACCGCTGATCTTAGAGGAAGCATTGAAGCACCAACATCCGGGAGAATCCAGTTCTCCGTGAGAGAGAACAACTGGCTAGATGGATTAGCCAGGGCAATGCATGAAGCTCTCGCACGTCTATGTGCCCTCAATGTCAACAAGATCCAAGGAACCCGTTTTGCCCACTATGCAAGATGTGACTTCATGGGAATGCCGATGGAGATGCCCAGTTACCCAGAGTTGAGGCGTCAAGTAGAGAACCTTGATTTCTTGCTTCATGACAGACAGCAGGAACTGAACAATGTTAGGGAGTTAGCTAACCAGAACCGTGCCATCGCTGACCAGAAGGCCCAGACTTTCGCACTGCTTGTCCAAGACCGCCAGTCTCTTTGCTGCCAGCGTGCAAAGAAGGATTGCACCATCGCCCATCTTCACAAGAAGGTGGCCGGCCTCGAGAAGACCGTCAAGGAGCAAGAAGCTCAACTTGCCGCTAAGGAAGAAGAAGATGAGGGTGAAGACATCCAGGGAGATATGGATTCTTACCTCAGCAACGATGATGACTTTCTAGAGGAGGATGCTCTGGACTTCTACACGGATGATGAAGACTCTGACTTCATCGACGATGAGTAGATGCACTAGAGCACAGTCGTAGCATGAGATGTATCATCTCATTGTATTGTAGCTTGCAGAATGGTTCTTCAAACCATCTGTTTCCCCTTTGATTGTTGTGGTGTGTGTTGTATTGGGTTCTTGCTTGCATGAATGAAAAAGAAGTTAGTTGAAAAACCTGAGTTTAACTCAAAGTTTTAGACTTGAAATACCCAAAACCATGAACCTTAGAATTTCCCTCTTACCAATATATCTATCTCAATCTTCAGATGACTCGTGGAAACCAAGGAGGGAGCAGCTCGTCGCAGGACCCAATGTTGTAGATCTTGCAGAATCTCATCGCGGACCGTGAAGCAAGCAGGGCCGAGCGTCAAGCCAACTTAGCAACATTGCAGCAGATCACCCAAATGGCTCTCAACAACCAAGGACATGGAAATCAGGATCACCAAGGATCCAAACTCAAAAACTTTCAGAACACCAATCCCCCAATCTTTAACCAATCTAAAAACCCATTAGATGCTGATGACTGGTTATAGACCATGGAAAACAACTTAGAGGTTGCCAAAGTTGATGAAAATGAGAATGTTCTCTTCCCCACCCACTATCTGGTGGGAGATGCAAGAGCTTGGTGGAATCGCATCCGCAATATGAACCATGGCCAGGTGATGACCTGGGAAGCATTCAAGGTCAAGTTCAGCCGCACCCACGTGCCGCAAGGTCTTGTCAACAGGATGAGAGATGAATTCCACGAATTGAAGCAAGGAAGAATGACTGTGGTGGAGTACCATGACAGATTCTTGTCACTTGCCAGATATGCGCCTAATGAGATCAACACAGAGGCCAAGAAGAAGGAGAGATTCTTGAACGGACTGCATGATGAGATGCAGACTGTCCTCGTCAACATCCGTTTCGATGATCTCGAAGAGCTAGTCGACTCTGCCATTCAGATGGAAGGGAAGATTAACCAGGCAAACGACAACCGCAAGCGTCGTATGATGCAGCAGTCTGGACCCAGTAGTCACCAGAAGTACCGTCCCAACCCCTCACCAGGATATGCACCAAGGAACAACCGACCCCCAAATCCTCGCCCAAGCTACCCCAACCGTAGCGGAGGTAATGTGAAGTCCGGAGGAAACAATCACAACTCCGGCAATGCCAACAATTTCAACCATGCCCCTCCCAAGAGCAACAACAACAACAACACTGCACCCAGAACTGGCAGCAATGATGTACCTGTCGCTGTCAAGGACAAGTCCCAGATCACATGCTTCGAGTGTGGAGTGAAGGGTCACTACTCCAATGAGTGTCCCAAGAAGACTACCGCCAATGCCCCTGTGAATGCCCCAGCTCAGCAGCAGCGTCGTGTTCAACAAGGAAGGACATTTTCCCTATGGAACCCTCACAACCGCAACAGTCGTCTTTTCCACATGAACGCAGAAGAAGCCTAGGAAGCGCCAGATGTAGTGCTGGGTATGTTTTCTGTCAACTCAGTTTTAGCAAGAGTATTGTTTGATTCTGGAGCATCGCATTCATTTGTCACCGAAGAATTTGTATGCACTAATAAGATTCACCCAACCAACCTGAAGCATGTCATGATAGTTCAAATCCCCGGTTCAACAACAAAAGCTAGAAAAATTTGCAAAGCTGTACCTATCAGAATACATGGGATAGATTTTTATGCCAACCTAATTGTACTTGGAACCAAAGGATTGGAAGTAGTACTAGGTATGGACTGGATGTCAAGGCATAAAGGATTGATAGACTGTGCTAAGAAAGCCATCACCATGACCAGTAGTTCTGGAGTAACAGTACAGCATATATCTGAAACCTTACCCCGTCAATTCAAGTGCAACAAGAGGGTAGCCCTGCCCACCATTGACCAAGTCAGATTAGTCTGTGAATACCCCGACGTATTCCCAGATGAATTGCTAGGTATGCCCCCGGATAGGGATATTGAGTTCATTATCGAACTAATCCCTGGAACCGGACCCATAGCCCATAGACCCTATACCATGAACCCCTCAGAGTTAGTGGAACTGAAGAAGCAGTTGGATGCAATGTTAGCAACGGGCTTGATTCAGCCAAGCGCATCACCATGGAGATCACCAGTGTTATTCGTCGAGAAGAAAGATTAAGGCAATCGTGTGTGTACAGATTACAGAAAGTTGAATGACGTCACCATCAAGAACAAGTACCCTTTGCAAAAGATAGAGGATCTATTTGATCAGTTGACTGGAGCCCAGGTATTCTCAAAGATTGATCTTAGGACTGGTTATCACCAACTTAAGATTCGTGCAACGGATATTCCTAAGACCGCCTTTACTACTCGCTATGGTTTATACGATTATACGGTTATGTCTTTTGGATTAACCAATACCCCTGCTTATTTCATGAATCTCATGAATAAGATCTTTATGAATTTCCTAGATAAGTTTGTAGTTGTGTTTATCGACGACATCCTTATCTACTCCAAGTTAGAAGAAGAGCATGAGAAACATCTGAGAATCATTCTAGAAACCCTGAGAGAGCATCAGTTATATGCCAAGTTCAGCAAGTGTGAGTTTTGGCTGAAAGAAGTAGGATTCCTAGGACATATTGTGTCAGCCGGAGGAGTCTCTCTTGATCCCACCAAGATCAAAGATGTCGAAGAATGGGAATCCCCAACCAATCAAACCCAAGTTCGTTCATTTCTCAGATTAGCAGGATATTACCGCAAGTTCGTAGAAGGATTCTCGAGCATAGCCCGACCAATGAACCAATTGTTGAAGAAGGACAAGAAGTTTGAATGGACAGACAAATGTGAAGCTAGTTTCCAAGAGCTGAAGAAGATATTGATATCAGCCCCAATTTTGATCATGCCAGACATCAAGAAGCCGTTTGATGTGTATTGTGATGCATCCACGATTGGCCTAGGATGTGTATTGATGCAAGAAGGCAAAGTCATCGCGTATCTGTCTCGACAACTGAAGCATCATGAGCAAAACTATCTGACCCATTATCTTGAGCTAGCAGCTGTGGTTTTAGCATTGAAGACATGGCGTCATTATTTGATGGGTAATCGCTGTGAGATTTACTCAGATCATAAGGGCTTGAAGTATATTTTCACTTAGAAGGAGCTGAATATGAGGCAAAGAAGATGGATAGAGTTAATCAAGGATTATGACCTTGACATTCACTATCACCCCGGCAAAGCCAATGTGGTAGTGGATGCTCTTAGCAGATTGCCTTGTAGGCTTAACACCATGATCAAAGAGAAGCAACCGAGTTTGTATGAAGAGTTGGAGCAGTTCATGATTGAGTTAGTTAGCAAAGGATTCCTAGCTAGCATTGAACATCAACCCACTTTGATTAGACAAATCAAGGAAGCCCAGAAGGGAAATTAAAGTATCGACGGAATCAAACGTCGTATTGGTTCAGGAAAGGTACCTGGATTCACCGAAGACGAAGAAGGAGTATTGTGGTACAAAGGACGTATCTGTGTGCCAACAGATTCGGAGCTGAAGGAAATTATCATGAAGGAAGCTCATGATACTCTTTATTCTATCCACCCCGGAGGAACAAAGATGTATCAGGATTTGAAAGAGCAATTTTGGTGGCACAAGATGAAGAGAGAGATCGGAAGCTACATCGCCAAATGTGACATCTGTCAAAGAGTCAAAGCAGAGCATCAGAGACCTGCAGGATTGTTGCAACCATTGCAGATTCCGGAATGGAAATGGGATTCCGTCGGAATGGACTTTACACCGGTTTACCTACTTCTAGTAAGGGAAATGACTCAATCTGGGTAATAGTTGATAGACTGTCCAAGGTAGCCCACTTCATACCTGTCAAAACAACCTACCAAAGTGCAAAGCTAGCAGAGTTGTATATTGCTAGGATTGTTAGTCTGCATGGAACCTCCAAGACCATTGTCTTAGATCGAGGAACCTAGTTTACTTCAAGATTTTGGCAGAAAGTTCAGGAAGGTTTAGGAACCAAGTTGAACTTCAGTACCGCTTATCACCCGCAAACAGATGGACAGACTGAGAGAGTCAACCAGATCCTAGAGGATATGCTTAGAGCTTGTGTGTTGGAATATGGATCAAAATGGGAAGACTGCCTGCCTTTCACAGAATTCTCATATAACAACAGTTATCAAGCTAGTTTGCAGATGGCACCATTTGAATTCCTATATGGAAGAAAGTGTCGTACCCCTTTGAATTTGTCGCAAGTAGGAGAGAGTCAGATCTTTGGACCCGACATTCTCCGCGAAGCAGAAGAGAAAGTTCACAAAGTTCGTGAGCACCTCAAGACCGCCCAATCCAGATAGAAGAGCTATGCTGACAAGAGAAGGAGAGACCTGACTTTCAATGTCGGAGATTTTGTATATCTCAAGGTTTCACCATTGAAGGGAACTCAACGCTTTAGTCTGAAGGGAAAGTTAACCCCCAGATATATCGGACCTTTCAAGATTCTGAATCACCGAGGAGAAGTATCGTATCAACTGGAACTGCCTGAAGAGATGTCAGCCATCCACAATGTGTTCCATATCTCGTTACTTCGCAAATGCTTGGAAGGGCCTGAGAAGAAGGAAGTTTTCAAGAACATCGATCACAGAGCGGTAGAAATCAACAATGACCTGACCTATTGGGAAGTACCCATCTGTATCTTAGAAGAAGCCTACAGAACCACCAGGACCAGGAGTATCAAGTTTCTCAAGATTCAGTGGAGCAACCATACCGAGGAGGAAGCTACTTGGGAGCGTGAAGATTACATTAGGACAGAGTTCCCAGATCTCGTTAGTTCCTAGTTTTCTTTGTAAATCTCGGGACGAGATTTTGTTAAAGGGGGGAAGGTTTGTAACATCCCAAAACTTCAATCCAAGGTTATCAAGATCAAATCAACCAAAAATAGGGTTAACAAAAACTTTTCCAAATTTAAAATGAAAGCATTCATATGTGTGAGCATTTAAAATAGGAGTTGTTTGAATTGCCATGATTGAATGATCCAATGCTTGTAAAATGTTTCTTAGGTGATTTAAACATCATCTACATCATTCCCAAACTTTTACTAAAGAAAATCAAATCAAAAAGAATTAAAAAGGAGCAATGGTCATTTTGGCAAATTTCACTCCCATGCCTACTTTGGCTATTCCTAGTACTCAAAACTTAACAGAAACAATTCTTGATCTTTGCACCCCTTTTGATCTGCTAAAAACATTATGTTAACTATTTTAAATGACAGTTTAAAATTGAATCTAATGCATATGCATAGATCACCCCTATTTCAAAAACCATCTATTTGAGCTCCACTTTCAAAACCCTTGCAACCAGAGACTACCTATCACTAGTGGAGATCACTCAAAAATTTTGAAACCAAAATTCAAAACTTTCTTTCATGCGGCCATTTCATCAAACACTTGGCATGCATAATCTCTACTCTAATCCTAGCTCACTATTTACTACAGGGTTTTGCCCCCATTTGATCTTCATTTATCTCCCCTGTCCCCTCTTGATCTAACAAGAGTGTAACCACCCACTCCCCTAGCCCCTAGTGGCACGGCCATGCCATGCCGAGCCGCCTCTCGCCGGCCAACCTTGCCCTCACCGCAGCAGACCGCACCTCTCCCTCTCTCCATGTCTAGGAGGTAGCTCACACCTCACCGCCACCCCTTGTCCCTTGCCCGAGCCCAGCCGTGCAGTGGACCATCAAGGACAAGCCACGCCCTATGCCACCGCATCATGCCAGCGCCGCCCCCAGAGCGTGTTCTGTCCCCGCTCGCATAGACCGCCCCTTGGAAGCAGCCCGCGCCTGCCGCTTCGCCTCGACCTGGAGAACACCCCAGACAGCCCTGCCGACCGCCCAATGCCTCATAGACACCGCTCGCCGTGGACACCGCCGCCTCTGCCTCTCAGAGCGCCACCTCACCTAGACCGCGTGTCATCGCCCCTATGGCTGCATTCAAGTTCTAGAGCACTGCCAGGGAACCGCCCATCGATCGCCATCCCCAGCCATGCCTCTACCCCACCGTACCCATGTCGCCAACGTCACCTGCCCATCCCGCTCGGTCTGACCATCGGGCCTATAAAAGGAGCTCTCCCCAGCCTCTTCACTCCACTATTTCACACCCCTCACCTCTCTGAACCTCACCCACCTCTCGCCGGAGCAAATGGATCAGCAGCTCGCCGGAATTGGAGCCAGAGCAGCCGTAGCAGGAGGAGAAGGGCGTCGTTGATTGCGACCACCCCAAGCTCCGCCGCAACCGCGCCTCGCCTCGCCGTCGTCTTCCACGTCATTTTCCCTCCTCGCCGAACCCGCTGGAGCCCTGGTATGCCCCAGTAGACCCCACCGAGCCGCTAGGGTTTGAGCTCGCCGGCAACCTGTTCGTCGTCGACGATGACCCTCAGCCGTAGATTCCTAGTCTAATCGCACGGCCCACAGCAGGCGTACTGTTTCGCATGTTAAATGCCGCTGACAAGCAGGACCCCCCTGTCAGTTGAGCCCCATGCCACGGAGCGCCACTGGACCGGCCCATTTCTTTTCCCGCGCTAGCCCACCTATTCAAATCTGGATTTTTCTTTTCAGTTTGAATCTAGTTTCTGTCCCCTAGTTTGAAAATCAATTCAGAGAGTTTTAGAAATCCAAATCGCATGAAACTAATTTTGTCTGAAAGGTATTAAAATGATCTATCCAAGCCCGTTGGATTTAATTCAATTAGAGTTATAGATCTCTCCTAATTGAAATAAGAAGACAGAAGCATTTGCAACTTAGAACATTT
This sequence comes from Avena insularis, assembly GCA_023614405.1. Lineage (NCBI taxonomy): Eukaryota > Viridiplantae > Streptophyta > Magnoliopsida > Poales > Poaceae > Avena > Avena insularis. The sequence goes on along the minus strand of JAJUPC010000139.1, from coordinate 524,723 downwards.
TTATAAAATCAACCAAGTTAGCTTTTGAGTTGATTCCAACTCTCAAAAATCACATTTCATCATATCTATCCAAAATACGTAATAATATTAAGGTTTACATGCAGTGACTTTGGACTAGTACCAAAATAATGCTATATAGTCATTTCTAGTCACTTTAAATCATTAAATAATGAACTTAAAGCAAAGTAATATTGATCCAACCCTTAAATATCATTCCCACATGTTAGAATATGTGGTGATGACATGTGTCAACATGAGCCCATGTTTTTAGTGGTGAATATTAAATGTTAGTTAATTTTTCAATGAGTAGAAATTACTTTTCTAAAATAAAAAGAAAGAAACTATTGAATTAAACTTGTAATGCTTGTGATGATAATAGATCATCAATTGTGTGTCTTAGAATGCTATCTAGCCTAGTTAAGTATTGTTTGGTGATTGTCTACTCTGTATGTATTGTTATAGAAGATAGTACCGACCAAGCTTACGAGGAGGAGGAGTGCTACCAAGAAGAAGAAGAAAACTTCAACCACTTCACCAACCAAGGCAAGCTATTGTTAGCAAGCTAGAATTAAGCTAGATGAATGAGCAAGGATGCTTTAGGCATGCTTTGATCACACCCTTTTAACTATTACTAACCCAAGTCTTACTTACAAGTTTTACTCCCCTTAGTACACAAAGTTCTTTACTTGTTTTGAAGGTAGCATAAAAAGTATAAAACTTGACCTACTTAGAAACCTTTAGATGTCATTCTATGGCATGAGATTGATCCCATCCTTCCACCTTAGTGAACCCTCTTAACTTAGTATTATAGAGTAGATCAAAAACTTGAGTCACTTTAGATGGGAACACTTGGTGAAAATGAATTATGAAAACCTTGGAATGATGAGTCATTATATTGAGATGTTTTTACATGTGTTGAGAAACACAACTGGTTTATGATGATGAAAATGATGAGGCATGAGCCTTAACCCTTTTATAAAACTGATGGTTGGATTCGGATGCGATACCATTCCAAATTTACCATACAACCACACTACCTGAATTGGGTAAGGCTTAGCTGGAAATTTATATGCATTAGTATTAGTTCCCTCACGGGAGAGGTTTGAACTGAGGCTACGTCTCAATGTGTCCACCTATCTAGTGCCCAAGATGACTGATGGTCATGGTTGGGAGGCCATGCTCATAGGAGAGGTGCTTATACTAGGGTGTGTAAAGGGATGGTTATGTTTGATTATCTGCATACTAAGTATGATGATTTAGGGTTATCCCTGACAGATGTATCGAATCTTCTGGTGAAAGTGTACCACCTCTGCAAAGTGTCAAACTATTCGAATAGCCGCGTCTGCGGTTATGGACAGTTGGAATGGCCATACTGTTTCATTGTCAGACGTTTTCTAAATAACTAGAAATGAATGATGAACTTTGACTGGACCACAACAGGGTTGTGTTGATGATAATAGCTTCCCAACTTAAGTGATTGTAGAACTTTACTTTATCTTTCTTTGCTTCAAAACTCAGCTTAGGTTTCAAACTTAACTTTATGATTAAACTTAGATTTAGCACTTTAACTTAGAACTATAGTACCTGTTAATAGTAGTTTGCGAGTACTTAAAGAGTACTCATGGCATTTGTCCCTGGATATTATCATGGCCAGACTATGAAGGAGATTATCAAGAGGATGGTCAGCAGGATGGCTATGATAACTAGGACTATCTGCCTTCGTCAGCATTGCCTGTGCCCCTGAAGATGGACCCCACCGCTACACTATCTTTTATTTCCGCTGCTTGTTGTATTAAGACTAGATCATGAGATCTTTATTTGTGTAAAACCTTATGTATGGTTTGTAATGGATGATGTACTGTGATATTCAATCCGTTATGTCTCGCAAAAATGGTAATCCTGGGATTGCGAGGTATGGCATAACGGGCATCTGGGATTAAAAATCCGGGTGTTGTGATGCAGCCCATGACCAGCCAGCGTCCACCGCCTTGTGCCACCAACAGGTGGGGTCCACCCGTCATCTTCTTCCTCCATCGTGGACGGGAAGAACTCCAACAGAGCCGAACTCGATCGCGCAAAATCCGACAATTTTGTTCGATCTATGCCCTCATCTCACCCATATAAACCCCTCCCCTACCTCCTTGTTCTTTTTTTCGAGTTCTTGGAAACCCTAGCCGCCTCCACCGGAAGCTTTCCATCTGCCGCCACTGCAGCTCCTCAGGTCGAGCTTGATCTCGCTGTTTCGGTCACCCCCTCTACCTCCTCTACCATCCATCCTCCTTCCCTTGATCTCCCATGTCTCCTCACCATTTTTTCCCCATCTGCAGAGCCGCCTACCGCCGGGAATTCCTTGCCGGAGTACCTCTGCTACCGCGCCGCTCCAGCCGCCCGTACCATCCCGCAAGGAAGAGAAGATCCACGTCGTGGCCATCATCCTGATCGCGGTCATCGCCCTCTTCTCGTGGACCACCCCGCCCCACTCGGAACCGCTGTAGCCGCCTGTACCGACATCGCCTGAGCCACCGCCACCGTCCGCCGGCTGCATCCCCAGTGAGTCAGGAAGAAACGGTTCCCAGCCGTTCGATCCGTCGCCGACGACACGGATTAGAACGACGGATCAACGGGTAGCGGCCAATGGAAAGATACCACTTCGCGGTCCGCGTCAGCTCCCCTGCCTAGTCAGCGCCAAATATCCCAGGGAATATTCCCTTTTAATTGAATTTGAATAAAAATTGCAGAAATTGTATTAAACTTGTAAAATTTATATAAAAATATCTATAGCACTAAAAATAGCATGTAATATACCGTTGGATTCACAATTTTGAGTAGAATATTAATATGTAATTGTATCAAACATTTACTGTAAGTATTTGTCGTGATTATTTAAATGGATTAATACCCTTTTTTGGAGTAATAAATTAATAGAAAATAAACTACAGGTCAGAAAAATACAAATGATATACCCCTAGATTCACAAAATTATGTAAACATGATTCTGGAGTAAAATTACAAGTTTACTGTACAAATATGTTTAGAGCTATTAAAAGGCATTTTGTAGTATTTAGTTCTAGAAAATAATCTGTAAAGTGTTTAGACAGGAATCCTTTTGCTACAGGCTATAAAACACAATACCTATCCAGGAGTATATTTAACAAAAAATAACTACACTGTTTACAACAGAGGTTGAATTAAATCACATAAAGCCTATTAAATGGATCTAATTAATGCAATAAATGGTTTTGATGCATTAAAAGGTTTTCCATGCATGTCATCAATAGGTTAATGATCAGATAACATTAAATAGCTACTGAAACTTTTATTAAAGTGTCATGCATGCATTTGTTGCACTGGTTTTATCTCTATGTGTTGTTTTTTATTTGTTGCATTGCTTTTGTGTAGATTGTGAGGATTGTGACCCTTGTGATTGCCCGGATTGTGTGTTTGACTCCGACAACTACTAAGGCAAGTGGATCTTCATAAAAGTCCTATTTACTTTCTATATGCATTGTAGCTTGTTTTGTTCTACAAGTTTTATCTATTGCTATGCTATATCCTATTATGTCGTAGCCTGTCTCGTTAGGTGAGCCGCTGTAAGTAGTTATGCCTAGTTGTGCTTATGTAGACGAGGGTGGGATACACCATGATAAAGATTGTTTTGAAAGAACGTGTTTGGAAAGTTTGAAAACAACTTAATTAATGAACTCTCTGGGTGGATTGGTAATTGCTTGGTTCGTGAATGTCGGGCCCATGTGTATGGTTTACCTGAGTAGCTCACTTCTGGATGGCCACCTAGGTTTTTGAGAAATGATTAGTGTCTTGATTTGGTAGCTTACGTGTACAACCATATGCCAGTGAGTTATGGGTGGCTGGATGGACTTAGTAGGTCGTGGCGACCTGAGCTCTTCGTATCCAGAGATGTAGTTAATGTGATAGGTTGGTACAGTGCATGGATGGGCTCGGGGAGCTACTTCCCGAATTGTCTCTTCTTGGGCTTCTCCCTATCATGACTCAATATGCGTGTCATGGTATGAGCGGGTCGACCAGGTCATATGGGTAAAGTGTGCAACCCCTGCAGGGTATAAAACTAAGTGCTTAGCCGTGTCCCCAATAATGTTTTTGACCTTTTCCCGAATAAAAGAAATCCCACCACTGCAATTAAGGTTTTTGCAATGGTTCTAATCTCAACCACTCAAAACCTACTGAATATTATACTTGCATTGTCCACTTTCTTGCTGTGTGAATGTCCACTTGTATGCCTTGTTTTGATTGTGGTCTTGCTTGTTTGCATGTGTACTCGATGACAACGATAGTTGTGCTTGTATTGACGCCGAGAAGAAGAGATCTTACTATTATTGGTTTTGGTATTCTTGGTTATCTAAACAAGAAGTCTAGGGACATATTGCCATATTTCTGATCATCAGGCAATCCACCTTCTTGCTCATAAGCCTTGTCATACTGTTTTACTTATGCATGTTTCATCTACTATTTATCAAAACAACATTGTTTACTATATGTTGATGTATATATGGTAGTGGTTTGGCTCCTCTGAACTATTACACTTTTGTACTATTAAGTACAACCCCCTTGATGACACCTACCTTTCCCTAGTAGAATAGATGGTGTATATCACCATAACCCTCTAGAGACGCTGTTTTAGCCAAAGCAAAGCTAGAGGATGGGAAGACCCCAGAAAAAGTTTTACCAAATGTTTTATGTTAAAACCTTGGTGAGGTGGGACCTCCCAAGAGATGTTGAGAAGGAAAAAGGTTTTGTTTCACAAAAGGCTGAAGGAAAGCTGGAGGAAAAAGGTTTACAAAAACGCACCCGGTTCTTTGCAGTTTAGCTATAACAACTTAACCCTGTGCAACCACACTACTCTGGAATGGGACAGGGTTGGATTTGATGTTTGTTTACTCTGGTGTAAGCCACCTCGCAACAACTATAGGGGATAAAAATCCCTGGAGGGTGGGCTTTCTCACATAAGGGTCCATGTGGGACATTGACCTAGAAAAAGAACGAAGGGTTTGCGGGCCTCCACGCGTTACTATGAGCCCCTCATTTAAAGCGCACACTTGTGAAGTGCAAAATGCGCTCCGGTTTGGTCCTCGGTACCCGACGTCCCGGTGTTGAGGGGAACAACACTCATAGGGTAGGCACTTATATTGGAGTGGGCATCTGGAGAGTCTTGATCGGTTACTCGACCCACGATCGGTGTAGATCAGGGTAGTGTACCCGGATGGTGTGGGTAAAGTGTACAACCTATGTAGAGTGTAAATCTATTCGAATAGCCGTGTCCGCGGTCATGGACGGGTTGGACAAACTTCTGTAGAGCGGTGCTAGTTTTGTTTTCAAAAAGGATTTCAGAAAAGAAATGGCCTTGGATATGTTTTGACCATGGGATGGTCGTAAAGGAGAAAGGTTTCGACCATGGGATGGTCGGAAGGAGGAGAAAGGAGTTTGGTCGTGGGATGACCTGAAGACGGGAACAAATGGGTACCCTAATCCTAGTGTTTACAAAACTTTTCAAAAGGTTTCCAAAATGGTTTACAAAACTTTTCAACAAGGATATGTAGATGCTATATCTACAAGAGAAAATGTTTTGAGAAAAGAACCTCTCTTGATGCCCTCCTACTACCACAGCCATATTGCATATCCTCTTGTTATTATTATTTTCTTGAGGTGGTTTGCGAGTACATTAGATGTTCTCACTGGCATTGTCCGTGGCTATTAACTTGGTCAGATATCAATAAGAGGATGAAGTTGGCGGCTATGAGAGCTAGGACGTCCTCCCAGTCAGTTGCCTGTAGGTTGAGGCATGATTGGGCTCTGCGCGTGATGATGTTCCACTGCTGAAGATAGTATAGCCATCACGGCATTTATGTAAGTCTTGTAATTCGGTATATCTCGGATGTTGTAATGATACTTGTTGGTTATGTTCCACGGCTCAGTAATCATGGGAACATGGATATATACATAACAGGGATTTCTTGGATGATTAATCCGAGGACCCACACCACCCCTGCTCCTGCCCTCTCATTTCACTCCTCTCCCTAGAACTCACCTCCCCCTAGCTCCTTTCTTCTTCCCCTAGCCTATCTCACCTGAGAGAGGGAGAGAAAGCTCTCTCGGCCTCCTCAATAAATTGAGCTAGGTGGTCCCTCCTCCGCTCCCCTCCTCCTGCATGTCACTCTACTGTGATCCCCTCTTCCTCCTCTATATAACCCTGTGCGTATTTTGGCCCAGGACCGCCTCCTCCGACCTCACCGGCGAAGCTCCAGCAAGCTAGGTTCGGGAGTTGTCACGCGAGCTGCTTCCTAGAGGCAAAAGCCACCTTGCTACCCATCCCCGAGCTTCCCGTTATCGACCGCATCCTCCTGTCTCCTCCACGGTCGCCGGTGAGTCCCCGGTGAGCCTCCCCTCGCCATTGCCACCATCTGCTAGGGTTTGCTCCCGGCTCCGGCATCGGGGGGAAGAGGACGGGTTAGGGCCGTCCATCGCCCTCTAATCGGATGGCCCCTGCTGCGCCGCCCGCTGCGGCTGGCAGGCGGGCACCTCCTGTCGGGTTCAAACGTGCCCCGCGTGCTCTCCTGCGAGCGCTGCTGGGCCGATTGCCCCTCCCTGGCCCAACTCCTCCTCACATCCGGCCCAGATCTTCTCCCTATTTTATTTATTCATTCCAGATCTGCATTTCAACCAGTTACTTTAATTGCTAAATAAAATGAAATATGCCAGATATTCCGCAGTTACTTTAATTGCTAAATAAAATGAGAACTAAGGTCCACCCTTAACAAAAATAACAAAAATAGATAATATCTGCCCTAGGAAATTTCTCTAGGTCAACCCAAATATGGTATTGACCTAATTCCAAGTCCCCTGGTTGTGTCTTATCAAAACCTATCAAACCCCAGCATCTCATATTTTATTGATCTCTTGTTGATTTTTAATGAATTAAACTATCCTGTGTACACCTTCTTTACTATATAAATCCCTCCAGTAGTTCTGGATATCCAAAATAGGCAATTCCAATTTCTACAGAAAGGTAGTTCCAATACCTGCCAGGTAAAATTGGAATCACACTAAAACCTCCTGTAAAAGAAATCTGGTGAAAAAGACAAATACCTTACATAAATGCCTTTGATGATTTATTAAGGGCATTCTAATAATACCTTTGACAAGATTCCAATTCTATGTGGTTCAGTACATCAACCACTAATTAACCACCCAAGGAAATAATTTTTGGGCCTCCAGATAAATTCTGGTGAATTATTTCCTCAAACTAGAGTTTATTCCTCTATAAAAAGCATAACTAAATCTAGGTAAGTGATAATCTAGTGAAACCACTTTTGTTGGCCTTGTTTTGGCAATACCTACCTGATGGTATCATTTTTGTACATTTGTATCTTACGTACCCAGGCCTTGGTCCCAAACCCCTTCATTAGTGGTTTTGACCATTTCCCGAATAAAGGAAATCCCACCACTTCAATTATGGTTTTTGCAATGGTTCTAAACTCAACCACTCAAAACCTACTGAATGTTATACTTGTATTATCCACTTTCTTGCTGTATGTATGTCCACTTGTATGCCTTGTTTTGATTGTGGTCTTGCTTGCTTGCATGTATACTCGATGACGACGATAGTTGCGCTTGTATTGATGCCGAGAAGTAGAGATCTTATTATTATTGGTATTGGTATTCTTGGTTATCTAAAGAAGAGGTCCAGGGACTTATTGCCATATTACTGATCTCAAGCAAGCCACCATTCCCAAATCCCGATACTTGTCCTACTCTTCTTACTACCTATTTTGTACCTCCTTTATAAATTACATTATTTATTTGCATGTCTTGTTTTATAAATACTGCGCTAATGACTTGGCTTCTCCAAGTTATGACTTGGTGTCCCTCATTGCACCCACCCTGATGTAAACCTACCATTTACTCCCCTTTAGATCGAGGTTATTATGATTAGCATCCTACCTCGTTGGAAACCACGGATTTTTGTTGAATAAATTGTTTTGGGATTTACCCTACTACAATTGTTTAAAAACTGCTTTGTAAAACCCTTGGGAAGAGGCATCGTTCCTAGCGGATGTTTTAACTAAAGAAGTGGTGATGATGAGAAATGATAAAATGGACATGAGAAAGAGAAGGGATGTTCTACACCTTTACCAGAACAATTTAGCAGTGCAACCACATTACCCTAGGTGTTGGGGCTTAGCTCGTAGTTTGTCTTCTCTAGCCGAGGCAGCTTGTACAATGCTTATTGGGAGAAATCCCTTGAATTATGGGCAGGCGCTAATAGTTCTATGGATCTGGAGCCTATAGCTTGCTTCGGCAAAAGTGAGCCTGTCTTGGTAGGAGTGCCGGTGCAACAATTGGGTCTCCCGCAGACGGTATGACTTAGGTAGTACGGAAGGAAGTGGAGTCACCAAGTTAAGGTATACTCTAAGTTGCGGTTTGGGTATACGTGTGTACGGAAGGCAGGACTATGGCCGGGGGCCACATACTCGTTTTCGGGGAGAACAAACCCAAGAGGAAAATCAGCCTTTGCTAGGTTCGACAAGCGAAAGGTTAGGTTTGATTATCCGAACCCCTGTCTACCGTGTGTAGTGGGCTATGGTTTTATCCCGCCGGATGTATTGATTCTTGTCGGGAAAGTGCGCAAACTCTGCAGAGTATAATCTATTCGAATAGCCGCGTCCACGGTCAAGGACGGTTGGAAAGGTGATGGCTAGGAGTACCCAAAGAGTGGTTTTTGGAAAAATGGATGAAAGTATGGAGGTTCTAAGGGGACCTGAGGGGACCTGAGATTAAAGTTTTGTTTTGACCAGAGGAGGTCAAAGAGGTTTAAAAAGGGTTTTTCTCCAAAACTGTTTTCAAAAAGGTTTTCAACAAGGATATGGGATATCCTGATTTATAAAACGGAGGCATGTTTCAAAAAAAATTCAACAAAGTTATGGAGATGCCATAACTACAAGAGATAGTCTAGGCTTTTCAAAAACAACCCTAGATAGAGCTATCTCGCCCAGCCAGATTGCATTTCCTTATTTAACTTATCTTGGTGGTTTGCGAGTACATTCAAAAGTACTCATGTCATTGTCCCTGGCTATTTACTTGGCCAGGTTAACAAAAGATTGACAACGGAAGATTAAGGTGACGTCCAACGAGCTAGGCCGTCCTCCCAGTCAGTCGCCTGTAGTTGGGGCCTAACTGCGCCCTGTGTGTGTTGAAACTCCACTGCTGAATGTTGTGTAGCCATAAGGGAAACTATGTAAGTCTTGTATTCGTTATGTTTTGGATGTTGTAATGGTACTTGTCAGTTATGTTCCACGGCTCACTGATCATGGGAACATGGATATTTACATAACAGGGATTTCTCGGATGTTGAATCTAGGGGACCCCACAGACTTGGTATCAGAGCCATCCTGACTGTAGGAGACCTTAGTTAGGATGGACGTTAGACATGAAATGACAAACCTATTTTCTAAAAGACAAGGGAGAAGAGATGACTATTTGCAAAAGTGCATATGTCTTTTCCCCTCCATCTTGAAAACTACTTGCATTAATATGATTTTCTAATCCTAAAATCTTGCACACTTGTAACTAACCCAACCCCATCTCAAGAATTGTTGTAGATGAACTCTTTCTGCTCGGAACGCATCATCATTGGAGACAGTTTCTGGCCTTTTGAAGAGCAGCTTCACGACCTGTTGAAGAGAGTCAGTAGGCTCTCGCCGATGATTGAAGGAACTGAACTTCCTCACAGTAACACCAATGTGATGCAATGTGTTATCAAGGTTGTCATTCCCTCCCCCGAAGATGACACCGTGCCCACAATATTCACCTTCCTCGACAGCAACTAGGTAGATGGCGTGGTGCGAGCCATATAGTAGATCATGGCGCATCTCTGCAAGATCCACGAAGATGAGTTGAAGGATACCCCCTACCACCTGTTTGGAAAGAACGACCAAGATGGACTTCCTACTGAGTCCTTCCTCACCTTCTGCATCGAGAATCAGTTAGAGAACATGGAATACCTACTCCCACGTTCCCAGGAAGATCTTGACAAGGCCAGGCGAGAGAATCTGCTTCTAAAGATGGATATCAACATACTCTGTAACAGTGAAAGAAGTCTTAGAGCCACCAATGCTCGCTTGGAGAAGAAGCTGACCATTGAAGTACCCCCAACCCCTGAAGACGAAAATCCCGGGACGGATGATGAACTCCCCTTCCTCAATGAGTACCACCCTATCATACAGTCACCCGCGCCGGCCGAGCCAACATCCAACCCTGCACCTTGGGAAGGCACCACCCTCACCTTCACTAAAGCCGAGCTGAATATCCCACATACCCCAGAGGATCTGCAGTAGCTGGAAACCTCCCCTAGAGTCCGCAACAAACCACAGATGCACCCTCCGAGTAATCACCCACGTTGCTATACTCGCCCATCTAGCAATAGGGTAGAGTCATGTATCGTCCCTAATGCGTTTTGTAATGTTAAGTACTATTGACACCTCCGGGTGCAGACTGGCTTGTTATGTAATAACTACCTTGGATTGCTATGCTTTCTTTGATGTTCTCCCTCTTGTGTGTTCTACCCAAGACGTTGCATCAGACCTTAACCCGGAACGAAAATGCCTCAAATGAACACATCTCCTAGTTGTCTAGTATTTTCCCGAACACAGGATGACTGCCGGTACCCCGTTAAATACACCTTGTGAGACCTAGACCCTAGGTTAGGTTTGTTTGATTAGACCAAAATCTCTATCCTATAGTTCTATACCCCATTAATCCCTCTGAGTTGAACTCCGAAAGCTAAACGTTTAATATATCTTACCCCCATAACCGGAACGCATACTACCAACAGGAACTCCCTCAAGATGGCCATGAGGACCGGAAGCTCGAAGAAAGCATGTAGTCGTTGCGGATAAGAAGGACATCAAGCGAGCTAGTGTTTAGGAAACTCCCAAAACTGTGGGACACCTCATTCGCCTGAAGGTTGTCCACCTCCGTTTGTCACTTGTTTCCTCTGCGAATGCCAAGACCATGTCGTGTATCTATAATTTTTGATGTTCCATGCTTGGTTTTATGCACTTTCTTGTGTTTTATCCACACTTCGGAGTACTTTTCATATGATTTCTAGGACTAACCTATTAACAAGAGCCACAGTGCCAGCTGCCTGTTTTCTGTTGTTTTTGGTTCCAGGAAAGTCAGAAAATGAATATTCTCGGAATTGGACGGGACAAAAGCCAAAGTGCCTATTTTTTCGGAAGTCATCAGATGCCAGAATACGAGACGGAGAAGGGCTGGGGGCCGCCCACACCACTTGGCCGCGCGGCCAGGCCTGGCCTACGCTAGGGGGAGCACCCCCTCGGCCTCTCCTTCTGCCTATAAGATGCCCTCGGGACGAAAACCCTAAGTGCCGGATCAAAAATCCACGAAAGAGTTTATAGCCGCCGTCATCTCCATCCCTATATCGGGAGGGATCTGAAGCTCTTCCCGGCACTTTGCCGGAGAGGGGAATTCACCCTGGAGGCCTTCTTCATCATTATCCAAGCCTCCGGTGTGATGCGTGAGTAATTCATCCTTGGACTACGGGTCCATGGAGTAGCTAGATGGCTGGTTCTCCTCCTTTGTGCTTTCAAGTTTAGATCTTGTGAGATCCATTCATGATCAAGATCATCTATTTGTAATTCTGCATGTTGTGTTTGCGGGGATCCGATGGATATTGAGATGCTATTTTAGATTGATTATTGATTCTATCATGTCTTTGTTATTTGTGATCTTGCATGCTTTCCATTGTTACTAGCTATCTTGGCCAAGTAGATGCTAGCAACTCCAAGAGTTAGTATTTATGCTCGATAGTGGGTTCATGCCTCTGGTAATCTGGGGAAGTGATAGAAATCTCTAAGGTACTAGATGTGCTATTGCTACTAGGGAGAAAACAACAATCCTTTGTTCATAGAACAATCGTATTGTTTACATTACACGCAATTCGTAAAGCAATAATCTGCTGCTTGCAACTTAATACTGGAGGGTGTTCGGATGATAACATGAAGGTGGATTATTAGACATAGATGAAGTTGGATGGAGGTCTATGTATAATGTTGTAATGCCCAATCAAGTTCCAAAGGAGTCAAGATGATTAGTATATGCATGTATTGCTTTCTCGATGTTTGTCAATCGCCCCGCTGTAATTTGTTCACCCAGCATGTTATTTATCTTAAGGAGAGCCACATCTAGTGAACTATGGATCCCAGTCCTTTTATTTTACATATAATCTATAAATTGTTTACTATTTTGTGTTTACTTTCTACAAACTATTATTTCCTTCCATTCGATACGTTTAATCCTTTGTTTTTAGCAAAACCGGTGAGATTGACAACCTCATCGCAAGTTGGGGACAAAGTTCTGTGGTTGTGTTGTGAAGGTTTCCACGTTGCTACTAGCACAGGTAGTGCGCCCTGCCAAGGCTCAGCTAGCAACACCTTTGGGGTGTTTCCTTGCTCCTACTGGTTCGATTAAACCTTGGTTTCATAACTGAGGGAAACTTGCTACTGTGCTCATCATACCTTCCTCTTGGGGTTCCCAATGAGCTCTACATCAATCACGGGCCATCACCCGTATATCTCCTCATTGGCAAGGCTCGTCAACTTCCCCGTGTCAACATAGGAAGGTCGTGAAGTAAGTCAAGTCGAAAGAAAGGTACCTGTTTCTTGTGTGATCAACCAGGTCACTTTAGCCGAGAATGCCCCCAGCGTACACCAGCCAATGCCTCCATGAAGGTGAAGCCCGAAGCATTAGCGTTCGTCAACAAGTTTCAGAAGCAACAACCAGATGAAACCAAAGCTGAGCAACCTCTTTGCTTCAAATGTGACCAACCGGGTCATTTCTACCGAGCCTGTCCACAAACAACAAGCTCTCACCCCAACACCTTTACCAAGGGAGAAACTGCAGCCATTCGAAACAAGCCTACAAAGTGGAAGACCTGCCCCAGTTGTGGACAACCCAGTCATCTTCTTCAACATTGCCCTGCTAGTGGTTATCTCCCAAGAAAAGCAAGAGCTATCATGAGACACCAAGATCGTCAGCAAGAAACCACTAGACGACTGGGATCCTTCTCTCACCTAGACCAACAAAAGCCCGAATGCACCAAGGTCCTTATCTCAGGAAGAGACGGCCATCCTACCTCCCATAACCCGGCAACTCAAGATTGAGGAATCAAACCCCATCTCTAAACTACTACATCTCATTGGAATAGATTCAAGAGTTAGAATATCTAGCCTTAAACTAGAAATCTCCGGATGTCAGGAACTTCAGTTTGTGGTAGACTAGTTCACTGTATTTTGATCGACCCCTGTGATGTTACCCTCCGTTATGCTGTCTTATGGCTACCCTCTAGAATCCTCTTTTGCCACTCCCGTATGTTTGTAATAAGGATGTCCTTGGCTTGTAACTCTCCGAGCTGCCTAGTTTAGCCCTAAGGGGGAAAGACTACATCTTTCCCACGTGAAGAGAATTAATAGATGGACCAAAGCCTACCCCTCCCGTGGAAGCTACGCTTGGACTTCGTCAGCACCTCAAAAGATCAAGATGAAACCCCCATAGTACGCCTCACCCGCCTTCCCTAGACTGGACCCAAACCCCTGCATGCTGCAGAACTACCCATGCATCAAACCCAGTATGGAAGCCATAATTCTGTCATAAACTTAGTATCCCAGAGTTACCCCGGACATAGCCCGACGCCGCGACACAGCTCCTCCAACCCTATCTCTCCCGAATCTTGGGACGAGATTCTTTTAACGGGGAAAGATCTGTAACACCCCAATTTCAGCAACCATGATTAGTTGTCAAGAAGGCAAAAATCAGGGGGAACAAAAAAATTTCTTGTTTAAGTGCTGCAGTGTTTGCTTGTTGTTTGAATAGGCTTAGGCATATGAGTGTGTTTTAACTAATATCCTCCTTCCCTCAACACCAGTTGACAAAATCTATTTCACAAAACTACCTTGGTTTATTTCTCCATATTCTCAAATGTTCTGGCATTTCAAAACATTTTTATTGACAAAACTATGTAGAGCTATATAACTATGTAGAGCTATATAATATAATCTCCTTATGTTTTCAAGGCAGAACCCTCAACTATTCTTATCTCTAGAATTACCAAAACCTTTTTATGAAGCATTTGAATTCCAATCTTGGTAGAGATACCAAGAGACCCTCACCTTATTCCAAACCACAACCTTTTCAACCTACATACCTCTACCTCAAGCTAGGCTTGATGGTAACCCTAGTAGTGGATTGCTTTGTTTATAGGATGAATTGCCTTGATCTGCTATCTGATGATTTGCCTTGATCTGCTGCTTAATTTGTCTGCTTAGGAGATAGTATGAGCTACTCTATGAGCTCATCACTAGGATAAAGATGTTTCCAAATCATCACACCCTAAGCAAGAATACAAATCTGGATCTAATCCCTAGATACTAGGTGATCATCTAAAACCCTTAACCAGATCAATTCTAGAATCTGTTTCAACATCACCTTTTTGAATGCCTCCATCTCTCAACCCTTGTGCATTTTTAAAAATGCATTTGAACCATATTGTTAACCATCCTAAGGACTACCAAGGACCACTATTAACCTTGGTTAGATCATCCTCCAACCCACTTGTTCTTGATGGTTTGGCAGGCAAGAAAATAACTATTCCTGCAAATCTAGTCAACATGCCTACTTTGACAGAAGCTGACACCACCATCCCACCTTCTATGGACCAACTCTTGGCATGGTTGTGTTCTAATAATATAGGTCTATCAATATCTACTTCACTTGTTCCAAGTGGATATTTGTGCTTCTTAAACCCACAAGGTTTTGAAGGCTAGTTGATAATCTGCCTTGGCACGCTTATTTTATTCAAAGTTTGAAATCAATTCTTGGTGAACTCAAGCAAGATCAAGCTCAAACCTCTATACCATGTTGACGTAAATCACTTGGTCTATCCATACATCTAACCCATGCCCCAAGTGGAGCTCTGAGCTCCAAGATCCAGCAAGGTTCTGCTGGTATGACAACAACTCTACCCCAGATCCCTTTTTCCTTGTTTTCCACCAAAATCACCTTGACTTCTCAAATCCCAAGGTTGAAAATGCTTGTTCCACCTTGTGTTAATCATCTACCTTGCTTATAAAGATTTATCAATAATTACCCATAATTATTATGGACCAAAATCTATTAAATCTCCTAAATTGCTAGAAACTCCAAAACTCTCTTTCTAAAGGCAAGATTGCTTTTCTCCAAAGCATCTTGCAAAATCAAGCTACCTTTGAGGCATAAATATCATACCCTCCCTTCCCATCTCAAAAATAAATATTTTTGGGATCCTTTGTTATTTCTTTTTGCCTATTTTGACAATAAATTCCTAAAAACCATTTCTACACTATTTGAATAATTGATATAAAGTGCATCTAGAATTCTCTAAAAAATCCCAAATAAATATCAGAGGTGCATCTTAACCTTACCCATCTACCAGCATCCTTACCTCAGTTAGTCAAGATCAAAAATCAAGAAATAACTCTTGATCATCCTTTATGGCAGTTTTCAACATTTATCCTTTTAGTACCAAACCCCAAACCAAACATCCATCAAACCTCATCAATCTTCCCAAGCAAGCCTCCACCACCACACCCCTCAGTCCTGGTCGTGCGCACTATAGCTAAGCTACTATAGCAACCCCTCTCCCTTGTCCTATGTGCTTGGAGGAAGAGGAGACAAGTAATATATCTTCTTGCCTTTTTAAATGCCTTGCCACAGCACCCCCACTCTCTCTCTGACCCTATGCACGACCAGAACCTCTCAACCCCTCTCTCCACCGCCATGTTTAGCCAATGGCAAAGACATGGACCAGGTCCAAGCTCACCCATGAGCCTAGCTCACCTTGGACCTCTCCCTTCAGATATAAGGCCAGGAGACCACCACCCCTGCTCCTGCTCTCTCATTACACTCATCTCCCCATAACTCACCTCCCCTAGCTCCTCTCTTCATCCCCCGGCTTGTCTCACCCGAGAGAGGGAGAGAAAGCTCTCTCGGCCTCCTCAAGAAATGGAGCTAGGTTCTCCCTCCTCTGCTCCCCTCCTTCTGCATGTCACTCTACCGTGATCCCCTCTTCCTCCTCTATCTAACCCTGTGCGTATTTTGGCCCAGGACCGCCTCCTCCGACCTCACTGGCGAAGCTCCAGCAAGCTAGGTTCGGGCACCATCGTGCGAGTTTCTTCCTGTAGGCAAAAGCCATCGTGCCGCTAATCCCTGAGCTCCCCGTTGTTGACCGTGTCCCCCTGTCTCCTCCATGGCCGCCGGCGAGTCCCCGGTGAGCCTCCCCGTGGCACTGCCACCCTCTGCTAGGGTTTGCTCCCGCCGCCGATGTTGGGAGGAAGAGGACGGGTTAGGGTCGTCCATCGCCCTCTAATTATACGACCCCATCCCTCCTTACCGCTTCGCCGCCTGCTGTGGCTAGCAGGCGGGCCCTGCCTGTCGGGTTCAAACGTATCCCGCGCGCTCTTCTGTGGGTGCCGCTGGGCCGATTCCCCCTCCCTGTCCCAACTTGTAACATTCAAAATTTAGCAACCCTGATTAGTTATCCAGAATGCAAAAATCAGGGGGAACAAAAACTTTTTCTTGTTCATTGGTGCAGTGTTTGCTTGTTGTTTGTTTGTGCTTGTGCATGTGATTGTATACCATATGATACTCCTTACCTCACCATCCATTGACAAACACTATTTAACAAAACTGTCCTGGCTCATTTTACATATCCTCAAATGTCCTGGCATTTCAAAACATGAGCCAAGATGCTTATGTAACCAAAACTATTTTAGTAGCTTCTATTTATAAAACTATGGAGAGATATATAATATAATCTCCTTATGTTCTTTAGACAAAACCCTCAACTATTCTTATCTCTAGGTTTCCCAAAACCTCTTCCTAAAGCTTTTGAATTCTACTCTTGATAGGGATACCAAGGACTCTTACCTTACTCAAACTCCAACCATTCAAAATTGCCCATCCATACCTCAAGCTAAGCTTGATGGTAACCCTAATAGTTGTTGATTTGTTTGTAAGATGAGTTGCCTTGATCTGCTATTTGACTTGATTGCTTAGAAGTAGTATGAGCTACTCTAGGAGCTCATCCACTAGGATCAAGGTTTCGAAATCACCAAACCATAAGCAAGAATACAAGATGGATCTGATATCTTGCCACTAGGTGTTCATCTAAAACCCCTAACTAGATCAGCTCTGAAGGGATCTACTTCTAGAAGCTTCCAAGTCAATGAAGACCAAGATCGAGCATGGATCCCTTCTACTCAATATACTCTTCAACCTCATTCACTTGATGATTCTATGGTACCTTGCAACCCATCAAAAACATCCCGGCTCTTACTCTAGTTAAAATCCTCAAATCTGCTAAATTTGGCTAAGTATGGAAAACTATTTCCAACATCACCTTTTTGAATGCCTCCCTTTCTCAACCCTTGTGCATTTTTGAAAATGAATATGAACCATACTGTTAACCATACTAAGGACTACCAAGTCCCACTATTTCCCTTGGTTAGAGCACCCTCCAACCCACTTGTTCTTGATGGTTTTGCAGACAAGAAAATAACTTTTTCTGCAAATCTAGTCATCATGCCTACTTTGATAGAAGCTCACACCACCATCCAACCTTCTATGGACCAACTATTTGAAGGGTTGTGTTATACTCATATAGGTCTATCAATATCTACTTCACTTGTTCCAAGTGGATCTTTGTGCTTCTTAAACCCACAAGGTTTTGAAGGCTAGTTGATAATCTGCTTTGGCAGGCTTATTTTATTCAAAGTTTGAAAGCATATCTTGGTGAACTAAAGCAAGATCAAGATCAATTCTATACCATGTTGATGTACATCACTTGGTCTATCCATCCATCTACCCCATGCCCCAAGGGGAGATCTGAACTCCAAGATACAACCATGTTTTGATGGTATAAAAATAACATCACCCTAGATCCACAACTCCTTGTTTTCCATCTAATTCAAGTTGGATTTCCAATTCCCAAGGTTGAAAATGCTTTATACACCTTGTATACATCATCTACCTTGATCATCAGGATTTATCAAATATTATCCATAATTATTTTGGCTCCAAATCTATTTAATCTATTTATTAGTCAAAATCTCCAAAACTCCTCTCACAAAGGAAAGTTTGGTTTTTGCCAAAACACTTCCCTAAATTTAAGAACAATAGAGTCCTATATATCATACCCCATATTCCCCCTTCAAAAATAAATATCTTTGAAGAGCTTTATTATTTCTTTTTACCCATTTCCTTAAATGGCTGAATTGGAATAATAATTGTTTTAAATACTTTTAATCCTCAATAAATATCAGGAAAATTCTCCTAAGTGTGTATTCAAATTTGGGACCATCTCAACTCAAAAATCCACCTTGTCCAATGTAAAAATATCAAATGAACTCCAAGATTTCACTTCTGTACTTTTTAAATAAATAATTGTAAGTGGAATTAAAATCCTCTAAAAAATCCCAAATAATTCCTAGAGAGGTCCCTTAACCTCATCTATCTCCCAGTACTATTTCCTCATCTTGTCCAATGCATGTTTTTGGACTTTCTTCATAACCACCTATTCGATCAAAATTGCCAAGTAAGCAAGTCCACTACTCAAACCACTTCCAACCCTCGTCAAAAGCTTGACCAACACATCTCTCCAGCACCCATCTCACTCCTGGTCGAAACCCCGGTAGTACACTCCTCACCTGTCATTAGTACTTGGAAGGAGAGAGAGAGAGAGGGTCAAGACTTTATTCCCTACTTTGGAAAGATAAGTCTAGGACAACAGCCCCACTGCCCCTCTGCCCTAAGCACGACCAGATCTCTCTCTCACCCCTCTAGGCTAATAACAAGCTAGCCCTACCTCCCTTCCATGTACAAAATGGACATTTTCCCTCTTAGAGCTCCCACCTCAGCTTAAAAAGGCCAGACGCCACCCTGCTCCATCCCATGTCCGTCATTCACTCCCCCTGCTCCCCACTTACATCCCTAGAGAGCCACTCCTCCTCCCCTGCCCTACTCTGCCCGGAGGAAGGAGAGAAGGGCCTTTTGGCCATTGCCAAACTCAAGCTCGAGGTTCCCTTTTCCCTGCTTCTCCTCCCTTGCATGTGTTCTAGTTGAGTTTACCTACCTCTGACCTACCTCCCCTAGACCTCCCTCCGTTGTAGGAACCCTGGAGCCGTCGCCGTCAAGCACGGCCGAGAGGAACCTCTCCGACAAAACTCCTTCCTCCCAAGTCCTCTACAACGGTAACCACGCCCCTCCTGCCTTCCCCAGGGCACTAACACCCTCTCTAATGTCGTCCTTCATGCATGCATGCGCCCCTGGACCACTCACCGGCGAGCTCTGGCGAGCACCGAAGCAGATCCCATGGTGGCAGAGGCAGGCGACGCCCTCCTTCACCAAACCCCTCTATGCCGCCCCTCTACTTGGTCGCCGCAGTGCACCGCGTCCTCTCCGCCACCCCACGGTCACCGGCTAGCCCTCTGGTAAGCCCCCGCCACCGCCCAACTCCTCCCTAGGGTTTCCCCTCTGTTCTCTCTGGCTCAGCGAGGAAGATGACCCCGCGTCGTCGGATCCTTCTCGCGAGGACGGTCTAGATCCCTGCGTACCCCCTTCGCTTCTCTGAGTTGCTGACGACCGGGGCCTGCCCGTCAGCGATTTGAATGTTGCTCCCGCTGTGGTCTCGGTCCTTGCTAGGCCGGCCTGCACCGTGCGACCCAGCTGCCTCTCAGATCCTGGCCCAGCGCTGCCCCTTTTCTTTTCTTTTAGTGGTTCTTTAAAATCCAGAAGTTGACCTTCAGTTTAAATCAATTCAAAAATGCTAAACAACTCTAAATGCCTTGAAACAAATATTCCTAGGTAAATGGATGTTTTCTTAAACATTCAGAGCCTAAAGTTTTACCAGATATTAATTTCACATTCTCTGGAAATTAATCTACCAGAACATATCCAGTTTAGTAAATAAATTCCTTAGAGAGTTTCACATCCCCAAATTGGGTAAATCCAACTTTCTATGGTACGTATATCAGATACCTACCTCATGGCATTAGTGTTTCCCCAAGGTGAACAGTGGTTTGCCTGTGGAAATTTTAACAAGTAGTCCCTAGTTTTGACTTTAGAAAATTCCCTAGGTCAAACCATAGTTGGTATTGACCTATTTCAAACTTCCAGAGAAGTGGTACACCAATACCTATCTAAAATCAAGAGATAAGGATTTATTGATCCCCTGTTGAATTTTAGTAAATTAAATACTTCTTTAGGTGGTATTATCACTAGATAAATCATTCCAGAAGTTTGGCAACTCCAAAAATAGTGATTCGAATTTTTACTGGAAGGTATTTGCAATACCTATCCATTGCCCTTTGTTTCAAGTCCCTGTATATTTAATCTGGTGAAAAAGACAAGTTGCCTCCACAACTGCCTTTGGGAATTTCCTAAGGGCATTCTGTTAATTATTTTGGAGTGATTCCAGCTCTCAGTAATCAATTACATCTATCCTTACCTATACATCCAAGGAAATAATTTTTGGAGCTCCAGAACTTTCTGGTGAATTATTCCCTAAAACTAGAAGTTATTTCACTAGAAAAATGATAACTAAATAAAGATAAGTGATAAAATAGTGAAACCACTTTTGTTGGTTTCATTTTATCAAATCCTATATATTGGTATCATTTTTACCCAAGGGTATCCTACAGATTATGCCCTTGTTCCAAAAAACCCTCTTAGGTAGTTCCCCGACAATAAACCCTAAGGGGTGTTCATCCCCTTCTCCAAGTCCATCCCCACCTTCTAAATCAAATCCTCTCCAAACCCTCTGAATCTTAGTTTGGTATTATTCAGTTGCTTGTTGTATTGTATTGGTGCTTGTATGCCTTGTGTTGATTGTGCTCTTGCTTGTTGCATGTATACTCGATGACGACGATAGTTGCCATGAAATCAGAGAGCAGAAGAAGTGGTATTTATTATTGCTATTGGTATTCTGGGTTATTCCAAAGAAGAAGTCCAGGGACAATTATGCCATATTGCTGATCTCAGGCAAGCCACCTTCTTTCTCATAAGCCTTGTCCTACTACTTTACTTATGCATGTTTTATCTACTGTTTTATTAAAACTGCATTGCTTTACTATATGTTGATGTATATATGGTAGTGGTTTGGCTCCTCCGTTTTAGCCGAAGCAAAACTAGAGGATGGGAAGACCCCCGAATTTTTTTGACCAAATGTTTTATGATAAAACCTTGGTAAGGTGGGACCTCCCAAGAGATGTTGAGAAAGAAAAAGGTTTGTTTTACAAAATGATGAAGGAAAGATGGAGGAAAGAGGTTTACAAAAACACACTTGGTTCTTTGCAGTTTTGCTAGAACAATTAACCCTGTGCAACCACATTACTCTGGAATATGACAGGGTTGGATATGATGGTTTTCTATTCTGGTATAAGCTTCCTCGTAACTACTACAGGGGCTTGCGATCCCTAGAGGGTGGGCCTTCTCACATAAGGTTCCATGTGGGACAGCGACCTGGAGAAGGAACGAAGGTCCTACGAGCCTCCACGCGTTACTATGAGCCCCTAATTGAAAGGGCACACTCGAAAAGTGGAAAAAGCGCTCCAGTTGGTCCTCGGTACCCGACGTCCTGGTTTTGAGGGGAATAACACTCATAGGGTAGGCACTTATATTGGAGTGGGCATCCGGAGAGTCTTGATCGGTTACTTGACCCAGGATCGGTGAAGATCAGGGTAGTGTACCCAGATGGTGTGGGTAAAGCGTACAACCTCTGCAGAGTGTAAATCTATTCGAATAGCCGTGTCCGCGGTCATGGACGGTTGGGAAGGTTGCTGTAGAGCGGTGCTAGTTTTGCTTTCAAAAAGGATTTCAGAAAATCAAAGGCTTTTAAAATATTTTGACCATGGGATGGTCGAAAAGGAGAAAGGTTTTGACCATGGGATGGTCAGAAAGGAATAAAAGGAGTCTGGTCATGGGATAACCGGGAGGAGGAAAAAATGGGTGACCTAGTCCTAATGTTTTCCAAAAATTTTCAAAATGGTTTCCAAAATGTTTTGCAAAAGTTTTCAACAAAGATATGTAGATGCTACATCTACAAGAGAAACTTTTTGGGAAAAGAACCTCCCTTGGAGCCCACCTACTGTCACAGCTATATTGCATATCCTCTTGCTTTATGATTCTATTAAGGTGGTTTGATAGTACATTCAAAGTACTCACTGGCATTGTCCCTGGCTATTTACTTGGTCAGATATCAAGAAGAGGACGAAGGTGAAGACTATGCGACCTAGGCCATTCTCCTAGTCAGTTGCCTGTAGGTTAAGGCATGGCTCGGGCTCCGCGCTTGATGAAGTTCCGCTGATGATTATTGATGTAGCCATAACGACATTTATGTAAGTCTTGTAATTCGGTATATTCTCGAATGTTGTAATGATATTTGTCGGTTATGTGCCACGACTAACTGATCATGGGATCATGGTTGTATGCATAACAGGGATTCTCGAAGGATTAATCCGGGGGCCCCACAGACTTGGTATCACAACCATCCTGACTGTAGGAGAACCTTAGTTAGCATGGTCGCTAGACAGGAACCTTATTTAGAAAACCCCGGCTTTCGAAAACTAGTTTCTCAATGAGTTTCAAAAAGTTCTACTTCTTCTCTTACTCTAAGTAAATGCTTTCGAAAATGGTTTCCTCTAACTCTTGTCCAAACTTCAAACCTACGGATTTTAAATAACTAGGATCTAGAACCCGGTGAAGACAATGAGAACAAGATGAAGACAAACAACTACCAGCAAACACAAGGAGACTACAAGATCGCCCCACCAGCGAATCCTCCTAATCAGAAGAAGTCAAATATGGCCCTATCGAGAAGCATCCAACGACCCAGTGAATGCTTCCTACACAAGATAGTGACTCTGACCTGAAGAAAGATGATATCTAGGGTCGATAGTCCTAAGAATAGGATTCCCCTACATCGCGAGTAGTTAACTCCTTGGTCCCTAGCGTTGACTATGTTTGCTTGCCTAAATGCATCCTGTGTTGCTTGATGTGTGTTGTTTGCCAAGGACATTGTGATTCCCTCGCTCTGTTCGCCTAGTCTGTATGCTCTGGTTTGCCTTGATCTCCTTAAAAAAAGGTGACCCGAGGAGCGATAACCCACCTAGTAACTCATGAAACCCCTGTGTTAGATGTCGGTAATGAGACCCAGACTAACCGCGAGAGTATATGAGAGGAAAAGCATCGCAAGAACCAGGAGCTCGACATCATCAAGTCAGAATAAACTCGAAGATTTCACCTCTGCAGGACGGCATACCTCGTCAAACTCACCTCGCAAGACTCGTCAATAGCACCGCACTCCCTTGTTCCTCAGTCTACTACCACAAGAATCCCGTTGAAGCCGGAATTCAATCACCGAGGATCCCTAATATCCATAGGAAACAACCCGATAAGTCAATGATACGTCCATTTTGCATCACTATTCTATGTCTTAATTCACTATTATTCATTGATATATTTCGTATTGAGAGGTGATACTTATGTCATTTCATCTGTTTTTGCATGGTTGATGAATTTTGGAGCATGGACCGCTGCAGTCAGATTCTGATGGAAAAGGTGTTGTTTGGAGGCAAAATTCGCGAAGATCAGAAAATCCAGGAAAATATACGGAAAATCCTATTTT
The DNA here is from genome assembly GCA_023614405.1 of Avena insularis. NCBI lineage: Eukaryota > Viridiplantae > Streptophyta > Magnoliopsida > Poales > Poaceae > Avena > Avena insularis. The sequence goes on along the minus strand of JAJUPC010000139.1, from coordinate 500,956 downwards.
TCCAGAAGACGAAGGAAGCCAGAAGGGGGGCTGAAGATGGGCCACAAGGGGCCCACACCACCCCCTGGCGCGGGCAGCCCTAGGCCGCGCCAACAGGTGGCGTGGCCACCCTGGCCCACTCCAGGCACTCCCCATTGGCGTATATTATCCTCCCGAAACCCTAGGACTCGGGGAGCGACCGTAGAAAGATTTCGCCGCCTCTGCGGGGCGGAAAACACCGAGAGAGAAAGATCTCTCCGGCAGACAAATTTCTACCAGGGGAATTCCTTCCCGGAGAGGGAAGGTCGTCGCCATCAACACCACCATCAAGCTGGACTTCATCGGGATCATCATCATCACCACCATCATCACCATCAACACCCTCATCACCATCTCCATATTTCTGTAACAATTGATTTGAATCTTGCATTAGTTCTTAGGAGAAACTTTCCCGGTGTTGATTACTCTTTGTAGTTGATGCTATTGAGTGAACCATTGAATTATTGTTGATGTTCAGATTGTGATACATCATTATTCCATCTCTGATCATGATCCATATGATGTCTTGTGAGTATTTCGTTTTGTTCTTGAGGACATGGGAGAAGTCATGTTGTTAGTAGTGGAGTTGTGTTGAGAAAGATTCAATAGTTTGATATTTAAATTGTGGTGTACTTCTTCTAGTGGTGTCATGTGAACGTCGACTACATGACACTTCACCTATATGGGCCTAGGCGAATGCATTGTGTATTTGGCTACTAATCATAGGGGTTGTCGGAGTGACATAAACCTGAACCCCCGTTAGGAAACCATTGCACAAGGGACGTAAGGGTCTTAGAGTTTAAAGTTGTGGTTAGGTTTCTACCTTAATTACTTTCTTGTACTTACGGATGTTTGCAAGGGGTATAATCACAAGTATGTATTAGTCCTAGGAAGGTCGGTACATTATCATAGGTTCACCCACACAACACTTAGCAAGCTAAAGAAGATTAATCAACTATATGAAGCGAAAGCACTTGACAGTCTTCCCATGTGTCCTCGAGAACGTTTGGTCATCTTAAGAAATACAACCGGCTTGTCCTTTGCTGCATAAAGGATTGGGCCAATTGCTGCATTTATTCCTACTGTCTTTTGTTTACTCGTACTTTGTTTACTTGCTTTATCAAAAAACCCTAAACATCCTTTTGCTAAGTATTTGCAGAGAATTCCTGATCAATACCACTAGCCAGCACCTTCCGCTCCTCGTTGGGTTCAACACTCTTACTTATCGAAAATACTGCGATACACCGCCTATACTTGTGGGTCATCAAGACTATTTTCTGGCGCCGTTGCCGGGGAGTGAAGCACTATTGGAGAGTGGAACTGGTAAAGGAAACTTCTACTGTGAGTATTGTTTACTTCTGTTAGTTGCTTTATTTTCGTTATGGATAATTCACTGAGTTTCTTATTTGGTAATGCTACTACCACTTCTAAGGTAGTAGATAAGCCACCACCTGCTGGGAATGATGTTTTTAAAATACCTACAAGAATTATTGATCATGTTGTGGATAACTACTATGTTGGGGATGGAACTGTCCATCCTGGTGATCATTTGCTCTTTATACACGAATTATGCGGGTTGTTCAAGTGTGCAGGTATTACTATAGATCAAGTTAAGAAGAAGTTATTTTCATTATCGCTGAAAAGAAGAGATGAGGAATGGTATAAGCTGCTGAAGAATGGTCAAGCTCTGCAATGGGAGGAAATAGTGCATCTCTTTTATTCAAAGTTTTATCCTCCTAGTGAGATTCATAAAGATCGGAATCAAATATACAAGTTTTGGCCTCTTGATGGAGAAAGTACAGCTCAAGCTTGGGGGAGATTGAAGTTACTAATGCTCAAATGTCCCATTCATGAGCTCCCCAACAATATTATTATCAATAACTTTTATGCAAGACTCCCTCTACATGATAAAGATTTATTGGATGCTTCGTGTGCTGGATCATTTACTCGCATGGAAGAAGAAGCTAAATGGGATCTTCTGGACCATATTCAAGACAATGCTGAAGCTTGGGAGAATGACAAAGGTAGAAAGTCCGGTATAAATTATCAATATGAATGCATTGAATCTTTTATGGGAACTGATGACTTTCAAAACATTAAAAATGCTTATGGTCTAGACTCTCAAGCTATTGCTTCTTATTTTAAGGCTTTTGCTTCCTATATTGAAGTGCCTAAAAAGAAGTGGAATAAGTATCATGAACCTTATAAAGATGTTGCTAAGAGTGTTCCTGCAAGAAATACCGAAGTTTATACTGCTAATCATGTTTTACCTAAACCTTACATTGAGAAAATGCCTTTCCCAGTTAAGATAAAGGAACATTCTATCATAGCTAGTATGGTTGATGAAAGTATGAATGAAGCTATTGAACCTGATAAACAAAAGGTTGATGAACCTTTAATAGCAAATGTGAAAGACTTTGTTACTAAATATGAAAAAGAGGGACACCCTATCCTTTGTAAGGATACCTCTAATATTGTTATACAAAGTAGTGTTATGAGAGCTAGTATTCCTGTGTTTTCTGTTAGAATAAGTGACCATTGCTATGATGGTCCTTGTGATAGCTATATTGTTAAGTTTATGCATGATACTAAAAGTTATTATGAGAGAGGGAAAAGTGTTCTTATGCATCTCAATAATATCAAGTTTCCTCGTTTTATGCTTAAAGCTTTTATGTTGCACTTCTTTTGCCTTCCTATGCTTGTAGCCTCTGGTTTCAACAACTTGTTTGTTTACAAAATCCCCTTGCATAGGAAGTGGGTTAGACTTAAAATGTGTGTGTGTTTTTGCTTCTTAATGCTCTCTTTCACTTCAATTCATATTCCTGAGTGAGCTTCTTCAAAATTATCATGCCCATCATAATGGCTATGAAAAAAGAGCTTTTTGGGAGACAACCCAATTTGTTTTTTCTTTCAGTTAGTTTTTGTTTCTTTGAGTCTTGGAAGTTATTAATTTGGTAATAACCGCTCCTTATCCTTTTTGTTTGGTTTTTGTGTCAATATCAACCTCTAATGAGATAGAAGTAATATTTGGGGAAGTTGCTGTCCCAAAACAGATTTTTATGCTTCACCGTAAACATTCGTGAGAGATCTCTGTATGTCGGACTGAGCTGTAATGTTTTGTGCTTCTGCCCCAGGTCGTTATTTAACTTTCATTAGTTTTTCACTTTTTGATTTGAGCAACAGAAGATTTTCGAAAAAATTGATCTTTACCTGCTGGTCTGTTTTGACAGAATTTGCCAATCTTGCATTTGCTTCTTTATTTGATTTCCTTTTTGAATTTTTTTGGGATTTTGGAAGGATTTGCTACATTAGCTTATGTTTTGATGGTTTTTCAGTTGAAGTTGGACTCAAAAGCTTTTATCAGTTCACTTATATTAATGTTGCTAATAAGAACTGTGTGAAGTTTTGTGTAATGGAAATTTCCAGGTAGTGGAGATAATGGTGTAATAAGTAATAGAATGGTTTTATGACTCAAGTAATAAGTGGATGAAGATGAAGATATTGATATTATTCAAGTGGTGACTCTGGAAGAATCTACAAGATACCAAATTCAGAGACCTGTAGAGTCTATTTTCAAATAGGTAACAGTTCTGGTAAGAAAAGTCCACAAAAATACAATCCAACCATATTTTTGCAGTTCAGTCAAGAAGGGAAGCTACAGAGCGAAAAAGGGACAGAAACAGAGCCAGGGTGGCTCACACCACCCTGTGGCACAGGCCCACCCCTAGCCGCGCCACCAGGTGGTGAGTCCACCTCGGACTCCGCCTCCAACTCGTTTTCTCCCAGTATCTTCCTTTTGATATGAAACTTCGTAATATATAACCCCCTAGATCCCCCGAGGTTCGTATATCGTGTTTTTGTTTCGATCTGTTTCTGCCAGGACATACTCTTTGAAAGTTTAGAAGCACAATGGTGTCCGCCACGGATAAAGGGAAGGAGCCTATGGAGGAGGACCTTCAAGACCCCAAGCAGGGGCTGGTACCTTTAGTCTCTCGCCCTGCATCAGCGGAAGCCCTACGATTCACTAAGGAGTTCTGCGGTAAGTATCGAGACCTACAGAGGAAGGTGGACATGCTTCAATGGGAGAATAATAGGCTTCGCAAGATCCTAGAAGATTTCCTCACGTCAACTAAGAAAATATTACCACCACCACCAAAGGAGTAATTCGTTATCAGGTTTGGCATCCCCTTGGTTTGTTCCAAACTTGGGGGAGTGCCGTGGTATCACATCACTATCTTCTATCTTTTTACCTTATTAGTAGAGTCATATCATGAATAGAGGAGTTATTATGTAGTATGGTTTGCATTATGGAAGTGTCCCCTCTCTCGTTAGATATGTATCCCTTGGTGTGAGTAGCCGTTATGGAATATTAATGAGAAGTTTTATCATTCACTCTTTTGCATAGCTTATATTAGTGTTCAATTCGTGGTTATATGACTGATCTTGTTGTTAGTATTGGTATCACTTTGGGATCATTGAGTTAATTTAGTTGGTTTTGGCAAACCTGGCTCAGTTAGTAGCAACACTATTTTTGAGAGTTTAATGAAAAGATAAAAGTACTCTAAAGAAAAATAATTTCATCATCTTTCTTTCTTGATTTGCTCATAAGTCTAGTATTCTCCAGTTAAGATCTTTTGTGCTTCCAAGGAAGATTGCATGTTTTTTTATCACTTGTATGTTTGGTTGTTTCCTTCAACTCTTGTACTTGCTACCCAGCCGTGCAAGCCAAAAACCTGTACTGAGAGGGAATTCTTCTCGTGCATCCACTCGTTTAAACCAAAACCTTTGCCATTTGTGTCCACCATACCTGCCTATTAGCATGATTGCTATTCCAAGTAAATTCTTGTTTTATCTACCTCCCAAATTACACTTGTTATGTGAAAATCAGTGATTAAAGCTCTCACGAACTTGATGGCACACTTTACTTTCTTGCATTTAATAAACTTGAACCATTGTGCTCACCTATGTTGCGTATATGCTTGCGCTTTGTAAGTTGTGAATTAGCAGAACCATGCTGTCATGGGGAACGCTTTCAACATTGCACTGGTACTTTGTACCTAGTTGATATCATGTTCTTTTGTCTATGGATGTCATCCGTGTGAAATGAAAGGGGAGCTTGTAAGTCCATGGAGTTATGCATGTGTGTTAGAGAAACGCCTGGGCCGCTGGTCAAATCCATGCTAACATGGTGGAAACCTGCAGTGTAACCATAACGAGCATCTATGAAGCATTCTTCTTAAAAAAAAGAGTCCGGTATTGTGAAAAATAGAAAAAAGAAAAAAAGAGATTATGAAAAGAGGAAAGAGAGAAAAAAGCACCATATTCCCATGGTAAATAAGAAGATTGCTGAGATGCTTGTTGTCTGCTTGCCTTGTCATTTTGATATGGGGATTCTTCCGTATCATCGGGCAAGGGGTACCCTGTTGGCGGTTCTCTATGATACACATATGCTTACGATGATAAGAACTTACCAGTAACGAAACTTGAGTAGCACGAGGAGCGGCCCTCATATTCAAGGGACACGAGATTCTCAATTTACAACTTGTCAATGCATATCCTCATATTTGATCACTTTAACCTTAATCACCTAAAGATGCCTATGATAGGCGCAATGAGAGCTGAAAGCTAGTCAGTATCATAATTTTTGGGAGCTCTTTATGAGACTTGCAATCCTTGCTTCCCTCTTTGAAGGGCCTTTCTTTTACTTTTTAGTTGAGTCAGTAAACCTACTCCCTTCTATCTCAGCAAGTATTTTGAGTTGTTGTGTTTCATTCATTCATATGATGATTTATTCAATCATGTCTTATGTTCCTTGTTTTGCACATTTCTCTTATCTTCATGTTTATTACTTTGAAAGCTATCATTGAAAAACCAGTTATTTGTGAACTCTAGCAAATTATCAACTATTCTTCGACCAAGAGCTAAGTTTGCCATTACCAATTATGATTTACTTCATGTATCTCTATTGTGTTTCCTTTACTTATTGCAAGTTAAGTTATATATTAGTGAGTAGTCTTCTATTATGATCTATGTATTTGATGAATGTGATGGTTCTTGTCTGTATTCTTTTATCGACTCTTCACTCCGTAAACCTAAGGCCATGTTTATTGAGCTCAGTTTCGCTTGGGGACAAGCGAAGTCTAAGCTTGGGGGGAGTTGATACGTCCATTTTGCATCACTATTCTATGTCTTAATTCACTATTATTCATTGATATGTTTCGTATTGAGAGGTGATACTTATGTTATTTCATCTGTTTTTGCATGGTTGATGACTTTTGGAGCATGGACCGCTGCAGTCAGGATTCTGATGGAAAAGGTGTTGTTTGGAGGAAAAATTCGCGAAGATCAGAAAATCCAGGAAAATATACGGAAAATCCTATTTTTCAGAAGACGAAGGAAGCCAGAAGGGGGGCTGGAGATGGGGCACAGGGGTCCCACACCACCCCTGGCGCGGGCAGCCCTAGGTCAGCGCCCGGTGGTGTGGCCACCACAACCCACTCCAGGCACTCCCCTCTAGAGTATATTATCCTCCCGAAACCCTAAGACTCGGGGAGTGACCACATAAAGATTCTGCCGCCTCTGCGGGGCGGAAAACACCGAGAGAGAAAGATCTCTCCGGCAGACAGATTTCTGCCGGGGGAATTCCTTCCCGAAGAGGGAAGATCGTTGCCATCAACACCACCATCAAGCTGGACTTCATCGGGATCATCATCATCACCACCACCATCATCACCATGAGCACCCTCATCACCATCTCCATATTTCTGTAACAATTGAGTTGAATCTTACTTTAGTTCTTAGGGGAAACTTTCCCGGTGTTGGTTACTCTTTGTAGTTGATGCTATTGAGTGAACTATTGAATTATTGTTTATGTTCATATTGTTATACATCATTATTCCATATCTGATCATGATCCATCTGATGTCTTGTGAGTAGTTCTTTTTGTTCTTGAGGACATGGGAGAAGTCATGTTGTTAGTAGTGGAGTTGTGCTGAGAAAGATTCAATAGTTTGATATTTAAGTTGTGGTGTACTTCTTCTAGTGGTGTCATGTGAACATCGACTACATGACACTTCACGTATATGGGCCTAGGGGAATGCATTGTGTATTTGGCTACTAATCGTAGGGGTTGCCGGAGTGACAGAAACCTGAACCCCCATTAGGAAACCATTGCACAAGGGACGTAAGGGTCTTAGAGTTTAAAGCAGTGGTTAGGTTTCTACCTTAATTACTTTCTTGTACTTATGGATGTTTGCAAGGGGTATAATCACAAGTATGTATTAGTCCTAGGAAGGTCAGTACATTAGCACAGGTTCACCCACACAACACTTAGCAAGCTAAAGGAGATTAATAACTATATGAAGTGAAAGCACTTGACAGTCTTCCCATGTGTCCTCGAGAACGTTTGGTCATCTTAACAAATACAACAGGGTTGCCCTTTGTTGCATAAAGGATTGGGCCTTGCTGCATTTATTCCTACTGTCTTTTGTTTACTCGTACTTTGTTTACTTGCTTTATCAAAAACCCCTAAAAATCCGTTTGCTAAGTATTTGTAGAGAATTCCTGATCAATACCACTACCCAGCACCTTCTGCTCCTTGTTGGGTTCGACACTCTTACTTATTGAAAATACTGCGATACACCCCCTATACTTGTGGGTCATCAGTCAATCAAGACAAGAAGTGAAGACCCAACTACACTAACCTTTAGTGTATTAGAGTTCTGACCGCCTCCGGAGACTAACTAATCTAGTTGACCCTACCCAAACCGACGAGAAGTTCCTCCCTAGATGGTCAGAACTACCCCTGAAGTCAGATGATTAGGAAGTGTGAAGAAAACGACTCCACTCTGCCATCAAGCAGAAGCAACGCAAGAAATGCCAATGAAGATAGCTTACACGACGCTGACTGCTTCAACCTTGACTAACTACTAGCAAAGAGAGACGTAAACCGCTAACTTGTGTTGAGCGAACTCCTTAAAGCTTCATTGAGAAACCACCCCCGATAAGGCTTAAGCGATAAGACGTCACTCGAAGACCCCAGCTCAAGACTCAGGGAAGATACAGCCTTCCGCTAACATCAGGTCAGCACTCCCAGACAGAAGATCAGCACCACTCCTAAACCACCTTAGTGAAGCTCTAAGGAGGAAGGACAACGTCTTTCCACTCAATCTCCAGAAGACTGTCTACCGGAACATACTTTAGGGAAGATCCCCAGATTCGACGACTTTTCGCCAAGTAACAACTCGCGGTTCATCAAAGCAGAAACGAACTGAAGATTCTATGAAGCCCTCTGCTACTTCAGCTGAAGACCCACCGGAGAAGTGCCATAGGATCGCTAACCGCTCAGTTCCAATCGCTTAGAGGATTTGAGACTCTAACAGGCAAAGTACGAATAATCGTAGTACATAAGTCCTGTGGAACCTCCCTTCGCTGACGTCTTCAGAAGAATTCCAACTCTAGGAGAAAGAGTGACGCCAGACTTCAACACATCTATCCACGACTCCAAGAAGAAAGGACTAGGTCAACTCACCGATCTACCCCAGTCTAATCCTAAGGGGGAAAGACTACGTCTTTCCCACCAAAATAGAGTAACCCTTCACTAGAAGGCAACCTAGGAGTCCCGACCATAAGGTCGTTAACTAGGCTACACCACTAAGGAAGAGGCGTGAATCCTTAGAGAAAGGTACCCCAAGCCATAGACCCTGTCCACCAAAGGGTACTAAGTAAAGTTCATGAGTCGATATAACCTGCCAAGCCTACGCCCTCAAGATATCTAGTCCGGAAGGAAAAGAAGGTCATCTCTCGAAATCAAGACTGGACCCTACTCAACTTTCCGTGCATCCCGGAAGACTGAAGCTCAACTTCATCGACAGAGTGGCCACTTTCAAAGACGGAGTCCGTAAGGTAGGACGCGTAGGACACCTGGTATCAACTTGACTCAAAATCCCCTAACCCTACTCTCCCTAATTCGGGATGAGATTCTTTTAAGGGGAAAGGTCTGTAACATCCCAATTTCAACAACCCTTATTAGTTGTCTAGAATGCAAAAATTAGGGGGAACAAAAACTTTTTATTTTTCATTGGTGCAGTGTTTGCTTGTTGTTTGTTTGTGCTTGTGCATGTGATTGTATACCATATGATACTCCTTACCTCACCATCAGTTGACAAAAGCTATTTAACAAAACTGTCCTGGCTCATTTTACATATTCTCAAATGTCCTGGCATTTCAAAACATGAGCCAAGATGCTTATGTAACCAAAACTATTTTAGTAGCTTCTATTGACAAAACTATGGAGAGATATATAATATAATCTCCTTATGTTCGCTAGACAGAACCCTCAACTATTCTTATCTCTAGGTTTCCCAAAACCTCTTCCTAAAGCTTTTGAATTCTACTCTTGGTAGGGATACCAAAGACTCTTACCTTGCTCAAACTCCAACCTTTCAAAATTGCCCATCCATACCTCAAGCTAAGCTTGATGGTAACCCTAATAGTAGTTGATTTGTTTGTAAGATGAGTTGCCTTGATCTGCTGTTTGACTTGATTGCTTAGAAGTAGTATGAGCTACTCTAGGAGCTCATCCACTAGGATCAAGGTTTACAAATCACCAAACCCTAAGAAAGAATACAAGATGGATCTGATCTTTAGCCACTAGGTGTTCATCTAAAACCCCTAACCAGATCATCTCTGAAGTGATCTACTTCTAGAATCTTCCAAGTCAATGAAGACCAAGATCAAGAATGGATCCCTTATACTCAATATACTCTTTAACCTCATTCACTTGATGATGCTCTGGTACCTTGCAACCCATCAAAAACATCCCCTCTCTTACTCTAGTTAAAATCCTCAAATCTGCTAAATTTGGCTAAGTCTGGAAAACTATTTCCAACATCACATTTTTGAATGCCTCCCTTTCTCAACCCTTGTGCATTTTTGAAAATGCATATGAACCATATTGTTAAACATCCTAAGGACTACCAAGGCCCACTCTTTCCCTTGGTTAGAGCATCCTCCAACCCACTTGTTCTTGATGGTTTTGCAGACAAGAAAATAACTTTTTCTGCAAATCTAGTCATCATGCCTACTTTGATAGAAGCTCACACCACCATCCAACCTTCTATGGACCAACTCTTTACAGGGTTGTGTTCTACTCATATAGTTCTATCAATATCTAATTCACTTGTTCCAAGTTTATCTTTGTGCTTCTTAAACCCACGAGGTTTTGAAGGCTAGTTGATAATCTGCTTTGGCAGGCTTATTTTATTCAAAGTTTGAAAGCATATCTTGGTGAACTCAATCAAGATCAAGATCAAACCTCTATACCATGTTTATGTACATAACTTGGTCTATCCATCCATCTAACCCATGCTCCAAGGGGAGATATGAACTCCAAGATACAACCATGTTTTCATGGTATAAAAATAACATCACCCTAGATCCACAACTCCTTGTTTTCCACCTAATTCAAGTTGGCTTTCCAATTCCCAAGGTTGAAAATGCTTGATACACCTTGTCTACATCATCTACCTTGATCATCAAGATTTATCAAATATTATCCATAATTATTTTGGCTCCAAATCTATTTAAGCTCTTTATTAGTCAAAATCTCCAAAACTCCTCTCACAAAGGAAAGTTTGGTTTTTGACAAAACACTTCCCTAACTTTAAGCACAATTGAGTCCTATATATAATATCCCATGTTCTCCCTTCAAAAATAAATATCTCTGAAGAGCTTTATTATTTGTTTTTCCCATTTTCTTAAATGGTTGAATTGGAATAATAATTGTTTTAAATACTTTTAATCCTCAATAAATCTCGGGAAAATTCTCCTAAGTGTGTATTCACATTTGGGACCATCTCAACTAAAAACCCCACCTTTTCCAATATAAAAATATCAAATGAACTCCAAGATTTCACTTCTATACTTTTTAAATAAATAATTGCAAGTGGAATTAAAATCCTCTGAAAAATCCCAAATAATTCGTAGAGAGGTCCCTTAACCTCATCTATCTCCCAGTACCATTTCCTCATCTTGTCCAATGCAAGTTTTTGGACTTTCTTCATAACCACCTATTTGATCAAACTTGTCAAGTAAGCAAGTCCACTACTCAAACCACTTCCAACCCCCATCAAAAGCTTGACCAACACACGTCTTCAGCACCCATCTCACTCCTGGTCGAAACCCCAGTAGTACACCCCTCACCTGTCATTAGTACTTGGAAGGAGAGGGATATAAGGTCAAGAATTTATTGCCTACTTTGGAAAGATAAGTCTAGGACAGTAGCCCCACGCCCCTCTGCCCTAAGCACGACCAGATCTCTCTCTGACCCCTCTCCACCACACCAATAGGCCAATCACAAGCCAGCCCTACCTCCCTTGCATGTCCAAAATGGACATTTTCCCTCTTAGAGCTCCCCCCTTAGCTTATAAAGGCCAGAGGCTAGCCTGCTCCATCCCCTGCCCCTCATTCACTCCCCCTGCTCCCCACTTACCTCCCTAGAGAGCCACTCCTCCTCCCCTGCCCTGCTCTGCCCGGAGGAAGGAGAGAAGGGCCTTATGGCCATTGCCAAACTCAAGGTCGAGCTTGCCTTTTCCCCGCTTCTCCTCCCTTGCATGTGTTCTAGTTGAGTTTACCTACCTCTGACCTACCTCCCCTGCTCCTCCCTCCGTTGTAGGAACCCTGGAGCCGTTGCTGTCGAGCACGACCGAGAGGAACCTCTCCGACGAAGCTCCCTCCTCCCGAGTCCTCTACAACGGCAACCACGCACCTCCTTCCTTCCCAGGGCACTAACACCCTCTCTAATGTCATCCTTCATGCATGCATGCGCCCCTGGACCCCTCACCGGCAAGCTACGGCGAGCACTGAAGCAGATCCCGCGGTGGCAGAGGCAGGCGACGCCCTCCTTCACCAAACCCCACCATGTCGCCCCTCTACTCGGTCGCCACAGTGCACCGCATCCTCTCCGCCACCCCACGGTCATTGGCGATCCCTCTGGTAAGCCCCCGCCGCCGCCCAGCTCCGCTCTAGGGTTTCCCCTCTGTTCTCTCTCGCTCAGCGAGGAAGATGGCCTCGCGCCGTCGGATCCTTCTCGCATGGACGGTCCAGATCCATGCATACCCCCTTCGCTTCTCTGAGTCACTAACGACCGGGCCCCGCCCGTCAGCGATTTGAATACCGCTCCCTCCGTGGCCATGATCCTTGCCGTGTCGGCCTGCGCCACGCGGCCTAGCTGCCTCTCAGATCCTGGCCCAGTGCTGCCCCTTTTCTTTTCTTTTAGTGGTTCTTTAAAATCCATAAGTTGACCTTCAGTTTAAATCAATTAAAAAATGCTAAAGAACTATAAATGCCTTGGAACAAATATTCCTAGGTAAATGAATGTTTTCTTAAACATTCAGAGCCTATAGTTTTACCAAATATTAATTTCACATTCTCTGGAAATTAATCTACCAGAACATATCCTATTTAGTAAATAAATTCCTTAGAGAGTTTCACATCCCCAAATTGGGTAAATCCAACTTTCTATGGTAGGTATATCAGATACCTACCTCATGGCATTAGTCTTTCCCCAAGGTGAAAAGTGGTTTGCTTGTGGCAATTTTAACAAGTAGTCCCTAGTTTTGACTTTAGAAAATTCCCTAGGTCAAACCAAAGTTGGTATTGATCTATTTCAAACTCCCAGGGAAGTGGTACACCAATACATATCTAAAACCAAGAGATAAGGATTTATTTATCCAATGTTGAATTTTAGTAAATTAAACACTTCTCTAGGTGGTATTATATCTAGATAAATCATTCCAGAAGATTGGCAACTCCAAAAATAGTGATTCCCATTTGTACTGGAAGGTACTTGCAATACCTATCCATTTCCCTTTGCTTCATAACAAAAGTCCTTGTATATTTAATCTGGTGTAAAAGACAAGTTGCCTCCAGAACTGCCTTTGGGAATTTCCTGAGGGCATTCTGCAAATTGTTTTGGAGCGATTCCAACTCTCAGTAATCAAGTGCATCAATCCTTACCTAACCATCCAAGGAAATAATTTTTGGGGCTCCAGAACTTTTCTGGTGAATTATTCCCTAAAACTAGAAGTTATTTCACTAGAAAAATCACAACTAAATAAAGAAAAGTGATAAAATAGTGAAAACACTTTTGTTGGTTTCATTTTATTAAATCCTATCTGTTGGTATCATTTTTACCCAAGGGTATCCTATAGAGTATGTCCTTGGTCCAAAAACCCCTCTTAGGTAGTTCCCCGACAATAAAACCTAAGGGGTGTTCATCCCCTTCTCCAAGGCCATCCCCACCTTCTAAATCAAATCCTCTCCAAACCCTCTAGATCTTAGTTTGGTATTATTCAGTTTCCTGTTGTATTGTATTGGTGCTTGTATGCCTTGTGTTTATTGTGCTCTTGCTTGTTGCATGTATACTCGATGACGACGATAGTTGCGATGAAATCGGAGAGCAGAAGAAGTGGTATTTATTATTGCTATTGGTATTCTGGGTTATTCCAAACAAGAAGTCCAAGGAAAATTATGCCATATTGCTGATCTCAGGCAAACCACCTTCTTTCTCATAATCCTTGTCCTACTACTTTACTTATGCATGATTTATCTGCTGTTTATTAAAATTGCATTGTTTTACTATATGTTGATGTATATATAGTAGTGGTTTGGCTCCTCCTAACTATCAAACTTTTGTACTATTAGGTACAAACCCGTTGATGACACCTACTTGTCCTTAGTACGGTAGATGGTGTAACACACCATACCCTTTGGAGACCCCGTTTTAGCCGAAGCAAAACTAGAGGATGGGAAGACCCCCGACAAAGTTTTGACCAAATCTTTTATGATAAAACCTTGGTGAGGTGGGACCTGCCAAGAGATGTTGAGAAAGAAAAAGGTTTGTTTTAAAAAATGATGAAGGAAAGCTGGAGGAAAAAGGTTTACAAAAACGCACCCGGTTCTTTGCAGTTTTGCTAGAACAATTAACCCTGTGCAACCACATTACTCAAGAATGGGACAGGGCTAGATTTGATGGTTGTTTATTCTGGTATAAGCTGCCTCGTAACTACTACCGGGGATTGCGATCCTTGGAGGGTGGGCCTTCTCACATAAGCGTCCATGTGGGACATCAACCTGGAGAAGGAACGAAGGGCCTGTGAGCCTCCACGCGTTACTATGAGCCCCTCATTGAAAGCACACACTCAAAAAGTGGAAAAAGCGCTCCGATTGGTCCTCGATACCCGACGTCCCGGTTTTGAGGGGAATAACACTCATAGGGTAGGCACTTATATTGGAGTGGGCATCCGGAGAGTCTTGATTGGTTACTCGACCCACGATCAGTGAAGATCAGGGTAGTGTACCCGGATGGTGTGGGTAAAGTGTACAACGTCCACAGAGTGGTGCTCTAGAGTGGGCTTCCGGAAAATCTATTCGAATAGCCGTGTTCGCGGTCATGGACGGTTGGGAAGGTTGCTCTAGAGTGGTGCTGGTTTTGCTTTGAAAAAGGATTTCATAAAAGCAAAGGATTTGAAAATATTTTGACCATGGGATGGTCGAAAAGGAGAAAGGTTTTGACCATGGGATGGTCAGAAAGGAATAAAAGGAGTTTGGTCATGGGATGACCGGGAGGAGGAACAAATGGGTGACCCAGTCCTAATGTTTTCAAAAACTATTCAAAATGGTTTCCAAAATGTTTTGTGAACGTTTTCAACAAAGATATGTAGATGCTATATCTACAAGAGAAACTTTTTGAGAAAAGAACCTCGCTCGGAGCCCACCTACTGCCACAGCTATATTGCATATCCTCTTGCTTTATTATTCTATTAAGGTGGTTTGCGAGTACATTCAAAGTACTCAATGACATTGTCCCTGGATATTTACTTGGTCAGATATCAAGAAGAGGATGAAGGTGACTATAGAGCTGCCGCGTTTCTCGGTCGATTGCCTGTTAGGCTAAGAGCTTTCTCCCAAGATTGCACAGCAGGTTAAGGCATGGCTCGGGCTCTGCGCTTGATGAAGTTCCACTGATGATTATTGATGTAGCCATAACGGCATTTATGTAAGTCTTGTAATTCGGTATATTCTCGGATGTTGTAATGGTACTTGTCGGTTATGTGCCACGACTAACTGATCATGGGATCGTGGTTGTATGTATAACAGGGATTCTCGGAGGATTAATCCGGTGCCCCACACAACTCCTCCTCAGATCCGGCCCAGATCACCTCCCTCTTTTATTTATTTATTCCAGATCTGCATTTCAACCAGTTACTTTAATTGCTAAATAAAATGGAATAGGCCAGATATTCCCTAGATACAAATTTACACTTATAACATTATGTTTTGTCTATCATGCAGAGCCAACCCCTGTCCCAAAATACTTTTCCTTATTTTCTGAGATTAAATCTACTACAAGGTATCCTTGATAATCAATAAATCCCTCAGGGCGCTGCACCTCTCCAAATGAATTAAAACCAATGGCTACTGGAAGGTATTCCCTGTTCCTACTACCTAGCCTTGGTCCCATGCCAAGGTGAACTAAGGTCCACCCTTAACAAAAATAACAAAAACATAGAATATCTGCCCTAGGAAATTTCTCTAGGTCAACCGAAATGTGGTATTGACCTAATACCAACACCCCTGGTTGTGTCTTATCAAAACCTATGAAACCCCAGCAGCACATATTTTTTTGAGCTCTTGTTGATTTTTAATGAATTAAACTATTCTGTGTACACCTTCTTCACTATATAAATCCCGCCAGTAGTTATGTATATCCAAAATAGGTAATTCCAATTTCTGCAGAAAGGTAATTCCAATACCTACCAGGTAAAATTGGAATCACACTAAAAACTCTTGTAAACTAAATCTGGTGAAAAAGACAAATACCATACAAAACTGCCTTTGATGATTTATTGAGGGAATTCTGGTAATACTTTGGACAAGATTACAATTCTATGTGGTTCAGTACATCTAGCACTAATTAACCACCCAAGTAAATAATTTTTGGGCTTCCAGATAAATTCTGGTGAATTATTTCCTCAAACTAGAGTTTATTCCTCTATAAAAAGCATAACTAAATCTAGGTAAGTGATAATCTAGTGAAACCAAATTTGTTAGCCTTGTTTTGGCAATACCTACCTGATGGTATCATTTTTGCACATTTGTATCTTACGTACCTAGGCCTTGGTCCCAAACCCCTTCATTAGTGGTTTTGACCATTTCCCGAATAAAGGAATTCCTACCACAGCAAATTATGGTTTTTGTAATGGTTCTAAACTCAACCACTCAAAACCTACTGAATGTTATACTTGTATTGTCCATTTTCTTGCTGTATGTATGTCCACTTGTATGCCTTGTTTTGATTGTGGTCTTGCTTGCTTGCATGTATACTCGATGACGACGATAGTTGTGCTTGTATTGACGCCGAGAAGAAGAGATCTTATTATTATTAGTATTGGTATTCTTGGTTATCTAAAGAAGAGGTCTAGAGACTTATCGCCATATTACTGATCTCAGGCAATCCACCATTGCCAAATCCCGATACTTGTCCTACTCTTTTTACTACCTATTTTGTACATCCTTTATAAATTGCATTATTTATCTACATGTCTTTATTTATAAATACTGCACTAATGACTTGGCTCCTCCAAGTTATGACTTGGTGTCCCTCATGACACCCACCCTGATGTAAACCTACCATTTACTCCCCTATAGATCGAGGTTATTATGATTAGCATCCTACCTCATTGGAAACCATGGATTTTTGTGGAATAAATTGTTTTGGGATTTACCATACTACAATTTTTTTAAAACTACTTTGTAAAACCCTTGGGAAGAGGCAATGTTCCCAGCGGATGTTTTAACTAAAGAAGTGGTGATGATGAGAAATGAGAAAATGGAAAAGAGAAAGAGAAGGGATGTTTTACGCCTTTACCAGAACAATTTAGCAGTGCAACCACATTACCATAGGTGCTAGGGCTTAGCTCGTAGTTTGTCTTCTTTAGCCGAGGCAGCTTGTACAATGCTTATTAGGAGAAATCCCTTGAATTTCGGGCAGGCGCTAACAGTTCTACGGATCTGGAGCCTATAGCTTGCTTCGGCAAGAGTGAGCCTGTCTTGGTAGGAGTGCCGGTGCAACAATTGGGTCTCCCGCGGACGGTATGACTTAGGTAGTACGGAAGGAAGTGGAGTCACCAAGTTAAGGTATCAAAGCTGCAGTTTTGGGTATCTGCGTACTAAGGCAGGACTATGGTCGGGGGCCACATACTCGTTGTCAGGGAGAACAAACCCAAGAGGAAAAGCAGCCTTTGCTAGGGTCAACAAGCGAAAGGTTAGGTTTGATTATCCGAACACCTCGCCTACCATGTGTAGTGGGCCGTGGTTTTATCCTGGCGGATGTATTGATTCTTGTGGGGAAAGTGCGCAAACTCTGCAGAGTATAATCTATTCGAATAGACGCGTCCACGGTCATGGATGGTTGGAAAGGTGATGGCTAGGAGTACCCAAAGAGTGGTTTTTGGAAAAATGGATGAAAGTATGGAGGTTCCGACGACACCTGAGTTTAAAGTTTTGTTTTGACCAGAGGTGGTCAAAGAGGTTTAAAAAGGGGTTTTCTCCAAAATTGTTTTCAAAAAGGTTTTCAACAAGGATATGGGATATCCTGATTTATAAAACGGAGGCATGTTTCAAAATTCTTTTTCAACAAAGTTATGGAGATGCCATAACTACAAGAGATAGTCTAGGCTTTTCAAAAACAACACTAGATAGATCTATCTCGCCACAGCCAGATTGCATTTCCTTGTTTAACTTATCTTGGTGGTTTGCGAGTACATTCAAAAGTACTCATGGAATTGTCCCTGATACATTGCAAATGTATCTATCATTTTTGATGTTCAATGCTTGGTTTTATCTACTTTCTTATGTTTTGTCCACACTTTGGAGTACTTTTCATATGATTTCTTGGACTAACCTATTAACAAGAGCCACAGTGCCAGTTGCCTGTTTTCTGCTGTTTTTGGTTCCTGGAAGTCAGAAAATGAATATTCTCGAAATTGGACGGGACAAAAGCTAAAGTTACTATTTTCCCGGAAGACTCACGGAGCCAGAAGGAGAGTCGGAGAGGGGCCACAGGGTGGCCACACTTCCCCCAGGTGCGAGCAGCCCTAGGCCGCACCAGGGCATGGTGTGGGCCCCCTGGCCGGCCACCGACCATGCCTCCTTTGCCTATAAGAGCCTCCCGATACCAAAACCCTAGATCATCAATCAGAAATCCACGAAAAGTTCCGTAGCGCCGCCCCCATCGAAGGGAGATTGGGGATGAAAGTCTCGATTCGGCACCCTATCGGACGGGAAGTGCCCGGAGCCATCTCCATCGATCTCCACCACCATCTCCATCACCATTGCTGATTCCCATGATGAGGAGGGAGTAGTTCTCTCTCGAGGCTAAGGGTTCTACCGGTAGCTATGTGTTCACCTCTCTCTCTATGCATGATCTTATTGAGATCATGAGCTTGTAATCTATAGATATACCTTGCTACTCAAGTGTTTTAATAGATCTCTGCTATCCCCATGTGTGTGAAAGTGACAGCGTGCATACCATGGTGGCACTTAGGCTAGAGATTACAAATACTTGTTATGAGTTATATTTGGAGTTGGATGTCTTTATGAAATTGTGGTGTTTGTTGGACCCATCTAGTGCTCAAGGTGACAGTGTGGGGTTATCTAGAGGGGAAAGGCTTACTTTGAGGTGTGCTGTTATAGCCCTGCCATGGATTAGAGTGTCCAACCGGAGAGTAGTTCAGCGTAGTATCATAAAGAGAAGATATTTATATGAGAGTGTTCACTAGTGAAAGTATGATCCCTAGGCCTTGTTTCTAAACATTGAAACACCGTTTGCAATTAGATCTGTTACATGTTTGCTTGCTTCCATCTTTATTTCAGTTTTACTTTAGTCTTTTCCATGCCATCAAGCTATTTTCTGACACCGTTGTCTTTTATCCATACCACTTGTATTTCATTATCTCTTCTCCGAACTAGTGCACCTATACACCTGGCAAGTGTATTGGGTGTGTTGGGGACACAAGAGACTTCTTGTATCTTGATTGCAGGGTTGCTTGAGAGGGGATACCTTTGACCACTTCCTTCCTGAGTTCGATAAACCTTGGGTGATCCACTTAAGGGAAAACTTGTTGTTGTTCTACAAACCTCTGCACTTGGAGGCCCAACAACTGTCTACAAGAATAGAAGTGCGTAGACATCAAGCTATTTTCTGGCGCCATTGCTGGGGACTGAAGAAGAAGAAGCTCCCACGTCAACCACGCGCCAGCAGCTACTTTCTAGTGCCGTTGCCGGGGAGGTAAGGTAAAAGGTATTCACATTGGAGGATTAAAGAAGAAGAACCTCCCACGGCAAACGCCTATTTTCTGGCGCTGTTGCCGGTGAGGTAAGGTAAAAGGTACTCACATCCTCCGGTGTGAGTGCTCGAAGTTATTCCTTTTAGATTCTGCAGTTTTGTCTTTTTGTTTGTTGTTTTCACTAGTTAGGCTTAATGGAACACAACAAAAAATTAGAGAGCTTTATAGTATTTATCTTGAGTTAGGACATGAAGTGTTTGAAGAGAAAATTAAGAAACCTATGGAACTTTATTTTCATGCTAATAGGAATGTTGTTAGTATGAATTCTTTGGACACCATTATTGCTAATGCTATGGAAAAGTCTAAGCTTGGGGAATCTAGTCTTTATGAAAATGATCTTTTTAGTTCCCCAGCTTTGGAAGATAGCTATTCTATTGCTTATGATGATACAAAACCTCCAATATATGATGATTACAATGATGAGTATGATATTTTCAGTACACCTACTATTAAGGAGAAAATTAATAATGATTACAATATGCCTCCTATATTTGATGATTATGGTGATGAGAATAATAATGATAGCTATTTTGTTGAATTTGCTCCCACTACAATTACTAAGAATGAATATGCTTATGTGGAGAGTAATAATTATTATATGAATGTGGCTCATGATAAGAATGTTTTATGTGATAGTTATATTGTTAATTTTATTCATGATGCTCCTGAAAGTTATTATGAGAGAGGGAAACATGGTTTTATGCATCTCAATAATATTAGGTTTCCCCTCTTTATGTTGAAATTCTTGAAGTTGCACTTGTTTTTCTTTACTATGCTTGTTGCTTTGTGCTTTCATGACTTGTTTATTTACAAGATTCCTATGCATAGGAAGTGGGTTATACTTAAATGTGCTTTGAATTTGCTTCTTGATGCTCTCTTTTACTTCAATTCATATTTCTTATGTGAGCATCTTCTCAAACTATCATGCCTAACTTAAAGGCGTAAAAGAAAAGTACTTATTGGGAGATAACCCAAGAGTTTTAGTTGATACTTGGAAGTTATTGCTTCAGTAATAACCGCTCCTTATCCTTTTTATTTGGTTTTTGTGCCAAGAGTAACCTCTAATGAGAGAGAAGTAATGATTGGGAAAGTTGCTGTCCCGAAACAGATTTCTGTGCTTCACCGTAAAAATGCGTGTAAAATCTCTGAACGTCTTTTTGAGGCGTGAATTTTTGTGCTTCTGCCCCAGGTTATTATCTAACTTTCGTTAGTTCAACACTTTTTGATTTGAGCAACAGAAGGTCTTCGAAAAAATTAGTCTTTACCTGCTGGTCTGTTTTGACAGATTTTTGCCATTTTCTCCATTTGCTTCTTGTTGGTTCCTTTTTGAGTTCTTTTGGGGAATTGAGCTTTCTGAGAGAAGTGCTACAGTAGTAGAACAGAACCTTAAGACTTATTTATCTTGAGTGCACTAATGTTGCTAATAAAGATTGTGTGAATTTTTGTTATGAAGGAAAAAATTCAGGTCTATGGAAGGAATGAGTAATGAGATGAAGGATGGACTAAAGCTCAAGCTTGGGGATGCCAAGCATGTCACCCCAAGAAATATCCAAGAAGTACAAGTGTCAAAGCTTGAGGATGCCCAAGGCATCCCCTTCTTCATCAATAAAAATCACAGGTTTCTTCCAAACGCTTCATTTTTATTGTTTCATGCACAGTTGTGTTGTTCTTGGAGCATCTTCTTTTTCATTTTCGTTTTGGTTTTTCATTTTCTTGGTTTGCTTAGTTTGCTTGAATAAATTGGTTGGACCCCCTCTTTCAAACATTGGTTTTCAAATAGTTTGGTTTTGTTTGGAAAAGAGTAGGAAAGTTCAAGCTTAAGTGTTAAAGAGAGCTTGTTTTTTACTGTGGCATATGCTTTGTCATGCCATGCTTGATATTGTTTTGGCTTTATGCTTAGTATTCTTTGCTGTAGCATGAATTGTTATAAACAATTGAGATTGCTTAATGTGCCTTGGAAGGATCATGCGTTGTTTTAGCATATTAAAGCATAGTATTGTGGTATTCTCCTTTGATGCTTTATTTGGGTTGACTTGGTGCATGCTCGCACCATGTTATGACTATCTCAAGTCACCATAAGCCTTTATGATCCTTTAGTTTTCAACTTGTAGTATCACTTTATGCTTTGATCAATTAAGTTTCAGCGTAGTATCATAAAGAGAAGATATTTATATGAGAGTGTTCACTAGTGAAAGTATGATCCCTAGGCCTTGTTTCTAAACATTGAAACACCATTTGCAAATAGATATGTTACATGTTTGCTTGCTTCCATCTTTATTTCAGTTTTACTTTAGTCTCTTCCATGCCATCAAGCTATTTTCTGCCACCGTTTTCTTTTATCCATACCACTTGTATTTCACTATATCTTGATCGAACTAGTGCACCTATACACCTGACAAGTGTATTGGGTGTGTTGGGGACACAAGAGACTTCTTGTATCTTGATTGCAGGGTTGCTTGAGATGGGATACCTTTGACCACTTCCTTCCCGAGTTCGATAAACCTTGGGTGATCCACTTAAGAGAAAACTTACTGCTGTTCTGCAAACCTGTGCACGTGGAGGACCAACAACTATCTACAAGAATAGAAGTGCGTAGACATCAGTCCATGGCTATTTACTTGGCCAGGTTTAGAGAAGCTTGTCAACAGAAGATTAAGGTGACGTCTAGCAAGCTAGGCCGTCCTCCCAGTCAGTCGCCTATAGTTGGGGCCTGACTGCGCCCTGCGTGTGTTAAAGCTCCGCTGCTGAAAGTTGTGTGGCCATAAGGGCAACTATGTAAGTCTTGTATTCGTTATGTTTCGAATGCTGTAATCATACTTGTCGGTTATGTTCCCCGCCTCACTGATCATGGGAACATGGATATTTACATAACAGGGATTTCTCGGATGTCGAATCCGGGGGACCCCACACATTGCATGTGTCTTCCTTTCCTAAACCACCACCAGAGTCATTGCATGTGTCTTCCTTTCCTAAACCACCACCAGGGGCATTGCATGTGTGTTTATTTCCTAAACCACCACCAGAGTCATTAAATGTGTGTTCTTTTCCTAAACCACCAATAGAGTCATTGTATGTGTGTTCTTTTCCTAAACCACCACCAGAGTCATTCCATGTGTCTTATTTTCCTAAACCACCACCAGAGTCATTGAATGTGTGTTTCTTTCTTAAACCACCACCAGAGTCATTGCATGAGTCTTCCTTTCCTAAACTACCACCAGAGTCATTGCATGTGTGTTCCTTTCCTAAACTACCACCAGAGTCATTGCATGTGTCTTCTTTTCCTAAACCACATAGATCCACTAGTGTCATTGCATGTGTGTTCCTTTCTTAAACCACCACCAGAGTCATTGCATGTGTGTTCCTTTCCTAAACCACCACCAGAGTCATTGCATGTTTTTCTTTTCCTAAACCACCACCAGAGTCATTACATGTGTGTTCCTTTCCTAAACCACCACCAGAGTCATTGCATGTGTCTTCCTTTCCTAAACCACCACCAGAGTCATTGCATGTGTGTTCCTTTCCTAAACCACCACCAGAGTCATTGCACGTGTCTTCCTTTCCTAAACCACCGCCAGAGTTATTACATGTGTGATCCTTTCCTAAACCACCACTAGAGTTATTGAAGGTGTGTTCTTTTCCTAAACCACCACTAGAGTCATTACATGTCTGTTCTTTTCCTAAACCACCACCAGAGTCATTGCATGTGTCTTCTTTTCCTAAACCACCACCAGAGTCATTGAATGTGGGTTCCTTTCTTAAACCACCACCAGAGTCATTACATGTGTGTTCTTTTCCTAAACCACATGGATCCACTAGAGCAATTGCATGTGTCTTCTTTTCCTAAACCTCATGGATCCACCTGCATCATTACATGTGTGTTCCTTTCTTAAACCACCACTAGAGTCATTGCATGTGTGTTCCTTTCCTAAACCACCACCAAAGTCAGTGCATGTGTCTTCTTTTTCTAAAACACATTGATCAACTACAGTCATTGCATGTGTCTTCCTTTCCTAAACCACCTCCATAGTCATTGCACGTGTGCTCCTATCCAAAACCACCACTAGAGTCATTGCATGTGTCTTCCTTTCCTAAACGACCACCAGAGTTGTTGCATGTGTCTTCTTTTCCTAAACCACATGGATCCACCAGAGCAATTGCACGTGTCTTCCTTTACTAAACCACCACCAGAGTCATTTCATGTACGTTCCTTTCCTAAACCACCAGAGTGATTGCATGTGTCTTCTTTTCCTAAACCACAGGGATCCACCAGTGTCATTACATGTGTGTTCCTTTCTTAAACCACCACCAGAGTCATTCCATGTGTGTTCCTTTCCTAAACCACCACCAGAGTCATTGCATGTGTCTTATTTCCCTGAACCACATCGATCGACCAGAGTCATTGCATGTGTATTCCTTTCCTAAACCACCACCAGAGTCATTGCATGTGTATTCCTTTCCTAAACCACCACCAGAGTGATTGCATGTGTGTTTATTTCCTAAACCACCACCAGAGTCATTAAATGTGTGTTCTTTTCCTAAACCACCACTAGAGTCATTGTATGTATGTTCTTTTCCTAAACCACCACCAGAGTCATTCCATGTGTCTTCTTTTCCTAAACCACCACCAGAGTCATTGAATGTGTGTTTCTTTCTTAAACCACCACCAGAGTCATTGCATGAGTCTTCCTTTCCTAAACCACCACCAGAGTCATTGCATGTGTGTGCCTTTCCTAAACTACCACCAGAGTCATTGCATGTGTCTTCTTTTCCTAAACCACATAGATCCACTAGTGTCATTGCATGTGTGTTCCTTTCTTAAACCACCACCAGAGTCATTGCATGTGTGTTCCTTTCCTAAACCACCACCAGAGTCATTGCATGTTTTTCTTTTCCTAAACCACCACCAGAGTCATTGCATGTGTGTTCCTTTCCTAAACCACCACCAGAGTCATTGCATGTGTCTTCCTTTCCTAAACCACCACCAGAGTCATTGCATGTGTCTTCATTTCCTAAACCACCACCAGAGTCATTGCATGTGTCTTACTTTCCTAAACCACCACCGGACTCATTGTATGTGTCTTCTATTCTTAAACCACATGGATCCACCAGAGTCAGTGCGTGTGTCTTCCTTTTCTAAACCACCACCAGAGTCACTGCTTGTGTGTTTCTTTCCTAAACCACCAGAGTCATTGCATGTGTCTTGTTTTCCTAAATCACATGGATCCACCAGAGTCAATGCATGAATTTTCCTTTCCTAAACCACCACCAGAGTCATTGAATGTATGTTCTTTTTCTAAACCACCAATAGAGTCATTACATGTGTGTTCCTTTCATAAACCACCACGAGAGTCATTGCATGTGTGTTCCTTCCCTAAACCACCACCAGAGTCATTGCATGTGTCTTCTTTCCCTAGACCACATGGATCCACCAGAGTCATTACATGTGTCTTCCTTTCCTAAACCACCACCAGAGTCATTGCATGTGTGTTTATTTCCTAAACCACCACCAGAGTCATTAAATGTGTGTTCTTTTCCTAAACCACCACTAGAGTCATTGCATGTGTGTTCTTTTTCTAAACCACCACCAGAGTCATTGCATGTGTGTTCCTTTCCTAAACCACCACCAGAGTCATTGAATGTGTGTTTCATTCTTAAACCACCACCAGAGTCATTGCATGAGTCTTCCTTTCCTGAACCACCACCAGAGTCATTGCATGTGTGTTCCTTTCCTAAACCACCACTAGAGTCATTGCATCTGTCTTATTTTCCTAAACCACCACCAGAGTCATAGCATGTGTCTTCCTTTCGTAAACCACCACTAGAGTCATTGAAGGTGTGTTCTTTTCCTAAACCACCACTAGAGTCATTGCATGTGTGTTCTTTCCTAAACCACCACTAGAGTCATCGCACGTGTCTTATTTTCCTAAACCACCACCAGAGACAGTGAATGTGTGTTCCTGTCTGAAACCACCACCAGAGTCATTGCATGTGTCTTCTTTTCCTAAACCACCACCCGAGTCATTGCACGTGTCTTCCTTTCCTAAACCACCACTAGAGTCAATGCATGTGTGTTCCTTTCAAACCACCACCAGAGTTATCGCATGTGTCTTCTTTTCCTAAACCTCATGGATCCACCTATGTCATTGCATGTGTGTTCCTTTCTTAAACCACCACTAGAGTCATTGCATGTGTGTTCCTTTCCTAAACCACCATCACAGTCATTGCATGTGTGTTCCTTTCCTAAACCACCATTAGAGTCATTGCATGTGTATTATTTTCCTAAACCACCACCAGAGTCATTGCATGTGTGTCCCTTTCATAAACCACCACTAGAGTCATTGAAGGTGTGTTCTTTTCCTAAACCACCACCAGAGTCAGTGAATATGTGTTCCTGTCTTAAACCACCACCAGAGTCATCGCACGTGTCTTATTTTCCTAAACCACCACCAGAGTCATCGCACGTGTATTCTTTTCCTAAACCACCACCAGAGTCAGTGAATGTGTTTTCCTATCTTAAACCACCACCAGATTCATTGCATGTGTGTTTGTTTCCTAAACCACCACCAGAGTCATTGCATGTGTCTTCTTTTCCTAAACCACCAGCTGAGTCATTGCATGTGTGTTCCTTTCTTAAACCACCAATAGAGTCATTGCATGTGTGTTCCTTTCCTAAGCCACCACCAGCGTCAGTGCATGTGTCTTATTTTCCTAAACCACATTGATCCACCACAGTCATTGCATGTGTCTTCCTTTCCTAGACCACCACTAGAGTCATTGCACGTGTGTTCCTTTCCAAAACCACCACTAGAATCATTGCATGTGTCCTCCTTTCCTAAACAACCACCAGAGTCATTGCATGCGTCTTCTTTTCCTAAACCACATGGATCCACCAGTGTCGTTGCATATGTGTTCCGTTCGTAAACCACCTCGAGAGTCATTTCATGTGTGTTCCTTTCCTAAACCACCACCAGAGTCATTGCATGTGTCTTCTTTTCATAAACCACATGGATCCACCACAGTCATTGCATGTGTGGTCCTTTCTTAAACCACCAACTGAGTCATTGCATGTGTGTTCCTTTCTTAAACCACCACCAGAGTCATTGCATGTGTGTTCCTTTCCTAAACCACCACCAGAGTCATTGCATGTTTTTCTTTTCCTAAACCACCACCAGAGTCATTGCATGTGTGTTCCTTTCCTAAACCACCACCAGAGTCATTGCATGTGTCTTCCTTTCCTAAACCACCACCAGAGTCATTGCATGTGTCTTCATTTCCTAAACCACCACCAGAGTCATTGCATGTGTCTTACTTTCCTAAACCACCACCGGACTCATTGTATGTGTCTTCTATTCTTAAACCACATGGATCCACCAGAGTCAGTGCGTGTGTCTTCCTTTTCTAAACCACCACCAGAGTCATTGCTTGTGTGTTTCTTTCCTAAACCACCACCAGAGTCATTGCATGTGTCTTGTTTTCCTAAATCACATGGATCCACCAGAGTCAATGCATGAATTTTCCTTTCCTAAACCACCACCAGAGTCATTGAATGTATGTTCTTTTTCTAAACCACCAATAGAGTCATTACATGTGTGTTCCTTTCATAAACCACCACGAGAGTCATTGCATGTGTGTTCCTTCCCTAAACCACCACCAGAGTCATTGCATGTGTCTTCTTTCCCTAGACCACATGGATCCACCAGAGTCATTACATGTGTCTTCCTTTCCTAAACCACCACCAGAGTCATTGCATGTGTGTTTATTTCCTAAACCACCACCAGAGTCATTAAATGTGTGTTCTTTTCCTAAACCACCACTAGAGTCATTGCATGTGTGTTCTTTTTCTAAACCACCACCAGAGTCATTGCATGTGTGTTCCTTTCCTAAACCACCACCAGAGTCATTGAATGTGTGTTTCATTCTTAAACCACCACCAGAGTCATTGCATGAGTCTTCCTTTCCTGAACCACCACCAGAGTCATTGCATGTGTGTTCCTTTCCTAAACCACCACTAGAGTCATTGCATCTGTCTTATTTTCCTAAACCACCACCAGAGTCATAGCATGTGTCTTCCTTTCGTAAACCACCACTAGAGTCATTGAAGGTGTGTTCTTTTCCTAAACCACCACTAGAGTCATTGCATGTGTGTTCTTTCCTAAACCACCACTAGAGTCATCGCACGTGTCTTATTTTCCTAAACCACCACCAGAGACAGTGAATGTGTGTTCCTGTCTGAAACCACCACCAGAGTCATTGCATGTGTCTTCTTTTCCTAAACCACCACCCGAGTCATTGCACGTGTCTTCCTTTCCTAAACCACCACTAGAGTCAATGCATGTGTGTTCCTTTCAAACCACCACCAGAGTTATCGCATGTGTCTTCTTTTCCTAAACCTCATGGATCCACCTATGTCATTGCATGTGTGTTCCTTTCTTAAACCACCACTAGAGTCATTGCATGTGTGTTCCTTTCCTAAACCACCATCAGAGTCATTGCATGTGTGTTCCTTTCCTAAACCACCATTAGAGTCATTGCATGTGTCTTATTTTCCTAAACCACCACCAGAGTCATTGCATGTGTGTCCCTTTCATAAACCACCACTAGAGTCATTGAAGGTGTGTTCTTTTCCTAAACCACCACCAGAGTCAGTGAATATGTGTTCCTGTCTTAAACCACCACCAGAGTCATCGTACGTGTCTTATTTTCCTAAACCACCACCAGAGTCATCGCACGTGTATTCTTTTCCTAAACCACCACCAGAGTCAGTGAATGTGTTTTCCTATCTTAAACCACCACCAGATTCATTGCATGTGTGTTTGTTTCCTAAACCACCACCAGAGTCATTGCATGTGTCTTCTTTTCCTAAACCACCAGATGAGTCATTGCATGTGTATTCCTTTCTTAAACCACCACTAGAGTCATTGCATGTGTGTTCCTTTCCTAAGCCACCACCAGCGTCAGTGCATGTGTCTTATTTTCCTAAACCACATTGATCCACCACAGTCATTGCATGTGTCTTCCTTTCCTAGACCACCACTAGAGTCATTGCACGTGTGTTCCTTTCCAAAACCACCACTAGAATCATTGCATGTGTCCTCCTTTCCTAAACAACCACCAGAGTCATTGCATGCGTCTTCTTTTCCTAAACCACATGGATCCACCAGTGTCGTTGCATATGTGTTCCGTTCGTAAACCACCTCGAGAGTCATTTCATGTGTGTTCCTTTCCTAAACCACCACCAGAGTCATTGCATGTGTCTTCTTTTCATAAACCACATGGATCCACCACAGTCATTGCATGTGTGGTCCTTTCTTAAACCACCAACTGAGTCATTGCATGTGTGTTCCTTTCTTAAACCACCACCAGAGTCATTGCATGTGTGTTCCTTTCCTAAACCACCACCAGAGTCATTGCATGTGTCTTCATTTCCTAAACCACCACCATAGTCATTGCATGTGTCTTCCTTTCCTAAACCACCACCGGACTCATCGTATGTGTCTTCTATTCTTAAACCACATGGATCCACCAGAGTCAGTGCGTGTGTCTTCCTTTCCTGAACCACCACCAGAGTCATTGCATGTGTGTTCCTTCCCTAAACCACCACTAGAGTCATTGCATCTGTCTTATTTTCCTAAACCACCACCAGAGTCATAGCATGTGTCTTCCTTTCGTAAACCACCACTAGAGTCATTGAAGGTGTGTTCTTTTCCTAAACCACCACTAGAGTCATTGCATGTGTGTTCTTTCCTAAACCACCACTAGAGTCATCGCACGTGTCTTATTTTCCTAAACCACCACCAGAGACAGTGAATGTGTGTTCCTGTCTGAAACCACCACCAGAGTCATTGCATGTGTCTTCTTTTCCTAAACCACCACCCGAGTCATTGCACGTGTCTTCCTTTCCTAAACCACCACTAGAGTCAATGCATGTGTGTTCCTTTCAAACCACCACCAGAGTTATCGCATGTGTCTTCTTTTCCTAAACCTCATGGATCCACCTATGTCATTGCATGTGTGTTCCTTTCTTAAACCACCACTAGAGTCATTGCATGTGTGTTCCTTTCCTAAACCACCATCAGAGTCATTGCATGTGTGTTCCTTTCCTAAACCACCATTAGAGTCATTGCATGTGTCTTATTTTCCTAAACCACCACCAGAGTCATTGCATGTGTGTCCCTTTCATAAACCACCACTAGAGTCATTGAAGGTGTGTTCTTTTCCTAAACCACCACCAGAGTCAGTGAATATGTGTTCCTGTCTTAAACCACCACCAGAGTCATCGCACGTGTCTTATTTTCCTAAACCACCACGAGTCATCCTTGTGTTTTCTTTTCCTAAACCACCACCAGTGTCAGTGAATGTGTTTTCCTATCTTAAACCACCACCAGATTCATTGCATGTGTGTTTGTTTCCTAAACCACCACCAGAGTCATTGCATGTGTCTTCTTTTCCTAAACCACCAGATGAGTCATTGCATGTGTATTCCTTTCTTAAACCACCACTAGAGTCATTGCATGTGTGTTCCTTTCCTAAGCCACCACCAGCGTCAGTGCATGTGTCTTATTTTCCTAAAACAAATTGATCCACCACAGTCATTGCATGTGTCTTCCTTTCCTAGACCACCACTAGAGTCATTGCACGTGTGTTCCTTTCCAAAACCACCACTAGAATCATTGCATGTGTCCTCCTTTCCTAAACAACCACCAGAGTCATTGCATGCGTCTTCTTTTCCTAAACCACATGGATCCACCAGTGTCGTTGCATATGTGTTCCGTTCGTAAACCACCTCGAGAGTCATTTCATGTGTGTTCCTTTCCTAAACCACCACCAGAGTCATTGCATGTGTCTTCTTTTCATAAACCACATGGATCCACCACAGTCATTGCATGTGTGTTCCTTTCTTAAACCACCAACTGAGTCATTGCATGTGTGTTCCTTTCTTAAACCACCACCAGAGTCATTGCATGTGTGTTCCTTTCCTAAACCACCACCAGAGTCATTGCATGTGTCTTCATTTCCTAAACCACCACCATAGTCATTGCATGTGTCTTCCTTTCCTAAACCACCACCGGACTCATCGTATGTGTCTTCTATTCTTAAACCACATGGATCCACCAGAGTCAGTGCGTGTGTCTTCCTTTCCTAAACAACCACCAGAGTCATTGCATGTGTGTTTCTTTCCTAAACCACCACCAGAGTCATTGCATGTGTCTTGTTTTCCTAAATCACATGGATCCACCAGAGTCATTGCATGTATGTTCCTTTCCTAAACCACCACCAGAGTCATTGAATGTGTGTTCTTTTTCTAAACCACCAATAGAGTCATTACATGTGTGTTCCTTTCCTAAACCACCACGAGAGTCATTGCATGTGTGTTATTTTCCTAAACCACCACCAGAGTCATTGCATGTGTCTTGTTTTCCTAAACCACATGGATCCACCAGAGTCATTGCATGTGTCTTCCTTTCCTAAACCACCACCAGAGTCATTTCATATGTGTTCCTTTCCTAAACCACCAGAGTCATTCCATGCGTCTTCTTTTCCTAAACCACATGGATCCACCCGAGTCATTGCACGTGTCTTCCTTTCTTAAACCACCACCAGAGTCATTGCATGTGTGTTCCTTCCCTAAACCACCACCAGAGTCATTGCATGTGTCTTCTTTCCCTAGACCACATGGATCCACCAGAGTCATTACATGTGCCTTCCTTTCCTAAACCACCACCAGTGTCATTGCATGTGTGTTTATTTCCTAAACCACCACCAGAGTCATTAAATGTGTGTTCTTTTCCTAAACCACCACTAGAGTCATTGCATGTCTGTTCTTTTTCTAAACCACCACCAGAGTCATTGCATGTGTGTTCCTTTCCTAAACCACCACAGAGTCATTGAATGTGTGTTTCATTCTTAAACCACCACCAGAGTCATTGCATGAGTCTTCCTTTCCTAAACCACCACCAGAGTCATTGCATGTGTGTTCCTTTCCTAAACCCCCACTAGAGTCATTGCATCTGTCTTATTTTCCTAAACCACCACCAGAGTCATAGCATGTGTCTGCCTTTCGTAAACCACTACTAGAGTCATTGAAGGTGTGTTCTTTTCCTAAACCACCACTAGAGTCATTGCATGTGTGTTCTTTCCTAAACCACCACTAGAGTCATCGCACGTGTCTTCTTTTCCTAAACCACCACCAGAGACAGTGATTGTGTGTTCCTGTCTGAAACCACCACCAGAGTCATTGCATGTGTCTTCTTTTCCTAAACCACCACCCGAGTCATTGCACGTGTCTTCCTTTCCTAAACCACCACTAGAGTCAATGCATGTGTGTTCCTTTCAAACCACCACCAGAGTTATCGCATGTGTCTTCTTTTCCTAAACCTCATGGATCCACCTATGTCATTGCATGTGTGTTCCTTTCTTAAACCACCACTAGAGTCATTGCATGTGTGTTCCTTTCCTAAACCACCACCAGAGTCAGTGCATTTGTCTTATTTTCCTAAACCACATTGATCCACCACAGTCATTGCATGTGTCTTCCTTTCCAAAACCACCACCAGAGTCATTGCATGTGTGTTCCTTTCCAAAACCACCACTAGAATCATTGCATGTGTCCTCCTTTCCTAAACGACCACCAGAGTCATTGCATGTGTCTTCTTTTCCTAAAGCACATGGATCCACCAGTGTTGTTGCATGTGTGTTCCGTTCATAAACCACCTCGAGAGTTATTTCATGTGTGTTCCTTTCCTAAACCACCACCAGAGTCATTGCATGTGTCTTCTTTTCCTAAACCACATGGATCCACCAGAGTCATTGCATGTGTGTTCATTTCTTAAACCACCACCAGAGTCATTGCATTTGTGTTTCCTTTCCTAAACCACCACCGGAGTCATTGCATATGTCTTCATTTCCTAAAGCACCACCAGAGTCATTGCATGTGTCTTCCTTTCCTAAACCACCAACAGATTCATTGTATGTGTCTTCTATTCTTAAACCACATGGATCCACCAGAGCCATTGCGTGTGTCTTCCTTTCCTAAACCACCACCAGAGTCATTGCATGTGTGTTCCTTTCCTAAACTACCACCAGAGTCATTGCATGTGTCTTCTTTACCTAAATCACATGGATCCACGAGAGTCATTGCATCTATGTTCCTTTCCTAAACCACCACCAGAGTCATTGAATGTGTGTTATTTTCCTAAACCACCAATAGAGTCACTACATGTGTGTTCCTTTCCAAAACCACCACCAGAGTCATTGCATGTGTTTCTTTTCCTAAACCACCACCAGAGTCATTACATATGTGTTCTTTTCCTAAACCACCACCAGAGTAATTGCATGTGTCTTCTTTTCCTAAACCACATGGATCCACCAGAGTCATTGCATGTGTCTTCCTTTCCTAAACCACCACCAGAGTCATTTCATATGTGTTCTTTCCTAAACCACCAGAGTCATTCCATGCGTCTTCTTTTCCTAAACCTCATGGATCCACCAGTGTCATTGCATGTGTGATCCTTTCTTAAACCACCACTAGAGTCATTGCATGTGTGTTCCTTTCCTAAACCACCACCAGAGTCAGTGCATGTGTCCTCTTTTCCTAAACCACATTGATCCACCAGAGTCATTGCATGTGTCTTCCTTTCCTAAACCACCACCAGAGTCATTGCACGTGTGTTCCTTTCCAAAACCACCACTAGAGTCATTGCATGTGTATTCCTTTCCTAAACGACCACCGGAGTCATTGCGTGTGTCTTCTTTTCCTAAACCACATGGATTCACTAGTGTCATTGCATGTGTGTTCCTTTCTTAAACCACCACCAGAGTCATCGCATGTGTGTTCCTTTCGTAAACCACCACCAGAGTCATTGCATGTGTCTTATTTTCCTAAACCACCACCAGAGTCATTGCATGTGTCTTCCTTTCCTAAACCACGACCAGAGTCATTGTATGTGTCTTCTATTCTTAAACCACATGGATCCACCAGAGTCATTGCGTGTGTCTTCCTTTCCTAAACCACCACCAGAGTCATTGCATGTGTGTTCCTTTCCTAAACCACCACCAGAGTCATTGCATGTGTCTTCTTTTCCTAAATCACATGGATTCACCAGAGTCATTGCATGTATGTTCCTTTCCTAAACCACCAGAGTCATTGAATGTGTGTTCTTTTCCTACACCACCAATAGAGTCATTACATTTGTGTTCCTTTCCTAAACCTCCACCAGAGTCATTGCATGTGTTTCTTTTCCTAAACCACCACCAGAGTCATTGCATGTGTCTTCCTTTCCTAAACCACCACCAGAGTCATTGTATGTGTCTTCTATTCTTAAACCACATGGATCCACCAGAGTCATTGCGTGTGTCTTCCTTTCCTAAACCACCACCAGAGTCATTGCATGTGTGTTCCTTTCCTAAACCACCACCAGAGTCATTGCATGTGTCTTCTTGTCCTAAATCACATGGATCCACCAGAGTCATTGCATGTATGTTCCTTTCCTAAACCACCACCAGAGTCATTGAATGTGTGTTCTTTTCGTAAACCACCATTAGAGTCATTACATGTCTGTTCCTTTCCTAAACCTCCACCAGAGTCATTGCATGTGTTTCTTTTCCTAAACCACCACCAGAGTCATTGCATGTGTGTTATTTTCCTAAACCACCACCAGAGTCATTGCATGTGTCTTCTTTTCCTAAACCACGTGGATCCACGAGAGTCATTACATGTGTCTTCCTTTTCTAAACCACCACCAGAGTCATTTCATATGTGTTCCTTTCCTAAACCACCAGAGTCATTCCATGCGTCTTCTTTTCCTAAACCACATGGATCCACCAGTGCCATTGCATGTGTGATCCTTTCTTCAACCACCACCAGAGTCATTGCATGTGTGTTCTTTCCCTAAACCACCACCAGAGTCATCGCATGTGTCTTCTTTCCCTAAACCACATGGATCCACCAGAGTCATTGCATGTGTCTTCCTTTCCTAAACCACCACCAGAGTCATTGCATGTGTCTTCCTTTCCTAAATCACCACCAGAGTCATTTCATGTGTGTTTATTTCCTAAACCACCACCGGAGTCATTGAAGGTGTGTACTTTTCCTAAACCACCACTAGAGTCATTGCATCTGTGTTCTTTTCCTAAACCACCAGAGTCATTGCATGTGTCTTATTTTTCTAAACCACCACCAGAGTCATTGAATGTGTGTTCTTTTCCTAAACCACCAATAGAGTCATTACATGTGTGTTCCTTTCCTAAACCTCCACCAGAGTCATTGCATGTGTTTCTTTTCCTAAACCACCACCAGAGTCATTGTATGTGTCTTCTATTCTTAAACCACATGGATCCATCAGAGTCATTGCGTGTGTCTTCCATTCCTAAACCACCACCAGAGTCATTGCATGTGTGTTCCTTTCCTAAACCACCACTAGAGTCATTGCATGTGTCTTCTTTTCCTAAATCACATGGATCCACCAGAGTCATTGCATGTATGTTCCTTTCCTAAACCACCACCAGAGTCATTGAATGTGTGTTATTTTCGTAAACCACCAATAGAGTCATTACATGTGTGTTCATTTCCTAAACCTCCACCAGAGTCATTGAATGTGTTTATTTTCCTAATCCACCACCAGAGTCATTGCATGTGAGTTATTTTCCTAAACCACCACCAGAGTCATTGCATGTGTATTCTTTTCCTAAACCATGTGGATCCACCAGAGTCATTGCATGTGTCTTCCTTTTCTAAACCACCACCAGAGTCATTTCATATGTGTTCCTTTCCTAAACCACCAGAGTCATTCCATGCGTCTTCTTTTCCTAAACCACATGGATCCACCAGTGTCATTGCATGTGTGATCCTTTCTTAAACCAGCACCAGAGTCAT
The DNA here is from genome assembly GCA_023614405.1 of Avena insularis. Classification (NCBI taxonomy): domain Eukaryota; kingdom Viridiplantae; phylum Streptophyta; class Magnoliopsida; order Poales; family Poaceae; genus Avena; species Avena insularis. The sequence continues at coordinate 465,658 of JAJUPC010000139.1, read as the reverse complement.
TGCATGTGTGTTCCTTCCCTAAACCAACAGCAGAGTCATTGCATGTGTCTTCTTTCCCTAAACCACATGGATCCACCAGATTCATTGCATGTGCCTCCCTTTCCTAAACCACCACCAGAGTCACTACATGTGTGTTCCTTTCCTAAATCACCACCAGAGTCATTTCATGTGTATTTATTTCCTAAACCACCACTGGAGTCATTGAAGGTGTGTACTTTTCCTAAACCACCACTAGAGTCATTGCATGTGCGTTCTTTTCCTAAACCACCAGAGTCATTGCACGTGTTTTCTTTTTTCTAAACCACCACCAGAGTCATTGAATGTGTGTTCCTGTCTTAAACCACCACCAGATTCATTGTATGTGTGTTCATTTTCTAATCCACCACCAGAGTCATTGCATGTGTCTTCTTTTCCTAAACCACCACCAGAGTCGTTGCATGTGTCTTCCTTTCCTAAACCACCACTAGAGTCATTGCATGTGTGTTCTTTTCCTAAACCGCCAGAGTCATTGCATGTGTCTTCTTTTTCTAAACCACCACCAGAGTCATTGAATGTGTGTTCTTTTCCTAAACCACCAATAGAGTCATTACATGTGTGTTCCTTTCCTAAACCTCCACTAGAGTCATTGCATGTGTTTCTTTTCCTAAACCACCACCAGAGTCATTGCATGTGTCTTCCTTTCCTAAACCACCACCAGAGTCATTGTATGTGTCTTCTATTCTTAAATCTCATGGATCCATCAGAGTCATTGCGTGTGTCTTCCTTTCCTAAACCACCACCAGAGTCATTGCATGTGTGTTCCTTTCCTAAACCACCACTAGAGTCATTGCATGTGTCTTCTTTTCCTAAATTACATGGATCCACCAGAGTCATTGCATGTATGTTCCTTTCCTAAACCACCACCAGAGTCTTTGAATGTGTGTTCTTTTCGTAAACCACCAATAGAGTCATTACATGTGTGTTCATTTCCTAAACCTCCACCAGAGTCATTGCATGTGTTTCTTTTCCTAAACCACCACCAGAGTCATTCCATGTGTGTTATTTTCCTAAACCACCACCAGAGTCATTGCATGTGTCTTCTTTTCCTAAACCATGTGGATCCACTAGAGTCATTGCATGTGTCTTCCTTTTCTAAACCACCACCAGAGTTATTTCATATGTGTTCCTTTCCTAAACCACCAGAGTCATTCCATGCGTCTTCTTTTCCTAAACCACATGGATCCACCAGTGTCATTGCATGTGTGATCCTTTCTTAAACCACCACCAGAGTCATTGCATGTGTCTTATTTCCCTAAACCACATGGATCCACCAGAGTCATTGCATGTGTCTTCCTTTCCTAAACCACCACCAGAGTCACTGCATGTGTGTTCCTTTCCTAAATCACCACCTGAGTCATTTCATGTGTATTTATTTCCTAAACCACCACCGGAGTCATTGAAGGTGTGTACTTTTCCTAAACCACCACTAGAGTCATTGCATGTGTGTCCTTTTCCTAAACCACCAGAGCCATTGCACGTGTTTTCTTTTTCTAAACCACCACCAGAGTCATTGAATGTGTGTTCCTGTCTTAAACCACCACCAGAGTGATTGTATGTGTGTTTCTTTTATAAACCACCACCAGAGTCATTGCATGTGTCTTCTTTTCCTAAACCACCACCAAAGTCGTTGCATGTGTCTTCCTTTCCTAAACCACCACTAGAGTCATTGCATGTGTGTTCCTTTCAAACCACCACTAGAGATATTGCATGTGTCTTCTTTTCCTAAACCACATGGATCCACCAGTGTCATTGCATGTGTGATCCTTTCTTAAACCACCACTAGAGTCATTGCATGTGTGTTCCTTTCCTAAACAACCACCAGAGTCAGTGCATGTGTCTTCTTTTCCTAAACCACATTGATCCACCAGAGTCAGTGCATGTGTCTTCCTTTCCTAAACCACCACCAGAGTCATTTCATGTGTATTTATTTCCTAAACCACCACCGGAGTCATTGAAGGTGTGTACTTTTCCTAAACCACCACTAGAGTCATTGCATGTGTGTCCTTTTCCTAAACCACCAGAGCCATTGCACGTGTTTTCTTTTTCTAAACCACCACCAGAGTCATTGAATGTGTGTTCCTGTCTTAAACCACCACCAGAGTGATTGTATGTGTGTTTCTTTTATAAACCACCACCAGAGTCATTGCATGTGTCTTCTTTTCCTAAACCACCACCAAAGTCGTTGCATGTGTCTTCCTTTCCTAAACCACCACTAGAGTCATTGCATGTGTGTTCCTTTCAAACCACCACTAGAGATATTGCATGTGTCTTCTTTTCCTAAACCACATGGATCCACCAGTGTCATTGCATGTGTGATCCTTTCTTAAACCACCACTAGAGTCATTGCATGTGTGTTCCTTTCCTAAACAACCACCAGAGTCAGTGCATGTGTCTTCTTTTCCTAAACCACATTGATCCACCAGAGTCAGTGCATGTGTCTTCCTTTCCTAAACCACCACCAGAGTCATTGCACGTGTGTTCCTTTCCAAAACCACCACTAGAGTCATTGCATGTGTCTTCCTTTCATAACAACCACCAGAGTCGTTGCATGTGTCTTCTTTTCCTAAACCACATGGACCCACTACTGTCGTTGCATGTGTGTTCTGTTTGTAAACCACCTCGAGAGTCATTTAATGTGTGTTCCTTTCCTAAACCACCAGAGTCATTGCATGTGTCTTCTTTCCTAAACCACATGGATCCACCAGAGTCATTGCATGTGTGTTCTTTTCCTAAACCACCACCAGAGTCATTGCATGTGTCTTCTTTTCCTAAACCACCACCAGAGTCATTGCATGTGTCTTCCTTTCCTAAATCACATGGATCCACCAGAGTTATTGCATGTATGTTCCTTTCCTAAACCACCACCAGAGTCATTGAATGTGTGTTCTTTTCCTAAACCACCAATAGAGTCATTACATGTGTTCCTTTCCTAAACCTCCACTAGAGTCATTGCATGTGTTTCTTTTCCTAAACCACCACCAGAGTCATTTCACATGTGTTCCTTTCCTAAACCAGCAGAGTCATTCCATGCGTCTTCTTTCCCTAAACCACATGGATCCACCAGTGTCATTGCATGTGTGATCCTTTCTTAAACCACCACCAGAGTCATTGCATGTGTGTTCCTTCCCTAAACCACCACCAGAGTCATTGCATGTGTCTTCTTTCCTAAACCACATGGATCCACCAGAGTCATTGCATGTGTCTTCCTTTCTAAACCACCACTAGAGTCATTGCATGTGTGTTCTTTCCTAAACCACCACCAAAGTCATTTCATGTGTGTTTATTTCATAAACCACCACCGGAGTCATGGAAGGTGTGTACTTTTCCCAAAAAACCACTAGAGTCATTGCATGTGTGTTCGTTTCCTAAACCACCAGAGTCATTGCATGTGTCTTCTTTTTCTAAACTACCACCAGAGTCATTGAATGTGTGTTCCTGTCTTAAACCACCACCAGAGTCATTGTATGTGTGTTCGTTTCCTAAACCAACACTAGAGTCATTGCATGTGTCTTCTTTTCCTAACCACCACCAGAGTCATTGCATGTGTCTTCCTTTCCTAAACCACCACCAGATTCATTGCACGTGTGATCCTTTCCAAAACCACCACTAGAGTCATTGCATGTGTCTTCCTTTCCTAAACGACCACCAGAGTCATTGCATGTGTCTTCTTTCCTAAACCACCACGAGTCGTTGCATGTGTCTTCCTTTCCTAAACCACCACTAGAGTCATTGCATGTGTGTTCCTTTCAAACCACCACTAGAGTCATTGCATGTGTCTTCTTTCCTAAACCACATAGATCCACCAGTGTCATTGCATGTGATCCTTTCTTAAACCACCACTAGAGTCATTGACGTGTTCTTTCCTAAACCACCACTAGAGTCAGTGCATGTGTCTTCTTTTCCTAAACCACATTGATCCACCAGAGTCATTGCATATGTCTTCCTTTCATAAACCACCACCAGAGTCATTGCACGTGTGTTCCTTTCCAAACCACCAGTAGAGTCATTGCATGCGTCTTCCTTTCCTAAACGACCACCAGAGTCATTACATGTGTCTTCTTTTCCTAAATCACATGGATCCACCAGAGTCATTGCATTTATGTTCATTTCCTAAACCACCACCAGAGTCATTGAATGTGTGTTCTTTTCCTAAACCACCAATAGAGTCATTACATGTGTGTTACTTTCCTAAACCACATGGATCCACCAGAGTCATTGCATGTGTGTTCCTTTCTTAAACCACCACCAGAGTCATTGCATGTGTGTTCCTTTCCTAAACCACCACCAGAGTCATTGCATGGGTCTTCCTCTCTTAAACCACCACTAGAGTCATTGTATGTGTCTTCTATTCTTAAACCACATGGATCCACCAGAGTCAGTGCGTGTGTACTCCTTTCCTAAACCACCAGCAGAGTCATTGCATGTGTGTTCCTTTCCTAAACCACCAGCATAGTCATTGCATGTGTCTTCTTTTCCTAAATCACATGGATCCACCAGAGTCATTGCATGTATGTTCCTTTCGTAAACCACCACCAGAGTCATTGAATGTGTGTTCTTTTCCTAAACCCCCAATAGAGTCATTACATGTGTGTTACTTTCCTAAACCTCCACCAGAGTCATTGCATGTGTTTCTTTTCCTAAACCACCACCAGAGTCATTGCATCTGTGTTATTTTCCTAAACCACCACCAGAGTCATTGCATGTGTCTTCTTTTCCTAAACCACATGGATCCACCAGTGTCATTGCATGTGTGATCCTTTCTTAAACCACCACCAGAGTCATTGCATGTATGTTCCTTCCCTAAACCACCACCAGAGTCATTGCATGTGTCTTCTTTCCCTAAACTACATGGATCCACCAGAGTCATTGCATGTGTCTTCCTTTCCTAAACCACCACCAGAGTCATTGCATGTGTGTTCCTTTCCCAAACCACCACCAGAGTCATTTCATGTGTGTTTATTTCCTAAACCACCACCGGAGTCATTGAAGGTGTGTACTTTTCCTAAACAACCAGTAGAGTCATTGCATGTGTGTTCTTTTCCTAAACCACCAGAGTCATTGCCTGTGTCTTCTTTTTCTAAACCACCACTAGAGTCATTGAATGTGTGTTCCTGTCTTAAACCACCACCAGTGTCATTGTATGTGTGTTTGCTTCCTAAACCAACACCAGAGTCATTGCATGTGTCTTCTTTTCCTAAACCACCACCAGAGTCGTTGCATGTGTCTTCCTTTCCTAAACCACCACTAGATTCATTGCATGTGTTCCTTTCAAACCACCACTAGAGATATTACATGTGTCTTCTTTTCCGAAACCACATGGATCCACCAGTGTCATTGCTTGTGTGATCCTTTCTTAAACCACCACTAGAGTCATTGCATGTGTGTTCCTTTCCTAAACCACCACCAGAGTTAGTGCATGTGTCTTCTTTTCCTAAACCACATTGATCCACCAGAGTCATTGCATGTGTCTTCCTTTCCCAAAACACCACGAGTCATTGACGTGTGTGTTCCTTTCCAAAACCACCACTAAAGTCATTGCATGTGTCTTCTTTTTCTAAACTACCACCAGAGTCATTGAATTTCTGTTCCTATCTTAAACCACCACCAGAGTCATTGTATGTGTGTTCGTTTCCTAAACCAACACCAGAGTCATTGCATGTGTCTTCTTTTCCTAAACCACCACCAGAGTCGTTGCATGTGTGTTCCTTTCTTAAACCACCACTATAGTCATTGCATGTTGATTTCTTTCAAACCACCACTAGAGATATTGCATGTGTCTTCTTTTCCTAAACCACATGGATCCACCAGTGTCATTGCATGTGTGATCCTTTCTTAAAACCACGACTAGAGTCATTGCATATGTGTTCCTTTCCTAAACCACCACTAGAGTCAGTGCATGTGTCTTCTTTTCCTAAACCACATTGATCCACCAGAGTCATTGCATGTGTCTTACTTTCCTAAACCACCACCAGAGTCATTGCACGTGTGTTCCTTTCCAAAACCACCACTAGAGTCATTGCATGTGTCTTCCTTTACTAAACGACCACCAGAGTCATTGCATGTGTCTTCTTTTCCTAAACCACATGGATCCACCAGTGTCGTTGCATGTGTGTTCCGTTCGTAAACCACCCCGAGAGTCATTTCATATGTGTTCCTTGCCTAAACCACCACCAGAGTCATTGCATGTGTCTTCTTTTCCTAAACCACATGGATCCACCAGAGTCATTGCATGTGTGTTTCTTTCTTAAACCACCACCAGAGTCATTGCATGTGTGTTCCTTTCCTAAACCACCACCAGAGTCATTGCATGGGTCTTCCTTTCTTAAACCACCACTAGAGTCATTGTATGTGTCTTCTATTCTTAAACCACATGGACCCACCAGAGTCAGTGTATTCCTTTCCTAAACCACCAGTGAGTCATTGCATGTGTGTTTTCCTAAACCACCAGAGTCATTGCATGTGTCTTCTTTTCCTAAATCACATGGATCCACCAGTGTCATCGCATGTGTGTTCCTTTCCTAAACCACCAATAGAGTCATTACATGTGTGTTACTTTCCTAAACCTCCACTAGAGTCATTGCATGTGTTTCTTTTCCTAAACCACCACCAGAGTCATTGAATGTGTGTTCCTGTCTTAAACCACCACCAGAGTGATTGTATGTGTGTTTCTTTTATAAACCACCACCAGATTCATTGCATGTGTCTTCTTTTCCTAAACCACCACCAAAGTCGTTGCATGTGTCTTCCTTTCCTAAACCACCACTAGAGTCATTGCATGTGTGTTCCTTTCAAACCACCACTAGAGATATTGCATGTGTCTTCTTTTCCTAAACCACATGGATCCACCAGTGTCATTGCATGTGTGATCCTTTCTTAAACCACCACTAGAGTCATTGCATGTGTGTTCCTTTCCTAAACAACCACCAGAGTCAGTGCATGTGTCTTCTTTTCCTAAACCACATTGATCCACCAGAGTCAGTGCATGTGTCTTCCTTTCCTAAACCACCACCAGAGTCATTGCACGTGTGTTCCTTTCCAAAACCACCACTAGAGTCATTGCATGTGTCTTCCTTTCATAACAACCACCAGAGTCGTTGCATGTGTCTTCTTTTCCTAAACCACATGGACCCACTACTGTCGTTGCATGTGTGTTCTGTTTGTAAACCACCTCGAGAGTCATTTAATGTGTGTTCCTTTCCTAAACCACCACCAGAGTCATTGCATGTGTCTTCTTTCCCTAAACCACATGGATCCACCAGAGTCATTGCATGTGTGTTCTTTTCCTAAACCACCACCAGAGTCATTGCATGTGTCTTCTTTTCCTAAACCACCACCAGAGTCATTGCATGTGTCTTCCTTTCCTAAATCACATGGATCCACCAGAGTTATTGCATGTATGTTCCTTTCCTAAACCACCACCAGAGTCATTGAATGTGTGTTCTTTTCCTAAACCACCAATAGAGTCATTACATGTGTGTTCCTTTCCTAAACCTCCACTAGAGTCATTGCATGTGTTTCTTTTCCTAAACCACCACCAGAGTCATTTCACATGTGTTCCTTTCCTAAACCAGCAGAGTCATTCCATGCGTCTTCTTTCCCTAAACCACATGGATCCACCAGTGTCATTGCATGTGTGATCCTTTCTTAAACCACCACCAGAGTCATTGCATGTGTGTTCCTTCCCTAAACCACCACCAGAGTCATTGCATGTGTCTTCTTTCCCTAAACCACATGGATCCACCAGAGTCATTGCATGTGTCTTCCTTTCTAAACCACCACTAGAGTCATTGCATGTGTGTTCCTTTCCTAAACCACCACCAAAGTCATTTCATGTGTGTTTATTTCATAAACCACCACCGGAGTCATGGAAGGTGTGTACTTTTCCCAAAAAACCACTAGAGTCATTGCATGTGTGTTCGTTTCCTAAACCACCAGAGTCATTGCATGTGTCTTCTTTTTCTAAACTACCACCAGAGTCATTGAATGTGTGTTCCTGTCTTAAACCACCACCAGAGTCATTGTATGTGTGTTCGTTTCCTAAACCAACACTAGAGTCATTGCATGTGTCTTCTTTTCCTAACCACCACCAGAGTCATTGCATGTGTCTTCCTTTCCTAAACCACCACCAGATTCATTGCACGTGTGATCCTTTCCAAAACCACCACTAGAGTCATTGCATGTGTCTTCCTTTCCTAAACGACCACCAGAGTCATTGCATGTGTCTTCTTTTCCTAAACCACCACCAGAGTCGTTGCATGTGTCTTCCTTTCCTAAACCACCACTAGAGTCATTGCATGTGTGTTCCTTTCAAACCACCACTAGAGTCATTGCATGTGTCTTCTTTTCCTAAACCACATAGATCCACCAGTGTCATTGCATGTGTGATCCTTTCTTAAACCACCACTAGAGTCATTGCACGTGTGTTCCTTTCCTAAACCACCACTAGAGTCAGTGCATGTGTCTTCTTTTCCTAAACCACATTGATCCACCAGAGTCATTGCATATGTCTTCCTTTCATAAACCACCACCAGAGTCATTGCACGTGTGTTCCTTTCCAAACCACCAGTAGAGTCATTGCATGCGTCTTCCTTTCCTAAACGACCACCAGAGTCATTACATGTGTCTTCTTTTCCTAAATCACATGGATCCACCAGAGTCATTGCATTTATGTTCATTTCCTAAACCACCACCAGAGTCATTGAATGTGTGTTCTTTTCCTAAACCACCAATAGAGTCATTACATGTGTGTTACTTTCCTAAACCACATGGATCCACCAGAGTCATTGCATGTGTGTTCCTTTCTTAAACCACCACCAGAGTCATTGCATGTGTGTTCCTTTCCTAAACCACCACCAGAGTCATTGCATGGGTCTTCCTCTCTTAAACCACCACTAGAGTCATTGTATGTGTCTTCTATTCTTAAACCACATGGATCCACCAGAGTCAGTGCGTGTGTACTCCTTTCCTAAACCACCAGCAGAGTCATTGCATGTGTGTTCCTTTCCTAAACCACCAGCATAGTCATTGCATGTGTCTTCTTTTCCTAAATCACATGGATCCACGAGTCATTGCATGTATGTTCCTTTCGTAAACCACCACCAGAGTCATTGAATGTGTGTTCTTTTCCTAAACCCCCAATAGAGTCATTACATGTGTGTTACTTTCCTAAACCTCCACCAGAGTCATTGCATGTGTTTCTTTTCCTAAACCACCACGAGTCATTGCATCTGTTATTTTCCTAAACCACCACGAGTCATTGCATGTGTCTTCTTTTCCTAAACCACATGGATCCACCAGTGTCATTGCATGTGATCCTTTCTTAAACCACCACCAGAGTCATTGTATGTTCCTTCCCTAAACCACCACCAGAGTCATTGCATGTGTCTTGTTTCCCTAAACTACATGGATCCACCAGAGTCATTGCATGTGTCTTCCTTTCCTAAACCACCACCAGAGTCATTGCATGTGTGTTCCTTTCCCAAACCACCACCAGAGTCATTTCATGTGTGTTTATTTCCTAAACCACCACCGGAGTCATTGAAGGTGTGTACTTTTCCTAAACAACCAGTAGAGTCATTGCATGTGTGTTCTTTTCCTAAACCACCAGAGTCATTGCCTGTGTCTTCTTTTTCTAAACCACCACTAGAGTCATTGAATGTGTGTTCCTGTCTTAAACCACCACCAGTGTCATTGTATGTGTGTTTGCTTCCTAAACCAACACCAGAGTCATTGCATGTGTCTTCTTTTCCTAAACCACCACCAGAGTCGTTGCATGTGTCTTCCTTTCCTAAACCACCACTAGATTCATTGCATGTGTGTTCCTTTCAAACCACCACTAGAGATATTACATGTGTCTTCTTTTCCGAAACCACATGGATCCACCAGTGTCATTGCTTGTGTGATCCTTTCTTAAACCACCACTAGAGTCATTGCATGTGTGTTCCTTTCCTAAACCACCACCAGAGTTAGTGCATGTGTCTTCTTTTCCTAAACCACATTGATCCACCAGAGTCATTGCATGTGTCTTCCTTTCCCAAATCACCACCAGAGTCATTGCACGTGTGTTCCTTTCCAAAACCACCACTAAAGTCATTGCATGTGTCTTCTTTTTCTAAACTACCACCAGAGTCATTGAATTTCTGTTCCTATCTTAAACCACCACCAGAGTCATTGTATGTGTGTTCGTTTCCTAAACCAACACCAGAGTCATTGCATGTGTCTTCTTTTCCTAAACCACCACCAGAGTCGTTGCATGTGTGTTCCTTTCTTAAACCACCACTATAGTCATTGCATGTTGATTTCTTTCAAACCACCACTAGAGATATTGCATGTGTCTTCTTTTCCTAAACCACATGGATCCACCAGTGTCATTGCATGTGTGATCCTTTCTTAAAACCACGACTAGAGTCATTGCATATGTGTTCCTTTCCTAAACCACCACTAGAGTCAGTGCATGTGTCTTCTTTTCCTAAACCACATTGATCCACCAGAGTCATTGCATGTGTCTTACTTTTCCTAAACCACCACCAGAGTCATTGCGTGTGTTCTTTCCAAACCACCACTAGAGTCATTGCATGTGTCTTCCTTTACTAAACGACCACCAGAGTCATTGCATGTGTCTTTTCCTAAACCACATGGATCCACTGTTGTTGCATGTGTGTTCCGTTCGTAAACCACCCCGAGAGTCATTTCATATGTGTTCCTTGCCTAAACCACCACCAGAGTCATTGCATGTGTCTTCTTTTCCTAAACCACATGGATCCACCAGAGTCATTGCATGTGTGTTTCTTTCTTAAACCACCACCAGAGTCATTGCATGTGTGTTCCTTTCCTAAACCACCACCAGAGTCATTGCATGGGTCTTCCTTTCTTAAACCACCACTAGAGTCATTGTATGTGTCTTCTATTCTTAAACCACATGGACCCACCAGAGTCAGTGCGTGTGTATTCCTTTCCTAAACCACCAGCAGAGTCATTGCATGTGTGTTCCTTTCCTAAACCACCAGCAGAGTCATTGCATGTGTCTTCTTTTCCTAAATCACATGGATCCACCAGTGTCATCGCATGTGTGTTCCTTTCCTAAACCACCAATAGAGTCATTACATGTGTGTTACTTTCCTAAACCTCCACTAGAGTCATTGCATGTGTTTCTTTTCCTAAACCACCACCAGAGTCATTGCATGTGTGTTATTTTCCTAAACCACCACTAGAGTCATTGCATGTGTCTTCTTTTCCTAAATCACGTGGATCCACCAGAGTCATTGCATGTGTCTTCCTTTTCTAAACCACCACCAGAGTCATTTCATATGTGTTCCTTTCCTAAACCACAAGAGTCATTCCATGCGTCTTCTTTTCCTAAACCACATGGACCACCAGTGTCATTGCATGTGTGATCCTTTCTTAAACCACCACCAGAGTCATTGCATGTGTGTTCCTTCCCTAAACAACCAGCAGAGTCATTGCATGTGTCTACTTTCCCTAAACTACATGGATCCAACAGAGTCATTGCATGTGTCTTCCTTTCCTAAACCACCACCAGAGTCATTGCATGTGTGTTCCTTTCCCAAACCACCACCAGAGTCATTTCATGTGTGTTTATTTCCTAAACCACCACCGGAGTCATTGAAGGTGTGTACTTTTCCTAAACAACCAGTAGAGTCATTGCATGTGTGTTCTTTTCCTAAACCAGCAGAGTCATTGCCTGTGTCTTCTTTTTCTAAACCACCACTAGAGTCATTGAATGTGTGTTCCTGTCTTAAACCACCACCAGTGTCATTGTATGTGTGTTTGCTTCCTAAACCAACACCAGAGTCATTGCATGTGTCTACTTTTCCTAAACCACCACCAGAGTCGTTGCATGTGTCTTCCTTTCCTAAACCACCACTAGATTCATTGCATGTGTGTTCCTTTCAAACCACCACTAGAGATATTACATGTGTCTTCTTTTCCGAAACCACATGGATCCACCAGTGTCATTGCATGTGTGATCCTTTCTTAAACCACCACTAGAGTCATTGCATGTGTGTTCCTTTCCTAAACCACCACCAGAGTTAGTGCATGTGTCTTCTTTTCCTAAACCACATTGATCCACCAGAGTCATTGCATGTGTCTTCCTTCCCCAAATCACCACCAGATTCATTGCACGTGTGTTCCTTTCCAAAACCACCACTAAAGTCATTGCATGTGTCTTCTTTTTCTAAACTACCACCAGAGTCATTGAATTTGTCTTCATATCTTAAACCACCACCAGAGTCATTGTATGTGTGTTCTTTCCTAAACCAACACCAGAGTCATTGCATGTGTCTTCTTTCCTAAACCACCACCGAGTCGTTGCATGTGTTCCTTTCTTAAACCACCACTATAGTCATTTCATGTTGATTTCTTTCAAACCACCACTAGAGATATTGCATGTGTCTTCTTTTCCTAAACCACATGGATCCACCAGTGTCATTGCATGTGTGATCCTTTCTTAAAACCACGACTAGAGTCATTGCATATGTGTTCCTTTCCTAAACCACCACTAGAGTCAGTGCATGTGTCTTCTTTTCCTAAACCACATTGATCCACCAGAGTCATTGCATGTGTCTTACTTTCCTAAACCACCACCAGAGTCATTGCACGTGTGTTCCTTTCCAAAACCACCACTAGAGTCATTGCATGTGTCTTCCTTTACTAAACGACCACCAGAGTCATTGCATGTGTCTTCTTTTCCTAAACCACATGGATCCACCAGTGTCGTTGCATGTGTGTTCCGTTCGTAAACCACCCCGAGAGTCATTTCATATGTGTTCCTTGCCTAAACCACCACAAGAGTCATTGCATGTGTCTTCTTTTCCTAAACCACATGGATCCACCAGAGTCATTGCATGTGTGTTCCTTTCCTAAACCACCACCAGAGTCATTGCATGGGTCTTCCTTTCTTAAACCACCACTAGAGTCATTGTATGTGTCTTCTATTCTTAAACCACATGGACCCACCAGAGTCAGTGCGTGTGTATTCCTTTCCTAAACCACCAGCAGAGTCATTGCATGTGTGTTCCTTTCCTAAACCACCAGCAGAGTCATTGCATGTGTCTTCTTTTCCTAAATCACATGGATCCACCAGTGTCATCGCATGTGTGTTCCTTTCCTAAACCACCAATAGAGTCATTACATGTGTGTTACTTTCCTAAACCTCCACTAGAGTCATTGCATGTGTTTCTTTTCCTAAACCACCACCAGAGTCATTGCATGTGTGTTATTTTCCTAAACCACCACTAGAGTCATTGCATGTGTCTTCTTTTCCTAAATCACGTGGATCCACCAGAGTCATTGCATGTGTCTTCCTTTTCTAAACCACCACCAGAGTCATTTCATATGTGTTCCTTTCCTAAACCACAAGAGTCATTCCATGCGTCTTCTTTTCCTAAACCACATGGACCACCAGTGTCATTGCATGTGTGATCCTATCTTAAACCACCACCAGAGTCATTGCATGTGTGTTCCTTCCCTAAACAACCTGCAGAGTCATTGCATGTGTCTACTTTCCCTAAACTACATGGATCCAACAGAGTCATTGCATGTGTCTTCCTTTCCTAAACCACCACCAGAGTCATTGCATGTGTGTTCCTTTCCCAAACCAACACCAGAGTCATTTCAGGTGTGTTTATTTCCTAAACCACCACCGGAGTCATTGAAGGTGTGTACTTTTCCTAAACAACCAGTAGAGTCATTGCATGTGTGTTCTTTTCCTAAACCACCAGAGTCATTACCTATGTCTTCTTTTTCTAAACCACCACCAGAGTCATTGAATGTGTGTTCCTGTCTTAAACCACTACCAGTGTCATTGTATGTGTGTTTGTTTCCTAAACCAACACCAGAGTCATTGCATGTGTCTTCTTTTCCTAAACCACCACCAGAGTCGTTGCATGTGTCTTCCTTTCCTAAACCACCACTAGAGTCATTGCATGTGTGTTCCTTTCAAACCACCACTAGAGTCATTGCATGTGTCTTCTTTTCCTAAACCACATGGATCCACCAGTGTCATTGCATGTGTGATCCTTTCTTAAACCACCACTAGAGTCATTGCATGTGTGTTCCTTTCCTAAACCACCACCAGAGTCAGTGCATGTGTCTTCTTTTCCTAAACCACATTGATCCACTAGAGTCATTGCATGTGTCTTCCTTTCCTAAACCTCCACCAGAGTCATTGCACGTGTGTTCCTTTCCAAAACCACCACTAGAGTCATTGCATGTGTCTTCCTTTCCTAAACGACCACCAGAGTCATTGCATGTGTCTTCTTTTCCTAAATCACATGGATCCACGAGAGTCATTGCATGTATGTTCATTTCCTAAACCACCACCAGAGTCATTGAATGTGTATTCTTTTCCTAAACCACCAATAGAGTCATTACATGTGTGTTACTTTCCTAAACCTCCACCAGAGTCATTGCATGTGTTTCTTTTTCTAAACCACCACCAGAGTCATTGCATGTGTGTTATTTTCCTAAACTACGACCAGAGTCATTGCATGTGTCTTCTTTTCCTAAACCACGTGGATCCACTAGAGTCATTGCATGTGTCTTCCTTTTCTAAACCACCACCAGAGTCATTTCATATGTGTTCCTTTCCTAAACCACCAGAGTCATTCCATGCGTCTTCTTTTCCTAAACCACATGGATCCACCAGTGTCATTGCATGTGTGATCCTTTCTTAAACCACCCCAGAGTCATTGCATGTGTGTTCCTTCTCTAAACCACAACCAGAGTCATTGCATGTGTCTTCTTTCCCTAAACCACTTGGATCCACTAGAGTCATTGCATGTGTCTTCCTTTCCTAAACCACCACTAGAGTCATTGCATGTGTGTTCTTTCCTAAACCACCACCAGAGTCATTTCATGTGTGTTTATTTCCTAAACCACCACCGGAGTCATTGAAGGTGTGTACTTTTCCTAAATAACCACTAGAGTCATTGCATGTGTGTTCTTTTCCTAAACCACCAGAGTCAATGCATGTGTCTTTTTTTTCTAAACCACCACTAGAGTCATTGAATGTGTGTTCCTGTCTTAAACCACCAACAGAGTCATTGTATGTGTGCTCGTTTCCTAAACCAACACTAGAGTCATTGCATGTGTCTTCTTTTCCTAAACCACCACCAGAGTCGTTGCATGTGTCTTCCTTTCCTAAACCACCACTAGAGTCATTGCATGTGTTCCTTTCAAACCACCACGAGAGTCATTGCATGTGTCTTCTTTTCCTAAACCACATGGATCCACCAGTGTCATTGCATGTGTGATCCTTTCTTAAACCACCACTAGAGTCATTGCATGTGTGTTCCTTTCCTAAAGCACCATCAGAGTCAGTGCATGTGTCTTCTTTTCCTAAACCACATTGATCCACCAGAGTCATTGCATGTGTCTTCCTTTCCTAAACCACCACCAGAGTCATTGCACGTGTGTTCCTTTCCAAAACCACCACTAGAGTCATTGCATGTGTCTTCCTTTCCTAAACGACCACCAGAGTCATTGCATGTGTCTTCTTTTCCTAAACCACATGGATCCACCAGTGTCGGTGCATGCGTGTTCCGTTTGTAAACCACCTCGAGAGTCATTTCATGTGTGTTCCTTTCCTAAACCACCACCAGAGTCATTGCATGTATCTTCTTTTCCTAAACCACATGGATCCACCAGAGTCATTGCACGTGTGTTCCTTTCTTAAACCACCACCAGAGTCATTGCATGTGTGTTCATTTCTTAAACCACCACCAGAGTCATTGCATGTGTGTTCTTTTCCTAAACCACCACCAGAGTCATTGCATGTGTCTTCTTTTCCTAAACCACCAGAGTCATTGTATGTGTCTTCTATTGTTAAACCACATGGATCCACCAGAGTCAGTGCGTGTGTCTTCCATTCCTAAACCACCACCAGAGTCATTGCATGTGTGTTCCTTTCCTAAACCACCAGGAGATTCATTGCATGTGTCTTCTTTTCATAAATCACATGGATCCACCAGAGTCATTGCATGTATGTTCCTTTCCTAAACCACCACCAGAGTCATTGAATGTGTGTTATTTTCCTAAACCTCCACTAGAGTCATTGCATGTGTTTCTTTTCCTAAACCACCACCAGAGTCATTGGATGTGTGTTATTTTCCTAAACCACCACTAGAGTCATTGCATGTGTCTTCTTTTCCTAAACCACGTGGATCCACCAGAGTCATTGCATGTGTCTTCCTTTTCTAAACCACCACCAGAGTCATTTCATATGTGTTCCTTTCCTAAACCACCAGAGTCATTCCATGCGTCTTCTTTTGCTAAACCACATGGATCCACCAGAGTCATTGCATGCGTGATCCTTTCTTAAACTACCACTAGAGTCATTGCATGTGTGTTCCTTCTCTAAACCACAACCAGAGTCATTGCATGTGTCTTCTTTCCCTAAACCGCTTGGATCCACCAGAGTCATTGCATGTGTCTTCCTTTCCTAAACCACCAATAGAGTCATTGCATGTGTGTTTCTTTCCTAAACCACCACCAGAGTCATTTCATGTGTGTTTATTTCATAAACCACCACCGAGTCATCAGGCATGTACTTTTCCTAAACCACCACTAGAGTCATTGCATGTGTTCTTTTCCTAAACCACTGAGTCATTGCATGTGTCTTCTTTTTCTAAACCACCACCAGAGTCATTGAATGTGTGTTCCTATCTTAAACCACCACCAGAGTCATTGTATGTGTGTTCGTTTCCTAAACCACCAGATTCGTTACATGTGTCTTCCTTTCCTAAACCACCACTAGAGTCATTGCATGTGTGTTCCTTTCCTAAACCACCACCAGAGTCATTGCATGTGTCTTCTTTTACTAAATCACATGGATCCACTAGAGCCATTGCATGTATGTTCCTTTCCTAAACCACCACCAGATTCATTGAATGTGTGTTCTTTTCCTAAACGACCAATAGAGTCATTACATGTGTGTTCCTTTCCTAAACCACCACCAGAGTCATTGCATGTGTTTCTCTTCCTAAACCATCACCACAGTCATTGCATGTGTGTTATTTTCCTAAACCACCACCAGAGTCATTGCATGTGTCTTCTTTTCCTAAACCACATGGATCCACCAGAGTCATTGCATGTGTCTTCCTTTCCTAAACCACCACCAGAGTCATTTCATATGTGTTCCTTTCCTAAACCACCAGAGTCATTCCATGCGTCTTCTTTTCCTAAACCACGTGGATCCACCAGAGTCATTGCATGTGTCTTCCTTTTCTAAACCACCACCAGAGTCATTTCATATGTGGTCCTTTCCTAAACCACCAGAGTCATTCCATGCGTCTTCTTTTGCTAAACCACATGGATCCACCAGAGTTATTGCATGCGTGATCCTTTCTTAAACCACCACTAGAGTCATTGCATGTGTGTTCCTTCTCTAAACCACAACCAGAGTCATTGCATGTGCCTTCTTTCCCTAAACCGCTTGGATCCACCAGAGTCATTCCATGTGTCTTCCTTTCCTAAACCACCAACAGAGTCATTGCATGTGTGTTTCTTTCCTAAACCACCACCAGAGTCATTTCATGTGTGTTTATTTCATAAACCACCACCGGAGTCATTGAAGGTGTGTACTTTTCCTAAACCACCACTAGAGTCATTGCATGTGTGTTCTTTTCCTAAACCACCAGAGTCATTGCATGTGTCTTCTTTTTCTAAACCACCACCAGAGTCATTGAATGTGTGTTCCTATCTTAAACCACCACCAGAGTCATTGTATGTGTGTTCGTTTCCTAAACCACCAGATTCGTTACATGCGTCTTCCTTTCCTAAACCACCACTAGAGTCATTGCATGTGTGTTCCTTTCCTAAACCACCACCAGAGTCATAGCATGTGTCTTCTTTTACTAAATCACATGGATCCACTAGAGCCATTGCATGTATGTTCCTTTCCTAAACCACCACCAGATTCATTGAATGTGTGTTCTTTTCCTAAACCACCAATAGAGTCATTACATGTGTGTTCCTTTCCTAAACCACCACCAGAGTCATTGCATATGTTTCTCTTCCTAAACCACCACCACAGTCATTGCATGTGTGTTATTTTCCTAAACCACCACCAGAGTCATTGCATGTGTCTTCTTTTCCTAAACCACATGGATCCACCAGAGTCATTGCATGTGTCTTCCTTTCCTAAACCACCACCAGAGTCATTTCATATGTGTTCCTTTCCTAAACCACCAGAGTCATTCCATGCGTCTTCTTTTCCTAAACCACATGGATCCAATAGTGTCATTGCATGTGTGATCATTTCTTAAACCACCACCAGAGTCATTGCATGTGTGTTCCTTCCCTAAACCACCACCAGAGTCATTGCATGTGTCTTCTTTCCCTAAACCAGATGGATCCACCAGAGTCATTACATGTGTCTTCCTTTCCTAAACCACCACCAGAGTCATTGCATGTGTGTTCCTTTCCTAAACCACCACCAGAGTCATTTCATTTGTGTTTATTTCCTAAACCACCAACGGAGTCATTGAAGGTGTGTAATTTTCCTAAACCATCACTAGAGTCATTGCATGTGTATTCTTTTCATAAACCACCACCAGAGTCATTGAATGTGTGTTTCTTTATTAAACCACCACCAGAGTCATTGCATGAGTCTTCCTTTCGTAAACCACCACCAGAGTCATTGCATGCGTGTTCCTTTCCTAAACCACCCCTAGAGTCATTGCATGTGTATTCTTTTTCTAAACCACTACCAGAGTCATTGCATGTGTGATCCTTTCCTAAACCACAACCAGAATCATTGAAGGTGTGTTCTTTTCCTAAACCACCACTAGAGTCATGGCATGTGTCTTACTAATTTCCTACATGACCACCAGAGTCATTGCATGTGTCTTCTTTTCCTAAACCGCATGGATCCACTAGTGTCATTGCATGTGTGTTCCTTTCGTAAACCACCACCAGAGTCATTACATGTGTCTTCTTTTCCTAAACCACATGGATCCCCCAGAGTCATTGCATGTGTTCCTTTCTTAAACCACCACCGCGGTCATTGCGTGTGTGTTCCTTTCCTAAACCACCAATAGAGTCATTGCATGTGTCTTCTTTTCCTAAACCACCACCAGAGTCATTGCATGTGTCTTCCATCCCTAAACCTCCAGCAGAGTCATTGCATATGTCTTCTATTCGTAAACCACATGGATCCATGAGTCATTGCATGTGTCTTCCTTTCCTAAACCACCAACAGAGTCATTGCATGTGTGTTCCTTTCCTAAACCATCACCAGAGTCATTTCATGTGTGTTTATTTCCTAAACCGCCACCAGAGTCATTGAATGTGTGTTTCTTGCTTAAACCACCACCAGAATCATTGCATGAGTCTTACTTTCCTAAACCATCACCAGAGCCATTGCATGTGTGTTCCTTTCCTAAACCACCACTAGAGTCATTGCATGTGTCTTCTTTTCCTAAACCACCACCAGAGTCATTGCATGTGTCTTCCTTTCCTAAACCACCACCAGAGTCGTTGGATGTGTGTTCCTTTCTTAAACCACCACCAGATTCATTGCATGTGTGTTGTTTTCCTAAACCACATGGATCCACCAGAGTCATTGCATGTGTGTTTCTTTCCTAAACCACCACCAGAGTCATTGCATGTGTGTTTCTTTCCTAAACCACTACCAGAGTCATTGCATGTGTCTTCCTTTCCTAAACCACCACTAGAGTCATTGCCTGTGTGTTCCTTTCCTAAACCACCACCAGAGTCATTGCATGTGTATTTATTTCCTAAACCACGACAAGAGTCATTAAATGTGTGTTCTTTTCCTAAATCACCAGTAGAGTCATTGCATGTGTGTTCTTTTCCTAAACCACCACCAGAGCCATTGCATTTGTATTCTTTTCATAAAGAACCACCAGAGTCATTGAATGTGTGTTCTTTTCCTAAACCACCTCCAGAGTCATTGCATGTGTATTTATTTCCTAAACCACGACCAGAATCATTAAATGTGTGTTCTTTTCCTAAACCACCACTAGAGTCATTGCATGTGTGTTCTTTTCCTAAACCGCCACCAGAGTTATTAAATGTGTGTTGTTTTCTTAAACCACCACTAGAGTCATTGCATGTGTGTTGTTTTCCTAAACCACCACCAGAGTCATTGCATGTGTCTTCTTTTCCTAAACCACCACCAGAGTCATTGAATGTGTGATTCTTTCTTAAACCACCACCAGAATCATTGCATGAGTCTTCCTTTCCTAAACCACCACCAGAGCCATTGCATGTGTGTTCCTTTCCTAAACCACCACTAGATTCATTGTATGTGTCTTCTTTTCCAAAACCACCGCCAGAGTCATTGCATGTGTGTTGCTTTCCTAAACCACCACCAGAGTCGTTGAACGTGTGTTCCTTTCTTAAACCACCACCAGATTCATTGCATGTGTGTTCTTTTCCTAAACCACATGGATCCACCGGTGTCATTGCATGTGTGATCCTTTCTTAAACCACCACCAGAGTCATTGCATGTGTGTTCCTTCCCTAAACCACAACCAGAGTCATTGCATGTGTCTTCTTTCCCTAAACCACTTGGATCCACTAGAGTCATTGCATGTGTCTTCCTTTCCTAAATCACCACTAGAGTCATTGCATGTGTTCCTTTCAAACCACCACGAGAGTCATTGCATGTGTATTTATTTCCTAAACCACCACCGGAGTCATTGAACGTGTGTACTTTTCCTAAACCACCACTAGAGTCATTGCATGTGTGCTTTTCCTAAACCACCAGTCAATGCATGTGTCTTTTTTTTCTAAACCACCACCAGAGTCATTGAATGTGTGTTCCTGTCTTAAACCACCAACAGAGTCATTGTATGTGTGCTCGTTTCCTAAACCAACACTAGAGTCATTGCATATGTCTTCTTTTCCTAAACCACCACCAGAGCCGTTGCATGTGTCTTCCTTTCCTAAACCACCACTAGAGTCATTGCATGTGTTCCTTTCAAACCACCACTAGAGTCATTGCATGTGTCTTCTTTTCCTAAACCACATGGATCCACCAGTGTCATTGCATGTGTGATCCTTTCTTAAACCACCACTAGAGTCATTGCATGTGTGTTCCTTTCCTAAACCACCTTCAGAGTCAGTGCATGTGTCTTCTTTTCCTAAACCACATTGATCCACCAGAGTCATTGCATGTGTCTTCCTTTCCTAAACCACCACCAGAGTCATTGCACGTGTGTTCCTTTCCAAAACCACCACTAGAGTCATTGCATGTGTCTTCCTTTCCTAAACGACCACCAGAGTCATTGCATGTGTCTTCTTTTCCTAAACCACATGGATCCACCAGTGTCGGTGCATGCGTGTTCCATTTGTAAACCACCTCGAGAGTCATTTCATGTGTGTTCCTTTCCTAAACCACCACTAGAGTCATTGCATGTGTCTTCTTTTCCTAAACCACATGGATCCACCAGAGTCATTGCATGTGTGTTCCTTTCTTAAACCACCACCAGAGACATTACATGTGTGTTCATTTCCTAAACCACCACCGGAGTCATTGCATGTGTGTTCTTTTCCTAAACCACCACCAGAGTCATTGCATGTGTCTTCTTTTCCTAAACCACCAGAGTCATTGTATGTGTCTTCTATTGTTAAACCACATGGATTCACCAGAGTCAGTGCGTGTGTTTTCCATTCCTAAACCACCACCAGAGTCATTGCATGTGTTTTCCTTTCCTAAACCACCAGCAGATTCATTGGATGTGTCTTCTTTTCATAAATCACATGGATCCACCAGAGTCATTGCATGTATGATCCTTTCCTAAACCACCACCAGAGTCATTGAATGTGTGTTATTTTCCTAAACCTCCACTAGAGTCATTGCATGTGTTTCTTTTCCTAAACCACCACCAGAGTCATTGCATGTGTGTTATTTTCCTAAACCACCACTAGAGTGATTGCATGTGTCTTCTTTTCCTAAACCACGTGGATCCACCAGAATCATTGCATGTGTCTTCCTTTTCTAAACCACCACCAGAGTCATTTCATATGTGTTCCTTTCCTAAACCACCAGAGTCATTCCATGCGTCTTCTTTTGCTAAACCACATGGATCCACCAGTGTCATTGCATGTGTGATCCTTTCTTAAACCACCACCAGAGTCATTGCATGTGTGTTCCTTCCCTAAACCACAACCAGAGTCATTGCATGTGTCTTCCTTTCCTAAACCACCAACAGAGTCATTGCATGTGTGTTTCTTTCCTAAACCACCACCAGAGTCATTTCATGTGTGTTTATTTCATAAACCACCACCGGAGTCATTGAAGGTGTGTACTTTTCCTAAACCACCACTAGAGTCATTGCATGTGTGTTCTTTTCCTAAACCACCAGAGTCATTGCATGTGTCTTCTTTTTCTAAACCACCACCAGAGTCATTGAATGTGTGTTCCTGTCTTAAACCACCACCAGAGTCATTGTATGTGTGTTCGTTTCCTAAACCACCAGAGTCGTTGCATGTGTCTTCCTTTCCTAAACCACCACTAGAGTCATTGCATGTGTGTTCCTTTCCTAAACCACCACCAGAGTCATTGCATGTGTCTTCTTTTCCTAAATCACATGGATCCACTAGAGCCATTGCATGTATGTTCCTTTCCTAAACCACCACTAGAGTCATTGAATGTGTGTTCTTTTCCTAATCGACCAATAGAGTCATTACATGTGTGTTCCTTTCCTAAACCACCACCAGAGTCATTGCATGTGTTTCTTTTCCTAAACCACCACCAGAGTCATTGCATGTGTGTTATTTTCCTAAACCACCACCAGAGTCATTGCATGTGTCTTCTTTTCCTAAACCATATGGATCCACCAGAGTCATTGCATGTGTCTTCCTTTCCTAAACCACCACCAGAGTCATTTCATATGTGTTCCTTTCCTAAACCACCAGAGTCATTCCATGCGTCTTCTTTTCCTAAACCACATGGATCCACTAGTGTCATTGCATGTGTGTTCCTTCCCTAAACCACCACCAGATTCATTGCATGTGTCTTCTTTCCCTAAACCAGATGGATCCACCAGAGTCATTACATGTGTCTTCCTTTCCTAAACCACCACCAGAGTCATTGCATGTGTGTTCCTTTCTTAAACCACCACCAGAGTCATTTCATTTGTGTTTATTTCCTAAACCACCAATGGAGTCATTGAAGGTGTGTAATTTTCCCAAACCATCACTAGAGTCATTGCATGTGTATTCTTTTCATAAACCACCACCAGAGTCATTGCATGAGTCTTCCTTTTGTAAACCACCACCAGAGTCATTGCATGTGTGTTCCTTTCCTATACCACCCCTAGAGTCATTGCATGTGTATTATTTTTCTAAACCACTACCAGAGTCATTGCATGTGTGATCCTTTCCTAACCCACAACCAGAGTCATTGAAGGTGTGTTCTTTCCTAAACCACCACTAGAGTCATTGCATCTGTCTTACTTTCCTACATGACCACCAGAGTCATTGCATATGTCTTCTTTTACTAAACCGCATGGATCCACTAGTGTCATTGCATGTGTGTTCGTTTCGTAAACCACCACAAGAGTCATTACATGTGTCTTCTTTTCCTAAACCACATGGATCCCCCATAGTCATTGCATGTGTGTTCCTTTCTTAAACCACCACCGCAGTCATTGCCTTTGTGTTCCTTTCCTAAACCACCAATAGAGTCATTGCATGTGTCTTCTTTTCCTAAACAACCACCAGAGTCATTGCATGTGTCTTCCATCCCTAAACCTCCACCAGAGTCATTACATATGTCTTCTATTCGTAAACCACATGGATCCACGAGTCATTGCGTGTGTCTTCCTTTCCTAAACCACCAACAGAGTCATTTCATTTGTGTTCCTTTCCTAAACCAGATGGATCCACCAGAGTCATTGCATGTGTCTTCCTTTCCTAACCCACCACCAGAGTCATTTCATATGTGTTCCTTTCCTAAACCACCAGAGTCATTCCATGCGTCTTCTTTTCATAAACCACATGGATCCACTAGTGTCATTGCACGTGTGATCCTTTCTTAAACCACCACCAGAGTCATTGCAAGTGTGTTCCTTCCCTGAACCACCACCAGATTCATTGCATGTGTTTTCTTTCCCTAAACCAGATGGATCCACCAGAGTCATTACATGTGTCTTCCTTTCCTAAACCACCACCAGAGTCATTGCATGTGTGTTCCTTTCTTAAACCACCACCAGAGTCATTTCATTTGTGTTTATTTCCTAAACCACCAACGGAGTCATTGAAGGTGTGTAATTTTCCTAAACCATCACTAGAGTCATTGCATGTGTATTCTTTTCATAAACCACCACCAGAGTCATTGCATGAGTCTTCCTTTCCTCAACCACCCCTAGAGTCATTGCATGTGTATTATTTTTCTAAACCACTACCAGAGTCATTGCATGTGTGGTCCTTTCCTAAACCACAACCAGAGTCATTGAAGGTGTGTTCTTTTCCTAAACCACCACTAGACTCATTGCGTCTGTCTTACTTTCCTACATGAACACCAGAGTCATTGCATATGTCTTCTTTTCCTAAACCGCATGGATCCACTAGTGTCATTGCATGTGTGTTCCTTTCGTAAACCACCACCAGAGTCATTACATGTGTCTTCTTTTCCTAATCCACATGGATCCCCTAGAGTCATTGCATGTGTGTTCCTTTCTTAAACCACCACCGCAGTCATTGCGTGTGTGTTCCTTTCCTAAACCACCAATAGAGTCATTGCATGTGTCTTCTTTTCCTAAACCACCACCAGAGTCATTGCATGTGACTTCCATCCCTAAACCTCCACCAGAGTCATTGCATATGTCTTCTATTCGTAAACCACATGGATCCACGAGTCATTGCGTGTGTCTTCCTTTCCTAAACCACCAAGAGAGTCATTGCATGTGTGTTCCTTTCCTAAACTACCAACAGAGTCATTTCATGTGTGTTTATTTCCTAAACCGCCACCAGAGTCATTGAATGTGTGTTTCTTTCTTAAACCACCACCAGAATCATTGCATGAGTCATCCTTTCCTAAACCACCACCAGAGCCATTGCATGTGTGTTCCTTTCCTAAACCACCACTAGAGTCATTGGATGTGTCTTCTTTTCCTAAACCACCACCAGAGTCATTGCATGTGTCTTCCTTTCCTAAACCACCACCAGAGTCGTTGAATGTGTGTTCCTTTCTTAAACCACCATCAGATTCATTGCATGTGTGTTCTTTTCCTAAACAACATGGATCCACCAGAGTCATTGCATGTGTGTTTCTTTCCTAAACCACCACCAGAGTCATTGCATGTGTGTTTCTTTCCTAAACCACTACCAGAGTCATTGCATGTGTCTTCCTTTCCTAAACCACCACCAGAGTCATTCCATGTGTATTTATTTCCTAAACCACGACCAGAGTCATTAAATGTGTGTTCTTTTCCTAAATCACCAGTAGAGTCATTGCATGTGTGTTCTTTTCCTAAACCACCACCAGAGTCATTGCATTTGTATTCTTTTCATGAAGCACCACCAGAGTCATTGAATGTGTGTTCTTTTCCTAAACCACCACCAGAGTCATTGCATGTGTATTTATTTCCTAAACCACGACCAGAGTCATTAAATGTGTGTTCTTTTCCTAAACCACCACTAGAGTCATTGCATGTGTGTTCTTTTCCTAAACCGCCACCAGAGTTATTAAATGTGTGTTGTTTTCTTAAACCACCACTAGAGTCATTGCATGTGTGTTCTTTTCCTAAACCACCACCAGAGTCATTGCATGTGTCTTCTTTTCCTAAACCACCACCAGAGTCATTTCATATGTGTTCCTTTCCTAAACCACCACCAGAATCATTGCATGAGTCTTCCTTTCCTAAACCACCACCAGAGCTATTGCATGTGTGTTCCTTTCGTAAACCACCACTAGAGTCATTGTATGTGTCTTCTTTTCCGAAACCACCGCCAGAGTCATTGCATGTGTGTTGCTTTCCTAAACCACCACCAGAGTCGCTGAACGTGTGTTCCTTTCTTAAACCACCACCAGATTCATTGCATGTGTGTTCTTTTCCTAAACCACATGGATCCACCAGAGTCATTGCATGTGTGTTTCTTTCCTCAACCACCACCAGAGTCATTGCATGTGTCTTCTTTTCCTAAACCACCACTAGAGTCATTGCATGTGTCTTCTTTTCCTAAACCACCAACAGAGTCATTGCATATGTCTTCTACTCGTAAACCACATGGATCCACTAGAGTCATTGTGTGTGTCTTCCTTTCCTAAACCACCACCAGAGACATTGCATGTGTGTTCCTTTCCTAAACCACCACTAGAGTCATTGCATGTGTCTTATTTTCCTAAACCACATGGATCCACCAGAATCATTACATGTATGTTCCTTTCCTAAACCACCACAAGAGTCATTGAATGTGTGTTCTTTTCCTACACCACCACTAGAGTCATTACATGTGTGTTCCTTTCCTAAACCACCACCAGAGTCGTTGCATGTGTCTTCTTTTCCTAAAACACATGGATCCACCAGTGTCCTTGCATGTGTGTTCCTTTCCTAAACCACCACCAGAATCATTTCATGTGTGTTCCTTTCCTAAACCACCACCAGAGTCATTTCATATGTGTTTATTTACTAAACCACCACTAGAGTCATTAAATGTGTGTCTTTTCCTAAACGACCACTAGAGTCATTGCATGTGTGTTCTTTTCCTAAACCACCACCAGAGTCGTTGCATGTGTCTTCCTTTCCTAAACCACCACTAGAGTCATTGCATGTGTGTTCCTTTCAAACCACCACTAGAGTCATTGCATGTGTCTTCTTTTCCTAAACCACATAGATCCACCAGTGTCATTGCATGTGTGATCCTTTCTTAAACCACCACTAGAGTCATTGCACGTGTGTTCCTTTCCTAAACCACCACTAGAGTTAGTGCATGTGTCTTCTTTTCCTAAACCACATTGATCCACCAGAGTCATTGCATATGTCTTCCTTTCATAAACCACCACCAGAGTCATTGCACGTGTGTTCCTTTCCAAACCACCAGTAGAGTCATTGCATGCGTCTTCCTTTCCTAAACGACCACCAGAGTCATTGCATGTGTATTCTTTTCCTAAATCACATGGATCCACCAGAGTCATTGCATTTATGTTCATTTCCTAAACCACCACCAGAGTCATTGAATGTGTGTTCTTTTCCTAAACCACCAATAGAGTCATTACATGTGTGTTACTTTCCTAAACCACATGGATCCACCAGAGTCATTGCATGTGTGTTCCTTTCTTAAACCACCACCAGAGTCATTGCATGTGTGTTCCTTTCCTAAACCACCACCAGAGTGATCGCATGGGTCTTCCTCTCTTAAACCACCACTAGAGTCATTGTATGTGTCTTCTATTCTTAAACCACATGGATCCACCAGAGTCAGTGCGTGTGTATTCCTTTCCTAAACCACCAGCAGAGTCATTGCATGTGTGTTCCTTTCCTAAACCACCAGCATAGTCATTGCATGTGTCTTGTTTTCCTAAATCACATGGATCCACCAGAGTCATTGCATGTATGTTCCTTTCGTAAACCACCACCAGAGTCATTGAATGTATGTTCTTTTCCTAAACCCCCAATAGAGTCATTACATGTGTGTTACTTTCCTAAACCTCCACCAGAGTCATTGCATGTGTTTCTTTTCCTAAACCACCACCAGAGTCATTGCATGTGTGTTATTTTCCTAAACCACCACCAGAGTCATTGCATGTGTCTTCTTTTCCTAAACCACATGGATCCACCAGTGTCATTGCATGTGTGATCCTTTCTTAAACCACCACCAGAGTCATTGCATGTGTGTTCCTTCCCTAAACCACCACCAGAGTCATTGCATGTGTCTTCTTTCCCTAAACTACATGGATCCACCAGAGTCATTGCATGTGTCTTCCTTTCCTAAACCACCACCAGAGTCATTGCATGTGTGTTCCTTTCCCAAACCACCACCAGAGTCATTTCATGTGTGTTTATTTCCTAAACCACCACCGGAGTCATTGAAGGTGTGTACTTTTCCTAAACAACCAGTAGAGTCATTGCATGTGTGTTCTTTTCCTAAACCACCAGAGTCATTGCCTGTGTCTTCTTTTTCTAAACCACCACTAGAGTCATTGAATGTGTGTTCCTGTCTTAAACCACCACCAGTGTCATTGTATGTGTGTTTGCTTCCTAAACCAACACCAGAGTCATTGCATGTGTCTTCTTTTCCTAAACCACCACCAGAGTCGTTGCATGTGTCTTCCTTTCCTAAACCACCACTAGATTCATTGCATGTGTGTTCCTTTCAAACCACCACTAGAGATATTACATGTGTCTTCTTTTCCGAAACCACATGGATCCACCAGTGTCATTGCTTGTGTGATCCTTTCTTAAACCACCACTAGAGTCATTGCATGTGTGTTCCTTTCCTAAACCACCACCAGAGTTAGTGCATGTGTCTTCTTTTCCTAAACCACATTGATCCACCAGAGTCATTCCATGTGTCTTCCTTTCCCAAATCACCACCAGAGGCATTGCACGTGTGTTCCTTTCCAAAACCACCACTAAAGTCATTGCATGTGTCTTCTTTTTCTAAACTACCACCAAAGTCATTGAATTTCTGTTCCTATCTTAAACCACCACCAGAGTCATTGTATGTGTGTTCGTTTCCTAAACCAACACCAGAGTCATTGCATGTGTCTTCTTTTCCTAAACCACCACCAGAGTCGTTGCATGTGTGTTCCTTTCTTAAACCACCACTATAGTCATTGCATGTTGATTTCTTTCAAACCACCACTAGAGATATTGCATGTGTCTTCTTTTCCTAAACCACATGGATCCACCAGTGTCATTGCATGTGTGATCCTTTCTTAAAACCACGACTAGAGTCATTGCATATGTGTTCCTTTCCTAAACCACCACTAGAGTCAGTGCATGTGTCTTCTTTTCCTAAACCACATTGATCCACCAGAGTCATTGCATGTGTCTTACTTTCCTAAACCACCACCAGAGTCATTGCACGTGTGTTCCTTTCCAAAACCACCACTAGAGTCATTGCATGTGTCTTCCTTTACTAAACGACCACCAGAGTCATTGCATGTGTCTTCTTTTCCTAAACCACATGGATCCACCAGTGTCGTTGCATGTGTGTTCGGTTCGTAATCCACCCCGAGAGTCATTTCATATGTGTTCCTTGCCTAAACCACCACCAGAGTCATTGCATGTGTCTTCTTTTCCTAAACCACATGGATCCACCAGAGTCATTGCATGTGTGTTTCTTTCTTAAACCACCACCAGAGTCATTGCATGTGTGTTCCTTTCCTAAACCACCACCAGAGTCATTGCATGGGTCTTCCTTTCTTAAACCACCACTAGAGTCATTGTATGTGTCTTCTATTCTTAAACCACATGGACCCACCAGAGTCAGTGTGTGTGTATTCCTTTCCTAAACCACCAGCAGAGTCATTGCATGTGTGTTCCTTTCCTAAACCACCAGCAGAGTCATTGCATGTGTCTTCTTTTCCTAAATCACATGGATCCACCAGTGTCATCGCATGTGTGTTCCTTTCCTAAACCACCAATAGAGTCATTACATGTGTGTTACTTTCCTAAACCTCCACTAGAGTCATTGCATGTGTTTCTTTTCCTAAACCACCACCAGAGTCATTGCATGTGTGTTATTTTCCTAAACCACCACTAGAGTCATTGCATGTGTCTTCTTTTCCTAAATCACGTGGATCCACCAGAGTCATTGCATGTGTCTTCCTTTTCTAAACCACCACCAGAGTCATTTCATATGTGTTCCTTACCTAAACCACAAGAGTCATTCCATGCGTCTTCTTTTCCTAAACCACATGGACCACCAGTGTCATTGCATGTGTGATCCTTTCTTAAACCACCACCAGAGTCATTGCATGTGTGTTCCTTCCCTAAACAACCAGCAGAGTCATTGCATGTGTCTACTTTCCCTAAACTACATGGATCCACCAGAGTCATTGCATGTGTCTTCCTTTCCTAAACCACCACCAGAGTCATTGCATGTGTGTTCCTTTCCCAAACCACCACCAGAGTCATTTCATGTGTGTTTATTTCCTAAACCACCACCGGAGTCATTGAAGGTGTGTACTTTTCCTAAACAACCAGTAGAGTCATTGCATGTGTGTTCTTTTCCTAAACCACCAGAGTCATTGCACTGTCTTCTTTTTCTAAACCACCACTAGAGTCATTGAATGTGTGTTCCTGTCTTAAACCACCACCAGTGTCATTGTATGTGTGTTTGCTTCCTAAACCAACACCAGAGTCATTGCATGTGTCTTCTTTTCCTAAACCACCACCGTAGTCAAGCATGTGTCTTCCTTTCCTAAACCACCACTAGATTCATTGCATGTGTGTTCCTTTCAAACCACCACTAGAGATATTACATGTGTCTTCTTTTCCGAAACCACATGGATCCACCAGTGTCATTGCTTGTGTGATCCTTTCTTAAACCACCACTAGAGTCATTGCATGTGTGTTCCTTTCCTAAACCACCACCAGAGTTAGTGCATGTGTCTTCTTTTCCTAAACCACATTGATCCACCAGAGTCATTGCATGTGTCTTCCTTTCCCAAAACACCACCAGAGTCATTGCACGTGTGTTCCTTTCCAAAACCACCACTAAAGTCATTGCATGTGTCTTCTTTTTCTAAACTACCACCAGAGTCATTGAATTTCTGTTCCTATCTTAAACCACCACCAGAGTCATTGTATGTGTGTTCGTTTCCTAAACCAACACCAGAGTCATTGCATGTGTCTTCTTTTCCTAAACCACCACCAGAGTCGTTGCATGTGTGTTCCTTTCTTAAACCACCACTATAGTCATTGCATGTTGATTTCTTTCAAACCACCACTAGAGATATTGCATGTGTCTTCTTTTCCTAAACCACATGGATCCACCAGTGTCATTGCATGTGTGATCCTTTCTTAAAACCACGACTAGAGTCATTGCATATGTGTTCCTTTCCTAAACCACCACTAGAGTCAGTGCATGTGTCTTCTTTTCCTAAACCACATTGATCCACCAGAGTCATTGCATGTGTCTTACTTTCCTAAACCACCACCAGAGTCATTGCACGTGTGTTCCTTTCAAAAACCACCACTAGAGTCATTGCATGTGTCTTCCTTTACTAAACGACCACCAGAGTCATTGCATGTGTCTTCTTTTCCTAAACCACATGGATCCACCAGTGTCGTTGCATGTGTGTTCCGTTCGTAAACCACCCCGAGAGTCATTTCATATGTGTTCCTTGCCTAAACCACCACCAGAGTCATTGCATGTGTCTTCTTTTCCTAAACCACATGGATCCACCAGAGTCATTGCATGAGTGTTTCTTTCTTAAACCACCACCAGAGTCATTGCATGTGTGTTCCTTTCCTAAACCACCACCAGAGTCATTGCATGGGTCTTCCTTTCTTAAACCACCACTAGAGTCATTGTATGTGTCTTCTATTCTTAAACCACATGGACCCACCAGAGTCAGTGCGTGTGTATTCCTTTCCTAAACCACCAGCAGAGTCATTGCATGTGTGTTCCTTTCCTAAACCACCAGCAGAGTCATTGCATGTGTCTTCTTTTCCTAAATCACATGGATCCACCAGTGTAATCGCATGTGTGTTCCTTTCCTAAACCAGCAATAGAGTCATTACATGTGTGTTACTTTCCTAAACCTCCACTAGAGTCATTGCATGTGTTTCTTTTCCTAAACCACCACCAGAGTCATTGCATGTGTGTTATTTTCCTAAACCACCACTAGAGTCATTGCATGTGTCTTCTTTTCCTAAATCACGTGGATCCACCAGAGTCATTGCATGTGTCTTCCTTTTCTAAACCACCACCAGAGTCATTTCATATGTGTTCCTTTCCTAAACCACAAGAGTCATTCCATGCGTCTTCTTTTCCTAAACCACATGGACCACCAGTGTCATTGCATGTGTGATCCTTTCTTAAACCACCACCAGAGTCATTGCATGTGTGTTCCTTCCCTAAACAACCAGCAGAGTCATTGCATGTGTCTACTTTCCCTAAACTACATGGATCCAACAGAGTCATTGCATGTGTATTCCTTTCCTAAACCACCACCAGAGTCATTGCATGTGTGTTCCTTTCCCAAACCACCACCAGAGTCATTTCATGTGTGTTTATTTCCTAAACCACCACCGGAGTCATTGAAGGTGTGTTCTTTTCCTAAATAACCAGTAGAGTCATTGCATGTGTGTTCTTTTCCTAAACCACCAGAGTCATTGCCTGTGTCTTCTTTTTCTAAACCACCACTAGAGTCATTGAATGTGTGTTCCTGTCTTAAACCACCACCAGTGTCATTGTATGTGTGTTTGCTTCCTAAACCAACACCAGAGTCATTGGATGTGTCTTCTTTTCCTAAACCACCACCAGAGTCGTTGCATGTGTCTTCCTTTCCTAAACCACCACTAGATTCATTGCATGTGTGTTCCTTTCAAACCACCACTAGAGATATTACATGTGTCTTCTTTTCCGAAACCACATGGATCCACCAGTGTCATTGCATGTGTGATCCTTTCTTAAACCACCACTAGAGTCATTGCATGTGTGTTCCTTTCCTAAACCACCACCAGAGTGAGTGCATGTGTCTTCTTTTCCTAAACCACATTGATCCACCAGAGTCATTGCATGTGTCTTCCTTTCCCAAATCACCACCAGAGTCATTGCACGTGTGTTCCTTTCCAAAACCACCACTAAAGTCATTGCATGTGTCTTCTTTTTCTAAACTACCACCAGAGTCATTGCATGTGTCTTCTTTTCCTAAATCACATGGATCCACGAGAGTCATTGCATGTATGTTCATTTCCTAAACCACCACCAGAGTCATTGAATGTGTATTCTTTTCCTAAACCACCAATAGAGTCATTACATGTGTGTTACTTTCCTAAACCTCCACCAGAGTCATTGCATGTGTTTCTTTTTCTAAACCACCACCAGAGTCATTGCATGTGTGTTATTTTCCTAAACTACGACCAGAGTCATTGCATGTGTCTTCTTTTCCTAAACCACGTGGATCCACTAGAGTCATTGCATGTGTCTTCCTTTTCTAAACCACCACCAGAGTCATTTCATATGTGTTCCTTTCCTAAACCACCAGAGTCATTCCATGCGTCTTCTTTTCCTAAACCACATGGATCCACCAGTGTCATTGCATGTGTGATCCTTTCTTAAACCACCCCAGAGTCATTGCATGTGTGTTCCTTCTCTAAACCACAACCAGAGTCATTGCATGTGTCTTCTTTCCCTAAACCACTTGGATCCACTAGAGTCATTGCATGTGTCTTCTTTCCCTAAACCAGATGGATCCACCAGAGTCATTACATGTGTCTTCCTTTCCTAAACCACCACCAGAGTCATTGCATGTGTGTTCCTTTCCTAAACCACCACCAGAGTCATTTCATTTGTGTTTATTTCCTAAACCACCAACGGAGTCATTGAAGGTGTGTAATTTTCCTAAACCATCACTAGAGTCATTGCATGTGTATTCTTTTCATAAACCACCACCAGAGTCATTGAATGTGTGTTTCTTTATTAAACCACCACCAGAGTCATTGCATGAGTCTTCCTTTCGTAAACCACCACCAGAGTCATTGCATGTGTGTTCCTTTCCTAAACCACCCCTAGAGTCATTGCATGTGTATTCTTTTTCTAAACCACTACCAGAGTCATTGCATGTGTGATCCTTTCCTAAACCACAACCAGAGTCATTGAAGGTGTGTTCTTTTCCTAAACCACCACTAGAGTCATGGCATGTGTCTTACTAATTTCCTACATGACCACCAGAGTCATTGCATGTGTCTTCCACATGGATCCACTAGTGTCATTGCATGTGTGTTCCTTTCGTAAACCACCACCAGAGTCATTACATGTGTCTTCTTTTCCTAAACCACATGGATCCCCCAGAGTCATTGCATGTGTTCCATTCTTAAACCACCACCGCGGTCATTGCGTGTGTGTTCCTTTCCTAAACCACCAATAGAGTCATTGCATGTGTCTTCTTTTCCTAAACCACCACCAGAGTCATTGCATGTGTCTTCCATCCCTAAACCTCCAGCAGAGTCATTGCATATGTCTTCTATTCGTAAACCACATGGATCCATGAGTCATTGCATGTGTCTTCCTTTCCTAAACCACCAACAGAGTCATTACATGTGTGTTCCTTTCCTAAACCATCACCAGAGTCATTTCATGTGTGTTTATTTCCTAAACCGCCACCAGAGTCATTGAATGTGTGTTTCTTTCTTAAACCACCACCAGAATCATTGCATGAGTCTTCCTTTCCTAAACCATCACCAGAGCCATTGCATGTGTGTTCCTTTCCTAAACCACCACTAGAGTCATTGCATGTGTCTTCTTTTCCTAAACCACCACCAGAGTCATTGCATGTGTCTTCCTTTCCTAAACCACCACCAGAGTCGTTGGATGTGTGTTCCTTTCTTAAACCACCACCAAATTCATTGCATGTGTGTTGTTTTCCTAAACCACATGGATCCACCAGAGTCATTGCATGTGTGTTTCTTTCCTAAACCACCACCAGAGTCATTGCATGTGTGTTTCTTTCCTAAACCACTACCAGAGTCATTGCATGTGTCTTCCTTTCCTAAACCACCACTAGAGTCATTGCCTGTGTGTTTCTTTCCTAAACCACCACCAGAGTCATTGCATGTGTATTTATTTCCTAAACCACGACCAGAGTCATTAAATGTGTGTTCTTTTCCTAAATCACCAGTAGAGTCATTGCATGTGTGTTCTTTTCCTAAACCACCACCAGAGCCATTGCATTTGTATTCTTTTCATAAAGCACCACCAGAGTCATTGAATGTGTGTTCTTTTCCTAAACCACCTCCAGAGTCATTGCATGTGTATTTATTTCCTAAACCACGACCAGAATCATTAAATGTGTGTTCTTTTCCTAAACCACCACTAGAGTCATTGCATGTGTGTTCTTTTCCTAAACCGCCACCAGAGTTATTAAATGTGTGTTGTTTTCTTAAACCACCACTAGAGTCATTGCATGTGTGTTGTTTTCCTAAACCACCACCAGAGTCATTGCATGTGTCTTCTTTTCCTAAACCACCACCAGAGTCATTGAATATGTGATTCTTTCTTAAACCACCACCAGAATCATTGCATGAGTCTTCCTTTCCTAAACCACCACCAGAGCCATTGCATGTGTGTTCCTTTCCTAAACCACCACTAGAGTCATTGTATGTGTCTTCTTTTCCAAAACCACCGCCAGAGTCATTGCATGTGTGTTGCTTTCCTAAACCACCACCAGAGTCGTTGAACGTGTGTTCCTTTCTTAAACCACCACCAGATTCATTGCATGTGTGTTCTTTTCCTAAACCACATGGATCCACCGGTGTCATTGCATGTGTGATCCTTTCTTAAACCACCACCAGAGTCATTGCATGTGTGTTCCTTCCCTAAACCACAACCAGAGTCATTGCATGTGTCTTCTTTCCCTAAACCACTTGGTTCCACTAGAGTCATTGCATGTGTCTTCCTTTCCTAAATCACCACTAGAGTCATTGCATGTGTGTTCCTTTCCTAAACCACCACCAGAGTCATTTCATGTGTGTTTATTTCCTAAACCACCACCGGAGTCATTGAAGGTGTGTACTTTTCCTAAACAACCACTAGAGTCATTGCATGTGTTTGCTTTTCCTAAACCACCAGAGTCAATGCATGTGTCTTTTTTTTCTAAACCACCACCAGAGTCATTGAATGTGTGTTCCTGTCTTAAACCACCAACAGAGTCATTGTATGTGTGCTCGTTTCCTAAACCAACACTAGAGTCATTGCATGTGTCTTCTTTTCCTAAACCACCACCAGAGCCGTTGCATGTGTCTTCCTTTCCTAAACCACCACTAGAGTCATTGCATGTGTTCCTTTCAAACCACCACTAGAGTCATTGCATGTGTCTTCTTTTCCTAAACCACATGGATCCACCAGTGTCATTGCATGTGTGATCCTTTCTTAAACCACCACTAGAGTCATTGCATGTGTGTTCCTTTCCTAAACCACCTTCAGAGTCAGTGCATGTGTCTTCTTTTCCTAAACCACATTGATCCATCAGAGTCATTGCATGTGTCTTGCTTTCCTAAACCACCACCAGAGTCATTGCACGTGTGTTCCTTTCCAAAACCACCACTAGAGTCATTGCATGTGTCTTCCTTTCCTAAACGACCACCAGAGTCATTGCATGTGTCTTCTTTTCCTAAACCACATGGATCCACCAGTGTCGGTGCATGCGTGTTCCATTTGTAAACCACCTCGAGAGTCATTTCATGTGTGTTCCTTTCCTAAACCACCACTAGAGTCATTGCATGTGTCTTCTTTTCCTAAACCACATGGATCACCAGAGTCATTGCATGTGTGTTCCTTTCTTAAACAACCACCAGAGTCATTACATGTGTGTTCATTTCCTAAACCACCACCGGAGTCATTGCATGTGTGTTCTTTTCCTAAACCACCACCGGAGTCATTGAAGGTGTGTACTTTTCCTAAACAACCACTAGAGTCATTGCATGTGTGTGCTTTTCCTAAACCACCAGAGTCAATGCATGTGTCTTTTTTTCTAAACCACCACCAGAGTCATTGAATGTGTGTTCCTGTCTTAAACCACCAACAGAGTCATTGTATGTGTGCTCGTTTCCTAAACCAACACTAGAGTCATTGCATGTGTCTTCTTTTCCTAAACCACCACCAGAGCCGTTGCATGTGTCTTCCTTTCCTAAACCACCACTAGAGTCATTGCATGTGTTCCTTTCAAACCACCACTAGAGTCATTGCATGTGTCTTCTTTTCCTAAACCACATGGATCCACCTGTGTCATTGCATGTGTGATCCTTTCTTAAACCACCACTAGAGTCATTGCATGTGTGTTCCTTTCCTAAACCACCTTCAGAGTCAGTGCATGTGTCTTCTTTTCCTAAACCACATTGATCCACCAGAGTCATTGCATGTGTCTTCCTTTCCTAAACCACCACCAGAGTCATTGCACGTGTGTTACTTTCCAAAACCACCACTAGAGTCATTGCATGTGTCTTCCTTTCCTAAACGACCACCAGAGTCATTGCATGTGTCTTCTTTTCCTAAACCACATGGATCCACCAGTGTCGGTGCATGCGTGTTCCGTTTGTAAACCACCTCGAGAGTCATTTCATGTGTGTTCCTTTCCTAAACCACAACTAGAGTCATTGCATGTGTCTTCTTTTCCTAAACCACATGGATCCACCAGAGTCATTGCATGTGTGTTCCTTTCTTAAACCACCACCAGAGTCATTGCATGTGTGTTCATTTCCTAAACCACCACCGGAGTCATTGCATGTGTGTTCTTTTCCTAAACCACCACCACAGTCATTGCATGTGTCTTCTTTTCCTAAACCACCAGAGTCATTGTATGTGTCTTCTATTGTTAAACCACATGGATTCACCAGAGTCAGTGCGTGTGTCTTCAATTCCTAAACCACCACCAGAGTCATTGCATGTGTTTTCCTTTCCTAAACCACCAGCAGATTCATTGGATGTGTCTTCTTTTCATAAATCACATGGACCCACCAGAGTCATTGAATGTATGATCCTTTCCTAAACCACCACCAGAGTCATTGAATGTGTGTTATTTTCCTAAACCTCCACTAGAGTCATTGCATGTGTTTCTTTTCCTAAACCACCACCAGAGTCATTGCATGTGTGTTATTTTCCTAAACCACCACTAGAGTGATTGCATGTGTCTTCTTTTCCTAAACCACGTGGATCCACCAGAATCATTGCATGTGTCTTCCTTTTCTAAACCACCACCAGAGTCATTTCATATGTGTTCCTTTCCTAAACCACCAGAGTCATTCCATGCGTCTTCTTTTGCTAAACCACATGGATCCACCAGTGTCATTGCATGTGTGATCCTTTCTTAAACCACCACCAGAGTCATTGCATGTGTGTTCCTTCCCTAAACCACAACCAGAGTCATTGCATGTGTCTTCCTTTCCTAAACCACCAACAGAGTCATTGCATGTGTGTTTCTTTCCTAAACCACCACCAGAGTCATTTCATGTGTGTTTATTTCATAAACCACCACCGGAGTCATTGAAGGTGTGTACTTTTCCTAAACCACCACTAGAGTCATTGCATGTGTGTTCTTTTCCTAAACCACCAGAGTCATTGCATGTGTCTTCTTTTTCTAAACCACCACCAGAGTCATTGAATGTGTGTTCCTGTCTTAAACCACCACACGAGTCATTGTTGGTGTGTTCGCTTTCCTAAACCACCAGTCGTTGCATGCGTGTTCCTTTCCTAAACCACCACTAGAGTCATTGCATGTGTGTTCCTTTCCTAAACCACCACCAGAGTCATTGCATGTGTCTTCTTTTCCTAAATCACATGGATCCACTAGAGCCATTGCATGTATGTTCCTTTCCTAAACCACCACCAGAGTCATTGAATGTGTGTTCTTTTCCTAATCAACCAATAGAGTCATTACATGTGTGTTCCTTTCCTAAACCACCACCAGAGTCATTGCATGTGTTTCTTTTCCTAAACCACCACCAGAGTCATTGCATGTGTGCTATTTTCCTAAACCACCACCAGAGTCATTGCATGTGTCTTCTTTTCCTAAACCACATGGATCCACCAGAGTCATTGCATGTGTCTTCCTTTCCTAAACCACCACCAGAGTCATTTCATATGTGTTCCTTTCCTAAACCACCAGAGTCATTCCATGCGTCTTCTTTTCCTAAACCACATGGATCCACTAGTGTCATTGCATGTGTGTTCCTTCCCTAAACCACCACCAGATTCATTGCATGTGTCTTCTTTCCCTAAACCAGATGGATCCACCAGAGTCATTACATGTGTCTTCCTTTCCTAAACCACCACCAGAGTCATTGCATGTGTGTTCCTTTCTTAAACCACCACCAGAGTCATTTCATTTGTGTTTATTTCCTAAACCACCAACGGAGTCATTGAAGGTGTGTAATTTTCCCAAACCATTACTAGAGTCATTGCATGTGTATTCTTTTCATAAACCACCACCAGAGTCATTGCATGAGTCTTCCTTTTGTAAACCACCACCAGAGTCATTGCATGTGTGTTCCTTTCCTATACCACCCCTAGAGTCATTGCATGTGTATTATTTTTCTAAACCACTACCAGAGTCATTGCATGTGTGATCCTTTCCTAACCCACAACCAGAGTCATTGAAGGTGTGTTCTTTTCCTAAACCACCACTAGATTCATTGCATCTGTCTTACTTTCCTACATGACCACCAGAGTCATTGCATATGTCTTCTTTTACTAAACCGCATGGATCCACTAGTGTCATTGCATGTGTGTTCGTTTCGTAAACCACCACAAGAGTCATTACATGTGTCTTCTTTTCCTAAACCACATGGATCCCCCATAGTCATTGCATGTGTGTTCCTTTCTTAAACCACCACTGCAGTCATTGCGTGTGTGTTCCTTTCCTAAACCACCAATAGAGTCATTGCATGTGTCTTCTTTTCCTAAACCACCACCAGAGTCATTGCATGTGTCTTCCATCCCTAAACCTCCACCAGAGTCATTGCATATGTCTTCTATTCGTAAACCACATGGATCCACGAGTCATTGCGTGTGTCTTCCTTTCCTAAACCACCAACAGAGTCATTGCATGTGTGTTCCTTTCCTAAACCAGATGGATCCACCAGAGTCATTGCATGTGTCTTCCTTTCCTAAGCCACCACCAGAGTCATTTCATATGTGTTCCTTTCCTAAACCACCAGAGTCATTCCATGCGTCTTCTTTTCATAAACCACATGGATCCACTAGTGTCATTGCACGTGTGATCCTTTCTTAAACCACCACCAGAGTCATTGCATGTGTGTTCCTTCCCTGAACCACCACCAGATTCATTGCATGTGTTTTCTTTCCCTAAACCAGATGGATCCACCAGAGTCATTACATGTGTCTTCCTTTCCTAAACCACCACCAGAGTCATTTCATGTGTGTTCCTTTCTTAAACCACCACCAGAGTCATTTATTTGTGTTTATTTCCTAAACCACCAACGGAGTCATTGAAGGTGTGTAATTTTCCTAAACCATCACTAGAGACATTGCATGTGTATTCTTTTCATAAACCACCACCAGAGTCATTGCATGAGTCTTCCTTTCCTCAACCACCCCTAGAGTCATTGCATGTGTATTATTTTCTAAACCACTACCAGAGTCATTGCATGTGTGGTCCTTTCCTAAACCACAACCAGAGTCATTGAAGGTGTGTTCTTTTCCTAAACCACCACTAGACTCATTGCGTCTGTCTTACTTTCCTACATGAACACCAGAGTCATT
This sequence comes from Avena insularis, assembly GCA_023614405.1. Taxonomy (NCBI): domain Eukaryota; kingdom Viridiplantae; phylum Streptophyta; class Magnoliopsida; order Poales; family Poaceae; genus Avena; species Avena insularis. Next base: position 425,233 of record JAJUPC010000139.1, on the reverse strand, counting down.
GCATATGTCTTCTTTTCCTAAACTGCATGGATCCACTAGTGTCATTGCATGTGTGTTCCTTTCGTAAACCACCACCAGAGTCATTACATGTGTATTCTTTTCCTAAACCACATGGATCCCATAGAGTCATTGCATGTGTGTTCCTTTCTTAAACCACCACCGCAGTCATTGCGTGTGTGTTCCTTTCCTAAACCACCAATAGAGTCATTGCATGTGTCTTCTTTTCCTAAACCACCACCAGAGTCATTGCATGTGACTTCCATCCCTAAACCTCCACCAGAGTCATTGCATATGTCTTCTATTCGTAAACCACATGGATCCACGAGTCATTGCGTGTGTCTTCCTTTCCTAAACCACCAACAGAGTCATTGCATGTGTGTTCCTTTCCTAAACTACCAACAGAGTCATTTCATGTGTGTTTATTTCCTAAACCGCCACCAGAGTCATTGAATGTGTGTTTCTTTCTTAAACCACCACCAGAATCATTGCATGAGTCATCCTTTCCTAAACCACCACCAGAGCCATTGCATGTGTGTTCCTTTCCTAAACCACCACTAGAGTCATTGGATGTGTCTTCTTTTCCTAAACCACCACCAGAGTCATTGCATGTGTCTTCCTTTCCTAAACCACCACCAGAGTCGTTGAATGTGTGTTCCTTTCTTAAACCACCATCAGATTCATTGCATGTGTGTTCTTTTCCTAAACAACATGGATCCACCAGAGTCATTGCATGTGTGTTTCTTTCCTAAACCACCACTAGAGTCATTGCCTATGTGTTCCTTTCTTAAACCACCACCAGAGTCGTTCCATGTGTATTTATTTCCTAAACCACGACCAGAGTCATTAAATGTGTGTTCTTTTCCTAAATCACCAGTAGAGTTATTGCATGTGTGTTCTTTTCCTAAACCACCACCAGAGTCATTGCATTTGTATTCTTTTCATGAAGCACCACCAGAGTCATTGAATGTGTGTCCTTTTCCTAAACCACCACCAGAGTCATTGCATGTGTATTTATTTCCTAAACCACGACCAGAGTCATTAAATGTGTGTTCTTTTCCTAAACCACCACTAGAGTCATTGCATGTGTGTTCTTTTCCTAAACCGCCACCAGAGTTATTAAATGTGTGTTGTTTTCTTAAACCACCACTAGAGTCATTGCATGTGTGTTCTTTTCCTAAACCACCACCAGAGTCATTGCATGTGTCTTCTTTTCCTAAACCACCACCAGAGTCATTTCATATGTGTTCCTTTCCTAAACCACCACCAGAATCATTGCATGAGTCTTCCTTTCCTAAACCACCACCAGAGCTATTGCATGTGTGTTCCTTTCGTAAACCACCACTAGAGTCATTGTATGTGTCTTCTTTTCCGAAACCACCGCCAGAGTCATTGCATGTGTTGCTTTCCTAAACCACCACCAGAGTCGCTGAACGTGTGTTCCTTTCTTAAACCACCACCAGATTCATTGCATGTGTGTTCTTTTCCTAAACCACATGGATCCACCAGAGTCATTGCATGTGTGTTTCTTTCCTCAACCACCACCAGAGTCATTGCATGTGTCTTCTTTTCCTAAACCACCACTAGAGTCATTGCATGTGTCTTCTTTTCCTAAACCACCAACAGAGTCATTGCATATGTCTTCTACTCAAAACCACATGGATCCACTAGAGTCATTGTGTGTGTCTTCCTTTCCTAAACCACCACCAGAGACATTGCATGTGTGTTCCTTTCCTAAACCACCACTAGAGTCATTGCATGTGTCTTATTTTCCTAAACCACATGGATCCACCAGAATCATTACATGTATGTTCCTTTCCTAAACCACCACAAGAGTCATTGAATGTGTGTTCTTTTCCTACACCACCACTAGAGTCATTACATGTGTGTTCCTTTCCTAAACCACCACCAGAGTCGTTGCATGTGTCTTCTTTTCCTAAAACACATGGATCCACCAGTGTCATTGCATGTGTGTTCCTTTCCTAAACCACCACCAGAATTATTTCATGTGTGTTCCTTTCCTAAACCACCACCAGAGTCATTTCATATGTGTTTATTTACTAAACCACCACTAGAGTCATTAAATGTGTGTCTTTTCCTAAACGACCACTAGAGTCATTGCATGTGTGTTCTTTTCCTAAACCACCACCAGAGTCATTCCATGTGTGTTCCTTTTCCTAAACCACCACTAGAGTCATTGCATGTTTCTTCTTTTTATAAACCACCACCAGAGTCATTGCATGTGTGTTCCTTTCCTAAACCACCACCAGAGTCATTGAATGTGTGTTCTTTTCCTAAACCAACACTAGAGTCATCAGACGTGTCCCTTTTCCTAAACCACCGCCAGAGTCATTGCATGTGTCTTCTTTTCCTACTACACCACCAGAGTCATTGAATGTGTGTTCCTTTCTTAAAACACCACCAGAGTCCTTGCATGTGTGTTCTTTTCCTAAACCACATGGATCCACCAGAGTCCTTGCATGTGTGTTTCCTTCCTAAACCACCACAAGAGTTATTGCATGTGTGTTTCTTTCCTAAACCACCACCAGAGTCATTGCATGTGTGTTTCTTTCCTAAACCACCACCAGAGTCATTGCATGTGCCTTCCTTTCCTAAACCACCACCATAGTCATTGCATGTGTGTTCCTTTCCTAAACCACCACTATAATCATTGCATGTGTATTTATTTCCAAAACCACCAAACGAGTCATTAAATGTGTGTTCTTTTTCTAAACCACCACTAGAGTTATTGCATGTGTGTTCTTTTCCTAAACCACCACCAGAGTCATTGCATGTGTCTTCTTTTCATAAACCACCACTAGAGTCATTGAATGTGTGTTTCTTTCTTAAACCACCACCAGGGTCATTGCATGAGTCTTCCTTGCCTAAACTACCACCAGAGTCATTGCATGTGTGTTCCTTTCGTAAACCACCACTAGAGTCATTACATGTGTGTTCTTTTCCTTAACCACCACCAGAGTCATTGCATGTGTCTTCCTTTCCTAAACCATCACTAGAGTAATTGCATGTGTGTTCCTTTCCAAACCACCACTAGAGTCATTGTATGTGTCTACTTTTCTAAAACCACATGGATCCACCAGTGTCATTGCATGTGTGTTCCTTTCCTAATGCACCACTAGAGTCATTGAATGTGTGTTCTTTTCCTAATCCGCCACCAGAGTTATTAAATGTGTGTTGTTTTCTTAAACCACCACTAGAGTCATTGCATGTGTGTTCTTTTCCTAAACCACCACCAGAGTCATTGCATGTGTCTTCTTTTCCTAAACCACCACCAGAGTCATTTCATATGTGTTCATTTCCTAAACCACCACCAGAATCATTGCATGAGTCTTCCTTTCCTAAACCACCACCAGAGCTATTGCATGTGTGTTCCTTTCGTAAACCACCACTAGAGTCATTGTATGTGTCTTCTTTTCCGAAACCACCGCCAGAGTCATTGCATGTGTGTTGCTTTCCTAAACCATCACCAGAGTCTTTGAACGTGTGTTCCTTTCTTAAACCACCACCAGATTCATTGCATGTGTGTTCTTTTCCTAAACCACATGGATCCACCAGAGTCATTGCATGTGTGTTTCTTTCCTCAACCACCACCAGAGTCATTGCATGTGTCTTCTTTTCCTAAACCACCACTAGAGTCATTGCATGTGTCTTCTTTTCCTAAACCACCAACAGAGTCATTGCATATGTCTTCTACTCGTAAACCACATGGATCCACTAGAGTCATTGTGTGTGTCTTCCTTTCCTAAACCACCACGAGAGACATTGCATGTGTGTTCCTTTCCTAAACCACCACTAGAGTCATTGCATGTGTCTTATTTTCCTAAAACACATGGATCCACCAGAATCATTACATGTATGTTCCTTTCCTAAACCACCACAAGAGTCATTGAATGTGTGTTCTTTTCCTACACCACCACTAGAGTCATTACATGTGTGTTCCTTTCCTAAACCACCACCAGAGTCGTTGCATGTGTCTTCTTTTCCTAAAACACATGGATCCACCAGTGTCATTGCATGTGTGTTCCTTTCCTAAACCACCACCAGAATAATTTCATGTGTGTTCCTTTCCTAAATCACCATCAGAGTCATTTCATATGTGTTTATTTCCTAAACCACCACTAGAGTCATTAAATGTGTGTCTTTTCCTAAACGACCACTAGAGTCATTGCATGTGTGTTCTTTTCCTAAACCACCACCAGAGTCATTCCATGTGTGTTACTTTTCCTAAACCACCACTAGAGTCATTGCATGTTTCTTCTTTTCATAAACCACCACCAGAGTCATTGCATGTGTGTTCCTTTCCTAAACCACCACCAGAGTCATTGAATGTGTGTTCTTTTCCTAAACCACCACTAGAGTCATTGCACGTGTGTCCTTTTCCTAAACCACCGCCAGAGTCATTGCATGTGTCTTCTTTTCCTACTACACCACCAGAGTCATTGAATGTGTGTTCCTTTCTTAAAACACCACCAGAGTCCTTGCATGTGTGTTCTTTTCCAAAACCACATGGATCCACCAGAGTCCTTCCATGTGTGTTTCTTTCCTAAACCACCACAAGAGTCATTGCATGTGTGTTTCTTTCCTAAACCACCACCAGAGTCATTGCATGTGTGTTTCTTTCCTAAACCACCACCAGAGTCATTGCATGTGCCTTCCTTTCCTAAACCACCACCATAGTCATTGCATGTGTGTTCCTTTCCAAACCACCACTAGAGTCATTGCATGTGTCTACTTTTCTAAAACCACATGGATCCACCAGTGTCATTGCATGTGTGTTCCTTTCCTAATGCACCACTAGAGTCATTGAATGTGTGTTCTTTTCCTAAACAACCACTAGAGTCATTGCATGTGTGTTCCTTTCCTAAACCACCACCATAGTCATTGCATGTGTTTATTTTCCTAAACCACCACCAGAGTCATTGCATGTGTGTTCCTTTCCTAAACCACCACCAGAGTCATCGCATGTGTCTTATTTTCCTGAACCACATGGATCCACCAGAGTCATTGCATGTGTCTTCCTATCCTAAACCACCACTAGAGTCATTACATGTGTGTTCCTTTCCAAACCACCACTAAAGTCATTGCATGTGTCTTCTTTTCTTAAACCACATGGATCCACCAGTGTCATTGCATGTGTGTTCCTTTCCTAATCCACCACTAGAGTCATTGAATGTGTGTTCTTTTCCTAAACCACCACTAGAGTCATTGCATGTGTGTTCCTTCCCTAAACCACCACCACAGTCATTGCATGTGTGTCTTTTCCTAAACCACCACCATAGTCATTGCATGTGTCTTCCTTTCCTAAACCACCACCAGAGTCATTTCATGTGTGTTCCTTTCCTAAACCACCACAAAAGTCATTTGATGTGTCTTCTTTTCCTAAACCACCACCGGAGTCATTGAAGGTGTGTACTTTTCCTAAACCACCACTAGAGTCATTGCATGTGTGTTCTTTTCCTAAACCACCAGAGTCATTGCATGTGTCTTCTTTTTTTCTAAACCACCAACAGAGTCATTGAATGTGTGTTCCTGTCTTAAACCACCACCAGAGTCATTGTATGTGTGTTCGTTTCCTAAACCACCAGAGTCGTTGCATGTGTCTTCTTTTCCTAAATCACATGGATCCACTAGAGCCATTGCATGTATGTTCCTTTCCTAAACCACCACCAGAGTCATTGAATGTGTGTTCTTTTCCTAATCGACCAATAGAGTCATTACATGTGTGTTCCTTTCCTAAACCACCACCAGAGTCATTGCATGTGTTTCTTTTCCTAAACCACCACCAGAGTCATTGCATGTGTGTTATTTTCCTAAACCACCACCAGAGTCATTGCATGTGTCTTCTTTTCCTAAACCACATGGATCCACCAGAGTCATTGCATGTGTCTTCCTTTCCTAAACCACCACCAGAGTCATTTCATATGTGTTCCTTTCCTAAACCACCAGAGTCATTCCATGCGTCTTCTTTTCCTAAACCACATGGATCCACTAGTGTCATTGCATGTGTGTTCCTTCCCTAAACCACCACCAGATTCATTGCATGTGTATTCTTTCCCTAAACCAGATGGAACCAACAGAGTCATTACATGTGTCTTCCTTTCCTAAACCACCACCAGAGTCATTGCATGTGTGTTCCTTTCTTAAACCACCACCAGAGTCATTTCATTTGTGTTTATTTCCTAAACCACCAACGGAGTCATTGAAGGTGTGTAATTTTCCCAAACCATCACTAGAGTCATTGCATGTGTATTCTTTTCATAAACCACCACCAGAGTCATTGCATGAGTCTTCATTTTGTAAACCACCACCAGAGTCATTGCATGTGTGTTCCTTTCCTATACCACCCCTAGAGTCATTGCATGTGTATTATTTTTCTAAACCACTACCAGAGTCATTGCATGTGTGATCCTTTCCTAAAACACAACCAGAGTCATTGAAGGTGTGTTCTTTTCCTAAACCACCACTAGAGTCATTGCATCTGTCTTACTTTCCTACATGACCACCAGAGTCATTGCATATGTCTTCTTTTACTAAACCGCATGGATCCACTAGTGTCATTGCATGTGTGTTCGTTTCGTAAACCACCACAAGAGTCATTACATGTGTCTTCTTTTCCTAAACCACATGGATCACCCATAGTCATTGCATGTGTGTTCCTTTCTTAAACCACCACCGCAGTCATTGCGTGTGTGTTCCTTTCCTAAACCACCAATAGAGTCATTGCATGTGTCTTCTTTTCCTAAACCACCACCAGAGTCATTGCATGTGTCTTCCATCCCTAAACCTCCACCAGAGTCATTGCATATGTCTTCTATTCGTAAACCACATGGATCCACGAGTCATTGCGTGTGTCTTCCTTTCCTAAACCACCAACAGAGTCATTGCATGTGTGTTCCTTTCCTAAACCAGATGGATCCACCAGAGTCATTGCATGTGTCTTCCTTTCCTAAGCCACCACCAGAGTCATTTCATATGTGTTCCTTTCCTAAACCACCAGAGTCATTCCATGCGTCTTCTTTTCATAAACCACATGGATCCACTAGTGTCATTGCACGTGTGATCCTTTCTTAAACCACCACCAGAGTCATTGCATGTGTGTTCCTTCCCTGAACCACCACCAGATTCATTGCATGTGTTTTCTTTCCCTAAACCAGATGGATCCACCAGAGTCATTACATGTGTCTTCCTTTCCTAAACCACCACCAGAGTCATTGCATGTGTGTTCCTTTCTTAAACCACCACCAGAGTCATTTCATTTGTGTTTATTTCCTAAACCACCAACGGAGTCATTGAAGGTGTGTAATTTTCCTAAACCATCACTAGAGTCATTGCATGTGTATTCTTTTCATAAACCACCACCAGAGTCATTGCATGAGTCTTCCTTTCCTCAACCACCCCTAGAGTCATTGCATGTGTATTATTTTTCTAAACCACTACCAAAGTCATTGCATGTGTGGTCCTTTCCTAAACCACAACCAGAGTCATTGAAGGTGTGTTCTTTTCCTAAACCACCACTAGACTCATTGCATCTGTCTTACTTTCCTACATGACCACCAGAGTCATTGCATATGTCTTCTTTTCCTAAACCGCATGGATCCACTAGTGTCATTACATGTGTGTTCCTTTCGTAAACCACCACCAGAGTCATTACATGTGTCTTCTTTTCCTAAACCACATGGATCCCCTAGAGTCATTGCATGTGTGTTCCTTTCTTAAACCACCACTGCAGTCATTGCGTGTGTGTTCCTTTCCTAAACCACCAATAGAGTCATTGCATGTGTCTTCTTTTCCTAAACCACCACCAGAGTCATTGCATGTGACTTCCATCCCTAAACCTCCACCAGAGTCATTGCATATGTCTTCTATTCATAAACCACATGGATCCACGAGTCATTGCGTGTGTCTTCCTTTCCTAAACCACCAACAGAGTCATTGCATGTGTGTTCCTTTCCTAAACTACCAACAGAGTCATTTCATGTGTGTTTATTTCCTAAACCGCCACCAGAGTCATTGAATGTGTGTTTATTTCTTAAACCACCACCAGAATCATTGCATGAGTCATCCTTTCCTAAACCACCACCAGAGCCATTGCATGTGTGTTCCTTTCCTAAACCACCACTAGAGTCATTGGATGTGTCTTCTTTTCCTAAACCACCACCAGAGTCATTGCATGTGTCTTCCTTTCCTAAACCACCACCAGAGTCGTTGAATGTGTGTTCCTTTCTTAAACCACCATCAGATTCATTGCATGTGTGTTCTTTTCCTAAACCACATGGATCCACCAGAGTCATTGCATGTGTGTTTCTTTCCTAAACCACCACCAGAGTCATTGCATGTGTGTTTCTTTCCTAAACCACTACCAAAGTCATTGCATGTGTCTTCCTTTCCTAAACCACCACTAGAGTCATTGCCTATGTGTTCCTTTCCTAAACCACATCCAGAGTCATTCCATGTGTATTTATTTCCTAAACCACGACCAGAGTCATTAAATGTGTGTTCTTTTCCTAAATCACCAGTAGAGTCATTGCATCTGTGTTCTTTTCCTAAACGACCACCAGAGTCATTGCATTTGTATTCTTTTCATGAAGCACCACCAGAGTCATTGAATGTGTGTTCTTTTCCTAAACCACCACCAGAGTCATTGCATGTGTATTTATTTCCTAAACCACGACCAGAGTCATTAAATGTGTGTTCTTTTCCTAAACCACCACTAGAGTCATTGCATGTGTGTTCTTTTCCTAAACCGCCACCAGAGTTATTAAATGTGTGTTGTTTTCTTAAACCACCACTAGAGTCATTGCATGTGTGTTCTTTTCCTAAACCACCACCAGAGTCATTGCATGTGTCTCCTTTTCCTAAACCACCACCAGAGTCATTTCATATGTGTTCCTTTCCTAAACCACCACCAGAATCATTGCATGAGTCTTCCTTTCCTAAACCACCACCAGAGCTATTGCATGTGTGTTCTTTTCCTAAACCACATGGATCCACCAGAGTCATTGCATGTGTGTTTCTTTCCTCAACCACCACCAGAGTCATTGCATGTGTCTTCTTTTCCTAAACCACCACTAGAGTCATTGCATGTGTCTTCTTTTCCTAAACCACCAACAGAGTCATTGCATATGTCTTCTACTCGTAAACCACATGGATCCACTAGAGTCATTGTGTGTGTCTTCCTTTCCTAAACCACCACCAGAGACATTGCATGTGTGTTCCTTTCCTAAACCACCACTAGAGTCATTGCATGTGTCTTATTTTCCTAAACCACATGGATCCACCAGAATCATTACATGTATGTTCCTTTCCTAAACCACCACAAGAGTCATTGAATGTGTGTTCTTTTCCTACACCACCACTAGAGTCATTACATGTGTGTTCCTTTCCTAAACCACCACCAGAGTCGTTGCATGTGTCTTCTTTTCCTAAAACACATGGATCCACCAGTGTCATTGCATGTGTGTTCCTTTCCTAAACCACCACCAGAATCATTTCATGTGTGTTCCTTTCCTAAATCACCACCAGAGTCATTTCATATGTGTTTATTTCCTAAACCATCACTAGAGTCATTAAATGTGTGTCTTTTCCTAAACGACCACTAGAGTCATTGCATGTGTGTTCTTTTCCTAAACCACCACCAGAGTCATTCCATGTGTGTTCCTTTTCCTAAACCGCCACTAGAGTCATTGCATGTTTCTTCTTTTCATAAACCACCACCAGAGTCATTGCATGTGTGTTCCTTTCCTAAACCACCACCAGAGTCATTGAATGTGTGTTCCTTTCCTAAACCACCACTAGAGTCATTGCACGTGTGTCCTTTTCCTAAACCACCGCCAGAGTCATTGCATGTGTCTTCTTTTCCTACTACACCACCAGAGTCATTGAATGTGTGTTCCTTTCTTAAAACACCACCAGAGTCCTTGCATGTGTGTTCTTTTCCTAAACCACATGGATCCACCAGAGTCCTTGCATGTGTGTTTCTTTCCTAAACCACCTCAAGAGTCATTGCATGTGTGTTTCTTTCCTAAACCACCACCAGAGTCATTGCATGTGTTTCATTCCTAAACCACTACCAGAGTCATTGAATTGTTTTTTTTTTCCTAAACCACGACCAGAGTCATTTAATTTGTGTTCTTTTCCTAAACCACCACTAGAGTCATTGCATGTGTGTTCTTTTCCTAAACCGCCACCAGAGTTATTAAATGTGTGTTGTTTTCTTAAACCACCACTAGAGTCATTGCATGTGTGTTCTTTTCCTAAACCACCACCAGAGTCATTGCATGTGTCTTCTTTTCCTAAACCACCACCAGAGTCATTTCATATGTGTTCCTTTCCTAAACCACCACCAGAATCATTGCATGAGTCTTCCTTTCCTAAACCACCACCAGAGCTATTGCATGTGTGTTCCTTTCAGAACCACCACTAGAGTCATTGTATGTGTCTTCTTTTCCAAACCACCGCCAGAGTCATGGCATGTGTTGCTTTCCTAAACCACCACCAGAGTCGTTGAACGTGTGTTCCTTTCTTAAACCACCACCAGATTCATTGCATGTGTGTTCTTTTCCTAAACCACATGGATCCACCAGAGTCATTGCATGTGTGTTTCTTTCCTCAACCACCACCAGAGTCATTGCATGTGTCTTCTTTTCCTAAACCACCACTAGAGTCATTGCATGTGTCTTCTTTTCCTAAACCACCAACAGAGTCATTGCATATGTCTTCTACTCGTAAACCACATGGATCCACTAGAGTCATTGTGTGTGTCTTCCTTTCCTAAACCACCACCAGAGACATTGCATGTGTGTTCCTTTCCTAAACCACCACTAGAGTCATTGCATGTGTCTTATTTTCCTAAACCACATGGATCCACCAGAATCATTACATGTATGTTCCTTTCCTAAACCACCACAAGAGTCATTGAATGTGTGTTCTTTTCCTACACCACCACTAGAGTCATTACATGTGTGTTCCTTTCCTAAACCACCACCAGAGTCGTTGCATGTGTGTTCTTTTCCTAAAACACATGGATCCACAGTGTCATTGCATGTGTGTTCCTTTCCTAAACCACCAGAATCATTTCATGTGTGTTCCTTTCCTAAACCACCACCAGAGTCATTTCATATGTGTTTATTTCCTAAACCACCACTAGAGTCATTAAATGTGTGTCTTTTCCTAAACGACCACTAGAGTCATTGCATGTGTGTTCTTTTCCTAAACCACCACCAGAGTCATTCCATGTGTGTTCCTTTTCCTAAACCACCACTAGAGTCATTGCATGTTTCTTCTTTTCATAAACCACCACCAGAGTCATTGCATGTGTGTTCCTTTCCTAAACCACCACCAGAGTCATTGAATGTGTGTTCCTTTCCTAAACCACCACTAGAGTCATTGCACGTGTGTCCTTTTCCTAAACCACCGCCAGAGTCATTGCATGTGTCTTCTTTTCCTACTACACCACCAGAGTCATTGAATGTGTGTTCCTTTCTTAAAACACCACCAGAGTCCTTGCATGTGTGTTCTTTTCCTAAACCACATGGATCCACCAGAGTCCTTGCATGTGTGTTTCTTTCCTAAACCACCTCAAGAGTCATTGCATGTGTGTTTCTTTCCTAAACCACCACCAGAGTCATTGCATGTGTGTTTCTTTCCTAAACCACCACCAGAGTCATTGCATGTGTATTTATTTCCTAAACCACGACCAGAGTCATTAAATTAGTGTTCTTTTCCTAAACCACCACTAGAGTCATTGCATGTGTGTTCTTTTCCTAAACCGCCACCAGAGTTATTAAATGTGTGTTGTTTTCTTAAACCACCACTAGAGTCATTGCATGTGTGTTCTTTTCCTAAACCACCACCAGAGTCATTGCATGTGTCTTCTTTTCCTAAACCACCACCAGAGTCATTTCATATGTGTTCCTTTCCTAAACCACCACCAGAATCATTGCATGAGTCTTCCTTTCCTAAACCACCACCAGAGCTATTGCATGTGTGTTCCTTTCGTAAACCACCACTAGAGTCATTGTATGTGTCTTCTTTTCCGAAACCACCGCCAGAGTCATTGCATGTGTGTTGCTTTCCTAAACCACCACCAGAGTCGTTGAACGTGTGTTCCTTTCTTAAACCACCACCAGATTCATTGCATGTGTGTTCTTTTCCTAAACCACATGGATCCACCAGAGTCATTGCATGTGTTTCTTTCCTCAACCACCAGAGTCATTGCATGTGTCTTCTTTTCCTAAACCACCACTAGAGTCATTGCATGTGTCTTCTTTTCCTAAACCACCAACAGAGTCATTGCATATGTCTTCTACTCGTAAACCACATGGATCCACTAGAGTCATTGTGTGTGTCTTCCTTTCCTAAACCACCACCAGAGACATTGCATGTGTGTTCCTTTCCTAAACCACCACTAGAGTCATTGCATGTGTCTTATTTTCCTAAACCACATGGATCCACCAGAATCATTACATGTATGTTCCTTTCCTAAACCACCACAAGAGTCATTGAATGTGTGTTCTTTTCCTACACCACCACTAGAGTCATTACATGTGTGTTCCTTTCCTAAACCACCACCAGAGTCGTTGCATGTGTCTTCTTTTCCTAAAACACATGGATCCACCAGTGTCATTGCATGTGTGTTCCTTTCCTAAACCACCACCAGAATCATTTCATGTGTGTTCCTTTCCTAAACCACCACCAGAGTCATTTCATATGTGTTTATTTCCTAAACCACCACTAGAGTCATTAAATGTGTGTCTTTTCCTAAACGACCACTAGAGTCATTGAATGTGTGTTCTTTTGCTAAACCACCACCAGAGTCATTCCATGTGTGTTCCTTTTCCTAAACCACCACTAGAGTCATTGCATGTTTCTTCTTTTCATAAACCACCACCAGAGTCATTGCAAGTGTGTTCCTTTCCTAATCCACCACCAGAGTCATTGAATGTGTGTTCTTTTCCTAAACCGCCACCAGAGTCATTGCACGTGTGTCCTTTTCCTAAACCACTGCCAGAGTCATTGCATGTGTCTTCTTTTCCTACTACACCACCAGAGTCATTGAATGTGTGTTCCTTTCTTAAAACACCACCAGAGTCCTTGCATGTGTGTTCTTTTCCTAAACCACATGGATCCACCAGAGTCCTTGCATGTGTGTTTCTTTCCTAAACCACCACAAGAGTCATTGCATGTGTGTTTCTTTCCTAAACCACCACGAGAGTCATTGCATGTGTGTTTCTTTCCTAAACCACCACCAGAGTCATTGCATGTGCCTTCCTTTCCTAAACCACCACCATAGTCATTGCATGTGTGTTCCTTTCCAAAACCACCACTATAATCATTGCATGTGTATTTATTTCCAAAACCACCAAAAGAGTCATTAAATGTGTGTTCTTTTTCTAAATCACCACTAGAGTTATTGCATGTGTGTTCTTTTCCTAAACCACCACCAGAGTCATTGCATGTGTCTTCTTTTCATAAACCACCACTAGAGTCATTGAATGTGTGTTTCTTTCTTAAACCACCACCAGGGTCATTGCATGAGTCTTCCTTGCCTAAACTACCACCAGAGTCATTGCATGTGTGTTCCTTTCATAAACCACCACTAGAGTCATTACATGTGTGTTCTTTTCCTTAACCACCACCAGAGTCATTGCATGTGTCTTCCTTTCCTAAACCATCACTAGAGTCATTGCATGTGTGTTCCTTTCCAAACCACCACTAGAGTCATTGCATGTGTCTACTTTTCTAAAACCACATGGATCCACCAGTGTCATTGCATGTGTGTTCCTTTCCTAATGCACCACTAGAGTCATTGAATGTGTGTTCTTTTCCTAAACCACCACTAGAGTCATTGCATGTGTGTTCCTTTCCTAAACCACCACCATAGTCATTGCATGTGTTTATTTTCCTAAACCACCACCAGAGTCATTGCATGTGTGTTCCTTTCCTAAACCACCACCAGAGTCATCGCATGTGTCTTCTTTTCCTAAACCACATGGATCCACCAGAGTCATTGCATGTGTCTTCCTATCCTAAACCACCACTAGAGTCATTACATGTGTGTTCCTTTCCAAACCACCACTAAAGTCATTGCATGTGTCTTCTTTTCTTAAACCACATGGATCCACCAGTGTCATTGCATGTGTGTTCCTTTCCTAATCCACCACTAGAGTCATTGAATGTGTGTTCTTTTCCTAAACCACCACTAGAGTCATTGCATGTGTGTTCCTTCCCTAAACCACCACCACAGTCATTGCATGTGTGTCTTTTCCTAAACCACCACCAGAGTCATTGCATGTGTGTTCCTTTCCTAAACCACCACCAGAGTCATCGCATGTGTCTTCTTTTCCTAAACCACATGGATCCACCATAGTCATTGCATGTGTCTTCCTTTCCTAAACCACCACCAGAGTCATTTCATGTGTGTTCCTTTCCTAAACCACCACAAAAGTCATTTCATGTGTCTTCTTTTCCTAAATCACATGGATCCACCAGTGTTATTGCATGTGTGTTCCGTTCTTAAACCACCACCAGAGTCACTACATGTGTGTTCCTTTCCTAAACCACCACTAGAGTCATCGCATGTGTCTTCTTTCCCTAAACCACATGGATCCATGAGAGTCATTGCATGTGTCTTCCTTTGCTAAACCACCACCAGATTCATTGCATGTGTGTTATTTTCCTAAACCACATGGATCCACCAGAGTCATTGCATGTGTGTTTCTTTCCTCAACCACCACCAGAGTCATTGCATGTGTCTTCTTTTCCTAAACCACCACTAGAGTCATTGCATGTGTCTTCTTTTCCTAAACCACCAACAGAGTCATTGCATATGTCTTCTACTCGTAAACCACATGGATCCACTAGAGTCTTTGCGTGTGTCTTCCTTTCCTAAACCACCACCAGAGACATTACATGTGTGTTCCTTTCCTAAACCACCACTAGAGTCATTGCATGTGTCTTATTTTCCTAAACCACATGGATCCACCAGAATCATTACATGTATGTTCCTTTCCTAAACCACCACAAGAGTCATTGAATGTGTGTTCTTTTCCTACACCTCCACTAGAGTCATTACATGTGTGTTCCTTTCCTAAACCACCACCAGAGTCATTGCATGTGTCTACTTTTCCTAAAACACATGGATCCACCAGTGTCATTGCATGTGTGTTCCTTTCCTAAACCACCACCAGAATCATTTCATGTGTGTTCCTTTCCTAAACCACCACCAGAGTCATTTCATATGTGTTTATTTCCTAAACCACCACCAGAGTCATTAAATGTGTGTTCTTTTCCTAAACGACCACTAGAGTCATTGCATGTGTGTTCTTTTCCTAAACCACCACCAGAGTCATTCCATGTGTGTTCCTTTTCCTAAACCACCACTAGAGTCATTGCATGTTTCTTCTTTTTATAAACCACCACCAGAGTCATTGCATGTGTGTTCCTTTCCTAAACCACCACCAGAGTCATTGAATGTGTGTTCTTTTCCTAAACCACCGCTAGAGTCATTGCACGTGTGTCCTTTTCCTAAACCACCGCCAGAGTCATTGCATGTGTCTTCTTTTCCTACTACACCACCAGAGTCATTGAATGTGTGTTCCTTTCCTAAACCACCACCAGAGTCATTGCATGTGTCTTCTTTTCCTAAAACACATGGATCCACCAGTGTCATTGCATGTGTGTTCCTTTCCTAAACCACCACCAGAATCATTTCATGTGTGTTCCTTTCCTAAACCACCACCAGAGTCATTTCATATGTGTTTATTTCCTAAACCACCACCAGAGTCATTAAATGTGTGTTCTTTTCCTAAACGACCACTAGAGTCATTGCATGTGTGTTCTTTTCCTAAACCACCACCAGAGTCATTCCATGTGTGTTCCTTTTCCTAAACCACCACTAGAGTCATTGCATGTTTCTTCTTTTTATAAACCACCACCAGAGTCATTGCATGTGTGTTCCTTTCCTAAACCACCACCAGAGTCATTGAATGTGTGTTCTTTTCCTAAACCACCGCTAGAGTCATTGCACGTGTGTCCTTTTCCTAAACCACCGCCAGAGTCATTGCATGTGTCTTCTTTTCCTACTACACCACCAGAGTCATTGAATGTGTGTTCCTTTCTTAAAACACCACCAGAGTCCTTGCATGTGTGTTCTTTTCCTAAACCACATGGATCCACCAGAGTCCTTGCATGTGTGTTTCTTTCCTAAACCACCACAAGAGTCATTGCATGTGTGTTTCTTTCCTAAACCACCACCAGAGTCATTGCATGTGTGTTTCTTTCCTAAACCACCACCAGAGTCATTGCATGTGCCTTCCTTTCCTAAACCACCACCATAGTCATTGCATGTGTGTTCCTTTCCTAAACCACCACTATAATCATTGCATGTGTATTTATTTCCAAAACCACCAAAAGAGTCATTAAATGTGTGTTCTTTTTCTAAACCACCACTAGAGTTATTGCATGTGTGTTCTTTTCCTAAACCACCACCAGAGTCATTGCATGTGTCTTCTTTTCATAAACCACCACTAGAGTCATTGAATGTGTGTTTCTTTCTTAAACCACCACCAGGGTCATTGCATGAGTCTTCCTTGCCTAAACTACCACCAGAGTCATTGCATGTGTGTTCCTTTCATAAACCACCACTAGAGTCATTACATGTGTGTTCTTTTCCTTAACCACCACCAGAGTCATTGCATGTGTCTTCCTTTCCTAAACCATCACTAGAGTCATTGCATGTGTGTTCCTTTCCAAACCACCACTAGAGTCATTGCATGTGTCTACTTTTCTAAAACCACATGGATCCACCAGTGTCATTGCATGTGTGTTCCTTTCCTAATGCACCACTAGAGTCATTGAATGTGTGTTCTTTTCCTAAACCACCACTAGAGTCATTGCATGTGTGTTCCTTTCCTAAACCACCACCATAGTCATTGCATGTGTTTATTTTCCTAAACCACCACCAGAGTCATTGCATGTGTGTTCCTTTCCTAAACCACCACCAGAGTCATCGCATGTGTCTTCTTTTCCTAAACCACATGGATCCACCAGAGTCATTGCATGTGTCTTCCTTTCCTAAACCACCACTAGAGTCATTACATGTGTGTTCCTTTCCAAACCACCACTAAAGTCATTGCATGTGTCTTCTTTTCTTAAACCACATGGATCCACCAGTGTCATTGCATGTGTGTTCCTTTCCTAATCCACCACTAGAGTCATTGAATGTGTGTTCTTTTCCTAAACCACCACTAGAGTCATTGCATGTGTGTTCCTTCCCTAAACCACCACCACAGTCATTGCATGTGTGTCTTTTCCTAAACCACCACCAGAGTCATTGCATGTGTGTTCCTTTCCTAAACCACCACCAGAGTCATCGCATGTGTCTTCTTTTCCTAAACCACATGGATCCACCATAGTCATTGCATGTGTCTTCCTTTCCTACACCACCACCAGAGTCATTTCATGTGTGTTCCTTTCCTAAACCACCACAAGAGTCATTTCATGTGTCTTCTTTTCCTAAACCACATGGATCCACCAGTGTCATTGCATGTGTGTTCCGTTCTTAAACCACCACCAGAGTCACTGCATGTGTGTTCCTTTCCTAAACCACCACTAGAGTCATTGCATGTGTCTTCTTTCCCTAAACCACATGGATCCATGAGAGTCATTGCATGTGTCTTCCTTTGCTAAACCACCACCAAAGTCATTGCATGTGTGTTCCTTTTCTAAACCACCACTAGAGTCATTGCATGTGTGTTTATTTCCAAAACCACCACCAGAGTCATTAAATGTGTCCTCTTTCCTAAACCACCACTAGAGTCATTGCATGTGTGTTCTTTTACTAAACCACCACACTACAAGAATCTGGACGATCAATGATGATCATATATCGTCATGGATGAGGGCCAAAACGTCGTAGATGGCCATCCGTGATGAGTTCTGCAACGAAAAAATAGGTCACAGACCTCACGTCATAATTCATTGCACAACGTTTTTCCTGTCTGAAAACGTCACGCCCGATCATGACATTCATGTATTTTCGTCGCGGCGAACTGGACCGGCCCAGCCCAGGCCCGGTCGCTCATGACGTTTTTATTTCGTCACGGTCAATGCCACGTGCCAGACGGCACTGCGGGTGGCCGTCAATGACGTTTGGTGACGTCATGTTCGTCGTCTACGACCTCATCGCGTTCCTGACGTTTTTCTCTGTCATGGCTTGATTCTGTTGTCTCCATGTCCGTGACATCACCCAACCCGTTCATGACACCATATATCCCGTTTATGACGTACACATGCCATGAAAAATTTTGTTTGTCGCCCGCTTTCGACGCCATGCTGACATGTGGACGGTTGGCACGGACACGCCTGCGCCAATCGGATGAGGCCACGTGGGCAAGCCCACAGAACGCCATGTTGACAAATCAAAATGGACACGTATCACCTACCAACGATGAATTTTTTGCGATGACGTCATTATTCGCCGAGACGTTTCTGTTTCGTCTAGATAGTTGGCCAATGAAAGGCGGCCACATCGGCGTTTAGCTGTGATGGAAATGTTTCGTCAAGAAAAACTGAGACGATTTCGTTTTCGTCGCGGATGCGGGATGGTGTCACCGTGAGATCAGGGGGCCATTTGTGCACGTAAATTTCTACTAGCCCTAATCGTTTGTGACACATTTCACACCACATGCATCAAATAATAGAATTTGACAATGAATTTCAGGACAAGTTTCTACATAGATTTCCACCACAGTTTCTGAGCCAAATGCCTCACAAGCTTCCACAGCCAAAAATGTTCCACAGCAGTTTATGAGCCAAAACCCTCACAAGTTTCCCTGCCCAAAAGACTCACAAGTTTCCACACCAGTTAACTTTCCTAGGCCCAAGAACTCACAAGTGTCAACCACGAGTTCACTTACCTTGCGACAGCTGAAGCTGCTGATGCTTCTGCTAAGTCATCTGAGACAACACTTGCTGAAGTAAGTCGTTTGTATGGTTTTGTTTATCCTGCATCTCTTCTTGCTTCTTCTGCATTTCTCTCATGTCTTTAGCATACTGCAGCCTCTTTGCCTCGGCAGCTTCTTTCGCTCTCTGCAATTCCTCTATGGTACATCGCAGTTTGTCACTCCCTGCTCTCTCAGCCAAAAGTTCCGCTTCAAGGCCAGACCTACTTCGTCTTGATGTACTTGGATGGAGGCTGATTTTCTTTAGGAACGTTGTCTTTCTGTTGTCCAACGAGAGTGCAAAGTGCACATCCTCAGTGGAAGAAAGTGGTTCTTCCCCCTGGACATCTGGAGCCATCTTCTTTTCCATGATTTCCTACAGTATTAGGAATAGAAGCGAACCTTAGAAAAATAGCAAGCAAACTACAATCATATCGTATACAATTTAGAGATGAAGATAGCATTGAATTTTACGAAGATGAAAAGTATTCAAGAGGACTTACAATTGCTTTCTTCACATTCGGAGTGAAGCCATTTCTCGGTCTGCAATGCATCTTTTTGAAGAGTTCGAAGGCATTGTCCTCACCGTTGCACACAACCTCATAGATACGAGAACCTGTGGTAGCAGGGTACAAGACTTTGCTCCTGTTGATCTTGTTTATTACACAAGTACTCTACCAAGCAAAAACCATATAGTATAAGAGGCAGTTCCAATCAAACAATTCAAACACATGTAGTAATAGTAAAAGAGTAAACGAAAAGTGACATGTTTCCTAGGGTCAGACCAAGTATCAACAAGCTTGCACCACTTCTCGTCGGTCATGTGTTTCACTTCATCAGGACATTTCCTTGTAACTTGGTTCAGAGGGTAGGGATCAAAATACTTCTTCTTCAGAATATGCCGCTGATTCCTTGCATGCCTCATAAATTGATTTGCGCAAGCATTCCGCGTGTGGGTGTTATTTGTGTCCATGGCAAACTTTTGCTAAAAATAAAACATGGAGCATCAACATTTGCATGAACAGAGAAATGGGAAGGTAAAGGACAGCTAAGTCACAGAACATACAGAAACTTTTCCTATGAAGTCTGATTGGACATCAACCCTATGCTTGTACTCTTTCCAGTGGGGTAAGATGGGCATGCTAGTCCTTACTGTGACTGCACACTCACTAGCAAACCTGGCAGCAACACCCGGCTCGTCTGGTCTAGTTCTTCCTGGAAGAACATTAAGTGAAAGCCTTCCTCCTTTGGACAACTTGTCAAGCCTCGTCCCCATGTTTTCCCCCTCACCACTAGAGCTTGACCAGTATGTGGAATTATATCTTCAGAATTCTATGTTTTAGCGTCTTCAGAACAAGGTGCATCAAAGTCTTGAGACATCTGGTAGCCATCATCATCTACAGGAATTCAATGTGCTGATTTAGTGTTCCACAATATTATGATGGGATTAAATGGATTATAAGTGAGGAAGCAGTCGGTTTAATGCATTACCATGTTGAGACCAGTCACTGCAGTCTTGCCACGGTACTTCATGACTAGGATCAGATTCCCCATATTCGGTAGCTGACTCATCGTATTGGGTAGCTGACCCTTGACCCTCAAATGGGGTACCAGAGTCCTCGCCGTCGGCAGGTGAACACAGATGTTGGGTAGCTGACGTAGCGCCTTGGGTACCTAACCCATCGGTTTTGGATGGTGCATGGTCGCTTCGGCGAGGTGCCCGCAGACAGCTGGGAGGTGGTTCTAGATTTGGAGTGGTAGAAAGTCACAATTGGGGGATACCCGTGGGAAAAAGGATGCAGACTTCGTCACCTGGGAAGGTCACTTCTTGATTTGTGGAGGTGGCAGGTTGGCTTTGGGAGGTGCCAGAGGATGGCAGGATGTGGGTTGGGGTTCCACACCTTGGGTAAGTGGCTGCTATCTTTAGGGAGGTGGCTGCTGGCTTTGGGGATGTGGCTACTAGCTTTGAGGGGGTGGCTGCTGGCTTTGGGGGGTGGCTGCTGGCTTTGGGGGGGTGGCTGCTGGATTTGGGTGGGTGGATGCTGGCTTTGGGGGGTGGCTGGCTCTGGGAAGGTGCCAAACGGCATACCAGCGGGTCGGAGGGAGTGGGCAGGTCACCTTGGGCATAGTGCTGCCCATGTTGGACAGCTGCCAGCTCGCCTTGGGCAGCTGGTTGCTTGCCTTGGGTTGCTGCCTTCTTGGCTTGGGTGGGTGGTAGATTGACGGCAGCTGGCTTCTCGCCTTGGTGGGCATCAGGAACTGCAACTTGAGCCACTTGGCCGGCATCAGGAACTGCAGCTTTGACCACTTGGCCGGCATTAGAAACTGCAGCTTTAGCCAGTTGGTCGGCATTAGGAACTGCAGCTTTGGCCACTTAGTCGGCATCGGGAACTGAATGTTTAGCTACTTGCCGGGCATCAGGAATTGCAGATTTGGCCACTAGGTTTGCATCACGAACTGCATCATCGGTGACCAGTAGGGGAAAATGAAGTGCAGCTCTAGCCACCTTCAGGGCATTAGGAAGTGTGGCTTTGGCAGTTTGCCTGGCATTAGGAAGTTCGGCCTTGGTCATTTGCCAGGCATCAGGTAGTTCGGCTTTGGCAATCTTCTGTGTTGCACTCTGAGTTTCTTGTGCATGGGTCGCAGGACTTGCCGCCTTTGGTGTCCGATGTGTGGAACCTGTAGGTGGAAGTCCTGCATGGGTCGCAGGACTTGCCGCCTTCGCGTGTCTCTCATTTTCTGTGTCTGGAGATAGTACTGATGCCACAACACGCTTGCGAGATGATCCACCACTAGGAGCCATTCTTTTCCTGGGAGTTGTCTTCTTGAATTTTCTCGGCTTAAGCTACACATTTTACATGTAATAGTAAATTGGGGAAAATAAAGAGGAACAAAACATATGGCAAAAAGAGTAAGCAAACAATTCCACACAAGATGATTTGGCAGCACCTTAATTGTGGAGAAATCATGACAAGATGGTGAGCTAGTAGGTAAGGGGACTACCTGCAGCCCAGTCTCCTCGGTTACTAGTGTTTCATCACCTGATATGTCACCTTAACTGATATCCCTCCTCGGGATCATACCGAGGTCCAGAGGGATCACTGTTACTCTTTTTAGGGGAGAATATAGTTGGGGATGCAACATCACTGGCTACGAACCTAGTACCAAGTCATCGCATCCATCGACTCTTTCTCATGATGGTTTTCATCTGACTTTCTTCCATCGGTAGTATTTGTGGTTCTAGCATGAATAAAGAATTCCAATTAATCTAGAAATATAAAACTGGGTGCGATACCAACCTATGTTATATAGTACTCACCATTTAACAGGTCGCCATGAGCAATTTAAACAAAAAGATCATAGGCTGCCAAACTAATGAAACACACGGGAAACTATAACCTGGTCTACAGCCTTCCTTTTTTCTACTTCTAGGGGTCTGTGGGGTCTGTGGGGGGGGGGGTACACTTGGCGATCCAACAACATATGCTAAGAACCTAAGTGCATGTACAATGCAAGACACTTGGAGAAGTGCTTAGCGAAATAGACCGGCTTTTGGTTAAGCAATGGTGCTTATTTATTGGCACCTCTCAAATATAAATAAGCATTGTTTCTTATGAAAAAGCTAGGATTATTTTTCTAAGCAACACCCCAAGCACATTCCACTGTACATATGTGTTTCTAACATGTATATGGAACTCCAAATATGGCTCAATATATAACATATGGGGTGGAACAGTCCGCTATGACCAATTCATACTCTGATCATAAGACATACTACAAAACAGCAAAATGAATGCAACATGGATTGCATGATAGTCCTACTATGGGTGGCCTAGCTGGTATTATACACTAGTATCATACATATAATACTAGTGTGTACAAACTTCCCACTATGACCAACCTAAATGATGGTGTCTATGTTATAAGACTTATGACACTGCTCACTATGGAGATAATATTAAGACCAGTCATAGTGGGGAGTAACATAGCCTGGTAACATGCTATGTTACTCCCCACTATGACCAGACTTAGTATTATACACTGCAATAATAAGCAGGGCAGGACGATTAAACATAAGCAGTACAAGCATCTACCGTGCAATTAAGTAGGCAATTAAGAAACATATAACATATGGTGCTCATTTTCCTATAGTAAACCATCATGTAAAACAATAAACTATGAACTACTTATACAATGAACATAAGACATATCACGAAACAGCCAAAGTAATTCAATAAACAAGATAATGTAACCTTTATCACACGCAAACTGATCATAAGCCTAATAGTTTACAAGATGGGCAATTCACCATTTGGTTGCAATAATAAGGAGGTTGGGACAATTAAACATGAGCAGTATATGCATCTATATATTGCCACTGAATAGGAAAGTAGGCGGAATATAACATATGTTGTTGATTGTCCAATAGTAATCACAAGTGTAAAATATTCCACGGTGAATAATTTTTATTTATACTCTCATCATAGGACGTGTTATGAAAAGCATTTATCTGCAACAAACAATATAACCAAACAACAGAAAACCAAGGTAAGTGTTTCCTTGCCTTCAGGCTGTGGGGCCTTCTTCTTACTGCTATTCCTGGCAGAACGCTTAAATCGTGGCATCGAGGCTTGTCAGCGGACCATGGTAGCAGAGTATGTGGAGGAGATTCATGGCGAGTAGGCATACCTTGTCGACAGCGATGTGGCAGACGGTGATGACTAGGTGGACGGCGAGTAGGCATACCTTGTAGTCGAGGTGCACATCGAGTGAGCAGACCTTGACCGCGAGTGGGAAGATCTTGACGGCAACATGCAGGGATAGTGGGAAGAACTTGACGACGAGGTGGCAGGCCTTGTCGACGAGTTGCACGGTGAGGTGGCGTACCTTGTCGGTGATGTGCATGTTGAGTGAGCAGACCTTGACAACGGGTGGGTAGACCTTGGAGTCCAGGGAGCAGACCTTGACGGAGAGGTGCATGGTGAGAACGGAGATCTTTACGGAGAGGTGCATGTAGAGGTGGCAGATCTTGTGGGTGAGGTTGACGGAGAGCTTGCAGACCTGCGAGCTTGAAAGTTGGCATGGAGTCGTGGGAAACCGCGAAGGTGACGACGGGCTAGGGTTTGGTCTACGGAGACGGCTAGCTGCTGTCTACTGGAACGAAGGACGGCGACATGATGTGGAGGGGCATAGGGCAGCGAGGGGAAGAGTGAAGGACGGCGGCGAGTGGAGGAAGGACGGACGGCAGCGAGGGTGAGGGCGCGGGAGGAGGCAGAGGACGGCGAGGTGAGGAAAAATGGATCTCGTCCACTTTCCGCGGGGAGGGGATAAGGAGGGTTTCTCTTAGATTACCTAAATGCCCTCTCCGCGAATGATGCGTGGCATTGTGCTGAAGGGCTCATCGGTCAATCCTAGGGACGAAATTTCGAGGCCCGAAATTTAACTCCTACGTGTGAAATTTGAGCAGGGTGTGTCGGTCAAATTTTTTGATGGCATATCCTGGCCGTCTATTGCATGATGAGTGGATCAAATAAATTAATCACATAGGATACTTGTTAAAAAAGGTACCTTTCAAAGATATTAGCAATTACTAACCAAAAAATTCAGGAAAATTCCATATAATTCTCAAATAAATTATCATTGCCATATTTATTAAAGTGTGGATGTTGATATAGGCAAACCATGGTGTAGAAGCAAAACAAATGTAGTAAAGCAACTTCCACACATATTGCAATGCACCAGTAGTACTATAGAGAAGTTGCATTCCACTTGAGTGTGTGTGTGGTCATGTATATATCAATGTGGTTTTGGAAAAGAACACACACACATATATATCATTGTGATTTTGGAAATATAACACATATGGATCCAAGTGGAAAACCATGGTGTAGAAGAAGCAATACACACATAGGAAATCAAATCCCAGTACACATTTAATGCACCAGTGTGAGAGAGAAGTTGCATCACAGATCATATAATCCAGTAGAGTAGTGTGTGTGTGTGGTCATGTATAGATATGATCAATGTGGTCATGTGGATCTTCAATAAGACTACCTATATATATCAATGTGTGGTTTAGGAAAAAGAACACATGTAAATCACTCTAGGGGATGATCCATATATATACATGTGTCAAACCATCACGGACATATATATAGAGACCAAAAACACACTAGTGTGACAGAAGTTGAATCACAGAATCCACTCGTGTGTGTGGTCATCAGATATCAATCTGGTTTTGGAAAAGAACACATATTCAATATAATGTGCATGCAATGACTTTATGTGGTATCCAAGTGGAAAACCATGGTGTACAAGAAGCAAAACACACATGGGAAATCAACTCCTAGTACACATTTAATGCACCAGTGGGTGACAGAGAAGTTGCATCACAGATCATATAATCCACTAGAGTAGTGTGTGTGTGTGTGGTTCATGTATAGATATGATCAACGTGGTCATGTGGATCATCAATAATGACTATCTATATATCAATGTGTGTAGTTTAGAAAAAGAACACATTCAAATCACTCTAGGGGATGATCCATATATATATACATGTGTCAAATCATCATGGTCATATATATAGAGACAAAAAACATAGTGTGACACAAAAGCTGAATCACAGAATCTACTAGAGTGTGTGTGGTCATCAGATATCAATGTTGTTTTGGAAAATAACACATATGCATGCAATATAATGTGCATGCAATGACTCTATGGGGGATCCAAGTGCAAAACCATGGTGTAGACGAAGCAATACACACATAGGAAATCAACTCCCAGTACACATTTAATGCACCAGTGTGATAGAGAAGTTGGATCACAGATCATATAATCCACTAGAGTATTGTGTGTGTGGTTCATGTATAGATATGATCAATGTGGTCATGTGTTTCATCAATAATGACTATCTATATATACCAATGTGTGTGGTTTAGGAAAAGAACACATGTAAATCACTCTAGGGGATGATCCATATATATACATGTGTCAAACCATCATGGTCATATATATAGAGACAAAAAACATAGTGTGACACAGAAGTTGAATCAAATAATTCACTGGTGTGTGTGGTCATCAGATATCAATGTGGTTTTGGAAAAGAACACATATGCAATATAATGTGTGTAACATCCCAAATTCTACAACCTTGATTAGTTGTCCAGAATGAAAAAATTAGGGGGAACAAAAACTTTTTCTTATTCTTTGGTGTCGTTCTTGCTTGTTGTTTGTTTGTGCTTTTGCATGTGTGTATGCCATATGATACTCCTTACCTCAACACTAGTTGACAAAAGCTACTTCCCAAAATTGTCTTGGATTATTTTCCATATTCTCAAATGTTTTGGCATTTCAAAACCTGAGCCAAGATGCTTGTGTAACCAAAACAAGTTTAGTAGCTTCCATTGGCAAAACTATGGAGAGCTATAAACTCCTTATGTTTTCAAGATAGAACCTTCAACTACTCTTACCTCTAGGATCTCCAAATCCTTTTTGTAAACTTTTGAATTCTACTCTTGGTAGAGATGCCAAGGACTCTCATCTTATTAAAAACCCAACCTCTTCAAATGCCTCAACCTTACCTGAACCTAAGCTTGATTGTAACCCTAGTAGTAAGTCTGCTTAGTTTATAAGATTAATTGCCTTGATCTCCTGCTTGATTTGTCTGCTTATGAGATAGTATGAGGTACTCTAGGATCTCATCACTAGGATCAAGAGGTTTCCAAATCACCACACCCTAAGCAAGAATACAAAGCAATATCTAATCTCTAGATACTAGGTGATCATCTACAACCCTTAACTAGATCAATTCTGAAGATAACCCTTCTACAAGTTTCCAAGTCAATGAAGACCAATATCAAGCATGGATCCTTTATACTCAATCTACACTTCCACATCATCACCTTTATTATGCTTTGGTACCTTGCAAACCATCAAAATCATCACCACCCACATTCTAGTCAAAAACCATAAATCTGCCAAATTTGGCTAAGTCTGGAATCTGTTTCAACATCACCTTTTTGAATGTCTCCCTTTATCCACCCTTGTGCATTTTTTGTAATTAACTTGAACCATATTTTTAACGATCATAAGTAATACCAATGCCCACTCTTGACCTTGGCTAGATCATTCTCCAACCCACTTGTTCTTGATAGTTTTGTAGGCAAGAAAATAACTATTCCTGCAAATCTAGTTAACATGCCTACTTTGGCAGAAGCTCACACCACCATCCAACCTTCTATGGACCAAATCTTTGCATGGCTGTGTTCTACTAATATAGGTATATCAACATCTACTTCCCTTTCTCCAAGTGGATCTTCGTGCTTCTCAAACCCACATGGTTTATAAGGCATCATGACTCATCTGGTATGGCAGCCTTATTTTCAACAAAGTTTGCCATCACTTCCAGACTACCTCAAGGGCAACCAATCCAAAATCCTTCTTCCATGATCATATATATGACTTGTTCTAACTAACCATCTACCCCATGCCCCAAGGGAAGATCTGAACTCCAAGATACAACCATGTTTTGATGGTATGAAATTAACACCACCCTAGATCCCTAATCTAGGGTATTCCACCAAAATCAACTTGGATTCTCCAATCCCAAGGTTGCAAATCCTTGCTACACCTTGTCTACATCATCTACCTTGATAATCAAGATTTATTAATAAATATCCATAATTATTATGGACCAAAACTATTCAAATTCCTTTAATAGGCAAAACCTCCAAAACTTCTTTCATAAAGGAAAGTTTGGTTTTTGCCAAAACACTTCCTCAACTTTTGGCTCAATTGAGACCCATATATCATACCCTAACTTCCAACTTCAAAAATACTATTTTTGAAGGGATTTATTATTTCTTTTTGCCCATTTTCTTAAATGGCTGAATTGGAATAATAATTCATTTAACTACTTTTATCTTCCAATAAATCTTGGGAAAATTCCCCTAAGTTTGTATTCACAACTGGGACCATCTCACATCAAAATACAACCTGGTCCAATGTAAATTTATCAAATGAGCTTCTATAAACCACTACTGCACTTTTTGAATAAATAGATTTAAGTGGACTAAAACTCCTCTGAAAAATCTCAAATAATTCCTGGAGATGTGTCTTAACCTTGTCCATCTACCAGTACCCTTAAATCATCTTTCAAAGATCAAATTTGGAGAACTTTACCATGATCATTCTATATGGCATATTTGGACTTTATCCACCTTAAACCAAAACCCAACCAAACCCTCACCAAATGTGGACATGTGACCACCACATCAACTCTAACACCCCCTGGTCGTGTGCACTGTATCAAATACTATAGCACACCCCCTCCCCTTGTCTTTTGCTCTTGGAAAGAGAGAAGGAGAGATATGCCAAATCTTGCAAAAATCGTTAAAGCAGCAGTAGCCACTCCTCTCTCCCTCTCTGGTCGTGCTTAGGTCCACACTGCCTCCCAGCATCACCCATCTCGACCAACCAATGACCAGCCCTCCCGTCCTAACCCCTCCATGCACCATGCCTACCATGGACCTCTCCCTCCCCAAATAAATAGGCCATAGGCAGGCTAGCACCCTCTCGGCCTCTCATTTGCTCCACCCCACTTCCACTCACCTCCATCGAGCACCACTCCCTCTCCCCTGTCTGGTCCGGCCCGAGAGAAAGGGAGGAAGAGATCTCGGCTCCCACCTTGAAGATGAGCTAAGCTCTCTCTCCTCGTCTCCTCCCCTGCTGCATGTCACTTTGTGGTTATCCCCTCCTCCTCCTCTTTCTGACTGTACCCTTATTTTTTCCTAGGACCAACTCTACCAGCCACGCCGGCGAGCTCCAACAAGGTCACTGTCGGCCACCATCACGTGAGCCACCTCCCGGCGTCGAAGCCCACCTTGCCATCGCTGAGACCGCCGTCGTGGGTCGCTTCACCTTCGCCCCACCCCGGCTCCTCTCCGCCCCGCTAGTAAGCCCCTGGTGCCGCCCAGCTCCGCCCTAGGGTTTGAGCTCATCGCCGTCCTGTCGGAGGTGGGAGACAACGCTCAGCCTTCGGTATGTACTAGATCCAATGGCTGGGGTTGCCCCATACCCCTCTGCTCCCTCGTGTGGCTGACCGCCGGGCCCCGCCCATCAGGATTTCAAAGGATGTCCCGTGCCCGGTGATGCTTTGTTGGGCCGCTGTCGCCCTGCACGGCCCAAGCTCCTCCCAGTACCGGCCCAGTTGCCTCCCTCTTTTATCCTTTTTCCTACCATTTTGTAGTTTGCCTTGAGGATTAAATCAAAACAAAAATGGAAAACCCCATATTTTGGCTAGATCCAATTTTATACATGTTTTCACATGTTTTGTAAAACATGCAGTACTTTTGGCTGCCTCAATTATTGCCCATACTAGTTGTAATAAATCTGCTACTAAAATATATCTTATTTTACTATGAAAATCCCCCTATGAGTTTTATAACTCCAAATGGGGTAAACCCAAGTGCCCCTGGTAGGTATTGCATGTACCTACATCATGCTCTTGGCCTCCCTCCAAGTAGAACCATTGCACTCCTACAACAAAAATAACAAAAACACACCTTTTATGAGTTTAGAAAATTCCTAGGTCAAACCAACATGGGTATTGACCTAAATCAACCTCCCCTTGGTGTGGTACATTAAATACTACCAAATTCTAGGAGATCAAGAATTATTAAGCTTTTGAGTAATTTTCATGAATTAAAGCTTTCTTCTTATGGTAGTTTCACTAGATAAATCACTACAGTAGCTCTGCAACTCCAAAAATAGTGATCCCACTTGGTACTGGGAGGTATTTGCAATACCTATCCATTTCACTCTACCTCATATCAAAAGCCTCTGTAGATTAAATCTGGTGAAAAGGACAAGTTGTCTATAGAACTGCCTTTGGGAATTTCCTGAGGGCATTTTGGTAAATATTTTGGTATGATTCAACCTCTCTGTGAATAAGTACCTCAATCCCTACCGAATCACCCAAGGAAATAATTTTTGGAGCTCCAGAACTTTTCTGGTGAATTATCTTCTAAAACTAGAGTTTATTCCACTTGAAAATTAATAAGAAATTAAAGAAAAGTGATAAATTAGTGAAACCACTTTTGTTGGTTTCATCTTATCAACACCTATCTGTTGGTATCAGTTTTACACCATGGTATTATACATAATAGGTCCTTGGTCCAAAACCCCTCTTAGGTAATTCCTCGGCTATAAATCCTAAGGGATTTTCCCCCATATCTCCAAAACAAGGCCAATCTTATTAAATCCATTCTTCCTAAGACCTACTGATTTGTAAACTTGTCTTGCTCATTGCTTGATGTATGGATTGTTTCTTGTATACCTTGTGTTGATTGTGCTCTTGCTTGTTTGCATGTGTGCTCCCTGACGACGATAGTTGCGATTATCTCGGAGATCAGAAGAAGATGGTGAAGGGAATATGCCCGAGAGGCAATAATAAAGTGGTTATTATCTTATTCCATGTTTATGATAAATGTTTATTTTGCATGCTATAATTGTATTGATCGGAAACATCAATACATGTGTGTTTAATAAACAAAAAGGGTTCCTAGTTATGCCTCTCTTATAGACTAGCTCGTTGATTAACAAGATGATCATGGACATTGGATGTTGTTAATAACAAGGTTACAACATTGGTGGAATGATGTGATGAACATTCATCCGAAGTATAGCATTACGATCAAGTCTTTATGTTTATATTGCTATAACATCATACGAAGTAATCTTTATCCTTAGACCATGAGATCATGTTAATTGCTAACACCGGAAGAGTATCTTGATAACATCAAACGCCACACCTTAACATGGTGACTATAAAGATGGGTTCAGTGCTACGAAGGTGTTATGTTGAGGCTCATGGATCAAGAGTGGAATTTTTCAATCTCGATGACGGATAGATATACTCTAGGCCCTCTCGGTGAAATCACATTAAGATAGCTTGCAAGCAAGTGATGTGATGTATATTTTTGTTGTAGGAGTGAGAAAAGAGTGCATGTCGGCAACGAGATCAAACTAGCTATGGAGATACCGATGATTGAATCTTGGACATGTAATATACCGCAATACAAAGGGATTTAGTTACAAGCATTAAAGGTTCTCACGATCACAGAAGTCATTGTTGAATATGCAGGAGTCAGTATGGATCTCTATGTCCCGCTTCTGATTATTGATCTGAGAGGAGTCTCAATAATGTCTGCATTATTCGCGAACCGTAGGGTGACAGGCTTAAGAGTTATCGGACACCATTTTGGAGCACATATGTTTCAGACGAAAGAATTGCAAAGCAGAGGAATTGTTTCGATAGAAACAGGAAATTGTTTCGGGTGAAATTGCAGAAAGTGGTTATGCATGTGATATTGAAATATTGCAAGGGGTTATATGTGAATGTTTGTTAATTAAAGTAATTAACAAAAATCTGAATAAATTTAATAAAAGAGTTTTATTAAATGAGAGAGCATTAAACTTGGAGAATTTTAATGCATTTAAAGTAGGGACATTAAAGGGGAATGTAAAGAGGCATTTTAATGTGGAGGGGTTACCACCACATGAATGGGGGAGGTGAGGAGTCACCCCCCATGCACCGGCCATGAAGGAGGGGCACCCCCCTCCTCCTATAAAAGGCCACCCTCTTCCTCCTTCTTCCTCACACCTCCTTGTGAAGGATCTCTCTCCCCCTCTAGAATTATTCCCCCATGGTCTCGGATTAGCGAGATACATGTTCCCGGTGGCATTTTGTCTAGAAGGAGTTGCTGCGTCCGCTAGATCGCTGCAGCGAGGAGGTGGAGGTTGTCCGGTGGCTTGAACGTGTGTGCTAGCGCGGATGCGCTGCTGAGTTGCGGCGCTCGGACTTCCTCACGATCTTGAGATCGGCAAGTGTACGACTGCATCAACCACGAGTTCCTAATCGTTAACAAAACTCGTTGTCTTTGAGGGTAAGTTCTCGATGGATGTATGTCCACCCTTTTCTTTGTACCTAGTAGATAGATCTTGGCTTGTAGTTTTCATCGTAGGAAATTTTTTGTTTTTTATGTTGCGGACCCAACAGATGGTTATTATTGTATATTATTGGGTATTCTAAGAAGAAGTCCAGGGACACATATGCCATATTGCTGATCTCAAGCAAGCCACCTTCTTGCTCATAAGCCTTGTCCTACTGTTTCACTTATGCATGTTTTATCTTCTGTTTATTTGAAATAGCATTGTTTTACTATATGTTGATGTATATATGGTAGTGGTTCGGCTCCTCCGAACTATTACACTTTTGTACTATTAAGTACCACCCCCTTGGTGACACCTACTTGTCCCTAGTATGGTAGATGGTGTAATGCACCATACCCATTTTGGAGACCCTGTTTCAGCCAAAGTAAAGCTAGAGGATGGGAAGACCCCAGAAAAAGATTTACCAAATGTTTTATGATAAAACCTAGGTGAGCGGGACCTTCCAAGAGATGTTGAGAAAGAAAAAGATTTTGTTTTACAAAATGCTGAAGGAAAGATGGAGGAAAAAGGTTTACAAAAACGCACCTGGTTCTTTGCAGTTTTGCTAGAACAATTAACCCCGTGCAACCACATTACTCTGGAATGGGACAGGGCTGGATTTGATGTTTGTCTATTCTGGTATAAGCTGCCTTGCAACAACTACAGGGGATAAAAATCCCTGGAGGGTGGGCCTTCTCACTAAGGGTCCATGTGGGACATCGACCTGGAGAAGGAATGAAGGGCCTGCGAGCCTCCGTGCGTTACTATGAGCCCCTCATTGAAAGCGCACACTCGATAAGTGGAAAAAGCGCTCCGGTTGGTCCTCGGTACCCGACGTCCCGGTTTTGAGGGGAATAACACTCATAGGGTAGGAACTTATATTGGAGTGGGCATCCGGAGAGACTTGATCGGTTACTCGACCCACGATCAGTGAAGATCAGGGTAGTGTACCCGGATGGTGTGGGTAAAGTATACAACCTCTACATAGTGTAAATCTATTCGAATAGCCGTGTCCGCGGTCATGGACGGTTGGGAAGGTTGCTGTAGAGCGGTGATGATTTTGTTTTCAAAAAGTATTTCGGAAAAGAAATGGCTTTGGCTATGTTTTGACCATGGGATTGTTGTAAAGGAGAAAGGTTTTGACCATGGGATGGTCGGGAGGAAGAGAAAGGAGTTTGGTCGTAGGACGACCATAAGACGGGAACAAATGGGTGACCCAGTCCTGATGTTTTTCCAAAACTTTTCAAAAAGGTTTCCAAAATGTTTACAAAGGTTTTCAACAAAGATATGTAGATGCTATACCAGAAGAGAAACTAATTGAGAAAAGAACCTCTCTTGGAGCCCTCCTACTACCACAGCCATATTGCATATCCTCTTGTATTATTATTCTATTAAGGTGGTTTGCGAGTACATAGAAAGTACTCACTGGGATTGTCCCTGGCTATTAACTTGGTCAGATAGCGAGAAGAAGGTGAAGTGGATGGCTATGCTAGCTAGGACGTTCTCCCAGTCAGTTGCCTATAGGTTAAGGCATGGATCAGGCTCTACACTTGATGAAGTTCCGCTGATGATTATTGATGTAGCCATAATGGCATCTATGTAAGTCTTGTAATTCGGTATGTTTCGGATGTTGTAATGATACTTGTCGGTTATGTTGCACGGCTCATTGATCATGGGAACGTGGTGTATGCATAATAGGGATTTCTCGGATGATAAATCTGGGGTCCCCACAGACTTGGTATCAGAGCCATCCTAACTGTAGGAGAACCTTAGTTAGCATGGTCGCTAGACAGGAACCTTATTTTGAAAACCCCGGCTTTCTAAAACTAGCTTCCCAATGAGTTTCAAAAAGTTCTAGTTCTTCTCTTACTCTAAGTAAATTCTTTCTAAAATGGTTTACTCTAACTCTGGTCCAAACTTCAAACCTACGAATTTTAAATAACTAGGATCTACAACCCAGTAAAGACAATGAGAACAAGACAAGCAAGTACCAAAAAACACAAGGAGACTACAATATCGCTCTACCAGCGGAATCCCCATAATTAGAAGACATCAAGTGTTGCACTACCAAGAAGCATCCAAGATACGACGAAGGATTTATCGGCAAGATAGTGACTCCGACCTGAAGAAAGACGATATCTAGGGTCAATAGTCCTACAATAGGATTCCCCTATATCGCGAGTAGTTAACTACTTAGTCCCTAGCGTTGACCGTGTTTGCTTGCCTAAGTGCATCCTGTGTTGCTTGATGTGTGTTGTCTGCCGAGGACATTGCGATTCCCTTGCTCTGTTCGCCTTGTTTGTATGTTCTAGTTTGGTTTGACCTCCTAAAAAATGTGACTCGAGGAGCGATACCCTACCTAGTAACTCCAAAAACCCCTATGTCAGCTGTCGGTATTGAGACCCAGACTAACCTCGAGAGTATATGAGAGGAAAAGCATCACCAGAACCAGAAGTTCAATCCTGTCAAGTCAGAATCAACTCGAAGATTCCACCTCAGCAGGATTGCATACCTCATCAAACTCACCTTGCAAGACTCTTCAATAGCACCACACTCCTTTGTTCCTTAGTCTACTACAGCAAGAATCTCGTTGAAGCCAGAAGTCAATCATCGAAGGATCCTCACTATCCGCAAGGAACCACAAGACTTACCTACAAAGACAACAAGTGAAGACCTAACTACGCTGACCTTCGGTACATTAGAACTTCCGACCACCTCAGGAGACTGCCTATTATAGTCAAACCCACCCAAACCGATGGGAAGTTCCTCCTTAGAGGGTCAGAACCACCCCTGAAGTCAGATGATTAGGAAGCATGAAGACAACAAGTCCACTCCATCCTCAAGCAGAAGCAACGCAAGATATTCAAGTGAAGACCTCCTCTCTGACGCTGACTACACCAGCCCTGACTAAAGACTAACCAGGAGAGTCATAAACACCTAGCTTACCCTGAGCTAACTCCATAAGGCTTCGTTAGGAAACCACCCTCGCCAAGGTTTATAGAATAGGGCGTCACTCGAAGACCCTAGCTCAAGGCTCCGAGAAGATACAGCCTTCCGCTAACATCAGGTCCGCACCCCAGACAGAAGATCTACACCACTCCTAAAAGCACCTTAGTGAAGCTCTAAGGTGGAAAGACTGCGTCTTTCCACTCAATCCTCAAAAGACTCTCTACCAGAGGATACTTCTGAAGAGATCTTCGGATACACCGTCACTCCACCAAACAACCACTCGCGAGTTATCATAAGCGAAACTAACTGAAGATTCTACGACTCCAAGAAGAAAGGAATGTGTTATCGCCGTGCTATCCTAGTATAATCCTAAGGGGGAAAGACTACGTATTTCCCACAAAAATAGGGTAACCCTCTGCCAAAGCAAACTCAGGAGTCCCGACCCTAAAAATCGTTAAATAGGATACGCTACGACCCTAAGGAAGAGCTATGAATCCTTAGACAGAGGTACTCCCAGCTGTAGATTCTATCCTCCGACGAGTACCCCGTGAAGTTCAGCATCGAGATAGTCTTCCTAGTCTAATCCCTCGAGATATAGAGTCCGGAAGGAAATAGAAGTCATCCCTCGCTATCGGAACTGGACTCTTCTCAACTCCCCGTGCATCCGAGAAGACTGAAGCTCAACTTCATCAATAGAGTGGTCACTTTCAAAGACGGAGTACGTAAGATAGCATGCTTGAACCTAGTAGCGCTAACCCTGACTCAACATCCCCTAACCCTACTCTCCTGAATCTCGGGACGAGATTCTTTTAAGGTGGAAAGGTCTATAACATCCCAAATTCTACAACCCCGATTAGTTGTCTAGAATGCAAAAATTAGGGGGAACAAAAACTTTTTCTTGTTCATTGGTGTCGTGCTTGATTGTTGTTTGTTTGTGCTTGTGCATGTGAGTGTATGACATATGATACTCCTTACCTCAACACCAGTTGACAAAAGCTACTTCCCAAAACTGGCTTGGCTTATTTTCCATATTCTCAAATGTTTTGGCAATTCAAAACCTAAGCCAATATTCTTATGTAACCATAACTAGTTTAGTAGCTTCCACTAGCAAAACTATGGAGAGCTATAAACTCCTTATGTTTTCAAGATAGAACCTTCAACTACTCTTACCTCTAGGATCTCCAAAACCTTTTTGTAAGCTATTGAATTCTACTCTTGGTAGATATGACAAGGACTCTCATATTATTCAAAACCCAACCTCTTCAAATTCCTCAACCTTACCTCGAGCTAAGCTTGATGGTAACCCCAGTAGTAAGTCTGCTTAGTTTATAAGATGAATTGCCTTGATCTGCTGCTTGATTTGTCTGCTTAGGAGATAGTATGAGCTACTATAGGAGCTCATCACTAGGATAAAGAGGTTTCCAAATCACCACATCATAAGCAAGAGTACAAAGCAAGATCTAATCTCTAGATACTAGGTGATCATCTACAACCCTTAACCAGATCAATTCTAAAGATATCCCTTCTACAAGTTTCCAAGTCAATGAAGACCAATATCAAGCATGGATCCTTTCTTCTCAATATAAACTTCCACATCATCCCCTTTATGATGCTTTGGTACCTTGCAACCCATCAAAATCATCACCTCCCACATTCTAGTCAAAAACCCTAAATCTGCCAAATTTGGCTAAGTCTGGAATTTGTTTCAACATCACCTTTTTGAATGTCTCCCTTTTGTACCCTTGTGAATTTTTGGTAATGCACTTGAACCATATTGTTAACCATCCTAAGGACTACCAAGTCCCACTCTTGACCTTGGTTAGATCATTCTCCAACCCACTTGTTATTGATGGTTTTACAGGCAAGAAAATAACTATTCCTGCAAATCTAGTCAACATGCCTACTTTGACAGAAGCTCACACCACCATCCAACCTTCTATGGACATGGGTGGATTTGATGTTTGTCTATTCTGTTATAAGCTGCCTCGCTACAACTACAGGGGATAAAAATCCTTGGAGGGTGGGCCTTCTCACGTAAGGGTCCATGTGGGACATCGACCTGGAGAAGGAACGAAGGGCCTGAGAGCCTCCATGCGTTACTATGAGCCCCTCATTGAAAGCGCACACTCGATAAGTGGAAAAAGTGCTCCGGTTGGTCCTCGGTACCCGACATCCCGGTTTTGAGGGGAATAACACTCATAGGGTAGGAACTTATATTGGAGTGGGCATCCAGAGAGACTTGATCGGTTACTCAACCCACGATCGGTGAAGATCAGGGTAGTGTACCCGGATGGTGTGGGTAAAGTGTACAACCTCTGCAAAGTGCAAATCTATTCGAATAGCCGTGTCCGCGGTCATGGACGGTTGGGAAGGTTGCTGTAGAGCGGTGATGGTTTTGTTTTCAAAAAGGATTTCGGAAAATAAATGGAGTTGGCTATGTTTAGACCATGGGATGGTCGTAAATGAGAAAGGTTTCGACCATGGGATGGTCGGGAGGAAGAGAAAGGAGTTTGGTCATAGGACAACCTGAAGACAGGAACAAATGGGTGACCTAGTCCTGATGTTTTTCCAAAAATTTTCAAAAAGGTTTCCAAAATGTTTACAAAGGTTATCAACAAAGATATGTAGATGCTATACCTACAAGAGAAACTAATTGAGAAAAGAACCTCTCTTGGAGCCCTCCTACTACCACGACCATATTGCATATCCTCTTGTTTTATTATTCTATTAAGGTGGTTTGCGAGTACATTCAAAGTACTCACTGACATTGTCCTTGGATATTAACATGGTCAGATAGCGAGAAGAAGGTGAAGTGGACGACTATGCGAGCTAGGACATTCTCCTAGTCAGTTGCCTGTAGGTTAAGGCATGGATCGGGCTCTACGCTTGATGAAGTTCCGCTGATGATTATTGATGTAGCCATAATGGCATCTATGTAAGTCTTGTAATTCGGTATGTTTCAGATGTTGTAATGATACTTGTTGGTTATGTTCCACGGCTCACTGATCATGGGGACGTGGTGTATGCATAACAGGGATTTCTCGGATGATAAATCTGGGGGCCCCACAATGTGCATCCAATGACTCTATGTGGGATCCAAGTGTAAAACCATGGTGTAGAAGAAGCAAAACACACATAGGAAATCAACTCCCAGTACACATTTAATGCACTAGTGGGTGACAGAGAAGTTGCATCACAGATCATATAATCCACTAGAGTAGTGTGTGTGTGTGTGCGGTTCATGTATATATATGATCAATGTGGTCATGTGGATCATCAATAATAATGACTATCTATATATATCAATGCGTGTGGTTTAGGAAAAGAACCCATGCAAATCACTATGGGGGATGATCCATATATATACATGTGTCAAACCATAATGGTCATATATATAGAGACAAAAAACATAGTGTGACACAGAAGTTGAATCACATAATCCACTGGAGTTAGTGTGGTCATCAGATATCAATGTGGGTTTGGAAAAGAACACATATGCATGCAATATAATGTGCATGCAATGACTCTATGGGGGATCCAACTGGAAAACGATGGTGTAGAAGAAGCAATACACACATAGGAAATCAACTCCCAGTACACATTTAATGCACCAGTGTGACAGAGAAGTTGCATCATAGATCATATAATCCACTAGAGTAGTGTGTATGTGGTCATGTATAGATATGATCAATGTGGTCATGTGGATCATAAATAAGACTATCTATATATATATATAGATATCAATGTGTGGTTTAGGAAAAAGAACACATGTAAATTATTCTAGGGGATGATCCATATATATACATGTGTCAAACCATCATGGACATATATATAGAGACCAAAAACACACTAGTGTGACAGAAGTTGAATCACAGAATCCACTGGTGTGTGTGGTCATCAGATATCAATGTGGTTTTGGAAAAGAACACATATGCAATATAATGTGCATGCAATGACTCTATGTGGGATCCAAGTGGAAAACCATGGTGCAGAAGAAGCAAAACACACATAGGAAATCAACTCCCAGTACACATTTAATGCACTAGTGGGTGACAGAGAAGTTGCATCATAGATCATATAATCCACTAGAGTAGTGTGTGTGTGTGTGGTTCATGTATAGATATGATCAATGTGGTCATGTGGATCATCAATAATAATGACTATCTATATATATCTAGGTGTGTGGTTTAGGAAAAGAACACATGCAAATCACTCTAGGGGATGATCCATATATATATACCCGTGTCAAACCATCATGGTTAAATATATAGAGACAAAAAACATAGTGTGACACAGAAGTTGAATCACAGAATCTACTGGAGTGTGTGTGGTCATCTGATATCAATGTGGTTTTGGAAAAGAACACATATGCATGCAATATAATGTGCATGCAATGACTCTATGGGGGATCCAAGTGGAAAACCATGGTGTAGAAGAAGCAAGACACACATAGGAAATCAACTCCCACTACACATTTAATGAACCAGTGTGATAGAGAAGTTGCATCACAGATCATATAATCCACTAGACTAGTGTGTGTGTGTGGTCATGTATATATATGATCAATGTGGTCATGTGGATTGTCAATAAGACTATCTATATATATCAATGTGTGGTTTAGGAAAAGAACACATGTAAATCACTCTAGGGGATGATCCATATATATATACATGTGTCAAACCATCATGGTCATATATAGAGACAAAAAACATAGCGTGACACAGAAGTTGAATCACATAATCCACTAGAGTGTGTGTGGTCATCATATATCAATGTGGTTTTGGAAAAGAACACATATGCATGCAATATAATGTGCATGCAATGACTCTGTGGGGGATCCAAGTGGAAAACCATGGTGTACAAGAAGCAAGACACAGATAGGAAATCAAATCCTAGTACACATTTAATGCACCAGTGTGACAGACAAGTTGCATCACAGATCATATAGTCCACTAGAGTAGTGTGTGTGTAGTCATGTATAGATATTATCAATGTGGTTTTGTGGATCATCAATAAGACTATCTATATATATCATTGTGTGGTTTAGAAAAAGAGCACATGTAAATCACTATAGGGGAAATAAGACATTGGAAAAAAAACATGTGGAAATAAGACTATCCATATATATACATGTGGTTTTGGAAAAAAACAGTATATATCATCAATAAGACTATCCATATATATACATGTGGTTTTGGAAAAAAAACACGTTAGATGAAATTAAATCGAGTATGGGTTTTGCATTTTCCATTGACATGCCGATCGAAAAATGATTAACTGCAAAAGAAATCGAGCTGTGTATACGGGTGTTTTGCATTCCCACTCGTGCGTTTTGCATTGACACGTGCGATGTACACGTCTCACACCCTGCATGCGCTCCCACCGCCCAACTGCCCCATCATCTCCCAGTCATTTAAAAGACATCAGCCACACGGTCTCCCCATCGTCTCACAGTCATTTCTCCACACTCCATCGTCCCACTCTTCCCTGCACTCCAAACAACAGAAGTAAACCCTAGCAACAAGTACGAGATTGTTTTCTCGCGAAGATGAAGAGATCAAGACAGGTGGCCGCCGAGGATGCCATGGTCATCATCACCGAGGACGTCAATAGCATCGTCTAGAAGCAAGCAGATAACAAGGTCGAAGAGGAAGTGGTTGCAGATCCGGTGGCGGTTGCAGATAACAAGGTGCACTACGATTACTATGACGATAGCAAGGATGAAGAACCTACGGATCCGTTCGCGTTCAAGCAAGAACCCACCGATGGAGAATCGGAGGTAATTAGATCTGAATTGTGATGGGGTTTTCAGATTTTACTATTCATATTTTAATTTGTAGGGTTTTCTGATCTTGTAGAGTTTGATTAATTAGTTTGTTCTCCGCCTCGTAATTCTCTATGCTCATCTTTTGTTGGTCGTTTTGATCTGCCCCTAGTCATTCCAGTCACACATTTTCTAGTTTGATTTGATAGCTAGTAGTTCTAGGCGCCTAGTAGTTCTATACATGCTCATCTTTTGT
Source organism: Avena insularis (assembly GCA_023614405.1). Lineage (NCBI taxonomy): Eukaryota > Viridiplantae > Streptophyta > Magnoliopsida > Poales > Poaceae > Avena > Avena insularis. The sequence goes on along the minus strand of JAJUPC010000139.1, from coordinate 384,312 downwards.
TGGTCGTTTTAATTAGTTTGTAGGGTTCAGAGATCTCTTATCTAGGTTGTGTTCATGTTGTCCAACGTATAGTTTGATTTGTATGATAAAAGTCACACACACATATATATAGTAATCATACGAGCTCCTGACTACATTAGCAGAAATTTAATGTCCATCTCTATTATAATTAGGGAAACAAATCATATTTACAGATGCATTAAAATGCAGATAAATGTCCATCTCTATTATATTTAGGGAAACAAATTGTTAAATTCCTAATTAACTGAGTATATTTAGGAGAAAGCAAATTCATTTTTGTTCCATGTTCTAGTCATAACTTCCTTTTGTGTTTCCAATTTACTGATAAGATGAGTGGAAATAATTACTCCATCTGTCCTAAAAAAGGATGTCTTAGATTTCTTATTAAAATTTGGATGTATCTTTATATATACTGAAACTTGTATAGATATTCATTCAAATTATTTGAAAGAAAACAGTATAATTTTAACTTAAGTGGAGTCTATTTGTTAAATACTGGATCATGCATGTTTTATCCAATCTCTGTTATAGTAAGTTGTGTATTTATATGAACATCTGCATTAAAATAATGCTGATAAATTAAATTTCTCTGTGTAGTCCATCTCTGTTATTTGTTTAGGGAAGCAAATTGTTAAATTCATAATACACTGAGTATATATTTAGGAGAAAACAAATTCCTATTTATACCATGTTCAAACTGAATAAAACTAGCTAGTCATAACTTCTTTTTTTTACCAATTTACTGATAAGATAAATGGAAAGAATTACTCCATCTGTCCTAAAAAAAGGATATCTCAGTTTTGTTAAAATTTGGACGTATCTTTATATACTAAAACTTGTATAGATTCTTTCAAACTATATTTGGAAGAACTGTATAATTTTATATAGCACTTGTTTTATGATATATGTATGCAAAACAGATATATGTTTGATGGACTAGTTTGTTCAAAAGTTGTGCGCACATGCTAAAATTAATCTCTCAACACAACCCTTTCCTAGTTTGATCTCATGATCTTGGGAGAGTAAAATTTGCAGGAACCAGATAGCGATGTCGGTGAAAATCTATGGTCCAGGAACGCAAAAAGCCGCCACATCCTGAAGCAAATGAGGAATGGGAGGTTCCCCTTCCACCGAGGTGCAAACAAGTATAGGTGCCCCTTCTGTGCAAGAAGGATTGCGGAAGACCTGAACAACATCGTGCATCATGCCCGGGGCATTGGCCGTGGAGGACAGTGGCGTGCGAATCATACAAAAGCCAAGCACACTTCCTTCATGGTTTACCTGAGCAAGTATGCCAACCTCGGTCACATTGCTTTGGGGCCGTAACTTCTTGCTCCTGCTGCCTCAACTGCCTCATGTTGCCGCCTTGTGTTGCCTCTCCTACCGCCTCCTGTTGCCTATTGCTGCCTTCTGTTTATGTAATGGGTGTACTGTTATATTATATCATTTGGGTTGTGTTATTATTAAGTACTACTAGTAGTACATGGTGGTTGTGATCGAACCTATTTAACTAGTACCTCTATATATTGTCAGTACCTTTTAAGTTGTTTGTTATGATTGTTCATGGTTACACATATTTCCGACATTTCGAAAAAAAATTTAGTGTGAATCTTTCAGAAACACACACGCGATTGTTCCTGGTTTTGCAACAATATAGAAAATCCATGTTTATTGTTCCTGGTTGCACCATGTTTGAAATCAACAAAAGATAAATACACATTATTTTGCAACCATGATTTTGGTACAACAAGTTAAATACATCTGATGAATACTGAAAACAACTGACTAGCTAGCTAGCTAACTAAACATGCAACAAACTCATTCCTCTTACTGTTTTCTAAAATGTCAAAATAACCAAGAGGAAGAAGAATACATCCATAATTCAATACTTATTTCCACAATTTCCACAACAAAAAGAAGAACACACCCTAAAGTCATTGCCAGACGAAGCATCATCATGAACCAAACATGCTTGCATTCCATTTCTTTTCTCATTTTCTTCAACCTCGGTTTAGATATCTGTAGATCCGTGTCTCGATCTGCCAGCCTCAGCTCAATCATCATCTTATCATCTGCCTTCTTACATAGCTCGGCAAGCATCCTCTGCATCTGTGCTGGCCATGGGTTGTCCATCCAGTACAAGTAACAACAAACCTCATCTAGACAACCTAAAATTTTTCTACCAATGTCTGCACCATAGGAGGCAACCTTTCTAGCAGGAACATGGTTGCACTGGCATCTCCAACTAGGATCTAGATCCTTCCCACCAATATCTTGATCTAGGATAGAAATTGGCAGCTCCCCATCAATTCCAACCCAACTCTACAGAACAAGTCATTGAAACAGTTAAATTCCCCTAACTGCTAGAACCCTAGGTAGAACAGATTCAGGGACGGAGCAAGACCTAATTTACCTGGTCCACAATGGCGCCCTCTCCTGTCGGCTTGCGCATCCCCATGGTAGCCGAGATGTGGCAGTGACGGCAGTGACGGCGGTGGAGATGTGACGATAGCGACGGTGGTGGAGATGTGACGACAGTGACGGTGGCTGTGTGGTGCAGTGCAGCGTGGCGCGGTGTAGTCTAGTATGGTGCGGTCGGGGCAATGGCTCGTTATGGGGCCACTCGTCAGCTCTAGCGTGGGCCCCACCTGTCGTTGGGTATTACGGGTCCCTTCCACACTCGCCCAAATCCACTCACCTCCCAGTGCTGGGAAAACCCTCTCCGGCGACGGCCGAATCCCCTCCTCGACCCTCCCTGGTGACGGACAAATCCCATCCCCTCCCCTCCCCGGCGACGGACAAATCCCCTTCCCTCTCGTACCCTCCCCGGAGACGACCAAATCCCCTCCCCAAACATCCCCTGCGACGGCCAAATCACCTCCCCTCCCCTTCCCGGCGACGACCAACCACCCCCCTCCCCGGCGACGATGGCTGCAACGTAAGTGCTCCTCAACCTACTTCCCTTCACTGTGTCACCTGCTCGTTCCAGGTTCACCACGTCAGTGCTCCATCTAGGTCACCGGCGATGGGCCTTGGCCTCAGTGTCACCGCCTTGTTCTAGGGTAGAGAGGCGGTGTTGCTGTCTATGTCACTGGATGATCTTGAAGTAGTCGCCAAATTAATGCCCCAAATTATTGTCTTTCATAGTTATATGTTAGTGCAGATGGATAATCTTAGGATATTAACTGTTTACAACTGGCCAATGACTAATATGTGGCACTTAGCTTGTTGATGGGATGATCTCCATCTACTTAGTGTCTTTGTACAACCACTATGGCTCTACATCTCCTTGGTAGATACAGATTCATCTCATTGACTTGTGTGTGGTATCTTACCATGGAGCCCACATTATATATTGATGTAGGTCATTGTATTCTCTTCACATGCATTTGGCCAATTCTTAAATGGTGGCACTATCTCTGTCCATGGGATAATGTGCATATATCATGTGTTCTGTACAAACACATTTTTTGTGCATGCTTCTTGCTATAAGTTCGATTATCTCATTGATTTATGTGTGCTTTGTTAGTATGAGGCCCAAATTGATGTTCTGCATAGCTATGTTAGTGCTAAGGGATAATGTTGTGATTTTCAATGTTTACAACTGGTCAATGATGAAAATGTGGCACTTTGACTGTTGATGGGATGATAGGCATCTACTTACTGTCTTTGCATGGCCACTATGGTTGTACATGCTCCTTGGTATATACAGATTCATATCATTGGACGATGCATGTAGTTGTGACCAAACCATATGCTTTTAAATTTGAGTTTTGTAGTTCACTAATTATTATTTGATTCTTCTAGTTAGCAAGTCTCCAAATGGCTACACTGTCAAGGGAAGAATTAGAAAGAGGCGCATGTAGAAACTATGAATACTGCAAAATGGAAGGGCTGATGCAGAAGGAGCCTACTATACAACATAGCATTGAAATGCAGGTTTTAAAATTGTTGCTACTGACTCTAAGATAGTAGTTAAACCTACTGTACAGCAGCAAAACAAAACATTAATTCTAATTACACAATGTCCATTTAGGATTCTAAAATCAACGTTGGCTTAATCGATGTCACATCCGATGATGATGATTATGATGTGAAGCAACCTGTAGTCAAGAGACCTAAGAAAGCGAGCTTCACAACATCTGATGATGATGTGAAGCAACTAGTCAAGAGACCTAAGAAAGCGAGGTTCAGAGCACCTGATGATGTGGTTGTTAGAATTGCCAAAGCTAAGAAAACTAGGATCCCAACTCAGGTGTTTAAATTATAATATTTTTAATGTATATATACAGTCTATTTCTTTTGGGAGTTTAGTTCCATATATCATTTAGACATTCATCATTTATTGCCTAACAGGATCCGGCGTCGTGTCTAGTATGCAACAGCAATTGCGAATCTAGGTTGTAATCGAGCATGTCCTTTTGTATCAACTTGTCAGAGTCATAGGGGTTCCAGAACTCAGTGGTAAGTGGCAACAAGCAATTTTCTTTCAAACTACACTATAAGTTTGTAACCGTTTGTTTAATGTCTGATTCTTTTGGTTTTGGTGCACAGACTGTGCCATGCAATTCAAGGTTCATGCTCAATCTAGCCACAGCTGAACGTGAGAGTGTGCCCTTGAAGGTGCTTGGGCGCACCTACAAGATTGACCTCGAGAAAAGAAAGAACATGACTATCATGGGAGGTGAAGGATGGAAGCAATTCATTACACAGAACGATCTTACCGGGGAAGAAATGTTATGTTTTTCTTTGATAGGACCCGTGCCGAGGATAACTGTTCTCTATATCTATGGTCTTGGTGGCGAGGAAGACATATATGAATCTACGGTTGTTGCCTAAAGATGCCACCTTACCGATGATGAGAAGGAACACCTCCTAGCTACCCTACCGCCAATTAACACCTTCATCGGGGTTCCATTTGTGACCCGTTTGACAAGGACAAACCTTGTCCAACATAAGATGGTATGGCAACTACCTTTTGTTTGTTCCTTGTATGGATCCATATATAACTTCTGGTGGTCGTCGTCTGACATGATTACTTCATCTTTTTAATCCACGGCGGGACATTAGAGAGATTACCTACAAAAGTGGTTTCCTCCATGGGCATCCCTGATGATGGCGTGGCTAGAGTACAGCTAGGATATTTTGACATCACCCCAATTGCATACAAGACTGACCTAGATGGTCGTGCCGTCTTCAGCAATTAGGGGTGGAAGAAATTTCACGAGAGTGAAGATGATCTAAAGGTTGGACAAGCCATGCTAATCACTGGCAAGAAGACCACATAAGAGATGTTGGACGTGAAGTTTGTGTTCGAGACCATCTAGAGTGTAGTTGTGGTTGGGAACTATTAAGCTTAACTAGTACAACGTAGTCTGCAACAGTTAATTAGTCGTTTGAAACCTAGTGTATATATATAATATATTTGCCTGTTTAGTCTACTCTTGGAAGATTTTACCGGGTATGGTTATGATTGTGTGAACTGGAAACTACTACAAAGAATTATATGGAAGCTACTAGTACAAAAGAATTCTGAAAGATATTCTGTCCACATGAATTCCGGACGTTTGGGCTACTCGCGAGGGTCCCTCATCGCGAGTTCGACATATTTCTCCATGATGATACTCTGATCTCCGGTAGATTTTTTGAATCAGTAATTACAACAACTTGAGTACTGTAACATCCCAAAACTTAAATCCAAGGTTATTAAGATCCAAATCATCAAAATTAGGATTAACAAAAACTTTTTCAATTGAAATTATCAAAGCATTCATATGTGTGTGCATTTAAAAATAGGAGTTGTTTGAATTGCCATGTTTAAGTGATCCATTGCTTGTAAAATGATTCTTAGGTGAAATAAACATCATCTAGATCATCCCCAAACAAATCCCAAAGAAAAACAAATCAAAATGAATAAAAGAAGCAAATGGTCATTTGTGCCATTTTAATCAGCATGCCTACTTTGGCTATTCCTAGTACTCAAAACCTAGTAGAAAAAATTATGGATCTTTGCACCCCTTGATAGTACACATAATGTTGTACCAAGGCCCACTTTGTGATCTGCCAAAAACATTCAAACACTATATTTAAATGGCATTTGAAAATTGAATCTATTTCATATGGGAAGATCCCACTATTTCAAAAACCACTCAACTGAGCTCAAATTTACAAACCCAAGCACCCATAGAGTCTCAAGCTTATGCCTAGCACACCCACCAAAAATCTTTTCAAATTTCCAAACTAAGTTTCTTGCGGCCATTTCATCAAACACATGGCATGCATGAATTACACCTAATATCTAGCTTACTATTCTGAACAGGGTTTTGCACCCAATTCTCCTCAAAACACTCCCTCTGTCTCCAAATGATCTAACCATGCCATTATCACCCCCTCCCCTATCCCCTAGTGGCCATGCCATGCCATGCCGAGCACATGCTGGCCGGCCGACCATGCCACCACCGCAGTAGACCACCTCGCCCCCTCTCACCATGTATAGGAGCTAGCTCACACCTCACCGCCACTCTCTGTCCCCTCCCCGAGCCAAGCCAGAGCATGGACCACCACCAAACCGCCGTGCCCAGTGCGACTGCGCCATGCCGAGCATGCGCTAGAGCGCCATGCCCGACAAGCATGCACAAGCCGCCCCTCGACCGCAGCCCGCGTCCACCGCTTCGCCACGACCCAGGGAGCATGCCGAACATGCCCGTTCGCCGCCCAACGCACCACAGCCACCGCTCGCCGTGGACATCGCCGTCTTTGCCGCTCAGAGTGCCAGCTCCGCCCGACCGCATACCACTGCCCCTAGTCCTGCATTCACTTTGTAGAGCACCGCCAGGAGACCAGCGACCGCCCCTACCTCGATCCACGCCGCTAGCACGCTGTGCAGCCCTCGCCGGAGTCGCCTTCCCATCCTTCTCGATCATGTCGTCGTCCTATAAATAGAGGCCACCCCCAGCCAGTTTCAGCACACCACTCACCTCCCCTCACCTCACTGACTATTCCCCACCTCTAGACGGAGCAGCGCGAGCAGCCGTTCGCTGGAATTGCACCGGAGCAGGCCGCCTCAGGAGGAGAAGGGTGCCGCTGATTGCGACCACCCCCGGAGCGGCCTGAGCTCGGCGTCGACCACCAGTCCGTTTACCCGCCTCGCCGTCGTCGCTGCAGCCCTGGTACGCCCCCTGAGCAACCCCACTGAGCCGTTAGGGTTAGAGTTCGCCGGTGGCAGGTCCGTCGTCGACGATGATCCCCAGCCGTTGATCCCCGTTTTAATCCAACGACCCACATTGCCTCATACCGCTTCACGTGTTATGAGCCGCTGACCGGTGGACCCCCCTGTCAGCTGAGCCCCGTGCCGTGTAGTGTCACTGGGCCGGCCCGTTAGCGTTCCCGCACAACCCAGTTAGTTTGAATTAGGATTTTTCTATTTTAGTTAAACCTAGTTCTATCCCTCAGTTTAAAATTCAATTCAGAGAGATTTACATATCCAAATGGAGTGATTCCAATTTTGTTAGAAAGCTACTGAAAAGATCTACCCAAGCCCGTTGGATTTAATTCAATTAGAGTTATAGATCTCTCCTAGTAAAAATAACAAAACAGAAACATTCACACCTTGCAACATTTTTATAAAATCAACCAAGATAGCTTTTGAGTTGATTCCAACTCTCAAAAATCACATTTAACCATACCTATCTGAATATGTAATAATATTAAGGTTTACATGCAGTGACTTTGGACTAGTACCAAAATAATGCTATATAGGAATTTCTAGTCACTTTAAATCATTAAATAATGAACTTAAACCAAAGTAATTATGAACCAACCTTAAATTACATTCCCACATGTTAAGATATGTGGTGATGACATGTGTCCACATGATCCCATATTTTATGTCGTGAATATTAAATCTTAGTTAATTTTCAATGAGTAGAAATTACGTTTCTTAAATAAAAAGAATGAAACTAGTTAATAAAACTTGTCATGCTTGTGATGTTAATAGATCATCAAATGTATGCCTTAGAGTGATAATTAGACTAGTTAAGTATTGTTTGGTGATTGTGTATACCATATGTATTTATAGAAGATAGTACTGACAAAGCTTACGAGGAGGAGGAGTTCTACCAAGAGGAGGAAGACAACTTCAACCACTACACCAACCAAGGCAAGCTACTATTAGCAAGATAGGATTAAACTAGATCGTTTAGCAAAGATGCTCTAGGCATGCTTTGGTTAACTACTTTGACTATTCTTTAACCCAAGTACTAATTTCAAGCTTTACTTCCTTTACTTTACACAAAGTCCTTTACTTGTTTTGAAGGTAGCATAAAGAGTATAAAACTTGACCTATTTAGATAAATTTAGATGTCATTTTCTGGCATGAGATTGATCTCACCTTCCCACCTTAGTGAACACTCTTAACTTAGTAGTTTATAGTAGATAAAAACTTGAGTCACTTTAGATGGGAACACTTGGTGAAAATGAATTATGAAAACCTTGGAATTACGAGTCATTCTATTGAGATGTTTTGACATGTGTTAAGAAACACAAATGGTTTATGATGATGAAAATGTTGAGGCATGAGCCTTAGCCCTTTTATAAAAACTGATGGTTGGATTCGGATGCGATACCAATCCAAATTCACCGTACAACCACAATACCTGAATTGGGTAAGTCTTAGCCAGAAGTTTATATGCATTAGTATTAGTTCCCTCGTGGGAGAGGTTTGAGCTAAGGCTACCTCTCAATGTTGTCCACCTATGTAGTGCCCAAGATGACAGATGGTCATGGTTGGGAGGCCATGCTCATAGGAGAGGTGCTTATACTAGGGTGTGTAAAGCAAATGTTATGTTTGATTATCTGCATACTAAGTATGATGATTCAGGGTTATCCCTGATAGATGTATTGAATCTTGTGGTGAAAGTGTACCACCTCTGCAGAGTATCAAACTATTAGAATAGCCGCGTCCGCGATTATGGGCAGTTGGAATGGCCATACTGTTTCGTTGTCAGATGTTTTCAAAATAACTTATGAAAGAAATGATGAATCTTGACTTGACCACAACAGGGCTGTGTTTATGACAATACCTTCCCAACTTAAGTGATTCTAGAACTTTATTTTTACCTTTCTTTGCTTCTGAACTCATCTTAGGTTTCAAAATTAACTTTACAGTTAAACATAGAGTTAACACTTTACTTTAGAACTATACTTCTTGTTAGTCGTAGTTTGCGAGTACTTAAAGAGTAATCATGGCTTTTGTCCCTGGCTATTCCCATGGCCAGACTATGAAGGAGACTACCAAGATGATGGCCAGCAGGACGGCTATGATAACTAGGACTATCTGCCTTTTCATGTGCCCCTGAAGATGGACCCCACCGCTACGCTTGTCTTTTAATTCCGCTGCTTGTTGTATTAAGACTAGATCATGAGATCCTTATTTGTGTAAGACCTTATGTATGGTTTGTAATGGATGATGTACTATGATATCCAATCCGTTATGTTTCACAAAAATGGTAATCCTGGGATTGCGAGGTATGGCATAACGGGCATCTGGGATTAAAAATTCGGGTGTTGACAAGTTGGTTTCAGAGCCATCCTGACCATAGGAGACCCTAGTTATAATGGACGTCCAAACAAAAACTTAGTTTCAAAACAAAGTGAGTATTTATGAAAAACTATTTCCTCGCTTATCCTTGGGAATTCATTCTTTCTCAAAAATTCATACATTCCTACTTAAAATTTGACACACTTGATCACTTCACTAATTTCCTCATCCTTAATTCTTGTAGATGGAGACTCAGTTTAGCATGTTCTACCAGTTGGGAAACGGATGTCAACTGATCTTCGAGAGGGCTCTGGATTCACTGTCGGAGTTACTAGGATGCCCACATCCGGAGTTTCTTGGAGCTCAACTTCCAGGACCCCTAAGAGGAGATTTACAGTGGCTAGTCACCGCTGATCTTAGAGGAAGCATCGAAGCACCAACATCCGGGAGAATCCAGTTCTCCGTGAGAGAGAACAACTGGCTAGATGGATTAGCCAGGGCAATGCATGAAGCTCTCGCACGTCTATGTGCCCTTAGCATCAACCAACTCCAGGGAACCCGTTTTGCTCACTATGCAAGACGTAACTTCATGGGAATGCTGATGGAGATGCCAAGTCACCTAGAGTTGAGGCATCAAGTGGAGAATCTTGACTTCTAACTACACGACAGACAGCAGGAACTGGACAATGCCAGGGAGTTAGCCAACCAGAACCGTGCCATTGCCGACCAGAAGGTACAGACTTTCGCACTACTCGTCCAAGATCGCCAGTCTCTTTGCCGCTAGCGTGCAAAGAAGGATCGCACCATCGCCCATCTTCGCAAGAAGGTGGCTGACCTCGAGAAGACCGTCAAGGAGAAAGAAGCTCAGCTTGCCGCAAAGGAAGAAGAAGAGGAGGGTGAAGACATCCAGGGAGACAAGGATTCTTACCTCAACAAGGATGATGACTTTCTGGAGGAGGATGCTGTGGACTTCTACACTGACGATGAGGACTCCGACTTCATCGATGATGAGTAGATGCACTAGAGCACTGTCGTACCATGAGATTTATCGGTCCCACTTTATCGTAGCTTCCATAATGGTTCTTCAAACCATCTGTTTTTCCTTTGATTATTGTGGTGTGTGTTGTATTGTGTGCATGATTGCATGAATGAAATGAAGTTATTTGCAAAACCTGAGTCAAACTCAAAGTTTTAGCTTTGAAAACCAAAACCATGAACCCTAGAACTTTCCCTCTTACCCCTTTATCTACCTCAATCTTCAGATGACTCGTGGAAACCAAGGAGGGAGCATCTCGTCGCAAGACCCAATGCTGCAGATCTTGCAGAATCTCATCGCAGACAGAGAAGCAAGCAGGGCAGAACGTCAAGCCAACTTAGCAACATTGCAGCAGATCACCCAGATGGCTCTCAACAACAAGAATCATGGAAACCAGGATCACCATGGGTCCAAACTCAGAAACTTCCAGAATACCAATCCCTCAATCTTCAACCAAGCTGAAAACCCACTAGATGCAGATGACTGGTTGCAGACAATGGAAAACAACTTAGAAGTTGCAGGAGTTGATGACAACGAGAAAGTTCTCTTTGCCACCCACTATCTGGCGGGAGATGCAAGAGCTTGGTGGACTACTATCCGCAATATGAACCATGGTCAAGTGATGACATGGGAAGCTTTCAAAACAAAGTTCAGCCGCACCCATGTGCCGCAAGGTCTAGTCACCAGACTAAGAGATGAGTTTCGTGACTTGAAGCAAGGCAGAATGACTGTGGTGGAATACCGTGACCGATTCCTGTCGCTTGCAAGGTATGCCTCTGATGAGATCAACACAGAGGTGAAGAAGAAGGAGAGATTCCTGAACGGACTGCATGATGAGATGCAGACTATTCTCGTCAACATCCGTTTCGAGGATCTCGAAGAGCTACTCGACTCTGCCATCCAGATGGAAGGGAAGATTAATCAGGCAAACGACAACCGCAAACGTCGTATGATGCAGCAATCAGGATCCACCAGTCACCAGAAGTACCGTCCCAACCCCTCACCAGGATATGCACCAAGGAACAACCGACCCCCAATGTCTCGCCCAAGCTACCCCAACCGCAGCGGAGGAAATGCGAAGTCCGGAGGAAACAATCACAACTCCGGCAATGCCAACAATTTCAACTATGCCCCTCCCAAGAACAACAACAACAACACTGCACCCACAACTGACAGCAATGTTGTGCCTATCGCAGCAAAGGACAAGTCCCAGATCACTTGTTTCGAGTGTGGAGTGAAGGGTCACTACTCCAATGAGTGTCCCAAGAAGACTGCGCAGCGCTCGCCAATGTGAATGCCCCAGCTCAACAGTAGCGTCGTGTTCAACCAGGGAGAAGGTTTGCCCCAGGGAACCCTCACAACCGCAACGGTCGTCTCTTCCACATGAATGCCAAAGAAGCCCAATAAGCGCCAGATGTAGTGCTGGGTATGTTTTCTGTCAACTCAGTTCTAGCAAGAGTATTGTTTGATTCGGGAGCATCGCATTCATTTGTCACCGAAGAATTGGCATGCACTAGTAAGATTCACCCAACCAACCTGAAGCATGTCATGATAGTTCAAATCCCCGGATCAACTACAAAAGCTAGAAAAATTTGCAAAGTTGTACCTATCAGAATACATGGGATGGATTTTTATGCCAACCTTATAGTACTTGGAACCAAAGAATTGGAAGTAGTACTAGGTATGGACTGGATGTCAAGGCATAAAGGACTGATAGACTGTGCTAAGAAAGCCATCACCATGACCAGTAGTTCTGGAGTAACAGTAGAGCATATATCTGAAACCTTACCTCTCCAATTCAAGTGCAACAAGAGTCTAGCCATACCCACCGTAGACCAAGTAAGAGTATTCTGTGAATACCCCGACGTATTCCCAAACGAATTGCCAGGTATTCCCCCGGATAGGGATATTGAGTTCATTATCGAGCTAATCCCTAGAACCGGACCCATAGCCCAGAGACCCTATAGCATGAACCCCTCAGAGTTAGTTGAGTTTAAGAAGCAGTTAGATGCCATGTTAGCAAAAGGCTTGATTCAACCAAGCGCTTCACCATGGAGATCACCAGTGTTATTCGTCGACAAGAAAGATGGAGGCAACCGTCTGTGTACAGATTACAGAAAGTTGAATGATGTCACCATCAAGAATAAGTACCCCTTGCCAAATATAGAGGATCTATTTGATCAGTTGACTGGATCCCAGGTATTCTCAAAGATTGATGATACGTCCATTTTGCATCACTATTCTATGTCTTAATTCACTATTATTCATTGATATATTTCGTATTGAGAGGTGATACTTATGTTATTTCATCTGTTTTTGCATGGTTGATGACTTTTGGAGCATGAACCGCTGGAGTCAGGATTCTGATGGAAAAGGTGCTGTTTGGAGGCAAAATTCGCGAAGATCAGAAAATCCGGGAAAATATACGGAAAATCCTATTTTTCCAGAAGACTAAGGATGCCAGAAGACGGAGTGGAGATGGGCCACAGGAGGCCCACACCACCCCCTGGCGCCGGCAGCCCTAGGCCGCGCCTGGAGGTGGTGTGGCCACCCTGGCCCACTACAGCCTCTCCCCTCTAGCGTATATCAACTTCCCGAAACCCTAAGACTCGGGGGGCGACCACAGAAAGATTCCGCCGCCTCTGTGGGGTGGAAAACACCGAGAGAGAAAGATCTCTCCGACAGACAGATTTCTGCTAGGGGAATTCCTTCCCGGAGAAGGGAGATCGTCGCCATCAACACCACCATCAAGCTGGACTTCATAGGGATCATCATCATCACCACCATCACCACCATCAGTACCCTCATCACCATCTCCATATTGCTGTAACAATTGAGTTGAATCTTGCATTAGTTCATAGGGGAAACTTTCCCGGTGTTGATTACTCTTTGTAGTTGATGCTATTGAGTGAACCGTTGAATTATTGTTTATGTTCAGATTGTTATACATCATTATTCCATCTGTGATCATGATCCATATGATGTCTTGTGAGTAGGTCGTTATGTTCTTGAGGACATGGGAGAAGTCATGTTGTTAGTAGTGGAGTTGTGTTGAGAGAGATTCATAGATTGTTATTTAAGTTGTGGTGTACTTCTTCTAGTGGTGTCATGTGAACGTCGACTACATGACACTTCACCTAAATGGGCCTAGGGGAATGCATTGTGTATTTGGCTACTAATCGTAGGGGTTGCTGGAGTGACAGAAACTTGAACTCCCGTTAGGAAACTATTGCACAAGGGACGTAAGGGTCTTAGAGTTTAAAGCTGTGGTTAGGTTTCTACCTTAATTACTTTCTTGTACTTACGGATGTTTGCAAGGGGTATAATCACAAGTATGTATTAGTCTTGGATGGGGCGGTACATTAGCACAGGTTCACCCACACAACACTTAGCAAGCTAAAGAAGATTAATCAACTATATGAAGCAAAAGAACTTGACAGTCTTCCCATGTGTCCTCGAGAATGTTTGGTTAGCTTAAGTAATACAACCGGCTTGTCCTTTGCTGCATAAAGGATTGGGCCACTTGTTACATTTATTCCTACTGTCTTTTATTTACTCGTACTTTGTTTACTTGCTTTATCAAAAACCCCTACAAATCCGTTTGCTAAGTATTTGTAGAGAATTTCTGATCCATACCACTAGCCAGCACCTTCTGCTCCTTGTTGGGTTCGACACTCTTACTTATCAAAAATACTGCGATACACCCCCTATACTTGTGGGTCATCAAGACTATTTTGTGGCGCCGTTGCCGGGGAGTGAAGCGCTATTGGAGAGTGGAACTAGTAAAGGAAACTTCTACTGTGAGTATTGTTTACTTCTGCTTGTTGCTTTATTTTCGTTATGGATAATTCGCTGAGTTTCTTATTTGGTAATGCTACTACCACTGCTAAGGTAGTAGATAAGCCACCACCTGCTGAGAATGATGTTTTCAAAATACCTACAAGAATTATTGGTCGTGTTATGGATAACTACTATGTTAGGGATGGAACTGTCCATCCCGGTGATCATTTGCTCTTTATACACAAATTATGCGGGTTGTTCAAGTGTGCAGGTATTACTCCAGATCAAGTTAAGAAGAGGTTATTATCATTATCACTGAAAGGAAGAGCTGAGGAATGGTATAAGCTGCTGAAGAATGGTCAAGCTCTGGAATCGGAGGAAATAGTGCCTCTCTTTTATTCAAAATTTTATCCTCCTAGTGAGATTCATAAAGATCGGAATCAAATATACAACTTTTGGCCTCTTGATGGAGAGAGTACAACTTAAGCTTGGGGGAGACTGAAGTTACTAATGCTCAAATGTCCCATTCATGAGCTCCCCAACAATATTATTATCAATAACTTTTATGCAAGGCTCCCTCTACATGATAAAGATTTATTGGATGCTTCTTGTGCTGGATCATTCACTCACATGGAAGAAGAAGCTAAATGGGATCTTCTGGACCGTATTCAAGACAATGCTGAAGCTTGGGAGAATGAAAAAGGTAGAAAGTCAGGTATAAATTATGATTATGAATGCATTGAATCTTTTATGGGAACTGATGACTTTCAAAATATTAGTAATGCTTATGGTCTTGATTTGCAAGTTATTATGAATTTCTTTAGAGCTTTTGCTTCTTATATTGAAATTCCAAAAAGGGGATGGAATAAATACCATGCACCTTATAAAGATATTGTTGACTGTGTTCCTGTTGGGAGCACTGAGTGTTACATTACTGATCATATCTTACCTGAACCTTATATCGAGAAGATTCCCTTCCTAGATAAAGTAAAGGACCATCCTATGATAACTAATGTAATCACCAAAAGTGAAAAGAGAACTGTAAAACCTGATGAACAAATAAACGTTGAACCTGTGGTACCAATTGTGAAAGACCTTGTCACTAAAAGCATAGAAGATGGACACATAGTCTTTTGTGAGGATGCTTCTAATATTGTTTCACATCCTAATAGAACTAAAAAAGCTAGTGTTCCTGTGCTTTCTATTAGGATTGGTGATCATTGCTATTATGGTTTATGTGATATTGGTGCAAGTTCCAGTGCTAGTCCTTATGAGCTTTACAGAGAAATTATGCATGAAATCAGTCCCTGCAAATTGGAAGAGATTTATGTGGTTATTCACCTTGCTAATAGAGAGACCATCTCTCCAATTGGCATTGTACGAGACGTGGAAGTTCTTTGTGGTAAGATTAAGTATCCTGCTGATTTTTTAGTACTTGGTTCAGCTGCTAGTAAAACTTATCCTATCATTTTTGGTAGACCTTTCTTGAGTACTTGTGGTGCTATTATTGATTGCAAGAGGGAGAAAATCTTGACTAAGTTTTCGAAATGAGGATTTTAGAGTTGAACCTTGCGAAGAGGAAACTCATAATGAGGATTTTAGAGTTGAACAACTTGCTTCTATCTCTCTTGCTCCTAACAATGCTTTGCAGCAATTTATGTAAGATCATGAAAGTGAAATCTTCATGGAAGAAAGGAATGAGATTGACAGGATTCTCCGTGATCAACCTAAGATGCTTAAGCATAACTTGCTTGTAGAAGACTTGGGTACCACGATGCTACCTTAAAAGGATCCGGTTTTCGATCTAAAACCTCTCCCTGATGATCTTAAATATGCTATATTGATGATAAAAAGATATATCCTGTTATTATTAGCGCTAAACTTTCAGGGAAGGAAGAAGAAAGGTTATTGGAGGTTTTGAGGAAACACCGAGGAGCTATGGGCTATACTCTGGATGATTTAAAAGGGATTTCACCTACTATATGTCAACATTCTATCAACATAGAACCAGATGCAAAGCCAGTAGTAGAGCACCAACGATGTTTAAATCCTAGGATGAAGAAAGTGGTAAGGAATGAGGTATTGAAACTCCTTGATGCTGGTATTATTTACCCTATTGCTGACAGTGAATGGGTTAGTCATGTTCATTGTGTTCCTAAAAAGGAGGTATTACCGTTGTTCCTAATGATAATGATTAGCTTATTCCTCAAAGAATAGTAGTAGGCTATAGGATGTGCATTAATTTTAGAAAAGTCAATAAAGTTACTAAGAAAGATCATTACCCGCTTCCTTTTATTGATCAAATGTTGGAAAGGTTGTCTAAAAAGACCCATTTTTGTTTTCTTGATGGTTATTCTGGTTTCTCTGAAATTACTGTTAAACAACAAGATCAAGGAAAAACTACTTTTACTTGCTCTTATGGAACTTATGCTTATAGACGTATGCATTTTGGTTTATCTAATGCTCCTGCTACTTTTCAAAGGTGCATGACTGCTATCTTTCATGGTTTATGTGAGGAAATTGTAGAAGTGTTCATGGATGACTTTTCTGTCTATGGAACTTCTTTTGATAATTGTCTGCACAACCTTGATAAAGTTTTGTAGAGATGTGAAGAAACTAATCTTGTTCTTAATTGGGAAAAATGTCACTTCATGGTTAATGAAGGGATTGTTCTTGGGCATAAAGTTTCTGAAAGAGGCATAGAAGTTGATAGAGCTAAGGTTGAGGCAATTGAGAAGATGCCATGCCCAAGAGACATCAAAGGTATATGTAGTATCCTTGGTCATGTTGGTTTCTATAGAAGGTTTATTAAAGACTTTTCTAGGATATCAAAACCCCTTACTAATCTTCTTCAAAAAGATGTACCCTTCGTTTTTGATGATGACTGTAAGGAAGCTTTTGAAACTCTTAAGAAGGCTTTAACTACAGCCCCTATTGTTCAACCACCCGATTGGAGTTTACCCTTTGAAATCATGTGTGATGCTAGTGATTTTGCTGTAGGTGCTGTCCTTGGGCAACGTACCGATAAAAAGTTAAACGTTATCCATTATGCTAGTAAGACTCTAGACACTGCTCAAAGGAATTATGCCACTACTGAAAAAGAATTTCTAGATGTTGTTTTTGCTTGTGATAAGTTTAGGCCCTACATTGTAGACTCAAAAGTCACCATTCATACTGATCATGCTGCTATTAAATATCTTATGACGAAGAAGGATGCTAAGCCTAGGCTTATTAGATGGTTGCTGCTTTTACAAGAGTTTGATATACATATAGTAGATAGGAAGGGCGATGAAAACCCTGTAGCTGATAATTTATCTCGATTGGAAAACATCTCTTTTGACCCTATGCCCGTTAATGATAGTTTCCCAAATGAATAGTTAGCTGCAGTAGGGGTAAGCTCGTGAGGGAGCCCTTGCTACGCTGATTATGCTAACTTTATTGTCTCCAAGTATTTGCCTCCAACTTTTACAGCTCAGCAAAGAAGGAAGTTCTTCTATGATTTGAGGCATTATTTTTGGGATGACCCATACTTATACAAAGAAGGAGTGGATGGTATTATGCGGAGATGTGTTCCAGAATATGAACAAAAGAAGATATTGCGTAAATGTCATGGTAGTGCTTATGGAGGACATCATGCAGGAGATAGAACTGCACAAAAGGAGCTACAATCAGGTTTCTACTGGCCTACCCTTTTTAAAGATGCAAGAAAATTTGTTTTATCTTGTGATGAATGTCAGCGTGTTGGTAATATTTCTAGACGCAATGAAATACCTATGAACTACACTCTAGTTATTGAACCTTTTGATTGCTGGGTCCTTTCCCTCCCTCAAAAGGTTATACTCATATTCTTGTTGTCGTTGATTATGTTA
Source organism: Avena insularis (assembly GCA_023614405.1). Lineage (NCBI taxonomy): Eukaryota > Viridiplantae > Streptophyta > Magnoliopsida > Poales > Poaceae > Avena > Avena insularis. The sequence continues at coordinate 366,068 of JAJUPC010000139.1, read as the reverse complement.
CTAAGTGGGTAGAAGTCATTCCTACGAAGAGTGCTGACGGGGAAACCTCTCTAAAAATGCTTAAGTATGTTATCTTTCCTAGGTTTGGAGTGCCTAGGTATCTCATGACTGATGGGGGTTCTCATTTCATTCATGGTGGTTTTAGAAACACCCTTGCTAAATATGATGTTAATCATAGAATTGCTTCAGCTTATCACCCCCAAACTAGCGGGCAAGTAGAGTTATCAAATAGAGAAATTAAATCCATCTTGCAAAAGACTGTTAATAGATCTAAAAAAACTGGGCTAAAAAGTTGAATGATGCTTTATGGGCTTATAGAAGTGCTTACAAAAATCCTATGGGGATGTCTCCTTATAAGATGGTTTATGTGAAAGCTTATCACCTACCCTTAGAATTAGAACACAAAGCTTATTGGGCAGTTAAAGAACTAAATAGAGATTGTAAGCTCGCTGGTGAGAAAAGATTATTTGACTTAAGTTCTTTAGATGAATGGAGGAGTGAAGCCTATGAAAATGCTAGGCTCTTTAAGGAAAAAGTTAAAAGATGGCATGACAAGCGAATACTTAAGAGAGAATTTCATGTTGGTGAGAAAGTTCTATTGTATAGGTCTCGTCTCAGATTTTTTGCAGGAAAGCTACTGTCAAAATGGGAAGGACCTTTCATTATAGAAGAAGTATACCGTTCAGGAGCAATAAAAATTTCTTCTTTAAAAGATAATACTACACAAGTAGTGAATGTACAGCGACTCAAAGACTATATTGCTGGAGATTCTTACAATGAAGATGTTGATGCCTTTTTAGTTATAACTCCGCAGAAATTCATCGAGGACCAAATTGAGAGACCTGTAGAGTCTGTTTTGAAATAGGTAACAGTTTTGGTAAGAAAAGTTCCGCGAAATTACGATACAACTATATTTTTGCAGTTTCCAATCAATAAGGAAAGTTACGAAGCGAAAAAGGGATGAAAAGCGGGCAGGTGGCTCACACCACCACAGGCGGGCCTCCACAGCCACGCCACCAGGTGGTGAGTCCACCCCGGACTCCGCCTCTGACCCGTTTTCACCCAGTACCTTCCTTTTGATGTGAAACTTCGTAATATATAACCTCCGGATCCCCCGAGGTTCTTATATCATGTTTTTGTCGTGTTTTTGTTTCGATCTGTTTCTGCCAGGAACTATTCTTGAAGCTTAGAAGCACACTGGTGTCGACCAAGGATAAGGCGAAGGAGCCTATGGAGGAGGATCTCCAAGACCCCAAGCAGGGGCTGGTACCTTTAGTCTCTTGCCCTGCATCAACGGAAGCCCTACGAGTCACTAAAGAATTCTGCGATAAGTACCGAGACTTGAAGAGGAAGGTGGACATGCTTTAATGGGAGAATGATAGGCTTCGTAAGATGCTGGAAGATTTCCTCATGTCAACTAAGAGCATGATACCACCACCACCTAAGGAGTAATTCGTCATTAGGTTTGGCATCCCCTTGGTTTGCTCCAAGCTTGGGGGAGTGTCACGGTATCACATCACTATCTTCTATCTTTTTACCTTATTAGTAGAGTCATATCATGAATAGAGAAGTTATTATGTAGGATGATTTGCATTATGGAAGTGTCCCCTATCTCATTAGATGTGTATCCCTTGGTGTGAGTTGCTGTTATGGAATATTAATGAGAAGTTCTATCATTTACTCTTTTGCATGCTTATATTAGTTTTCAATTCGTGGTTATATGATTGATCTTGTTGTTAGTATTGGTATCACTTTGGGATCATTGAGTTAATTTAGTTGGTTTTGGCAAACCTAGCTCGGTTCGTAGCAACACTATTTTTGAGAGTTGAAAGAAAAGATAAAAGTACTCTAAAGAAAAATAATTTCATCATCTTTCTTTCTTGATTTGCTCATAAGTTTAGTATTCTCTAGTTAAGATCTTTTGTGCTTCCAAGGAATATTGCATGTTTGTCTTTATCACTTGTATGTTTGTTTGGTTCCTTTAACTCTTATACTTGCTACCCAGCCTTGCTAGCCAAAAACCTGTATTGAGAGGGAATTCTTCTCGTGCATCCACTCCTTTAAACCAAAACCTTTGCCATTTGTGTCCACCATACCTACCTATTAGCACTATTGTTATTCCAAGTAAATTCTTGTTTTATCTACCTCCCAAATTAAACTTGTTATGTGAAAATTAGTGATTAAAGCTCTCACGAACTTGATGGCACACTTTACTTTCTTGCACTTAATAAACTTGAACCATTGTGCTCACCTATGTTGCGTATATGCTTGCACTTTGTAAGTTGTGAATTAGCAGAACCATGCTGTCATGGGGAACATTTTCAACATTGCACTGGTATTTTGTACCAAGTTGATATCATGTTCTTTTGTCTATGGATGTCATCGGTGTGAAATGAAAGGGGAGCTTGTAAGTCCATGGAGTTATGCATGTGTGTTAGAAAGCGCAGTACTGGTCTTATCCATCCTGACATGGTGGAAACCTGCAGCGTAACCATAATGAGTATCTATGAAGCATTCTTCTTATAAAAAAAGAGGTAGAGATTGAGAAAAAGAGAAAAGAAAAAAAAGTGATATTATGAAAAGAGGAAAGAGCGAAAAAAGCACCATATTCCCATGGAAAAGAGGAAAGAGAAGATACTTGTTGTTTGCTTGCCTTGTCATTTTGATATGGGGATTCTTCTGTATCATCGGGCAAGGGGTACCCCGTTGGCGGTTCTCAATGATACACATATGCTTACGATGACAAGAACTTACCGGTGACTAAACTTGAGTAGCATGAGGAGCAGCCCTCGTATTCAAGGGACATGAGATTCTCAACTTACAACTTGTCAATGAATATCCTCATATTTGATCACTTTAACCTTAATCACCTAAAGATACCTATGATAGGGGCAATGAGAGCTGAAAGCTAGTAAGTATCATAATTTTTGGGAGCTCTTTATGACACTTGCAATCCCTGCTTCCCTCTACGAAGGGCCTTTCTTTTACTTTTTAGTTGAGTCACTAAACCTATTCCCTTCTATCTCAGCAAGTATTTTGAGTTGATGTGTTTCATTCATTCATATGATGATTTATTTAATCATGTTTCTTATGTTCCTTGTTTTGCACATTGCTCTTATCTTGATGTTTACTAGTTTGAAAGTTATCATTGAAAACCAGCTATTTGTGAACTCCAGCAATTTATCAACTATACTTCGACCAAGGGATAAGTTTGCCATTACCAATTATGATTCACTTTATGTATCTTTGTTGTGTTTCCTTTACTCATTGCAAGTTGAGTTATATAATAGTGAGTTCTCTTCTATTATGATCTATGCATTTGATGAATGTAATGCTTCTTGTCCGTATTCTTTTATCTACCCTTTAGTCCATAAAACAGAGGCCATGTTTATTGAGCTCAGTTTCGCTTGAGGACAAGCGAAGTTTAAGCTTGCGGGGAGTTGATACGTCCATTTTGCATCACTATTCTATGTCTTAATTCACTATTATTCATTGATATATTTTGTATTGAGAGGTGATACTTATGTTATTTCATCTGTTTTTGCATGGTTGATGACTTTTGGAGCATGAACATTGCGGTCGAGGATTCTGATGGAAAAGGTGCTGTTTGGAGGCAAAATTTGCGAAGATCAGAAAATCCGGGAAAATATACGGAAAATCCTATTTTTCCAGAAGACTAAGGATGCCAGAAGACGGAGTGGAGATGGGCCACAGGGGGCCCACACCACCCCCTGGCGCGGGCATCCCTAGACCATGCCTGGAGGTGGTGTGGCCACCCTGGCCCACTCTAGCCTCTCCCCTCTGGCGTATATCAACCTCCCGAAACCCTAAGACTCAGGGGGCGACCACAGAAAGATTCCGCCGCCTCTGCGGGGCGGAAAACACCGAGAGAGAAAGATCTCTCCGGTAGACAGATTTCTGCCGGGGGAATTCCTTCCCGGAGAGGGGAGATCATTGCCATCAACACCACCATCAAGCTGGACTTCATCGGGATCATTGCCATCAACATCACCATCAGCACACTCATCACCATCTCCATATTGCTATAACAATTGAGTTGAATCTTGCAATAGTTCATAGGGGAAACTTTCCCGGTGTTGATTACTCTTTATAGTTGATGCTATTGAGTGAACCGTTGAATTATTTTTTATGTTCAGATTGTTATACATCATTATTCCATCTCTGATTATGATCCATATGATGTCTTGTGAGTAGTTCGTTTTGTTCTTGAGGACATGGGAGAAGTCATGTTGTTAGTAGTGGAGTTGTGTTGAGAGAGATTCAATAGATTGTTATTTAAGTTGTGGTGTACTTCTTCTAGTGGTATCATGTGAACATCGACTACATGACACTTCACCTATATGGGCCTAGGGGAATGCATTGTGTATTTGGCTACTAATCGTAGGGGTTGCCGGAGTGAGAAACCTGAACCCACGTTAGGAAACCATTGCACAAGGGACGTAAGGGTCTTAGAGTTTAAAGCTGTGGTTAGGTTTCTACCTTAATTACTTTCTTGTACTTACGGATGTTTGCAAGGGGTATAATCACAAGTATGTATTAGTGTTGGATGGGGCAGTACATTAGCACAGGTTCACCCACACAATACTTAGCAAGATAAAGAAGATTAATCAACTATATGAAGAGAAAGAACTTAACAGTCTTCCCATGTGTCCTCGAGAACGTTTGGTCATCTTAAGTAATACAACCGGCTTGTCCTTTGCTGCATAAAGGATTGGTCCACTTGCTGCATTTATTCCTACTGTCTTTTATTTACTCGTACTTTGTTTACTTGCTTTATCAAAAACCCCTACAAATCCGTTTGCTAAGTATTTGTAGAGAATTCCTGATCCATACCACTAGCCAGCACCTTCTGCTCCTCGTTGGGTTCGACACTCTTACTTATTGAAAATACTACGATACACCCCCTATACTTGTGGGTCATCAATTGATCTTAGGACTGGTTATCACCAACTTATGATTCGTGCAACGGATATTCCGAAGACCTCCTTCACTACTCGCTATGGTTTATACGAGTATACGGTTATGTCTGTTGGATTAACCAATGCCCCTGCTTATTTCATGAATCTCATGAATAATATCTTCATGAATTTCCTAGATAAGTTTGTAGTTGTGTTTATCGATGACATCCTTATCTACTCCAAGTCAGAAGAAGAGCATGAGCAACATCTGAGAATCATCCTAGAAAGCCTGAGAGAACATCGGTTGTATGCCAAGTTCAGCAAGTGTGAGTTTTGGCTGCAAGAAGTAGGATTCCTAGGACATATTGTGTCTGTCGGAGGAGTCTCTGTTGATCCCGCCAAGACTAGAGATGTCGAAGCATGGGAAGCCCCAACAACTCAAACCCAAGTACGTGCATTTCTCGGATTAGCGGGATACTACCGCAAGTTTGTCGAAGGATTGTCGAGCATCACCAGACCCATGACCCAATTGTTGAAGAAGGACAAGAAGTTTGAATGGACTGACAAGTGTGAAGCCAGTTTCCAGGAGCTGAAGAAGAGATTGATATTAGCCCCAATATTGATCATGCCAGACATCAAGAAGCCGTTTGATGTATATTGTGATGCATCCAATATTGGTCTCGGATGTGTATTGATGCAAGAAGGAAAAGTCATCGCGTATCTGTCTCGACAACTGAAGCAGCATGAGCAGAACTATCCGACCGATGATCTTGAATTAGCAGCCGTAGTTTTGGCATTGAAGACATGGCGTCATTATCTGATGGGAAATCATTGTGAGATTTACTCGGATCATTAGAGCTTGAAGTATATTTTCACTCAGAAGGAACTGAATATGAGGCAAAGGAGATGGATAGAGTTAATCAAGGATTATGACCTTGACATTCACTATCACCCCGGTAAAGCCAATGTGGTAGCGGATGCTCTTAGCAGGTTGCCGTGTAGGCTTAACACTATGATCAAGGAGAAGCAACCAAGTTTGTATGTGGAGTTGGAGCAGTTTAGGATTGAGGTAGTTAGCAAAGGATTCTTATCTAGCATTGAACTTCAACCCACTTTGATTAGCCAAATCAAGGAATCCCAGAAGGGAAATGAAAGTATCGACAGAATCAAACATCGTATTGGTACAAGGAAGGTACCTGGATTCACTGAAGACGAAGAAAGAGTACTGTGGTACAAAGGACGTATCTATGTGCCAGCAGATTCGGAGCTGAAGCAAGTTATCATGAAGGAAGCTCATGATATTCTCTATTCTATCCACCCCGGAGGAACGATGATGTATCAAGATTTGAAAGAGCAATTTTGGTGGCACAAGATGAAGAGGGAAATCGGAAGCTACATCTCCAGGTGTGCCATCTGTCAAAGAGTCAAAGCAGAGCACCAGAGACCCGCAAGACTGTTGCAACCATTGCAGATTCCGGAATGGAAATGGGATTCCGTCGGAATGGACTTTATCACTGGTTTGCCTACTTCTAGTACGAGAAATGACTCAATCTGGGTCATAGTTGATAGACTGTCCAAGGTAGATCGCTTCATACCTGTCAAGACTACCTACCAGAGTGCGAAGCTAGCAGAGCTGTTCATTGCTAGGATTGTTAGTCTGCATGGAACCCCCAAGACCATAGTATCAGATCGAGGAACCCAGTTTACCTCGAGATTTTGGCAGAAAGTCCAGGAAGGTTTAGGCACCAAGTTGAACTTCAGCACCGCGTATCATCATAAACCGATGGATGATGAGAGAGTCAACCAGATCTTAGAGGATATGCTTAGAGCTTGTGTGTTGGAATACGGATCAAAATGGGAAGACTGTCTGCCTTTCGCAGAATTCTCATATAACAACAGTTATCAAGCTAGTTTGTAGATGGCACCATTTGAATTCCTATACGGAAGGAAGTGTTGTACCCCTTTGAATTGGTCACAAGTAGGAGAGAGTCAGATCTTTGGACCCGACATTCTCTGAGAAGCCGAAGAGAAGGTTCACAAAGTCCATGAGCACCTCAAGACCGCCCAATCCAGACAGAAGAGTTATGCGGACAAGAGAAGGAGAGACCTGGCTTTCAATGTCGGAGATTTGTATATCTCAAGGTTTCACCATTGAAAGGAACCCAACACATTAGTCTAAAAGGAAAGTTAGCCCCCAGATATATCGGGCCCTTCAAGATTCTGAACTGTCGAGGAGAAGTATCGTATCAACTGGAACTACCTAAAGATATGTCAGCCATCCATAATGTGCTCGATATCTCGTTACTTCGCAAATGCCTGGAAGTGCCGGAGAAGACAGATGTTTTCAAGAACATCGATCACAGAGCTATGGAGATCAACAATGACCTGACTTATCGTGAAGTGCCCATCCGTATCTTAGAAGAATCTTACAGAACCACCAGGACCAGGAGTATCAAGTTTCTCAAGATTCGGTGGATCAACCATACCGAGGAGGAAGCCACTTGGGAGCGAGAAGATTACATTAGGATAGAGTTCCCAGATCTCTTTAGTTCCTAGTTTTCTTTGTAAATCTCGGGACGATATTTTATTTAAGGGGGAAGGTTTGTAACATCCCAAAACTTAAATCCAATGTTATTAATATCCAAATCATCAAAATTAAGATTAACAAAAACTTTTTTCAATTGAAATTATCAAAGCATTCGTATGTGTGTGCATTTAAAAATAGGAGTTGTTTGAATTGCCATGTTTAAGTGATCCATTGCTTGTAAAATGATTCTTAGGTGAAATAAACATCATCTAGATCATCCCCAAATAAATCCCAAAGAAAAACAAATCAAAATGAATAAAAGAAGCAAATGGTCATTTGTGCCATTTTAATCAGCATGCCTACTTTGGCTATTCCTAGTATTCAAAACCTAACGAAAACAATTATGGATCTTTGCACCCCTTGATAGTACACATAACGTTGTACCAAGGCCCACTTTGTGATCTGCCAAAAACATTCAAACACTATATTTAAATGGCATTTGAAAATTGAATCTATTTCATATGGGAAGATCCCACTATTTCAAAAACCACTCAAATGAGCTCAAATTTCAAAACCCAAGCACCCACAGAGTCTCAAGCTTATGCCTAGCACACCCACCAAAAATCTTTTCAAATTTCCAAACTAAGTTTCTTGCGGCCATTTCATCAAACACATCGCATGCATGAATTACACCTAATATCTAGCTTACTATTGTGAATAGGGTTTTGCACCCAATTCTCCTCAAAACACTCCCTCTATCTCCAAATGATCTAGCCATGCCATTATCACCACCTCCCCTATCCCCTAGTGGCCATGCCATGCCATGCCGAGCACATGCTGGCCGGCCGACCATGCCACCACCGCAGCAGACCACCTCGCCCCCTCTCACCATGTCTAGCAGCTAGATCACACCTCACCGCCACTCTCTGTCCTCTCCCCGAGCCAAGCCAGAGGATGGACAACCACCAAACCGTCGCGCCCAGTGCCACCGTGCCATGCCGAGCACGCGCCAGAGCGCCACGCCCGACACGCGTGCACAAGCCGCCCCTCAACCGCAGCCCGCGTCCACCGCTTCGCCATGACCCAGGGAGCACACCGGACATCAACTTTCACCGCCCAACGCACCATAGCCACCGTTCGTCGTGGACACCTCCGTCTCTGCCGCTCAGAGCGCCAGCTCCGCCCGACCGCATACCACCGCCCCTAGTCTTGCATTCACTTCGTAGAGCACCGCCAGGAGACCAGCGACCGCCCCCTACCTCGAGCCACGCCGCTAGAACGCTGTGCAGCTCTCGCCGGAGTCGCCTGCCCATCCTTCTCGGTCGCGTCGTCGTCCTATAAATAGAGGCCACCCCCAGCCAGTTTCAGCACACCACTCACCTCCCCTCACCTCACTGACCGTTCCCCACCTCTAGCCAGAGCAGCACGAGCAGCCGTTCACCGGAATTGCACCGGAGCAGGATGCCTCTGAGAGAAGGGCGCCGCTGATTGTGACCACCTCCGGAGCTGCCTCGACCGTCCCTGAGCTCGCCGTCGACCACCAGTCCGTTTGCCCGCCTCGCTGTTGTCGCTGGAGCCCTGGTACGCCCCCTGAGCACCCCCACTGAGCCGTTAGGGTTAGAGTTCGTCGGGGACAGGTCCGTCGTTGATGATGATCCCTAGCCGTTGATGCCCGTTCTTATCCAACAACCCACATCGCCCGTCCGCTTAGCGTTGCCACACAGTGACCGGTGGGACCCCTCATCTGCCCCGTGAGCCTGTGTGTAGTGTCACTAGGCGCCGTTAAGCGTTCCCATAACCACTGATTAGGTGTATTAGGATTTTTCTATTTTAGTTAAACCTAGTTCTGTCCCTTAGTTTAAAATTCAATTTAGAGAGATTTACAAATCCAAATGGAGTGATTCCAATTTCGTTAGAAAGCTACTGAAAAGATCTACCCAATCCCGTTGGATTTAATTCAATTAGAGTTATAGATATCTCCTAGCGAAAATAACAAAATAGAAACATTTGCACCTTGCAACATTTTTATAAAATCAACCAAGATAGATTTTGAGTTGATTCCAACTCTCAAAAATCACATTTAACCATACCTATCTGAATATTTAATAATATTAAGTTTTACTTGCAGTGACTTTGGACTAGTACCAAAATAATGCGATATAGACATTTCTAGTCACTTTAAATCATTAAATAATGAACTAACCAATTGTAGGTTCCGCGTATTTGTTCAAAGACTGCGGCTAAAATTATTTTGGCCATCGTGACAGTGCTCGCGCGCTTCTCTAACTGGATGTTGGTCGACAAGATGTCTCCATTCTCAAGTAATGCATATATTTCCCCTCGGTATGCCGTCATGCAGACCAGAAGCGTATCAGGAGGTAGCGAATACAATCCTTCTCCAAATGATTCATTGATTTGCCCCGTTGGGGTGCTCTCATCGGCCCATTGCAATATGATCTGGATAATCAGTGCAAACGAACACCATCGTCGGGGACTTCGTCATGATGACATATTACAGAAGATTAGATGGTATGTGTGCTTGAAACTGAGTGTTAGACTTATGAGTGATTGGGTTCAGAAGCCGAATCTGGTACGGCTCCACCCTCTAAGCAAGCACGATGAGGCCACGATAAACACCGACGAAGTAGAATCTTTTGGAAGAAGAGGGCATCAGTTAGCACTAAGATGTTTACAATGGAAAATACAAATAAATGAATGTTATATATATATATATCGGATGTGAATGTGAACCTGCGATGGACGTCCATTAGATTCGTCTTGAAGCAACGACCAATGGCGAGGTTGTGGAAGGTAAAGTCGCCAACGTCTGGAAGTGTGTGATCTATCATGATCCAGTTGTTGAGATGGAATTCAGGAACCTTTAAAGTGTGGCGCCAATCGGTGCAGACTTCCCAACAAGCACCATAGATGTCGATGTACTCCTCTTTCTCCAGCATGTAGTCGGCGATCATGTGAAGTGGGGCGGCCGGGAGATCGGACCAGTTCCTCTTCATCCGGCTACTGGCCATGACTTACGTGCGGGAATGTTTTGATCGAGGAAGAAAGAAGAACTACCACTGCGAGGAGAAGAAGAAGAGGAGAACAGACGAGGGAGACGAAGCGGAACTACCACTACGAGGAGACGAGGAGAAGAGGGAGACGAAGCGGAACTGCCACTTCAAGTTTGGATCAACAGGCTTTCTTTCGGAAAGAGTGGGTGAACTAGCCATGCACTGCATGCAAGTTTTGATCAAACAGACTGACATGTGGGACCGGCTAAAAACTTTTGTGAAGTGCTACCGTGCATAGCATAGTGCGCTGATAGGTGGGGTTGAAGAACGGAGGAGACGGTCGATGGGAAAAAAGTGCCGAATATGTGCCATGACGAATTCCACGATGAATTTTGCACCGGACAAAATGGAAAACTGGGCTTCAGGGCCTGGGACAAAATCTGTGATGAATTTGCCACGACGAAAACAAGGAACGTCATGGATAGACGGGCTAGAGGGGCTTGGAGCTCGTTACGACGAAACGTGCTAGAACTTCAAGAATCCACGACATTTTTAGGTCGCGTCATAAAAAAACGTCACAGATTGTCCAGATTCTTGTAGGGCCACCAGAGTCATTGCATGTGCCTTCTTCTCCTAAACCACCACCAGAGTCATTGAATGTGTGTTTCTTTCTTGAACCACCACCTGAGTCATTGCATGAGTCTTCCTTTCCTAAACCACCACTAGAGTCATTCCATGTGTGTTCCTTTCCTAAACCACCACTAGAGTCATTGCATGTGTCTTCTTTTCCTAAACCACCACCAGAGTCATTGAATGTGTGTTCCTGTCTTAAACCAGCATCAGAGTCATTGAATGTGTGTTCGTTTCCTAAACCACCACCAGAGTCATTGCATGTGTCTTCCTTTCCTAAAACACCACCTGAGTCATTGCATGTGTCTTCTTTTCAGAAACCACATTTATCCACCAGTCTCATTGCACGTGTGTTCCTTTCTTAAACCACCACCAGAGTCATTGCATGTGTGTTCCTTTCCTGAACCACCACCATAGTCAGTGCATGTGTCTTCTTTTCCTAAACCACATTGATCCACCAGAGCCATTGTATGTGTGTTCCTTTCCTAAACCACCCTCAGAGTCATTGCATGTGTGTTCCTTTCCAAAACCACCACTAGAATAATTGCATGTGTGTTCCTTTCCTAAACGACCACCAGAGGCATTGCATGTGTCTTCTTTTCCTAAACCACATGGATCCACCAGTGTCATTGCATGTGTGTTCCTTTCGTAAACCACCACTAGAGTCATTTCATGTGTGTTCCTTTCCTAAACCACCACCAGAGTCATTGCATGTGTCTTCTTTTCCTAAACCACATGGATCCACCGGAGTAATTGCATGTGTGTTCCTTTATTAAACCAACACCAGAGTCATTGCATGTGTGTTCCTTTCCTAAACCACAACCATAGTCAGTGCATGTGTCTTATTTTCCTAAACCGCATTGATCCACCAGAGTCATTGCATGTGTCTTCATTTCCTAATCCACCACCAGAGTCATTGCATGTGTGTTCCTTTCCAAAACGACCACTAGAATCATTGCATGTGTGTTCCTTTCCTAAACGACCACCAGAGTCATTGCATCTGTCTTATTTTCCTAAACCACATGGATCCACCAGTGTCGTTGCATGTGTGTTCCTTTTGTAAACCACCACCAGAGTCATTTCATGTCTGTTCCTTTCCTAAACCACCACCAGAGTCATTGCATGTGTCTTATTTTCCAAAACCACATGGATCCACCAGTGTCATTGCATGTGTGTTCCTTCCTTAAACCACCACCAGAGTCATTACATGTGTGTTCCTTTCCTAAAGCACAACCATAGTCAGCGCATGTGTCATATTTTACTAAACAACATTGATCCAGCAGAGTCATTGCATGTGTCTTCCTTCCCTAATCCACCACCCGAGTCATTGCATGTGTGTTCCTTTCCTAAACGACCACCAGAGTCATTGCATGTGTCTTATTTTCCTAAACCACATGGATCCACCAGTGTCGTTGCATGTGTGTTCCTTTCGTAAACCACCACCAGAGTCATTTCATGTGTGTTCCTTTCCAAAACCACTACCAGACTCATTGCATGTTTCTTCTTTTCCTAAACCACATGGATCCACCAGAGTAATTGCATGTGTGTTCCTTTATTAAACCACCACCAGAGTCATTGCATGTGTGTTCCTTTCCTAAACCACCACCAGAGTCATTGCATGTGTCTTATTTTCCTAAACCACCACCAGGGTCATTGCATGTGTCTTCCTTTCCTAAACCACCACTAGAGTCATTGCATGTGTCTTCTATTCGTAAACCACATGGATCCACCAGAGTCATTGCGTGTGTCTTCCTTTCATAAACCACCACCAGAGTCATTGCATTTGTGTTCCTTTCCTAAACCACCACTAGAGTCATTGCATGTGTCTTGTTTTCCTAAACCACTTGGATCCACCGGAGTCATTGCATGTATGTTCCTTTCCTAAACCACCACCAGAGTCAATGAATGTGCTTTCTTTTCCTAAACCACCACTAGAGTCATTACATGTGTTTTCCTTTCCTAAACCACCACCAGAGTCATTGCACGTGTTTCTTTTCCTAAACCACCACCAGAGTCATTGCATGTGTGGTCCTTTCCTAAACCGCATGGATCCACCAGTGTCATTGCATGTGTGTTCCTTTTTTAAACCACCACCAGAATCATTGCATGTGTGTTCCTTTCCTAAACCACCACCAGAGTCATTGCATGTGTCTTCTTTCCCTAAACCACATGGATCCACCAGAGTCATTGCATGTGTGTTCCTTTCCTAAACCACCACCAGAGTGATTGCATGTCTGTTACTTTCCTAAACCACCACTAGGGTCATTGCATGTGCGTTTATTTCCTAAACCACCACCAGAGTCATTAAATGTGTGTTATTTTCCTAAACCGCCACTAGAGTCATTGCATTGTGTTATTTTCCTAAACCAACACTAGAGTCATTGTATGTGTCTTCTTTTCCTAAAATACCACCAGAGTCATTGAATGTGTGTTTCTTTCTTAAACCACTACCAGAGTCATTGAATGAGTCTTCCTTTCCTAAACCACCACTAGAGTCATTGCATGTGTGTTCCTTTCCTAAACCACCACTAGAGTGATTGCATGTGTCTTCTTTTCCTGAACCAGCATCGGAGTCATTGCATGTGTGTTCCTTTCGTAAACCACCACCAGAGTCATTGAATGTGTGTTCTTTTCCTAAACCACCAGTAGAGACATTGCACGTGTTCTTTTCCTAAACCACCACCAGAGTCATTGCATGTGCCTTCTTTTCCTAAATCACCACTAGAGTCATTCAATGTGTGTTCCTTTCTTAAACCACCACCAGAGTCATTGCATGTGTGTTCTTTTCCTGAACCACATGGATCCACCGGAGTCATTGCATGTGTGTTTCTTTCCTAAACCACCACAAGAGTCATTACATGTGTCTTGTTTTCCTAAACCACCACCATAGTCAATGCACGTGTCTTCCTTTCCTAAACCACCACTAGATTCATTGCATATGTCTTCTTTTCCTAAACCACCACCAAAGTCATTTCATGTGTCTTCATTCCCTAAACCACATGGATCCACCAGTGACATTGCATGTGTGTTCCTTTCTTAAACTACCACCAGAGTCATTGCATGTGTGTTCCTTTCCTAAAGCACCACCAGAGTCCCTGCATGTGTCTTCTTTTCGAAAACCACCACCAGAGTAATTTCATGTGTGATCCTTTCCAAAATCACCACCAGAGTCATTGCATGTGTGTTATTTTCCTAAACCACCAGCAGAGTCATTGCATGTGTGTTCCTTTCCTTAACCACCAGCAGAGTCATTGCACGTGTCTTGCTTTCCTAAACCACATGGATCCACCAGTGCTATTGCATGTGTGTTCCTTTCCTAAACCACCACCAGAGTCATTGCTTGTGTATTACTTTCCTAAACCACCACCAGATTCATTGCTTGTGTGTTCTTTTCCTAAACCACCACTAGAGTCATTGCATATGTCTTATTTTCCTAAAATACCACCAGAGTCATTGCATGAGTCTTCCTTTCCTAAACCACCACCAGAGTCATTGCATGAGTATTCATTTCCTAAACCACCACTAGAGTCATTGCATTTGTGTTCCTTTACTAAACCACCACTAGAGTCATTGCATGTGTCTTCTTTTCCTAAACCACCACCAGAGTCATTGCATGTGTGTTCCTTTGCTAAACCACCACAGAGTGATTGAATGTGTGTTCTTTTCCTAAACCACCACTAGAGTCATTTCGCGTGTGTTCTTTTCCTTAACCACCACCAGAGTCATTGCATGTACCTTCTTTTCCTAAACCACCACCAGAGTCATTGCATGTGTGTTCTTTTCCTAAACCACATGGATCCACCAGACTCATTGCATGTGTGTTTCTTTCCTAAACCACCACAGGTGTCATTGCATGTGTCTTCTTTTCCTAAACCACATTGATCCACCAGAGTCATTGCATGTGTCTTCCTTTCCTAAAACACCACAAGATTCATTGCATGTGTGTTCCTTTCCAAAACCACCACTAGAATCATTGCATGTGTGTTCGTTTCCTAAACGACCACCAGAGTCATTGCATGTGTCTTCCTTTCCTAAACCACATGGATCCACCAGTGTCATTGCATGTGTGTTCCTTTCGTAAACCACCACCAGAGTCATTCGATGTGTATTCCTTTCCTAAACCACCACCAGAGTCATTACATGTGTCTTCTTTTCCTAAACCACATGGATCCACCAGAGTCATTGCATGTGTGTTTCTTTCCTAAACCACCACAAGAGTCATTGCATGTGTCTTCTTTTCCTAAACCACATTGATCCACTAGAGTCATTGCATGTGTCTTCCTTTCCTAAAACACCACAAGAGTCATTGCATGTGTGTTCTTTTCCAAAACCACCACTAGAATCATTGCATGTGTGTTCCTTTCCTAAACCACCACCAGAGTCATTTGATGTGTATTCCTTTCCTAAACCACCACTAGAGTCATTGCATGTGTTTCTTTTCCTAAACCACATGGATCCACTAGAGTAATTGCATGTGTGTTCCTTTATTAAACCAACACCAGAGTCATTGCATGTGTGTTCCTTTCCTAAACCACCACCAGAGTCATTGCATGTGTCTTCTTTTCCTAAACCACCACCAGAGTCATTGCATGTGTCTTCCTTTCCTAAACAACCACTAGAGTCATTGCATGTGTCTTCTATTCGTAAACCACATGGATCCAACAGAGTCATTGCGTGTGTCTTGCTTTCCTAAACCACCACCAGAGTCATTGCATGTGTGTTCCTTTCCTAAACCACCACCAGAGTCATTGCATGTGTCTTGTTTTCCTAAACCACATGGATCCACGAGAGTAATTGCATGTATGTTCCTTTCGTAAACCACCACCAGAGTCAATGAATGTGGGTTCTTTTCCTAAACCACCATTAGAGTCATTACATGTTTGTTCCTTTCCTAAACCACCACTAGAGTCATCACATGTGTTTCTTTTCTTAAACCACCACCAGAGTCATTGCATGTGTGTCCCTTTCCTAAACCACCACCAGAGTCATTGCATGTGTCTTCTTTTCCTAAACCACATGGATCCACCAGAGTCATTGCATGTGTCTTCCTTTCCTAAACCACCACCAGAGTCATTTCAAGTGTCTTGTTTTCCTAAACCACATGGATCCACCAGAGTCATTGCATGTATGTTCCTTTCCTAAACCACCACCAGAGTCAATGAATGTGGGTTCTTTTCCTAAACCACCACTAGAGTCATTACATGTGTGTTCCTTTCCGAAACCACCACCAGAGTCATTGCATGTGTTTCTTTTCCTAAACCACCACCAGAGTTATTGCATGTGTGTTCCTTTCCTAAGCCACCACCAGAGTCATTGCATGTGTCTTCTTTTCCTAAACCACATGGATCCACTAGAGTCATTGCATGTGTCTTCCTTTCCTAAACCACCACCAGAGTCATTTCATATGAGTTTGTTTCCTAAACCACCACTAGAGTCATTCCATGTGTCTTCTTTTCCTAGACCACATGGATCCACCAGTGTCATTGCATGTGTGATCCTTTTTTAAACCACCACCAGAGTCATTGCATGTGTGTTCCTTTCCTAAACCACCACCAGAGTCATTGCATGTGTCTTCTGTCCCTAAACCACATGGATCCACTAGAGTCATTGGATGTGTGTTCCTTCCCTAAACCACCACTAGAGTCATTGCATGTGTGTTCCTTTCCTAAACCACTACCAGAGTCATTGCATGTGTGTTTATTTCGTAAACCACCACCAGAGTCATGAGATGTGTGTTTATTTACTAAACCACCACCAAAGTCATTAGATGTGTGTTGTTTTCCTAAACCACCACTAGAGTCATTGCATTTGTGTTCTTTTCCTAACCCACCACTAGAGTCATTGCATGTGTCTTCTTTTCCTAAAATACCACCAGAGTCATTGAATGCGTGTTTCTTTCTTAAACCACCACCAGAGTCATTGCATGAGTCCTCCTTTCCTAAACAACCACCAGAGTCATTGCATGTGTGTTCCTTTCCTAAACCACAACTAGAGTCATTGCATGTGTCTTCTCTTCCTAAACCACCACCAGAGTCATTGCATGTGTGTTCATTTCCTAAACCACCACCAGAGTCATTCAATGTGTGTTCTTTTCCTAAACCACCACTAGAGTCATTGCACGTTTGTTCTTTTCCTAAACCACCACCAAAGTCATTGCATGTGCGTTCTTTTCCTAAACCACCACCAAAGTCGTTGAATGTGTGTTCCTTTCTTAAACCACCGCTAGAGTCATTGCATGTGTGTTCTTTTCCTAAACCACATGGATCCACCAGAGTCATTGCATGTGTGTTTCTTTCCTAAACCACCACGAGAGTCATTACATGTGTCTTCTTTTCCTAAACCACCACCAGAGTCATTGCATGTGTCTTCCTTTCCTAAACCACCACCAGAGTCATTGCATGTGTCTTCTTTTCCTAAACCACCAGAGTCATTACATGTGTCCTCCTTTCTTAAACCACATGCATCCACCAATGTCATTGCATGTGTGTTCCTTTCTTAAACCACCACCAGAGTCATTGCATGTGTGTTCCTTTCCTAAACCACCACCAGAGTCATTGCATGTGTATTCTTTTCCTAAACCACATGGATCCACCAGTGTCATTGCATGTGTGTTCCTTTCCTAAACCACCACCAGAGTGATTGCATGTCTGTTACTTTCCTAAACCACCACTAGGGTCATTGCATGTGTGTTTATTTCCTAAACCACCACCAGAGTCATTAAATGTGTGTTATTTTCCTAAACCGCCACTAGAGTCATTGCATTTGTGTTCTTTTCCTAAACCAACACTAGAGTCATTGTATGTGTCTTCTTTTCCTAAAATACCACCAGAGTCATTGAATGTGTGTTTCTTTCTTAAACCACCACCAGAGTCATTGCATGAGTCTTCCTTTCCTAAACCAGCACTAGAGTCATTGCATGTGTGTTCCTTTCCTAAACCACCACTAGAGTCATTGCATGTGTCTTCTTTTCCTGAACCAGCATCAGTGTCATTGCATGTGTGTTCCTTTAGTAAACCACCACCAGAGTCATTGAATGTGTGTTCTTTTCCTAAACCACCAGAGTCATTGCACGTGTGTTCTTTTCCTAAACCACCACCAGAGTCATTGCATGTGCCTTCTTTTCCTAAATCACCACTAGAGTCATTCAATGTGTGTTCCTTTCTTAAACCACCACCAGAGTCATTGCATGTGTGTTCTTTTCCTGAACCACATGGATCCACCGGAGTCATTGCATGTGTGTTTCTTTCCTAAACCACCACAAGAGTCATTACATGTGTCTTGTTTTCCTAAACCACCACCATAGTCAATGCACGTGTCTTCCTTTCCTAAACCACCACTAGATTCATTGCATATGTCTTGTTTTCCTAAACCACCACCAAAGTCATTTCATGTGTCTTCATTCCCTAAACCACATGGATCCACCAGTGACATTGCATGTGTGTTCCTTTCTTAAACTACCACCAGAGTCATTGCATGTGTGTTCCTTTCCTAAAGCACCACCAGAGTCCCTGCATGTGTCTTCTTTTCGAAAACCACCACCAGAGTAATTTCATGTGTGATCCTTTCCAAAATCACCACCAGAGTCATTGCATGTGTGTTATTTTCCTAAACCACCAGCAGAGTCATTGCATCTGTGTTCCTTTCCTTAACCACCAGCAGAGTCATTGCACGTGTCTTGCTTTCCTAAACCACATGGATCCACCAGTGCCATTGCATGTGTGTTCCTTTCCTAAACCACCACCAGAGTCATTGCTTGTGTATCACTTTCCTAAACCACCACCAGATTCATTGCTTGTGTGTTCTTTTCCTAAACCACCACTAGAGTCATTGCATGTGTCTTCTTTTCCTAAAATACCACCAGAGTCATTGAATGTGTGTTTCTTTCTTAAACCACCACCAGAGTCATTGCATGAGTATTCCTTTCCTAAACCACCACTAGAGTCATTGCATTTGTGTTCCTTTACTAAACCACCACTAGAGTCATTGCATGTGTCTTCTTTTCCTAAACCACCACCAGAGTCAGTGCATGTGTGTTCCTTTGCTAAACCACCACAGAGTGATTGAATGTGTGTTCTTTTCCTAAACCACCACTAGAGTCATTTCGCGTGTGTTATTTTCCTTAACCACCACCAGAGTCATTGCATGTGTGTTCCTTTCCTAAACCACCACTAGAGTCATTGCATGTGTATTCTTTTCCTAAACCACATGGATCCACCAGTGTCATTGCATGTGTGTTCCTTTCCTAAACCACCACCAGAGTGATTGCATGTCTGTTACTTTCCTAAACCACCACTAGGGTCATTGCATGTGTGTTTATTTCCTAAACCACCACCAGAGTCATTAAATGTGTGTTATTTTCCTAAACCGCCACTAGAGTCATTGCATTTGTGTTCTTTTCCTAAACCAACACTAGAGTCATTGTATGTGTCTTCTTTTCCTAAAATACCACCAGAGTCATTGAATGTGTGTTTCTTTCTTAAACCACCACCAGAGTCATTGCATGAGTCTTCCTTTCCTAAACCAGCACTAGAGTCATTGCATGTGTGTTCCTTTCCTAAACCACCACTAGAGTCATTGCATGTGTCTTCTTTTCCTGAACCAGCATCACTGTCATTGCATGTGTGTTCCTTTCGTAAACCACCACCAGAGTCATTGAATGTGTGTTCTTTTCCTAAACCACCAGTAGAGTCATTGCACGTGTGTTCTTTTCCTAAACCACCACCAGAGTCATTGCGTGTGCCTTCTTTTCCTAAATCACCACTAGAGTCATTCAATGTGTGTTCCTTTCTTAAACCACCACCAGAGTCATTGCATGTGTGTTCTTTTCCTGAACCACATGGATCCACCGGAGTCATTGCATGTGTGTTTCTTTCCTAAACCACCACAAGAGTCATTACATGTGTCTTGTTTTCCTAAACCACCACCATAGTCAATGCACGTGTCTTCCTTTCCTAAACCACCACTAGATTCATTGCATATGTCTTCTTTTCCTAAACCACCACCAAAGTCATTTCATGTGTCTTCATTCCCTAAACCACATGGATCCACCAGTGACATTGCATGTGTGTTCCTTTCTTAAACTACCACCAGAGTCATTGCATGTGTGTTCCTTTCCTAAAGCACCACCAGAGTCCCTGCATCTGTCTTCTTTTCGAAAACCACCACCAGAGTAATTTCATGTGTGATCCTTTCCAAAATCACCACCAGAGTCATTGCATGTGTGTTATTTTCCTAAACCACCAGCAAAGTCATTGCATCTGTGTTCCTTTCCTTAACCACCAGCAGAGTCATTGCACGTGTCTTGCTTTCCTAAACCACATGGATCCACCAGTGCCATTGCATGTGTGTTCCTTTCCTAAACCACCACCAGAGTCATTGCTTGTGTATTACATTCCTAAACCACCACCAGATTCATTGCTTGTGTGTTCTTTTCCTAAACCACCACTAGAGTCATTGCATGTGTCTTCTTTTCCTAAAATACCACCAGAGTCATTGAATGTGTGTTTCTTTCTTAAACCACCACCAGAGTCATTGCATGAGTATTCCTTTCCTAAACCACCACTAGAGTCATTGCATTTGTGTTCCTTTACTAAACCACCACTAGAGTCATTGCATGTGTCTTCTTTTCCTAAACCACCACCAGAGTCAGTGCATGTGTGTTCCTTTGCTAAACCACCACAGAGTGATTGAATGTGTGTTCTTTTCCTAAACCACCACTAGAGTCATTTCGCGTGTGTTATTTTCCTTAACCACCACCAGAGTCATTGCATGTGCCTTCTTTTCCTAAACCACCACCAGAGTCATTGCATGTGTGTTCCTTTCTTAAACCACCACCAGAGTCATTGCACGTGTGTTCTTTTCCTAAACCACATGGATCCACCAGAGTCATTGCATGTGTGTTTCTTTCCTAAACCACCACAAGTGTCATTGCATGTGTCTTCTTTTCCTAAACCACATTGATCCACCAGAGTCATTGCATGTGTGTTCCTTTTCTAAACCACTACCAGAGTCATTGCATGTGTGTTTATTTCCTAAACCACCACCAGAGTCATGAGATGTGTGTTTATTTCCTAAACCACCACCAAAGTCATTAGATGTGTGTTCTTTTCCTAAACCACCACTAGATTCATTGCATTTGTGTTCTTTTCCTAACCCACCACTAGAGTCATTGCATGTGTCTTCTTTTCCTAAAATACCACCAGAGTCATTGAATGTGTGTTTCTTTCTTAAACCACCACCAGAGTCATTGCATGAGTCCTCCTTTCCTAAACAACCACCAGAGTCATTGCATGTGTGTTCCTTTCCTAAACCACAACTAGAGTCATTGCATGTGTCTTCTCTTCCTAAACCACCACCAGAGTCATTGCATGTGTGTTCCTTTTCTTAAACCACCACCAGAGTCATTCAATGTGTGTTCTTTTCCTAAACCACCAATAGAGTCATTGCACGTTTGTTCTTTTCCTAAACCACCAATAAAGTCATTGCATGTGCGTTCTTTTCCTAAACCACCACCAGAGTCGTTGAATGTGTGTTCCTTTCTTAAACCACCGCTAGAGTCATTGCATGTGTGTTCTTTTCCTAAACCACATGGATCCACCAGAGTCATTGCATGTGTGTTTCTTTCCAAAACCACCACGAGAGTCATTACATGTGTCTTCTTTTCCTAAACCACCACCAGATCATTGCATGTGTCTTCCTTTCCTAAACCACCACCAGAGTCATTGCATGTGTCTTCTTTTCCTAAACCACCAGAGTCATTACATGTGTCCTCCTTTCTTAAACCACATGCATCCACCAATGTCATTGCATGTGTGTTCCTTTCTTAAACCACCACCAGAGTCATTGCATGTGTGTTCCTTTCCTAAACCACCACCAGAGTCATTGCATGTGTATTCTTTTCCTAAACCACATGGATCCACCAGTGTCATTGAATGTGTGTTCCTTCCCTAAACCACCACCAGAGTGATTGCATGTCTGTTACTTTCCTAAACCACCACTAGGGTCATTGCATGTGTGTTTATTTCCTAAACCACCACCAGAGTCATTAAATGTGTGTTCTTTTCCTAAACCGCCACTAGAGTCATTGCATTTGTGTTCTTTTCCTAAACCAACACTAGAGTCATTGTATGTGTCTTCTTTTCCTAAAATACCACCAGAGTCATTGAATGTGTGTTTCTTTCTTAAACCACCACCAGAGTCATTGCATGAGTCTTCCTTTCCTAAACCACCACTAGAGTCATTGCATGTGTGTTCCTTTCCTAAACCACCACTAGAGTCATTGCATGTCTCTTCTTTTCCTGAACCAGCATCAGTGTCTTTGCATGTGTGTTCCTTTCATAAACCACCACCAGAGTCATTGAATGTGTGTTCTTTTCCTAAACCACCAGTAGAGTCATTGCACGTGTGTTCTTTTCCTAAACCACCACCAGAGTCATTGCATGTGCCTTCTTTTCCTAAATCACCACTAGAGTCATTGAATGTGTGTTCCTTTCTTAAACCACCACCAGAGTCATTGCATGTGTGTTCTTTTCCTGAACCACATGGATCCACCGGAGTCATTGCATGTGTGTTTCTTTCCTAAACCACCACAAGAGTCATTACATGTGTCTTGTTTTCCTAAACCACCACCATAGTGAATGCATGTGTCTTCCTTTCCTAAACCACCACTAGATTCATTGCATATGTCTTCTTTTCCTAAACCACCACCAAAGTCATTTCATGTGTCTTCATTCCCTAAACCACATGGATCCACCAGTGACATTGCATGTGTGTTCCTTTCTTAAACTACCACCAGAGTCATTGCATGTGTGTTCCTTTCCTAAAGCACCACCAGAGTCCCTGCATGTGTCTTCTTTTCGAAAACCACCACCAGAGTAATTTCATGTGTGATCCTTTCCAAAATCACCACCAGAGTCATTGCATGTGTGTTATTTTCCTAAACCACCAGCAGAGTCATTGCATGTGTGTTCCTTTCCTTAACCACCAGCAGAGTCATTGCACGTGTCTTGTTTTCCTAAACCACATGGATCCACCAGTGCCATTGCATGTGTGTTCCTTTCCTAAACAACCACCAGAGTCATTGCTTGTGTATTACTTTCCTAAACCCCCACCAGATTCATTGCTTGTGTGTTCTTTTCCTAAACCACCACTAGAGTCATTGCATGTGTCTTCTTTTCCTAAAATACCACCAGAGTCATTGAATCTGTGTTTCTTTCTTAAACCACCACCAGAGTCATTGCATGAGTATTCCTTTCCTAAACCACCACTAGAGTCATTGCATTTGTGTTCCTTTACTAAACCACCACAAGAGTCATTGCATGTGTCTTCTTTTCCTAAACCACCACCAGAGTCATTGCATGTGTGTTCCTTTGCTAAACCACCACAGAGTGATTGAATGTGTGTTCTTTTCCTAAACCACCACTAGAGTCATTTCGCGTGTGTTCTTTTCCTTAACCACCACTAGAGTCATTGCATGTGCCTTCTTTTCCTAAACCACCACCAGTGTCATTGCATGTGTGTTCCTTTCTTAAACCACCACCAGAGTCATTGCATGTGTGTTCTTTTACTAAACCACATGGATCCACCAGAGTCATTGCATGTGTGTTTCTTTCCTAAACCACCACAAGTGTCATTGCATGTGTCTTCTTTTCCTAAACCACATTGATCCACCAGAGTCATTGCATGTGTCTTCCTTTCCTAAAACACCACAAGATTCATTGCATGTGTGTTCCTTTCCAAAACCACCACTAGAATCATTGCATGTGTGTTCGTTTCCTAAACGACCACCAGAGTCATTGCATGTGTCTTCCTTTCCTAAACCACATGGATCCACCAGTGTCATTGCATGTGTGTTCCTTTCGTAAACCACCACCAGAGTCATTCGATGTGTATTCCTTTCCTAAACTACCACCAGAGTCATTACATGTGTCTTCTTTTCCTAAACCACATGGATCCACCAGAGTCATTGCATGTGTGTTTCTTTCCTAAACCACCACAAGAGTCATTGCATGTGTCTTCTTTTCCTAAACCACATTGATCCACCAGAGTCATTGCATGTGTCTTCCTTTCCTAAAACACCACAAGGGTCATTGCATGTGTGTTCCTTTCCATAACCACCACTAGAATCATTGCATGTGTGTTCCTTTCCTAAAGCACCACCAGAGTCATTTGATGTGTATTCCTTTCCTAAACCACCACTAGAGTCATTGCATGTGTCTTCTTTTCCTAAACCACATGGATCCACTAGAGTAATTGCATGTGTGTTCCTTTATTAAACCACCACCAGAGTCATTGCATGTGTGTTCCTTTCCTAAACCACCACCAGAGTCATTGCATGTGTCTTCTTTTCCTAAACCACCACCAGAGTCATTGCATGTGTGTTCCTTTGCTAAACCACCACAGAGTGATTGAATGTGTGTTCTTTTCCTAAACCACCACTAGAGTCATTTCGCGTGTGTTCTTTTCCTTAACCACCACTAGAGTCATTGCATGTGCCTTCTTTTCCTAAACCACCACCAGTGTCATTGCATGTGTGTTCCTTTCTTAAACCACCACCAGAGTCATTGCATGTGTGTTCTTTTCCTAAACCACATGGATCCACCAGAGTCATTGCATGTGTGTTTCTTTCCTGAACCACCACAAGTGTCATTGCATGTGTCTTCTTTTCCTAAACCACATTGATCCACCAGAGTCATTGCATGTGTCTTCCTTTCCTAAAACACCACAAGATTCATTGCATGTGTGTTCCTTTCCAAAACCACCACTAGAATCATTGCATGTGTGTTCGTTTCCTAAACGACCACCAGAGTCATTGCATGTGTCTTCCTTTCCTAAACCACATGGATCCACCAGTGTCATTGCATGTGTGTTCCTTTCGTAAACCACCACCAGAGTCATTCGATGTGTATTCCTTTCCTAAACCACCACCAGAGTCATTACATGTGTCTTCTTTTCCTAAACCACATGGATCCACCAGAGTCATTGCATGTGTGTTTCTTTCCTAAACCACCACAAGAGTCATTGCATGTGTCTTCTTTTCCTAAACCACATTGATCCACCAGAGTCATTGCATGTGTCTTCCTTTCCTAAAACACCACAAGGGTCATTGCATGTGTGTTCCTTTCCATAACCACCACTAGAATCATTGCATGTGTGTTCCTTTCCTAAAGCACCACCAGAGTCATTTGATGTGTATTCCTTTCCTAAACCACCACTAGAGTCATTGCATGTGTCTTCTTTTCCTAAACCACATGGATCCACTAGAGTAATTGCATGTGTGTTCCTTTATTAAACCACCACCAGAGTCATTGCATGTGTGTTCCTTTCCTAAACCACCACCAGAGTCATTGCATGTGTCTTCTTTTCCTAAACCACCACCAGAGTCATTGCATGTGTCTTCCTTTCCTAAACAACCACTAGAGTCATTGCATGTGTCTTCTATTCGTAAACCACATGGATCCAACAGAGTCATTGCGTGTGTCTTCCTTTCCTAAAACACCACCAGAGTCATTGCATGTGTGTTCCTTTCCTAAACCACCACCAGAGTCATTGCATGTGTCTTGTTTTCCTAAACCACATGGATCCACAAGAGTAATTGCATGTATGTTCCTTTCGTAAACCACCACCAGAGTCAATGAATGTGGGTTCTTTTCCTAAACCACCATTAGAGTCATTACATGTTTGTTCCTTTCCTAAACCACCACCAGAGTCATCGCATGTGTTTCTTTTCCTAAACCACCACCAGAGTCATTGCATGTGTGTTCCTTTCCTAAACCACCACCAGAGCCATTGCATGTCTCTTCTTTTCCTAAACCACATGGATCCACCAGAGTCATTGCATGTGTCTTCCTTTCCTAAACCACCACCAGAGTCTTTTCAAGTGTCTTGTTTTCCTAAACCACATGGATCCACCAGAGTCATTGCATGTATGTTCCTTTCCTAAACCACCACCATAGTCAATGAATGTGAGTTCTTTTCCTAAACCACCACTAGAGTCATTACATGTGTGTTCCTTTCCGAAACCACCACCAGAGTCATTGCATGTGTTTATTTTCCTAAACCACCACCAGAGTCATTGCATGCGTGTTACTTTCCTAAGCCACCACCAGAGTCATTGCATGTGTCTTCTTTTCCTAAACCACATGGATCCACTAGAGTCATTGCATGTGTCTTCCTTTCCTAAACCACTACCAGAGTCATTTCATATGTGTTTGTTTCCTAAACCACCAGTAGAGTCATTCCATGTGTCTTCTTTTCCTAGACCACATGGATCCACCATTGTCATTGCATGTGTGATCCTTTTTTAAACCACCACCAGAGTCATTGCATGTGTGTTCCTTTCCTAAACCACCACCAGAGTTATTGCATGTGTCTTCTGTCCCTAAACCACATGGATCAACTAGAGTCATTGGATGTGTGTTCCTTTCCTAAACCACCACTAGAGTCATTGCATGTGTGTTCCTTTCCTAAACCATTACCAGAGTCATTGCATGTGTGTTTATTTCCTAAACCACCACCAGAGTCATGAGATGTGTGTTTATTTCCTAAACCACCACCAAAGTCATTAGATGTGTGTTCTTTTCCTAAACCACCACTAGAGTCATTGCATTTGTGTTCTTTTCCTAACCCACCACTAGAGTCATTGCATGTGTCTTCTTTTCCTAAAATACCACCAGAGTCATTGAATGTGTGTTTCTTTCTTAAACCACCACCAGAGTCATTGCATGAGTCCTCCTTTCCTAAACAACCACCAGAGTCATTGCATGTGTGTTCCTTTGCTAAACCACAACTAGAGTCATTGCATGTGTCTTCTCTTCCTAAACCACCACCAGAGTCATTGCATGTGTGTTCCTTTCCTAAACCACCACCAGAGTCATTCAATGTGTGTTCTTTTCCTAAACCACCACTAGAGTCATTGCACGTTTGTTCTTTTCCTAAACCACCAACAAAGTCATTGCATGTGCGTTCTTTTCCTAAGCCACCACCAGAGTCGTTGAATGTGTGTTCCTTTCTTAAACCACCGCTAGAGTCATTGCATGTGTGTTCTTTTCCTAAACCACATGGATCCACCAGAGTCCTTGCATGTGTGTTTCTTTCCTAAACCACCACGAGAGTCATTACATGTGTCTTCTTTTCCTAAACCACCACCAGAGTCATTGCATGTGTCTTCCTTTCCTAAACCACCACCAGAGTCATTGCATGTGTCTTCTTTTCCTAAACCACCAGAGTCATTACATGTGTCCTCCTTTCTTAAACCACATGCATCCACCAATGTCATTGCATGTGTATCCTTTCTTAAACCACCACCAGAGTCATTGCATGTGTGTTCCTTTCCTAAACCACCACTAGAGTCATTGCATGTGTCTTCTTTTCCAAAACCACCACGAGAGTAATTGCATGTGTGTTCCTTTCCAAAACCACCACCAGAGTCATTGCATGTATGTTACTTTCCTAAACCACCACTAGAGTCATTGTGTAACATCCCACTTTCAACAACCCTGATTAGTTGTCCAGAATGCAAAAATCAGGGGGAACAAAAACTTTTTCTTATTTAATTGTGAAGTGCTTGCTTGTTGCTATCTGTATTTATACTTCTGATTGTTAAGCTTATGATATAATCCTTACCTCAACAATCAGTTGTCAAAAAGCTATTTAACAAAACTATCCTAGCTCGTTTTACATATTCTCAAATGTTCTGGCATTTCAAAACATGAGCCAAGAAGCTTATGTAACCAAAACTATTTTAGTAGCTTCTATTGACAAAACTATGGAGATCTGCAATCTCCTTATGCTTTCAAGACAGAACCTTCAACTACTCTTACCTCTAAGATTTCCAAAACCTTTTATAAATCTTTTGAACTCTACTCTTGGTAGATGTACCAAGGACCTTACCTTGTTCAAACTCCAACCTTTCAAAATTGCCCATCCTTACCTCAAGCTAAGCTTGATGGTAACCCTAGTAGTAGATGATTTGTTTGTAAGATGAGTTACCTTGATTTGCTGTTTGACTTGATTGCTTAGAAGTAGTATGATCTACTCTAGGAGCTCATCCACTAGGATCAAGGTACTTTAAAAATCACCAAACCCTAAGCAAGGATACAATCTGGATCTAATCTCTAGATTCGTCCTGAAGCAACAACCAGTGGCGAGGTTGAGGAAGGTAAAGTCACCAACGTGTGGAAGTGTGTGATCTATCATGATCCAGTTGTTGAGATGAAATTTGGGAACCTTCAAAGTGCGGCGCCAATCGGTGCAGACTTCCCAAAAAAGAAGCATAGGTGTCGATGTACTACTCTTTCTCCAGCAAGAATTCGGCAATCTTGCGAAGTGGGGAGGCCGGTAGATCGGACCAGTTCCTCTTCATCCGGCTACTGGCCATGGCTTACGTGCGGGAATGTTTTGATCGAGGAAGAAAGAAGAACTACCACTTCGAGGAGAAGAAGAGGAGAACAGACGAGGGAGACGAAGCGGAACTGCCACTACGAGGAGACGAGGAGAAGAGGGAGACGAAGCGGAACTGCCACTTCAAGTTTGGATCAACAGGCTTTTCTTTGGAACTAGCGGGTGAACTAGCCATGCACTGCATGCAAGTTTTGATCACCAGACTGACATGTGGGACCAGCTAAAAAATTTCGTGAAGTGCTACCACGCATAGTGCGTTGATAGGTGGGGTTGAAGCACGGAGGAGACGATCGATGGGGAACAAGTGTCGAATATGTGCTATGATGAATTCCACGACGAATTTTGCACCAAACGAAATGGCAAACTAGGCTTTAGGGCCTTGGACGAAATCTGCGACGAATTTGCCACGACGAAAACAAGGAACGTCATGGATAAATGGGCTAAAGGGGCTTGGAGCTCATTACGATGAAACGTTCTAGAACGTCAGGAATCCACGACGTTTTTAGGTCGCGTCATAAAAAATGTCACAGATCGTCCAGATTCTTCTAGGGCAACCAGAGTCATTGCATGTGTCTTCTTTTCCTAAACCACCACCAGAGTCATTGAATGTGTGTTTCTTTCTTAAAGCACCACCTGAGTCATTGCATGAGTCTTCCTTTCCTAAACCACCACTAGAGTCATTGCATGTGTGTTCCTTTCCTAAACCACCACTAGAGTCATTGTATGTGTCTTCTTTTCCTAAACCATCACCAGAGTCATTGTGTGTGTGTTCCTTTCCTAAACCACCACCAGAGTCATTGAAGGTGTGTTCTTTTCCTAAACCACCAGTAGAGTCATTGCATGTGTGTTCTTTTCCTAAACCACCACCAGAGTCATTGCATGTGTCTTCTTTTCCTAAAGCACCACCAGAGTCATTGAATGTCTCTTCCTTTCTTAAACCACCACAAGAGTCATTGAATATGTGTTCATTTCCTAAACCACCACCAGAGTCATTGCATGTGTCTTCCTTTCCTAAACCACCACTAGAGTAATTGCATGTGTGTTCCTTTCAAACGACCACCAGAGTCATTGCATGTGTCTTCTTTTCCTAAACCACATTTATCCACCAGTGTCATTCAATGTGTGTTCCTTTCTTAAACCGCCACGAGAGTCATTGCATGTGTGTTCCTTTCCTGAACCACCAACATAGTCAGTGCATTTGTCTTCTTTTACTAAACCACATTGATCTACCAGAGTCATTGTATGTGTCTTCCTTTCCTAAACCACCACCAGAGTCATTTCATGTGTGTTCCCTTCCAAAACCACCACAAGAATCATTGCATGTGTGTTCCTTTCCTAAACGACCACCAGAGTCGTTGCATGTGTCTTCTTTTCTTCAACCACATGGATCCACCAGTGTCATTGCATGTGTGTTCCTTTCGTAAACCACCACCAGAGTCATTTCATGTGTGTTCCTTTCCTAAACCACCACTAAGAGTCATTGCATGTGTCTTATTTTCCTAAACCACATGGATCCACCAGAGTTATTGCATGTCTGTTCCTTTATTAAACCACCACCAGAGTCATTGCATGTGTGTTCCTTTCCTGAACCACCACCATAGTCAGTGCATGTGTCTTATTTTCCTAAATCGCACTGATCCACCAGAGTCACTGCATGTGTGTTCCTTTCCAAAACCACCACTAGAGTCATTGCATGTGTTTCTTTTCCTAAACCACCACCAGAGTAATTGCATGTGCGTTCCTTTCTTAAACCACCACCAGAGTCATTGCATGTGTCTTCTTTTCCTAAACCACATGGATCCACCAATGTAATTGCATGTGTGTTCCTTTCTTAAACCACCACCAGAGTCATTGCATGTGTCTTCCTTTCCTAAACCACCACTAGAGTCATTGCATGTGTCTTCTATTCGTAAACCACATGGATCCACCATAGTCATTGCGTGTGTCTTCCTTTCCTAAACCACCACCAGAGTCATTGCATGTGTGTTCCTTTCCAAAACCACCACTAGAAGCATTGCATGTGTGTTCCTTTCCTAAACAACCACCAGAGTCATTGCATGTGTCTTATTTTCCTAAACCACATGGATCCACCAGTGTCATTGCATGTGTGTTCCTTTAGTAAACCACCACCAGAGTCATTTCATGTGTGTTCCTTTCCTAAACCACCACCAGAGTCATTGCATGTGTCTTCTTTTCCTAAACCACATGGATCCACCAGAGTAATTGCACGTGTGTTCCTTTATTTAAACACCACCAGAATCATTGCATGTGTGTTCGTTTCCTAAACCACCACCAGAGTCATTGCATCTGTCTTCTATTCGTAAACCACATGGATCCACCACAGTCATTGCGTGTGTCTTCCTTTCCTAAACCACCACCAGAGTCATTGCATGTGTGTTCATTTCCTAAACCACCACCAGTCATTGCATGTGTTTTGTTTTCCTAAACCAGATGGATCCACCAGAGTCATTGCATGTATGTTCCTTTCCTAAACCACCACCAGAGTCAATGAATGTGCGTTCTTCCTCTAAATCGCCACTAGAGTCATTACATGTGTGTTCCTTTCCAAAACCACCACTAGAGTCATTGCATGTGTTTCTTTTCCTAAACCACCACCAGAGTAATTGCATGTGCGTTCCTTTCCTAAACCACCACCAGAGTCATTGCATGTGTCTTCTTTTCCTAAACCACATGGATCCACCAGGGTAATTGCATGTGTCTTCCTTTCCTAAACCACCACCAGAGTCATTTCATGTGAGTACCTTTCCTAAACTACCACTAGAGTCATTGCATGTGTCCTATTTTCCTAAACCGCATGGATCCACTAGTGTCATTGCATGTGTGTTCCTTTTTTAAACCACCACCAGAGTGATTGCATGTGTGTTCCTTTCCTAAACCACCACCAGAGTCATTGCATGTGTCTTCTTTCCCTGAACCACATGGATCCACCAGAGTCATTGCATGTGTGTTCCTTTCCTAAACCACCACCAGAGTCATTGCATGTGCGTTCCTTTCTTAAACCACCACCAGAGTCATTGCATGTGTCTTCTTTTCCTAAACCACATGGATCCACCAATGTAATTGCATGTGTGTTCCTTTCTTAAACCACCACCAGAGTCATTGCATGTGTCTTCCTTTCCTAAACCACCACTAGAGTCATTGCATGTGTCTTCTATTCGTAAACCACATGGATCCACCATAGTCATTGCGTGTGTCTTCCTTTCCTAAACCACCACCAGAGTCATTGCATGTGTGTTCCTTTCCAAAACCACCACTAGAAGCATTGCATGTGTGTTCCTTTCCTAAACAACCACCAGAGTCATTGCATGTGTCTTATTTTCCTAAACCACATGGATCCACCAGTGTCATTGCATGTGTGTTCCTTTAGTAAACCACCACCAGAGTCATTTCATGTGTGTTCCTTTCCTAAACCACCACCAGAGTCATTGCATGTGTCTTCTTTTCCTAAACCACATGGATCCACCAGAGTAATTGCACGTGTGTTCCTTTATTTAAACACCACCAGAATCATTGCATGTGTGTTCGTTTCCTAAACCACCACCAGAGTCATTGCATCTGTCTTCTATTCGTAAACCACATGGATCCACCACAGTCATTGCGTGTGTCTTCCTTTCCTAAACCACCACCAGAGTCATTGCATGTGTGTTCATTTCCTAAACCACCACCAGTCATTGCATGTGTTTTGTTTTCCTAAACCAGATGGATCCACCAGAGTCATTGCATGTATGTTCCTTTCCTAAACCACCACCAGAGTCAATGAATGTGCGTTCTTCTCCTAAATCACCACTAGAGTCATTACATGTGTGTTCCTTTCCTAAACCACCACTAGAGTCATTGCATGTGTTTCTTTTCCTAAACCACCACCAGAGTAATTGCATGTGCGTTCCTTTCCTAAACCACCACCAGAGTCATTGCATGTGTCTTCTTTTCCTAAACCACATGGATCCACCAGGGTAAATGCATGTGTCTTTCTTTCCTAATCCACCACCAGAGTCATTTCATGTGAGTTCCTTTCCTAAACCACCACCAGAGTCATTGCATGTGTCTTCTTTTCCTAAACCGCATGGATCCACTAGTGTCATTGCATGTGTGTTCCTTTCCTAAACCACCACCAGAGTCATTGCATGTGTCTTCTTTCCCTAAACCACATGGATCCACCAGAGTCATTGCATGTGTGTTCCTTTCCTAAACCACCACCAGAGTCATTGCATGTGTGTTCCTTTCCTAAACCACCACAAGGGTCATTGCATGTGTGTTTATTTCCTAAACCACCACCAGAGTCATTAAATGTGTGTTCTTTCCCTAAACCACCACTAGAGTCATTGCATTTGTGTTCTTTTCCTAAACCACCACTAGAGTCATTGCATGTGTCTTCTTTTCCTAAAATACCACCAAAGTCATTGAATGTGTGTTTCTTTCATAAACCACCACCAGAGTCATTGCATGAGTCTTCCTTTCCTAAACCACCACTAGAGTCATTGCATGTGTGTTCCTTTCCTAAACCACCACTAGAGTCATTGCATGTGTCTTATTTTACTGAACCACCACCAGAGTCATTGCATGTGTGTTCCTTTCCTAAACCACCACCAGAGTCATTGCATGTGTTTTGTTTTCCTAAACCAGATGGATCCACCAGAGTCATTGCATGTATGTTCCTTTCCTAAACCACCACCAGAGTCAATGAATGTGCGTTCTTCCTCTAAATCGCCACTAGAGTCATTACATGTGTGTTCCTTTCCAAAACCACCACTAGAGTCATTGCATGTGTTTCTTTTCCTAAACCACCACCAGAGTAATTGCATGTGCGTTCCTTTCCTAAACCACCACCAGAGTCATTGCATGTGTCTTCTTTTCCTAAACCACATGGATCCACCAGGGTAATTGCATGTGTCTTCCTTTCCTAAACCACCACCAGAGTCATTTCATGTGAGTACCTTTCCTAAACTACCACTAGAGTCATTGCATGTGTCCTATTTTCCTAAACCGCATGGATCCACTAGTGTCATTGCATGTGTGTTCCTTTTTTAAACCACCACCAGAGTGATTGCATGTGTGTTCCTTTCCTAAACCACCACCAGAGTCATTGCATGTGTCTTCTTTCCCTGAACCACATGGATCCACCAGAGTCATTGCATGTGTGTTCCTTTCCTAAACCACCACCAGAGTCATTGCATGTGTGTTCCTTTCCTAAATCACCACCAGGGTCATTGCATGTGTGTTTATTTCCTAAACCACCACCAGAGTCATTAAATGTGTGTTCTTTTCCTAAAATACCACCAAAGTCATTGAATGTGTGTTTCTTTCTTAAACCACCACCAGAGTCATTGCATGAGTCTTCCTTTCCTAAACCACCACTAGAGTCATTGCATGTGTGTTCCTTTCCTAAACCACCACTAGAGTCATTGCATGTGTCTTATTTTCCTGAACCACCACCAGAGTCATTGCATGTGTGTTCCTTTCCTAAACCACCACCAGAGTCATTGAATGTGTGTTCTTTTCCTAAACCACCACTATAGTCATTGCACGTATGTTCTTTTCCTAAACCACCACCAGAGTCATTGCATGTGCCTTCTTTTGCTAAACCACCACTAGAGTCATTGAATGTGTGTTCATTTCTTAAACCACCATCAGAGTCATTGCATGTGTGTTCTTTTCCTAAACCACATGGATCACCAGAGTCATTGCATGTGTTTTTCTTTTCTAAACTACCACTAGAGTCATTACATGTGTCTTGTTCTCCTAAACCACCACCAGAGGCATTGCATGTGTCTTCCTTTCCTAAACCACCACTAGTGTCATTGCATGTGTCTTCTTTTCCTAAACCACCACCAAAGTCTTTGCATGTGTGTTCCTTTCCTAAACCACCACCAGAGTCCTTGCATGTGTCTTCTTTTCCAAAAACACCACCAGAGTAATTACATGTGTGCTCCTTTCCAAAACCACCACCAGAGTCATTGCATGTGTGTTATTTTCCTAAACCACCAGTAGAGTCATTGCATGTGTGTTACTTTCCTTAACCACCAGCAGAGTCATTGCACGTGTCTTGTTTTCCTAAACCACATGGATCCACCAGTGCAATTGCATGTGTGTTCCTTTCCTAAACCACCACTAGAGTCATTGCATGTGTCTTCTCTTCCTAAACCGCCACCAGAGTCATTGCATGTGTGTTCCATTCCTAAACCATCACCAGAGTTATTCAATGTGTGTTCTTTTCCTAAACCAAAACTAGAGTCATTGCACGTGTGTTCTTTTCCTAAACCACCACCAGAGTCATTGCATGTGCCTTCTTTTCCTAAACCACCACCAGAGTCATAGAATGTGTGTTCCTTTCTTAAACCACCACTAGAGTCATTGCATGTGTGTTCTTTTCCTAAACCACATGGATCCACCAGAGTCATCGCATGTGTGTTTCTTTCCTAAACCACCACGAGAGTGATTACATGTGTCTTCTTTTCCTAAACCACCACCAGAGTCATTGCATGTGTCTTCCTTTCCTAAACCACCACCAGAGTCATTGCATGTGTCTTCTTTTCCTAAACCACCAGACTCATTGCATGTGTGTTCCTTTCCTAAACCACATGGATCCACCAGTGTCATTGCATGTGTGTTCCTTTCTTAAACCACCACCCGAGTCATTGCATGTGTGTTCCTTTCCTAAACCACCACCAGAGTCATTGCATGTGTCTTCTTTTCCAAAACAACCACCAGAGTAATTGCATGTGTGTTCCTTTCCAAAACCACCACCAGAGTCATTGCATGTGTGTGCCTTTCCTAAACCACCACTAGAGTCATTGAGTAACATCCCAATTTCAGCAACCCTGATTAGTTGTCCAGAATGCAAAAATCAGGGGGAACAAAAACTTTTTCTTATTTAATTGTGTAGTGCTTGCTTGTTGCTGTCTGTATTTATACTTCTGATTGTTAAGCTTATGATATACTCCTTACCTCAACAATCAGTTGTCAAAAGCTATTTAGCAAAACTATCCTGGCTCGTTTTACATATTTTCAAATGTTCTGGCATTTCAAAACATGAGCCAAGAAGCTTATGTAACCAAAACTATTTTAGTAGCTTCTATTGACAAAACTATGGAGATCTGCAATCTCCTTATGCTTTCAAGACAGAACCTTCAACTACTCTTACCTCTAAGATTTCCAAAACCTTTTATAAATCTTTTGAACTCTACTCTTGGTAGATGTACCAAGGACCTTACCTTGTTCAAACTCCAACCTTTCAAAATAGCCCATCCTTACCTCAAGCTAAGCTTGATGATAACCCTAGTAGTAGATGATTTGTTTGTTAGATGAGTTGACTTGATTGCTTAGAAGTAGTATGAGATACTCTAGGAGCTCATCCACTAGGATCAAGATACTTTAAAAATCACCAAACCCTAAGAAAGGATACAATCTGGATCTAATCTCTAGATACTAGGTGATCATCTAAAACCCTTAACCAGATCAATTCTGCAGTGAACCATTCTAGAAGCTTCCAAGTCAATGAAGATAAATATCAAGCATGGATCCCTTCTACTCAATATACTATTCAACCTCATCCACTTGAAGATGCTTTGGTACCTTCCAAACCATCGAAATCATCACCACCCAAATCTAGTCAAAAACCCTAAATTGAATGCCTCCCTCTCTCAACCCTTGAGCATTTTTGAAAATGCACTTGAACCATATTGTTAACCATCATAAGGACTACCAAGGCCAACTCTTTCCCTTTGTAAGATCATCCTCCAACCCACTTGTTCTTGATGGTTTTGCAGGCAAGAAAATAACTATTCCTGCAAATTAGTCGACATGCCTAATTTGACAGAAGCTCACACCATCATTTAACCCTCTATGGACCAAAACTTTGCATGGTTGTGTTCTAGTCATATAGGTATATCATTACCTACTTCACTTGTTCCAATTGGATCCTTGAGCTGCTTAAACCCACAAGGTTTTTAAGGCTGGTTGATAATCTGCTCTGGCAGGCTTATTTTATTCAAAGTTTGGAAACAATCCCTGGAGATCTCAAACATGATCAAGCCCAAACTTCTGTACCATGATGATCTACATAACTTGGTCTATACATCCATATACCCCATGCTCCAATGGGAGCTCTGAGCTCCAAGATACACCCATGTTTTGGTGGTATAAAAATAACATCACCCTAGATCCACAACTCCTTGTTTTCCATCTAATTCAAGTTGGATTTCCAATTTCCCAAGGTTGAAAATGCTTTCTACACCTTGTTTACATCATCTACCTTAATCATCAAAATTTATCAAATATTATCCATAGTTATTATGGCTCCAAATCAAATTAAACTCTTTAATAGACAAGATCTCCAAAACTTCTTCCATAAAGGAAAGTTTGGTTTTTTCCAAAACACCTCCCAACTTTTGGCTCAATTGAGGTCCATACATCATACCCTACCTTCCCACTTCAAAAATAAATATTTTTGAAGAGCTTTATTATTTCTTTTTGCCCATTTTCTTAAATGGCTGAATTGGAATAATAATTGTTTTAAATAGTTTTATCTTCCAATAAATCTCGGGAATATTCTCCTAAGTGTGTATTCACAATTTGGACCATCTCACATCAAAATCCAACCTAGTATAATGTAAAAATATCAAATGAGCTTCTAGAAACTACTTCTGCACTTTTGAATAAAAGATTTTAAGTGGACTTCTAATCTTCTAAAAAATACCAAATAAATCCTAGGGATGCATACTAACCCTATCCATCTACCAGCATCCTTACCTCAATTGGTCAAGACCAAAAATCAAGACATGCCACTTGATCATCCCTTGTAGCAGATTTGGAGATTTATCCCTTTAACACCAAAACCTTAATCAAACCTCTTCTAATCTTTCCCAACAAGCCTCCACAGCACCACTCTCCCCTCTGGTCGACCACCCCCCCTGTATCATGTACTGTAGCACCACTTTCGCCTTGTCTTTTTCCCTTGGAAAGAGAGGAAGGGAGATATGGCATATCTTCCAAATCTTGGATATCTTGTGCAGCAGCAAACACCACCCCTTCCTCCCCTCAGCGCTCGAATCAGAGGCCCCACCACCCCTCTGTCCACCTCCCTTATTGCCCAACCCCTGGCCAGCACCTCCCTCCCATGTCCAAAATGGACATTTCACATCCCCATCTCCCTCCCCTGTTTAAAAAGGCCAGAGGCCACCCCGTGCCTCCCCTGCCCCTCATTTTCTCCCCTCTCTTATCCTAGAACCTCCTGTCCCTCTCCCCATCTCCACCTTGCCCGAGAAGTGAAGAGGAAGGAGCTTCGGCCTCCTTGAAAAATCGAGCCTAGAGGTCTCCTCATTGCCTCTTCCTCTCTGCATGTCACCGTGCAGTGCTCCCCTACCCTCTCTCACCCTCCCCCTGCTGTTTTCTTTGCCAGGAACAAGCCCAACAGTAGCTCCGGCGAGCTCCCGAGAGCACAACCGCGAGCGCCGTCGTGTGAGCTCCTCCCCGATGTGGAAACTGGCCGTGCCGCCCCTCTCCGGGATCGCCGTCATCGACCGCATCGCCTCCAACCCTCCTGACCGCCGGCGAGCCCCCAGGTACCCTCCCCGCTCCTCCCACCACCGCCTAGGGTTTCCCCCTCTGTCCTGCCGCTATCGAAGGTAGAAGAAGGCCCTGAACCGTCGATCCAAACTTAATTGGACGGCTCAAGCGCCCCCATACCCCTTTCAGTGCCAGACCCGCGGGTCCCGCCTAGCGGGTTCAAACGCGCCGCCCATGCGCTGTCCTCACCCGGTTGGGCCGTCCTAGCCCCGGTGCGGCCCAGATCCCTCTAGATCTGGCCCGCGGCGCCCCCTGTCTTATGTCTTTTCTTTTTCCCTTTTTCCAGATCTACAAAAGACATGTTTACTTTAATTCACAAATAAAATCAAAACTGCCTTGTTTTGCATAGATAAAAATATAGTCATGTACCCACGAAGTTATACATATTCAAATGGAATGAATCAAGTTTCATTTGATAGGTAATTGAAATACCCATGTTTTGGTCCTTGCCTCATGCCAAGGTGAACAGTAGTTTGTCTATAGTAAAAATAACAAAAACTGTTAGTATCTGACTTTAGGTTTTTCTCTAGGCCAAACCAACAGAGGTATTGACCCAATTCCAACTCTCTGTGATGTGGTACACTAAGGTCTACCAAAATCCAGGAGATTAAATTTTATTGAGGGTCTTCTTAATTTTGGTGAATTAATGATCTCTGTATAGGGTTATGACCATAGAAAAATCACTAAAGGAGTTTGACAACTCCAAAAGGAGTGAATCCAATTCCTACAGAAAGGTATTCAAAATACCTACCATGTGGCATTGGTTCCCTATCAAAAGCTACTGTAGATTTAATATGGTGAAAAAGACAAGTTGTCTACAGAACTGCCGTTGGGAATTCCCTGAGGGCATTCTTCTAAATATTTTGGCATGAATACAACTCTCGGTGAACAAGTACATAAAACCCTACTGAACCATCCAAGGAAATAATTTTTGGAGTTCCAGAACACTTCTGGTGAATTATTTCCTAAAACTAGAGCCTTATCACTATCAAATTCATAAGAAATTAAAGAAAAGTGATAAAATCTTGAAACCACTTTTGTTGGTCTTGTTTTGTCAAAACCTACCTGATGGTATTCTGGTTACACTCTGATACCATACTTACCCAGGCCTTGGTCCCAAACCCCTTCATTAGTGGTTTTGACCATTTCCCGAATAAAGGAAATCCCACCACTTCAATTAGGATTTTTGCAATGGTTCTAAACTCAACTACTCAAAACCTACTGAATATTATACTTGTGTTGTCCAATTTCTTGCTGTGTGAATGTCCACTTGTATGCCTTGTTTTGATTGTGGTCTTGCTTGTTTGCATGTATACTCGATGACGACGATAGTTGCGCTTGTATTGACGCCGAGAAGAAGAGATCTTATTATTATTGGTATTGGTATTCTTGGTTATCTAAAGAAGAAGTCCAGGGACATATATGCCATATTGCTGATCTTAGGCAAGCCACCTTCTTGCTCATAAGCCTTGTCCTACTGTTTTACTTATGTATGTTTTATCTACTGTTTATGAAAACTACACTATTTTACTATATGTTGATGTATATCGTAGTGGTTTGGCTCTTCCGAACTATTTCACTTTTGTACTATTAAGTACAACACCCTTAATGACACCTACTGGCCCCCAGTAGAATAGATGGTGTATAACACCATAACCCTTTGGAGACCCTGTTTTAGCCGAAGCAAAGCTATAGGATGGGAAGACCCCGGAAACATTTTACCAAATGTTTTATGATAAAACCTTGGTGAGGTGGGACCTCCCAAGAGATGTTGAGAAAGAAAAAGGTTTTGTTTTACAAAATGATGAAGGAAAGATGGAGGAAAAAGGTTTACAAAAACGCACCCGGTTCTTTGCTGTTTTGCTAGAACAATTAACCCGTGCAACCACATTACTCTGGAATGGGACAAGGCTGGATTTGATGTTTGTCTACTCTGGTATAA
Organism: Avena insularis; assembly: GCA_023614405.1. Taxonomy (NCBI): domain Eukaryota; kingdom Viridiplantae; phylum Streptophyta; class Magnoliopsida; order Poales; family Poaceae; genus Avena; species Avena insularis. Next base: position 326,054 of record JAJUPC010000139.1, on the reverse strand, counting down.
GCTGCCTCACAACTACTACAGGGGATCGCGATCCCCGGAGGCTGGGCCTTCTCCCATAAAGGTCCATGTGGGACATCGACCTGGAGAAGGAACAAACTGTCTGCGGGCAGCCAGGTGTTACTACGAGCCCCTCATTGAAAGCGCACACTCGAGAAGTGGAAAAAAGCGCTCCGGTTGATCCTCGGTACCCGACGTCCCGGTTTTGAGGGGAGTAACACTTATAGGGTAGGAACTTATATTGGAGTGGGCATCCGGAGAGTCTTGATCGGTTACTCGACCCACGATCGGTGTAGATTATGGTAGTGTACCCAGATGGTGTGGGTAAAGTGTACAACCTCTGCAGAGTGTAAATCTATTCAAATAGCCGTTTCCGTGGTCATGGACGGTTGGGAAGGTTGCTGTAGAGTGGTGCTGAATTTGTTTTCAAAAGGATTTCGGAAAAGAAATGGCTTTGGAAATGTTTTTACCATGGGATGGTCGTAAAGGAGAAAGGTTTTAACCATGGGATGGTCGGAAGGAGGAGAAAGGAGTTTGGTCGCGGGACGACCTGAAGAGGGGAACAAATGGGTACCCCAGTCCTAGTGTTTACAAAACTTTTCAAAAGGTTTCCAAAATGTCTTCAACAAAGATATGTAGATGCTATATATACATGAGAAACTATTTGAGAACAAAAACTCTCTTGAAGCCCTCCTACATACAGCCATATTGCATATCCTCTTGTTATTATTATTTTCCTGAGGTGGTTGATGGCTCAGTGTACGGCGCCAGAAAAGTGCTGGTGCGGTGTTGATGTAGAGCTTGTTGGGAACCCCAAGAGGAAGGTATGATGAGCACAGCAGCAAGTTTCCCTCAGTTATGAAACCAAGGTTTAATCGAACTAGTAGGGGAAAGGAAACACCCCAAAGGTGTTGCTAGCTGAGCCTTGGCAAGGCGCACTACTGGTGCTAGTAGCAACGTGGAGACCTGCACAACACAACCACAGAACTCTGTCCCCAACTTGCGATGAGGTTGCCAATCTCACCGTGTTTTGCTAAAAACAAAGGATTAAATGTATCGAATGGAAAGAAGTAATAGTTTGCAGAAAGTAAACACAAAGCAGTAAACAGTTTGTAGATTGTATGTAAAAGAAAAGGACTGGGATCCATAGTTCACTAGAGGTGGCTCTCCTTAGATAGATAACATGTTGGGTGAACAAATTACAACGGGGCAATTGACAAACATCGAGAAAGAAATACATGCATATACTAATCATCTTGACTCCTTTGAGATTCGATAGGGCATTACAACATTATACATAGACCGCCATCCAACAACATCTATGACTAATAATCCACCTTCAGGTTATCATCCAAACCCCCTCCAGTATTAAGTTGCAAGCAACAGATTATTGCTTTACGAATTGCGTGTAATGTAAACAATACGATTGTTCTATGAATAAAGGTTTGTTGTTTTCTCCCTAGTAGCAACAGCACATCTAGTACCTTAGAGATTTCTGTCACTTCCCCAGATTACTAGAGGCATGAACCCACTATCGAGCATAAATACTAACTCTTGGAGTTGCTAGCATCTATTTGGCCTAGATAGCTACTAATAACGGAAAGCATGAAAGATCACAAATAACAAAGACATGATAGAATCAATAATCAATCTGAAATAGCATCTCAATATACATTGGATCCCCGCAAACACAACATGTATGATTACAAATAGATGATCTTGATCATGAACGGAGCTCACAAGATCTAGACATGAAAGCACAAAGGAGGAGAACCAGCCATCTAGCTACTACATGGATCCGTAGTCCAAGGATGAACTACTCACGCATCACACCGGAGGCTTGCATGGTGATGGAGATCCCTCCCGATCTAGGTGAATTCCCCTCTCCGGCAGGGTACCAGGAAGAGCTTCAGATCCCTCCCGCTCTAGGGATGGAGATGACGGCGGCTACAGACTCTTTCATGGATTTTTGATCGGGTACTTAGGGTTTTCGTCCTGATGGCATCTTATAGCCGAAAGGGGAGGCCGAGGGGGTGCTCGGGTGGCCCCCACCTCAAGGCGTGGGCAGGCCTGCCAGCGGGTGGTGTGGCTGCCCCAGCTCCTCTCCGTCTCATATTCTGGAATCTGATGACTTCTGGAAAAATAGGCACTTTAGCTTTTGTCCTGTCCAATTCCAAGAATATTCATTTTCTGACTTTCCTGGAACCAAAAACAGCAGAAAACAGGCAGTTGGCACTATGGCTCTGGTTAATAGGTTTGTCCAAGAAATAATATGAAAAGTACTCCAAAGTATGGACAAAACACAAGAAAGTGGATAAAACCAATCATGGAACATCAAAAATTATAGATACATTTGCAATGTATCAACATCCCCAAGCTTAACTCCTGCTCGTCCTCGAGTAGGTAAGTGATAAAAAGAAAGAATAATTTTTGAGGTGACATGCACCATCAAAGACTTGATCAAAGTATTTGTAAAACATTCAAAGCTGGGATCAAAGTATTTCAATCATAGCATGAAAGACAAAGTTCAAGCAATAAGACAAAGAAACTATAATGCAACATGAAGAAGCACAAACAAAAGATTCATGAATAACAATGCTTTGCAAGACGTTTGTTTGTTTCACATAAAGAAAACATAGCATAATAGCATTCAGCTTGTCCCTCATAGAGTAGCAAATATAAATGCATAGGACACCTTCAAAGTTCATAAGAGTGACTAGATACAAATAGTTTAAAACAAGCAATATCAAGTTATGCATCAATCAACTAGTCTTGGTACAATGCACATAAACTAAGAATGGCCACTATGCTCTCAAAGTAGGTGCATAAAGGTAGAAGGTGGAGACTCAATATAATGGTGGAAGAAAGGCCTTTATAAAAGGAAGTAGGGATTCAAGTCTCATAAAGAGCTTCCAAAAATTATGGTACTTATAGATTTCAGCTCTCATTGCCCCTATCATAAGCATCTTGAAGGTGATTGAGGTTAAAGTGACACAACTAAGAGGATATGCTTGACAAGTTATAAACCGAAATCTCATGCCCCTTACTTACGAAGACCAAACCTCATGCTACTCAACTTTAGTCACAAGTAAGCTCTTGTCATTGTAAGTACATATGCATCATAAAGAACCGCCAACAGGGTACCCCTTGCACATGATACGGGAGCTTTCCCATAATCAAAATGACAAGGCAAGCAGAGAATGACCATCTCAGCGATCTTTTTATTTGCTATTTTCATAGGTTTTTATTGAGGATGCTTCATAGAGTGCTCATTATGGTGATACTGTAAGTTTCCACCCTGATTAGGAATGGCTTAGGCTAGCGGCCCAGGCGTTTCTCTAACACACATACAAAATCCATGATCTTACAAGTTCCACTTTTATTTCACACTGCCGGGATCCGTAAGCAAAAGACCATGATATCAACGGGGTACAAAGTACAAGTGCAATGTTGAAAGCGTTCCCCATGAAACATGGTTCTGCTAATTTCAACTTACAAAGCGTAAGCATATACGCAACAAAGAAGGACCCAATGGTTCAAGTTTATTAGATGCAAAAAAGTAAAGTGTGCCATCAAGTTCGTGAGAGCTTTAATCACTAGTTTTCTCATAACAAGTTTAATTTGGAAGGTAAACAAAAGCATGAATATACTTGGAATAGCATAAGCTAGTAGGTAGGTATGGTGAACTCTTTGGAATAACTTGGTTTAGGGAGTTGGATGCATGAGTGGGACTCATACTTGGTTGTGGAGGTACCAAAAGACTAGGAGCGACAAACTAAGAGAGTAATAATGGCCATAATCATGCAGAGCGACAAAACATCATTGATCAAAGCATAAAGTGATAATACAATTTGAAAACTAAAGGATCACAAAGTCTATGGTGACTTTGGATAGTCATAACATGGTGTGAGCATGCCCCAAGTCAACCCAAATAAAGCATCAAAGGAGAATACCACTATACTATACTTTAATATGCTAAAACAACGCATGATTCATCCAAGGCACATTAAGAAATATCAATTGTTTATAACAAGTCATGATACAGCAAAGAATACTAAGCATAAAGAAAAAACAATATCAAGCATGGCATGACAAAGCATAGGCCACAGTCAAAAACAAGCTCTTTTTACCACATAAGCATGAACTTTCCTACTCTTTTCCAAGCCAAACCAAACTATTTGCAAACCAATGTATGAAAGAGGGGGTCCAACCAATTTATTCAGAAAACTAAGCAAACAAAAGCAAACGAAAACCAAAACGAAAATGAAAAAGAAGACGCTCCAAGAACAACACAACTATGCATGAAACAATAAAAATGATGCGTTTGGAAAAAACCTGGGATTTTTATTGATGAAGAAGGGGATGCCTTGGGCATCCCCAAGATTTGATGCTCGTACTTCTTGGATATTTCTTGGGGTGACACTCATGGCATCCCCAAGCTTGAGCTTTAGTCCATCCTTCATATCATTACTCATTCCTTCCATACACCTGAAATTTTTCCTTCATACAAAACTTCACACAATCTTTATTAGCAACATTAGTGTACTCAAGATAAAAGGTCTTAAGGTTCAGTTCCAACACCAATAAACTTCCATTAGAACACTAGCTACTGAAGCACTTCCCTAAAAAAGCTCAATTCCCCAAAAGAACTCAAAAAGGAATCAACAAGAAGCAAATGCAGAAAATGGCAGAAATCTGTCTAAACAGACCAGTAGGTAAAGACGAATTTTTTCGAAGACCTTCTCTTGCTCAAATCAAAAAGTGTTCAACTAACGAAAGTTAGATAACAACCTGGGGCAGAAGCATAAAAATTCACGCCTCAAAAAGACGTTCAGAAATTTTACACGATTTTTTACGGTGAAGCACAGAAATCTGTTTCGGGACAACAACTTTCCCAATCATTACTTCTCTCTCATTAGAGGTTACTGTTGGCACAAAAAGCAAATAAAAAGGATAAGGAGCGGTTATTACTGAAGTAATAACTTCCAAGACTCATCTCAAACTTTTTGGTTATCTCCCAATAAGTACTTTTCTTTAACACCTTTAAGTTAGGCAAAAGAAGCAAGAAAGAATCAAGTGTTCTCAAATGAAGAAGCATTAAGACCAAATTTCTTGCCCTTACCTCTCTTACTTTTATTCTTAACCTTGGGGAAAATATGATTGTCTGGTGGAGAAGAAAGGTGCATGGTACCCTTTCCCACATCTATTATTGCTCCAAGGAGTTCTAATAGGGACCTTCCAAGTGTAATTTGTCCTTTTCCTACACATTCAATAACAAGATAATCAGTAGAAATCATTTTTCCAAGGATCTTTGTAAACACTCCTACAGCTATTCCAAGAGGTAGTATGGTAGCATTATTAGCAAGAGATATTTATTTTCCTCCTTTAGTAAGCCCCCAAGTATTCAGAGATTCATAAATATCTTTGGGCATAAGGCAAAATCCAGACATGATATCACAGCGGGCTTGAAAAGTTTCAGTGTTTATCTCGATCTTTACTGTAGGGAGCCACTTTGATGGTTCAGAATTTATTGGAACATAATTATGATGCTCCCTAAGAGTATTATAGCAATCTTTTAAGCTAGTAGTGCTAGTCTCAAGAGTGTTCAATCTAGCGAATATTCTTGCAAAAGAAATATCAGTTTGGCTAGGAAACTTGTAAGTGAGGATCAATTTCTTTATAGCATTAATAGCATCATCCTCATTACATTGGAGGAAATCTCCTCCCACAACAACATCTAAAGCATATCTATAGCAAAGAGCAATCCCAAGGTAAAAACTGCTAAGGAACAATCTATGGGTCATTTTAGGCTCAGTTTTTTCATGTAGATCAGAGATTCTAGACCAAGCTTCCTTAAAACTTTCCTCAATTCCTTGTTTAAAAGTGAAAATCATTTCCTCAGGTGACATAGTGACTGGAGCAAGGCTAGACATAGTGGCAACTTAAGAAAGGAAATTTTTTTTTTGTGTTTTTGATAAAGGAAGCAAACTAGTAAAACTAATTTTTTTGTGTTTTTGATAAAGAAACAAGAAAACAAAGCAAAAAGAAACTAAGCAAAACAAAAATAACAAAGTAAAGAGATTGGTTATGAGGGACTCCCATTGTGAAGTTGTCCTTGACTCCCCGACAACAGCGCTAGAAAAATGCTTGATGGCTCGATTATGCAGGCGCTGGAAAAGTCTTGATGCGATGTTGATGTAGAGCTCGTTGGGAACCCCAAGAGGAAGGTATGATGAGCACAACAGCAAGTTTCCCTTAGTTATGAAACCAAGGTTTAATCGAACTAGTAGGAGCAAGGAAACACCCCAAAGGTGTTGCTAGCTGAGCCTGGGCAGGGCGCACTACCGGTGGTAGTAGCAACGTGGAGACCTGCACAACACAACCACATAACTATGTCCCCAACTTGCGATGAGGTTGTCAATCTCACCGTGTTTTGCTGAAAACAAAGGATTAAACGTATCCAATGGAAAGAAGTAATAGTTTACAGAAAGTAAACACAAAGCAGTAAACAATTTGTAGATTGTATGTAAAAGAAAAGGACCGGGATCCATAGTTCACTAGAGGTTTCTCTCCTTAGATAGATAACATGCTGGGTGAACAAATTACAGCGGGGCAATTGACAAACATCGAGAAAGCAATACATGCATATACTAATCATCTTGACTCCTTTGAGATTCGATTGGGCATTACAACATCATACATAGACCGCCATCCAACTGCATCTATGACTAATAATCCACCTTCAGGTTATCATCCGAACCCCCTCCAGTATTAAGTTACAAGCAACAGATTATTGCTTTACGAATTGCACGTAATGTAAACAATACGATTGTTCTATGAACAAAAGATTGTTGTTTTCTCCCTAGTAGCAACAACACATCTAGTACCTTAGAAATTTCTGTCACTTCCCCAGATTACCAGAGGCATGAACCCACTATCGAGCATAAATACTAACTCTTGGAGTTGCTAGCATCTACTTGGCCAAGATAGCTACTAACAACGGAAAGCATGCAAGATCACAAATAACAAAGACATGATAGAATCAATAATGAATCTGAAATAGCATCTCAATATCCATCGGATCCTCGCAAACACAACATGTATGATTACAAATAGATGATCTTGATCATGAACAGAGCTCACAAGATCTAGACATGAAAGCACAAAGGAGGAGAACCAGCCATCTAGCTACTACATGGATTCGTAGTCTAAGGATGAACTACTCACACATCACACCGGAGGCTTGCATAGTGATGAAGAAGTCCTCCAGGGTGAATTCCCCTCTCCGGCAGGGTGCCGGGAAGAGCTTCGGATCCCTCCCGATCTAGGGATGGAGATGACAACGGCTACAGACTCTTTCGTGGATTTTTGATCTGGTACTTAGGGTTTTTGTCCCGTGGGCATCTTATAGGCGAAAGGGGAGGCCGAGGGGGTGTTGGGGTCGGCCAGACCACCCCCTGGCATGGGCCAGGCCTGGCCGCGTGGCCAGGAGGTGTGGCCGGCCCCCAGCTCCTCTTCGTCTTGTATTCTGGCATCTGATGACTTCCGAAAAAATAAGCACTTTGGCTTTTGTCCCGTCCAATTCCGAGAATATTCATTTTCTGACTTTCCTAGAACCAAAAACAGCAGAAAACAGGCAGCTGGCACTGTGGCTCTTGTTAATAGGTTAGTCCAAGAAATCATATGAGCAAGGATTTAACAAATCCAAAATTAAGATCTAAACTCCACCAAACTTTCCTCAAACCTAGTCCAGCAAGCTTGCATAGCACACCACCTCCCCTGGTCGAGATTCACTTTAGCAATTCACTGTAGAAACCTCTACCCCTTGTCCTTTGTGCTTGGCTTTGAAGGAGACCATGGACATGTCTTGTCTCCACTCTTTCTTTTTCAATACATGATACATTGCAAATGTATCTATAATTTTTGATGTTCCATGCTTGGTTTTATTCACTTTCTTGTGTTTTGTTCCAACTTTGGAGTGCTTTTCATATGATTTCTTGGCCTAACCTATTAACAAGAGCCACAGTGTCAGCTACCTGTTTTCTACTGTTTTTGGTTCCAGGAAAGTCAGAAAATGAATATTCTTGGAATTGGACGGGACAAAAGCCAAAGTGCCTATTTTTCCGAAAGTCATCAGATGCCACAATACGAGATGGAGAGGGGCGAGAGGCCGGCCACACCACCTAGCCACGCGGCCAGGCTTGGCCCGTGCTAGGGGGTGGTGTGGTGGCCCCCGGCACCCCCTCGGCCTCCCCTTTCGCCTATAAGATGCCCTCGGGACGAAAACCCTAAGGACCCGATCAAAAATCCACGAAAGAGTCTATAGCCGCCGTCATCTCCATCCCTAGATCGGGAGGGATCTGGCTCTTCCGCACCTGGAGGGGAATTCACCCTGGAGGCCTTCTTCATCACCATGCAAGCCTCCGGTGTGATGCGTGAGTAGTTCATCCTTGGACTACGGATCCATGTAGTAGCTATATGGCTGGTTCTCCTCCTTTGTGCTTTCGTGTCTAGATCTTGTGATCTCCGTTCATGATCAAGATCATCTATTTGTAATCATACATGTTGTGTTTGCGGGGATCCGTTGGATATTGAGATGCTATTTCAGATTGATTATTGATTCTATCATGTCTTTGTTATTTGTGATCTTGCATGCTTTCCATTGTTAGTAGCTATCTTAGCCAAGTAGATGCTAGCAACTCCAAGAGTTAGTAATTATGCTCGATAGTGGGTTCATGCCTCTGGTAATCCGGGGAAGTGATAGAAATCTCTAAGGTACTAGATGTGATGTTGCTACTAGGGAGAAAACAACAATCCTTTGTTCATAGAACAATCATATTGTTTACTTTACACGCAATTCATAAAGCAATAATCTGTTGCTTGCAACTTAATACTGGAGGGGGGTTGGATGATAACCTGAAGGTGGATTATTAGTCATAGATGCAGTTGGATGGCGGTCTATGTATAATGTTGTAATACCCAATCAAGTTCCGAAGGAGTCAAGATGATTATTATATGCATGTATTGCTTTATCGATGTTTGTCAATTTCCCTGTTGTAATTTTTTCACCCAGCATGTTATCTATCTTAAGGAGAACCACCTCTAGTGAACTATGGATCCCGGTCCTTTACTTTTACATATAATCTACAAACTGTTTACTGCTTTGTGTTTACTTTCTACAAACTTTTACTTCTTTCCATTCGATACGTTTAATCCTTTGTTTTCCGCAAAACATGGTGAGATTGACAACCTCATCGCAAGTTGGGGACAAAGTTCTGTGGTTGTGTTGTGCAGGTCTCCTCGTTGCTACTAGCACCGGTAGTGCGCCCTGCTAAAGCTCAGCTAGTAACACCTTTGGGGTGTTTCCTTGCTCCTACTAGTTCGATTAAACCTTGGTTTCATACTGAGGGAAACTTGCTGCTGTGCTCATCATACCTTCCTCTTGGGGTTCCCAACGAGCTCTACATAAACACCTCTCCAGCATTTTTCTGGCGCCATACACAGAGCCATCAATACAGCAGCCACCCCCAGCCTTCTCTGTCTCTCAGCATGACTAGGACCCTTCCTCACCTCTCTCCATCATCCATCCTAGCCAATAGGAGAGCCCTGGACCAACCCTAGCCTAGAATAAGCTTAGTACACCATGAACCCATCTACCCCAAATAAAAAGGGTCAGAGACAACCCCGTGCCTCCTCTGCCCCTCATTTGCTTCCTCTCCCTTCCTCTTACCACCCCTGAGACCCACTACTCCTCCCATGCCCTGCTTTGGCCGAGGATGGAAGAAAATGGCCTCTCGGCCATTACTCAAGTTGCAAGCATAGTGCCCTCTCCCCAGCTCCCTCTTCTCTACATGTCCCCCTGTCTGAGACCCCCTTGACCCTCTGAATCTAACCCTACCCTTTTTCTGGGCTCCTACCCGTCGCAGGTACCAACTCCGGTGACCACCGAGACGAGCTCCGTGGGCGTGCATGCGCAAGAGGCGTCCCTGCGTCGAACCAAGCCTTGCCGCCCACCGCCAGGACCGCTGCCGACCCAGCGTCGCCCAGCACCCTCGCCGTCATCTACCCCGCGTCCTCCGGCGAGCCCCCAAAGCTGGCCGCGTAGGGGATGCCCGCGACCTCGCCTCTACTCGGAAACCGCCACTCCCGCCCGTCCCCGAGATCCCTGTTGTCGACCGCGTCGCCCCACAGCCTCCTTGTTGCCCCTCCGCCCCTCCGGTGAGCTCCCCGTACTGCCCCGCCGCCCCTAGGGTTTGTCCTCTGTCCACCCCGACCGGGAGGAAGAAGACAGCCACCTGCCGTTGGATGCGCCTTACTCGGACGGTCCAAATCTCGGCGTACCGGGTCGGCCTCCCAGGGTCGCTGACCGACGGGCCCCACTTGGCAGCGATTTGAATCGCCACCACGCACTCACTGCGGCGCCAGTGGGCCGGTAGTGCGTCGGGAGGCCCAGCTGCGCCTAGATCCGGCCCGGCTGAGGATCTCCCTGTTTTCTTTTTAAAAACAAATATCTTTCCAGATCTGCTGTATATCCATGTTAGTTGGAATAGTTTTAAAAATGAAAACCAACACAAATACCCTAGATCTAAATTCCTTTAGGTTCTTACATGTTCTATGCCACATGAAGAACTAGTAGTTTGCCAAAAATAAACTTCATTATTTTCTGGCATTAAATCTACAAAAAGGTATCCTTATCACTAAATAAATTCCTCAGAGTGTTGTACATATCGACCCAATTCCAATTCTCTGTGATGTGGTACACTATGGTCTACCAAAATCCAGGAGATCAAATTTTATTGAGGCCCTGTTCAATTCTAGTGAATTAAATCCTTCCGTATGAGCTATTATCACTAAATAAAACACTCCAGGAGTTTGACAACTCCAAAAAGATTGAATCCAATTCCTATAGAAAGGTTTTCTAAATTTATATATTGTGCCCTTGGAATCAAATGAAATACTTCTACAGATTTAATTTGGTGAAAAAGACAAGTTGTCTACAGAACTGCGTTTGGGAATTTCCTGAGGGCATTCTGTTAATTCTTTTGACTTGATTCCAACTCTCAGTGAACAAGTTCATAAATCCCTACCTAGCCATCCAAGGAAATAAATTTTGGAGGTCCATAACTTCTCTTGTGAATTATTTCCTAAAACTAGAGTCTTATTCACTATAAAAATCACTATAAATCTTTGGTAATTGATAAAATAGTGAAACCACTTTTGTTGGTTTCATTTTAACAATACCTATATGTTGGTATCATGTTTATACAATGGTACCTTATAGAATATGTCCTTGGTCCAAAACCCCTCTTAGGTAGTTCCTCGACTATTCATCCTAAGGGGATTTTCTTCCATATTTCCTAGACAAGGCCAATCCTATTAAATCCATTCTTTCTAAGACCTAATGATTTGTAAACTTGAATTTCTCTTTGTTCGCTGTATGTATTGTTGTTTGTATGGCTTGTGTTGATTGTGGGTTGGTTTGCTTGCATGTGCTTTCTTGACGACGATAGTTGTGGTGAACTCGGAGATCAGAAGATGGTTCTTATTATTTGGTTATTATGGTTTTCTAAAGAAGAAGTCCAGGGACATATTGCCATATTGCTGATCATCAGGCAAGCCACCTTCTTGCTCACAAGCCTTGTCCTACTATTTTACTTATGCATGTTTTATCTACTATTTATGAAACTACATTGTTTTATTTTATGTTGATGTATATATGGTAGTGGTTTGGCTCCTCCGAACTATTACCCTTTTGGACTATTAAGTACAACCCCCTTGATGACACCTACATGTCCCTAGTGTGGTAGATGGTGTAACCCACCATACCCCTTTGGAGACCCTGATTTAGCCGAAGCAAAGCTATAGGATTGGAAGACCCCGGAAAAAGTTTACCAAATGTTTTATGATAAAACCTTGGTGAGGTGGGACCTCCCAAGAGATGTTGAGAAACAAAAAGGTTTTGTTTTACAAAATGCTGAAGGAAAGATGGAGGAAAAAGGTTTACGAAAATACACCCGGTTCTTTGCAGTTTTGCTAGAACAATTAACCCTATGCAACCACATTACTCTGGAATGGGACAGGGCTGGACTTGATGTTTGTCTATTCTGGTATAAGCTGCCTCGCAACTACTATAGGGGATGAAACTCCCTGGAGGGTAGGCCTTCTCTAAACAAATGGTCCATGTGGGACATCGGCCGGGAGAAGGAACGAAGGGTCTACGACCTCCACAGGTTACTATGAGCCCCTCATTGAAAGCGCCCACTGTGTAAAGTGTAAAATCCGCTCCGGTTGGTCCTCGGTACCCGACGTCCCGGTTTTGAGGGGAATAACACTCATAGGGTAGGCACTTATATTCGAGTGTGCATCCGGAGAGTCTTGATCGGTTACTCGTCCCACGATCGGTGAAGATCAGGGTAGTGTACCCAGATAGTGTGGGTAAAGTGTACAACCTCTGTAGAGTGTAAATCTATTCGAATAGCCGTGTCCACGGTCATGGACGGTTCGGAAGGTTGCTGTAGAGCGGTGCTGGGTTTGTTTTCAAAAAGGATTTCAGAAAAGATGGCTTTGGAAATGTTTTGACCATGGGATGGTCGTAAAGGAGAAAAGGTTTTGACCATGGGATAGTCGGAAGGAGGAGAAAGGAGTTTGGTCGTGGGACGACCTAAAGATAGGGAATAAATGGGTACCCCAATCCTAGTGTTTTCAAAACTTTTAAAAAGGTTTCCAAAAAGGCTTTACAAAGGTTTTCAACAAAGATATGTAGATGCTATATCTACAAGAGAAACTAATTGAGAAAAGAACCTCTCTTAGAGCCCTCCTACTACCACAGCCGTACTGCATATCCTCTCTTATCATTGTTATCTTAAGGTGGTTTGCGAGTACATTCAAAGTACTCACTGGCATTGTCCCTGGCTATTAACTTGGTCGGATATCAACAAGAGAATGAAGTTGACAACTATGCGAGCTAGGACGTCCTCCCAGTCAGTTGCCTATAGGTTGAGGCATGATTGGGCTCTGCGCGTGATGATGTTCCGCTGCTGAAGATGGTATAGCCATAATGGCATTGATGTAAGTCTTGTAATTCGGTATATCTCGGATGTTGTAATGATACTTGTCGGTTATGTTCCACGGCTCACTGATCATGAGAACATGGCTATTTACATAATAGGGATTTCTCGGATGATTAATCGGGGGCCCCACACCACCACTAGAGTCATTGCTTGTGTGTTCCTTTCCTAAACCACCACCAGAGTCATTGCATGTGTCTTCTTTTCCGAAACCACATGGATCCACCGGAGTCATTGCATGTGTCTTTCGTTCCTAAAGCACCACAAAAGTCATTGCATGTGTTTTCCTTTCCTAAACCACCACTAGAGTCATTGAATGTTTGTTCTTTTCCTAAACCACCACTAGAGTCATTGCGTGTGTGTTGTTTTCTTAAACCTCCACCAGAGTCATTGCATGTGTGTTCTTATCCTAAACCTCATGGATCACCCAGAGTCATTGCATGTGTCTTCTTTTCCTAAACCACCACAAGAGTCATTGCATGTGTGTTCCTTTCCCAAACCACATGGATCCACCAGAGTCATTCCATGTGTCTTCCATTCCAAAACCACCACCAGAGTCATTGCATGTGTGTTCCTTTCCAAAACCACCACTAGAGTCATTGCATGTTTGTTATTTTTCTAAACCACCACCATAGTCATTGCATGTGTGTTCCTTTCCTTAACCACCAACAGAGTCATTGCATGGGTCTTATTTTCCTAAACCACATGGATCCACCAGTGTCATTGCATGTGTGTTCCTTTCTTAAACCACCAGAGTCATTGCACGTGTGTTCCTTTCCTAAACAACCAGGTTCATTGCATGTGTCTTGTTTTCCTAAACCACCACCATAGTCATTACATGTGTGTTCCTTTCCTAAACCACCACCATAGGGATTGCATGTGTCTTCTTTTCCTAAACCACATGGATCCACTAGAGTCATTGCCTGTGTCTTCCTTTACTAAACCACCACCCAGAGTCATTGCATGTGTCTTCCTTTTCTTAACTACCACCAGAGTCATTGCATGTATCTTCTTTTCCTAAACCACATGGATCCACCAGTGTCATTGCATGTGTGTTCCTTTCTTAAACCACCAGCAGAGTCGTTGCATGTGTGTTCCTTTCCTAAACTAACACCAGAGTCATTGCATGTGTCTTCTTTTCCTAAACCACATGGATCCACCAGAGTCATTGCATGTGTCTTCCTTTCATAAACAACCACCAAAGTCATTGCATGTGTGTTCCTTTATTAAACGACCACAAGAGTAATTGAATGTGTGTTCCTTTCCTAAACCACCACCATAGTCATTGAATGTGTGTTATTTCCCTAAACCACCACAAGAGTCATTACAGGTGTGTTATTTTCCTAAACCACCACTAGAGTCATTGCATGTGTCTTCTTTTCCTAAACCTCGACCAGAGTCATTGAATGTGTCTTTCTTTCTTAAACTACCACCAGAGTCATTGCATGTGTCTTCCTTTCCTATACCACCACCAAAGTCATTGCATCTTTGTTCCTTTCCGAAAACACCACTGGAGTCATTGCATGTGTCTTTTTCCTAAACTACTACCAGAGTTATTGCATGTGTGTTCCTTTCCTAAACCACCACTAGAGCCATTGCATGTGTGTTTTTTCCTAAACCACCACCAGAGTCATTGCATGGGTGTTCTTTTCCTAAACCACCACCAAAGTAACTGAATGTGTGTTCCTATCTTAAACTACCACCAGAGTCATTGCATGTGTGTTCGTTTCTTAAAACCACCACTAGAGTCATTGCATGTGTCTTATTTCCCTAAACCACCACCAGAGTCATTGCATGTGTCCCCTTTTCCTAAACCACCACCAAAGTCACTTAATGTGTGTTCCTATCTTAAACCACCACCAGAGTCATTGCATGTGTGTTCTTTCTTAAAACCACCACTAGAGTCATTGCATGTGTGTTCTTTTCGTAAACAACCAGAAGAGTCTTTGCATGTGTCTTCTTTTCCTAAACCACCAGAGTCATTAAATGTGTGTTTCTTTCTTAAAGTACCACCAGAGTCATTAAATGTGTGTTTCTTTCTTAAAGTACCAACAGAGTCATTGCATGATTCTTCCTTTCCGATACCACCACCAGAGTCATTGCATGTGTCTTCCTTTCCTAAACCACCACCAGAGTCATTGCATGTGTGTTCCTTTCCTAAACCAGCACTAGAGTCATTGCACGTGTGTTCTTTTCCTAAACCACCACCAGAGTCATTGCATGTGCCTACTTTTCCTAAACCACCACCAGAGTCATTGAATGTGTGTTCCTTTCTTAAACCACCACCAGAGTCATTGCATTGGTGTTCTTTTCCTAAACCACATGGATCCACAAGAGTTATTACATGTGTGTTTCTTTCCTAAACCACCACCAGAGTCATTGCATGTGTCTTATTTTCCTAAACCACCACCAGAGTCATTCCATGTGTCTTCCTTTCCTAAACCACCAACAGAGTCATTGCATGTGTCTTGTTTTCCTAAACCATATGGATCAACCAGTGTAATTTCATATGTGTTCCTTTCCTAAACCAACACCAGAGTCATTGCATGTGTATTCTTTTCCAAAACCACCACTAGAATAATTGCATGTGTGTTCCTTTCCAAAACCACCACTAGAGTCATTTGATGTGTGTTATTTTCCTAAACCACCATCAAAGTCATTGCATGTGTGTTCCTTTCCTTAACCACCAGCAGAGTCATTGCATGTGTCTTCTTTTCCCAAACCACATGGATCCACCAGAGTCATTTCATGTGTCTTTTGTTCCTAAACCACCACAAAAGTCATTGCATGTGTTTTCCTTTCCAAAACAACCACCAGAGTCATTGCATGTGTGTTATTTTCCTAAACCACCAGCAGAGTAATTGCATGTGTGTTCCTTTCCTTAACCACCAACAGAGTCATTGCATGTGTCTTCTTTTCATAAACAACATGGATCCACCGGTGTTATTGCATGTGTGTTCTTTTCCTAAACCACCACCAGAGTCATTGCATGTGTCATCTTTTCCTAAACCACCACCAAAGTCACTGAATGTGTGTTCCTATCTTAAACTACCACCAGAGTCATTGCATGTGTGTTCGTTTCTTAAAACCACCACTAGAGTCATTGCATGTATCTTCTTTCCCTAAACCACCAGAGTCATTGCATGTGTCCCCTTTTCCTAAACCACCACCAAAGTCACTTACTGTGTGTTTCTATCTTAAACCACCACCAGAGTCATTGCATGTGTGTTCTTTCTTAAAACCACCACCAGAGTCATTGCATGTGTCTTCTTTCCCTAAACCACCACCAGAGTCATTGCATGTGTCTTCCTTTCCTAAACCACCACTAGAGTCATTGCATGTGTGTTCCTTTCAAACCACCTCCAGAGTCATTGCATGTGTCTTCTTTTCCTAAACCACATGCATCAGCCAGAGTCATTGCATGTGTCTTTCTTTCCTAAACCACCACCAGAGTCATTGCATGTGTCTTATTTTCCTAAACCACCACCAGAGTCATTGCATGTGTCTTCCTTTCCTAAACCACCACCAGAGTCATTGCATGTGTCTTCTTTTCCTAAACCACCACCAGAGTCATTGCATGTCCTTTCCTAAACCACATGGATCCACCAGTGTCATTGCATATGTGTTCCTTTCTTAAACCACCACTAGAGTCATTGCATGTGTGTTTCTTTCCTAAACCACCACCAGAGTCATTGCATGTGTCTTCTTTTCCAAAACCACCACCAAACTAATTGCATGTGTGTTCCCTTCCAAAACCACCACTAGAGTCATTGCATGTGTGTTCGTTTCCTTAACCACCAGTAGAGTCATTGCATTGTCTTATTTTCGTAAACCACATGGATGCACCAGTGTCATTGCATGTGTGTTGCTTTCCTAAACCACCACCAGAGTCATTGCTTGTGTGTTAATTTCCTAAACGACCACCAGATTCATTGCTTGTGAGTTCTTTTCCTAAACCACCACTAGAGTCATTGCATGTGTCTTCTTTTCCTAAAATACCACTAGAGTCATTGAATGTGTGCTTCTTTCTTAAACCACCACCAGAGTCATTGCATGAGTATTTCTTTCCTAAACCACCACTAGAGTCATTGCATGCGTATTACTTTCCTGAACCACCACTAGAGTCATTGCATGTGTCTTCTTTTCTTAAACCACCACCAGAGTCATTGCATGTGTGTTCCTTTCCTAAACCACCACCAGAGTTATTAAATGTGTGTTATTTTCATAAACCACCACTAGAGTCATTGCACGTGTGTTCTTTTCCTGAACCACCACCAGAGTCATTGCATGTGCCTACTTTTCCTAAACCACCACCCGAGTCATTGAATGTGTATTCCTTTCTTAAACCACCACCAGAGTCATTGCATTGGTGTTATTTTCCTCAACCACATGGATCCACAAGAGTTATTACATGTGTGTTTCTTTCCTAAACCACCACCAGAGTCATTGCATGTGTCTTATTTTCCTAAACCACCACCAGAGTCATTGCATGTGTCTTCCTTTCCTAAACCACCAACAGAGTCATTGCATGTGTCTTGTTTTCCTAAACCATATGGATCAACCAGTGTCATTTCATATGTGTTCCTTTCCTAAACCACCACCAGAGTCATTGCATGTGTCTTCGTTTCCAACACCACCACTAGAATAATTGCATGTGTGTTCCTTTCCAAAACCACCACTATTGTCATTGGATGTGTGTTATTTTCCTAAACCACCAGCAAAGTCATTGCATGTGTGTTCCTTTCCTTAACCACCAGCAGAGTCATTGCATGTGTCTTCTTTTCCTAAACCATATAGATCCACCAGTGTCATTGCATGTGTGTTAGTTTCCTAAACGACCACCAGAGTCATTGCTTGTGTGTTCCTTTCCTAAACCACCACCAGAGTCATTGCATGTGTCTTCTTTTTCGAAACCACATGGATCCACCAGAGTCATTGCATGTGTCTTTTGTTCCTAAACCACCACAAAAGTCATTGCATGTGTTTTCCTTTCCTAAACCACCACTAGAGTCATTGAATGTGTGTTCTTTTCCTAAACCACCACTAGAGTCATTGCGTGTGTGTTCTTTTCCTAAACCTCCACCAGAGTCATTGCATGTGTGTTTTTATCCTAAACCACATGGATCCACCAGAGTCATTGCATGTGTCTTCTTTTCCTAAACCACCACTAGAGTCATTGCATGTGTGTTCCTTTCCCAAACCACATGGATCCACCAGAGTCATTTCATGTGTCTTTTGTTCCTAAACCACCACAAAAGTCATTGCATGTGTTTTCCTTTCCAAAACCACCACCAGAGTCATTGCATGTGTTATTTTCCTAAACCACCAGCAGAGTCATTGCATGTGTGACCCTTTAATTAACCACAAAAAGAGACATTGCATGTGTCTTCTTTTCGTAAACAACATGGATCCACCAGTGTCATTGCATGTGTGTTCCTTTCTTAAACCACCAAATTCATTGCATCTGTGTTCCTTTCCTAAACAACCAGGGTCATTGCATGTGTCTTCTTTTCCTAAACCACCACCATAGTCATTGCATGTGTGTTCCTTTCCTAATCCACCACCATAGGGATTGCATGTGTCTTATTTTCCTAAACCACATGGATCCACTAGAGTCATTGCATGTGTCTTCCTTTCCTAACCCACCACCCAGAGTCATTGCATGTGTCTTCCTTTTCTAAACTACCACCAGAGTCATTGCATGTATCTTCTTTTTCTAAACCACATAGATCCACCAGTGTCATTGCATGTGTGTTCCTTTCTTAAAACACCACCAGAGTCATTGCATGTGTGTTCCTTTATAAACCACCACCAGAGTTATTGCATGTGTCTTTTTTTCCTAAACCACATGGATCCACCAGAGTCATTGCATGTGTCTTCCTTTCATAAACAACCACCAGAGTCATTGTACGTGTGTTCCTTTCCTAAACCACCACAAGAGTAATTGCATGTGTTTTCCTTTCCTAAACCACCACCAGAGTCATTGAATGTTTGTTATTTTAGGGTTCCTTTCCCAAACCACCACCAGAGTCATTGCATGTGTGTTCATTTTACTAAACCACCACCAGAGTCATTGCATGTCTCTTCTTTTCCTAAACCACCACTAGAGTCCTTGAATGTATGTTTCTTTCTTAAACTACCACCAGAGTCATTGCATGTGTCTTCCTTTCCTATACCACCACCAGAGTCATTGCATGTTGTATCCTTTCCTAAAACACCACTTGAGTCATTGCATGTGTCTTTTTTCCTAAACTACCACTAGAGTTATTGCATGTGTGTTCCTTTCCTAAACCACCACTAGAGTCATTGCATGTGTGTTCTTTTCCTAAACGACTACCAGAGTCATTGCATGTGTCTTATTTTCCTAAACCACCACCAGAGTCATTGAATGTGCGTTCCTATCTTAAACCTCCACCAGAGTCATTGCATGTGTGTTCGTTTCTTAAAACCACCACTAGAGTCATTGGATGTGTCTTCTTTTCCTAAACCACCACCAGAGTCATTGCATGTGTCTTCCTTTCCTAAACCACCACTAGAGTCATTGCATGTGTGTGCCTTTCAAACCACCACCAGAGTCATTGCACGTGTCTTCTTTTCCGAAACCACATGGATCCACCAGTGTCATTGCATGTGTGTTCCTTTCTTAAACCACCACTAGAGTCATTGAATGTGTGTTCCTTTCCTAAACCACCACCAAAGTCTGTGGATTTGTCTTCTCTTTCTAAACCACATTGATCCACCAGAGTCATTGCATATGTCTTCCTTTCCTAAACCACCACCAGAGTCATTGCATGTGTGTTCCTTTCCAAAACTACCACTAGAGTCATTCATGTCTCTTCCTTTCCTAAACGACCACCAGAGTCATTGCATGTGTCTTCTTTTCTTAAACCACATGGATCCACCAGTGTCATTGCATGTGTGTTCCTTTCGTAAACCACCACTAGAGTCATTTCATGTGTGTTCCTTTCCTAAACCACCAGAGTCATTGCATGTGTGTTCCTTTCTTAAACCACCACCAGAGTCATTGCATGTGTGTTCCACTCCTAACCCACCACCAGAGTTAGTGCATGTGTCTTGTTTTCCTAAACCACATTGATCCACCAGAGTCATTGCATGTGTCTTCCTTTCCTGAACCACCACCAGAGTAATTGCATGTGTGTTCCTTTCCAAAACACATGGAAACACAAGAGTCATTGCATGTGTCTTTAGTTACAAAACCACCAAAAAAGTCATTGCATGTGTTTTCCTTTCCTAAACCACCACTAGAGTCATTGCGTGTGTGTTCTTTTCCTAAACCTCTACTAGAGTCATTGCATGTGTGTTCTTACGTAAACCACATGTATCCACGAGAGTCATTCCATGTGTCTTCTTATCCTAAAGCACCATAAGAGTCATTGCATGTGTGTTCCATTCCCAAACCACATGGATCCACCAGAGTCATTGCATGTGTCTTCCATTCCAAAACCACCACCAGAGTCATTACATGTGTGTTCCTTTCCAAAACCACGACCAGAGTCATTGCATGTGTGTTATTTTCCTAAACCACCAGCAGAGTCATTGCATGTGTGTTCCTTTCCTTAACCACCAACAGAGTCATTGCATGTGTCTTCTTTTCGCAAACAACATGGATCCACCAGTGTCATTGCATGTGTGTTCCTTTCTTAAACCACCAAAGTCATAGCATTTGTGTTCCTTTCCTAAACAACTAGGGTCATTTCATGTGTCTTCTTTTCCTAAACTACCACCATAGTCATTGCATGTGTGTTCCTTTCCTAAACCACCACCATAGGGATTGCATGTGTCTTATTTTCCTAAACCACATGGATCCACTAAAAGTCATTGCATGTGTCTTCCTTTCCTAAACCACCACCCAGAGTTATTGCATTTGTCTTCCTTTTCTAAACTACCACCAGAGTCATTGCATGTATCTTCTATTCCTAAACCACATGGATCCACCAGTGTCATTGCATGTGTGTTCCTTTCCTAAACCACCAACAGAGTCATTGCATGTGTCTTCTTTTCATAAACAACATGGATCCACCGGTGTTATTGCATGTGTGTTCTTTTCCTAAACCACCACCAGAGTCATTGCATGTGTCATCTTTTCCTAAACCACCACCAAAGTCACTGAATGTGTGTTCCTATCTTAAACTACCACCAGAGTCATTGCATGTGTGTTCGTTTCTTAAAACCACCACTAGAGTCATTGCATGTATCTTCTTTCCCTAAACCACCAGAGTCATTGCATGTGTCCCCTTTTCCTAAACCACCACCAAAGTCACTTACTGTGTGTTTCTATCTTAAACCACCACCAGAGTCATTGCATGTGTGTTCTTTCTTAAAACCACCACCAGAGTCATTGCATGTGTCTTCTTTCCCTAAACCACCACCAGAGTCATTGCATGTGTCTTCCTTTCCTAAACCACCACTAGAGTCATTGCATGTGTGTTCCTTTCAAACCACCTCCAGAGTCATTGCATGTGTCTTCTTTTCCTAAACCACATGCATCAGCCAGAGTCATTGCATGTGTATTTCTTTCCTAAACCACCACCAGAGTCATTGCATGTGTCTTATTTTCCTAAACCACCACCAGAGTCATTGCATGTGTCTTCCTTTCCTAAACCACCACCAGAGTCATTGCATGTGTCTTCTTTTCCTAAACCACCACCAGAGTCATTACATGTCCTTTCCTAAACCACATGGATCCACCAGTGTCATTGCATATGTGTTCCTTTCTTAAACCACCACTAGAGTCATTGCATGTGTGTTTCTTTCCTAAACCACCACCAGAGTCATTGCATGTGTCTTCTTTTCCAAAACCACCACCAAACTAATTGCATGTGTGTTCCCTTCCAAAACCACCACTAGAGTCATTGCATGTGTGTTCGTTTCCTTAACCACCAGTAGAGTCATTGCATTGTCTTATTTTCAGAAACCACATGGATGCACCAGTGTCATTGCATGTGTGTTTTCCTAAACCACCACCAGAGTCATTGCTTGTGTGTTAATTTCCTAAACGACCACCAGATTCATTGCTTGTGAGTTCTTTTCCTAAACCACCACTAGAGTCATTGCATGTGTCTTCTTTTCCTAAAATACCACTAGAGTCATTGAATGTGTGCTTCTTTCTTAAACCACCACCAGAGTCATTGCATGAGTATTTCTTTCCTAAACCACCACTAGAGTCATTGCATGCGTATTACTTTCCTGAACCACCACTAGAGTCTTTGCATGTGTCTTCTTTTCTTAAACCACCACCAGAGTCATTGCATGTGTGTTCCTTTCCTAAACCACCACCAGAGTTATTAAATGTGTGTTATTTTCATAAACCACCACTAGAGTCATTGCACGTGTGTTCTTTTCCTGAACCACCACCAGAGTCATTGCATGTGCCTACTTTTCCTAAACCACCACCCGAGTCATTGAATGTGTATTCCTTTCTTAAACCACCACCAGAGTCATTGCATTGGTGTTATTTTCCTCAACCACATGGATCCACAAGAGTTATTACATGTGTGTTTCTTTCCTAAACCACCACCAGAGTCATTGCATGTGTCTTATTTTCCTAAACCACCACCAGAGTCATTGCATGTGTCTTCCTTTCCTAAACCACCAACAGAGTCATTGCATGTGTCTTGTTTTCCTAAACCATATGGATCAACCAGTGTCATTTCATATGTGTTCCTTTCCTAAACCACCACCAGAGTCATTGCATGTGTCTTCGTTTCCAACACCACCACTAGAATAATTGCATGTGTGTTCCTTTCCAAAACCACCACTATTGTCATTGGATGTGTGTTATTTTCCTAAACCACCAGCAAAGTCATTGCATGTGTGTTCCTTTCCTTAACCACCAGCAGAGTCATTGCACGTGTCTTCTTTTCCTAAACCATATAGATCCACCAGTGTCATTGCATGTGTGTTAGTTTCCTAAACGACCACCAGAGTCATTGCTTGTGTGTTCCTTTCCTAAACCACCACCAGAGTCATTGCATGTGTCTTCTTTTTCGAAACCACATGGATCCACCAGAGTCATTGCATGTGTCTTTTGTTCCTAAACCACCACAAAAGTCATTGCATGTGTTTTCTTTTCCTAAACCACCACTAGAGTCATTGAATGTGTGTTCTTTTCCTAAACCACCACTAGAGTCATTGCGTGTGTGTTCTTTTCCTAAACCTCCACCAGAGTCATTGCATGTGTGTTTTTATCCTAAACCACATGGATCCACCAGAGTCATTGCATGTGTCTTCTTTTCCTAAACCACCACTAGAGTCATTGCATGTGTGTTCCTTTCCCAAACCACATGGATCCACCAGAGTCATTTCATGTGTCTTTTGTTCCTAAACCACCACAAAAGTCATTGCATGTGTTTTCCTTTCCAAAACCACCACCAGAGTCATTGCATGTGTGTTATTTTCCTAAACCACCAGCAGAGTCATTGCATGTGTGCCCCTTTCCTTAACCACCAACAGAGTCATTGCATGTGTCTTCTTTTCGTAAACAACATGGATCCACCAGTGTCATTGCATGTGTGTTCCTTTCTTAAACCACCAAATTCATTGCATCTGTGTTCCTTTCCTAAACAACCAGGGTCATTGCATGTGTCTTCTTTTCCTAAACCACCACCATAGTCATTGCATGTGTGTTCCTTTCCTAATCCACCACCATAGGGATTGCATGTGTCTTATTTTCCTAAACCACATGGATCCACTAGAGTCATTGCATGTGTCTTCCTTTCCTAACCCACCACCCAGAGTCATTGCATGTGTCTTCCTTTTCTAAACTACCACCAGAGTCATTGCATGTATCTTCTTTTTCTAAACCACATAGATCCACCAGTGTCATTGCATGTGTGTTCCTTTCTTAAAACACCACCAGAGTCATTGCATGTGTGTTCCTTTATAAACCACCACCAGAGTTATTGCATGTGTCTTTTTTTCCTAAACCACATGGATCCACCAGAGTCATTGCATGTGTCTTCCTTTCATAAACAACCACCAGAGTCATTGTACGTGTGTTCCTTTCCTAAACCACCACAAGAGTAATTGCATGTGTTTTCCTTTCCTAAACCACCACCAGAGTCATTGAATGTTTGTTATTTTAGGGTTCCTTTCCCAAACCACCACCAGAGTCATTGCATGTGTGTTCATTTTACTAAACCACCACCAGAGTCATTGCATGTCTCTTCTTTTCCTAAACCACCACTAGAGTCCTTGAATGTATGTTTCTTTCTTAAACTACCACCAGAGTCATTGCATGTGTCTTCCTTTCCTATACCACCACCAGAGTCATTGCATGTTGTATCCTTTCCTAAAACACCACTTGAGTCATTGCATGTGTCTTTTTTCCTAAACTACCACTAGAGTTATTGCATGTGTGTTCCTTTCCTAAACCACCACTAGAGTCATTGCATGTGTGTTCTTTTCCTAAACGACTACCAGAGTCATTGCATGTGTCTTATTTTCCTAAACCACCACCAGAGTCATTGAATGTGCGTTCCTATCTTAAACCTCCACCAGAGTCATTGCATGTGTGTTCGTTTCTTAAAACCACCACTAGAGTCATTGGATGTGTCTTCTTTTCCTAAACCACCACCAGAGTCATTGCATGTGTCTTCCTTTCCTAAACCACCACTAGAGTCATTGCATGTGTGTGCCTTTCAAACCACCACCAGAGTCATTGCATGTGTCTTCTTTTCCGAAACCACATGGATCCACCAGTGTCATTGCATGTTTGTTCCTTTCTTAAACCACCACTAGATTCATTGAATGTGTGTTCCTTTCCTAAACCACCACCAAAGTCTGTGGATTTGTCTTCTCTTTCTAAACCACATTGATCCACCAGAGTCATTGCATATGTGTTCCTTTCCTAAACCACCACCAGAGTCATTGCATGTGTGTTCCTTTCCAAAACTACCACTAGAGTCATTCATGTCTCTTCCTTTCCTAAACGACCACCAGAGTCATTGCATGTGTCTTCTTTTCTTAAACCACATGGATCCACCAGTGTCATTGCATGTGTGTTCCTTTCGTAAACCACCACTAGAGTCATTTCATGTGTGTTCCTTTCCTAAACCACCACCAGAGTCATTGCATGTGTGTTCCTTTCTTAAACCACCACCAGAGTCATTGCATGTGTGTTCCACTCCTAACCCACCACCAGAGTTAGTGCATGTGTCTTGTTTTCCTAAACCACATTGATCCACCAGAGTCATTGCATGTGTCTTCCTTTCCTGAACCACCACCAGAGTAATTGCATGTGTGTTCCTTTCCAAACCACATGGATCCACAAGAGTCTTTGCATGTGTCTTTTGTTCCTAAACCACCACAAAAGTCATTGCATGTGTTTTCCTTTCCTAAACCACCACTAGAGTCATTGCGTGTGTGTTCTTTTCCTAAACCTCCACTAGAGTCATTGCATGTGTGTTCTTACGTAAACCACATGTATCCACGAGAGTCATTCCATGTGTCTTCTTATCCTAAAGCACCATAAGAGTCATTGCATGTGTGTTCCATTCCCAAACCACATGGATCCACCAGAGTCATTGCATGTGTCTTCCATTCCAAAACCACCACCAGAGTCATTACATGTGTGTTCCTTTCCAAAACCACGACCAGAGTCATTGCATGTGTGTTATTTTCCTAAACCACCAGCAGAGTCATTGCATGTGTGTTCCTTTCCTTAACCACCAACAGAGTCATTGCATGTGTCTTCTTTTCGCAAACAACATGGATCCACCAGTGTCATTGCATGTGTGTTCCTTTCTTAAACCACCAAAGTCATAGCATTTGTGTTCCTTTCCTAAACAACTAGGGTCATTTCATGTGTCTTCTTTTCCTAAACTACCACCATAGTCATTGCATGTGTGTTCCTTTCCTAAACCACCACCATAGGGATTGCATGTGTCTTATTTTCCTAAACCACATGGATCCACTAGAGTCATTGCATGTGTCTTCCTTTCCTAAACCACCACCCAGAGTTATTGCATTTGTCTTCCTTTTCTAAACTACCACCAGAGTCATTGCATGTATCTTCTATTCCTAAACCACATGGATCCACCAGTGTCATTGCATGTGTGTTCCTTTCTTAAAACACCACCAGAGTCATTGCATGTGTGTTCCTTTCTAAACCACCACCAGAGTTACTGCATGTGTCTTTTTCCTAAACAACATGGATCCACCAGATTCATTGCATGTGTCTTCCTTTCATAAACAACCACCAGAGTCATTGTACGTGTGTTCCTTTCCTAAACCACCACAAGAGTAATTGCATGTGTGTTCCTTTCCTAAACCACCACCAGAGTCATTGAATGTTTGTTATTTTAGGGTTCCTTTCCCAAACTACCACAAGAGTCATTGCATGTGTGTTCTTTTTACTAAACCACCACTAGAGTCATTTCATGTCTCTTCTTTTCCTAAACCACCACTAGAGTCATTGAATGTATGTTTCTTTCTTAAACTACCACCAGAGTCATTGCATGTGTCTTCCTTTCCTATACCACCACCAGAGTCATTGCATGTTTGTTCCTTTCCTAAAACACCACTTGAGTCATTGCATGTGTCTTTTTTCCTAAACTACCACTAGAGTTATTGCATGTGTGTTCCTTTCCTAAACCACCACTAGAGTCATTGCATGTGTGTTCTTTTCCTAAACGACGCAAGAGTCATTGCATGTGTCTTATTTTCCTAAACCACCACCAAAGTCATTGAATGTGCGTTCCTATCTTAAACCTCCACCAGAGTCATTGCATGTGTGTTCGTTTCTTAAAACCACCACCAGAGTCATTGTGTCTTCTTATCATAAACCACCACCAGAGTCATTGCATGTGTCTTCCTTTCCTAAACCACCACTAGAGTCATTGCATGTGTGTGCCTTTCAAACCACCACCAGAGTCATTGCATGTGTCTTCTTTTCCTAAACCACATGGATCCACCAGTGTCAATGCATGTGTGTTCCTTTCTTAAACCACCACTAGAGTCATTGAATGTGTGTTCCTTTCCAAAACCACCACTAGAGTCTATGGATTTGTCTTCTCTTTCTAAACCACATTGATCCACCAGAGTCATTGCATGTGTTTTCCTTTCCTAAACCACCAGTAGAGTCATTGCATGTGTGTTTCTTTCCAAAACCACCACTAGAGTCATTCATGTCTCTTCCTTTCCTAAACGACCACCAGAGTCATCGCATGTGTCTTCTTTTCCTAAACCACATGGATCCACCAGTGTCATTGCATGTGTGTTCCTTTCGTAAACCACAACCAGAGTCATTTCATGTGTTTTCCTTTCCTAAACCACCACAAGAGTCATTGCATGTGTCTTCTTTTCCTAAACCACATGGATCCACCAGAGTCATTGCATGTGTGTTCCTTTCTTAAACCACCACCAGAGTCATTGCATGTGTGTTCCTTTGCTGAACCACCACCAGAGTCATTGCATGTGTCTTCTTTTCCTAAACCACCACCAGAGTCATTGCATGTGTCCTCCTTTCCTAAACCACCACTAGAGTCATTGCATGTGTGTTCTTTTCCTAAACCAACACTAGAGTCATTGCTTGTGTGTTCTTTTCCTAAACCGCCACTAGAGTCATTGCATGTGTCTTCCTTTCCTAAACCACCACCAGAGTCATTGAATCTATGTTTCTTTCTTAAATCACCACTAGAGTTATTGCATGAGTCTTCCTTTTCTAAACCACCACCAGAGTCATTGCATGTGTGTTCCTTTCCTAAACCACCACTAGAGTCATTGCATGTGTCTTCTTTTCCTAAACCACCATCAGAGTCATTGCATGTGTCTTATTTCCCTAACCCACATGGATCCACCAGAGTCATTGCATGTGTCTTCCTTTCCTAAACCACCACCAGAGTCATTGCATGTGTGTTCCTTTCTTAAACCACCACCAGAGTCATTGCATGTGTGTTCCTTTCCTAACCCACCACCAGAGTTAGTGCATGTGTCTTGTTTTCCTAAACCACATTGATCCACCAGAGTCATTGCATGTTTCTTCCTTTCCTAAACCACCACCAGAGTAATTGCACGTATGTTCCTTTCCAAAACCACCACTAGAGTCATTGCATGTGTTTTCCTTTCCTAAACGACCACCAGAGTCATTGCATGTGTCTTCTTTTCCTAAACCACATGGATCCACCAGTGTCATTGCATGTGTCTTCCTTTCGTAAACCACCACTAGAGTCATTTCATGTATGTTCCTTTCCTAAACCACCACCAGAGTCATTGCATGTGTCTTATTTTCCTAAACCACATGGATCGACCAGAGTCATTGCATGTGAATTCCTTTCCTAAACCACCACCAAAGTCATTGCATGTTTCTTCCTTTCCTAAACCATCACCAGAGTCATTGCATGTGTCTTCCTTTCCTAAACCACCACTAGAGTCATTGCATGTGTCTTCTATTCGTAAACCACATGGATCCACCAGAGTCATTGTCTGTGCCTTTGTAGCACCCCGATAAAACCACTACCAGAATATCGCTTGATGTTTCTATTTTGTGCATCATCATGACTGCATGCTCATGTCCTCATACCACATTGCATTTGAGCATCGTCATGTCATCATGCATTTGTTTGTCTAAAACTATTTTCCATAAGCCTATGTTTGTTTTCTTAATACCTCTCGTCTTTATTTCAAATTAAAACCCCGGTCTTTTGTAGATATTTTATTTATCTAAAAACTATTTACAAAAAGGTTTGAAAATAAAATAAAGAAATAAAAGTATTTTAAGGGGAGGCAGTCGGCGAGGCCCAAAAGGCTCAACTGGCCACCTACTACCCGGCCCAACCAAATATTAACTAGCAAACCCTAGACCGCTTACCTCCAGCCGAACTGACCTACCCTGGCTGCCGCTAAGCACCCACTTGCAGCTGGCAGCTGGCTATGCCTAACCCGACCCGCCTCACACCACACGCATACGCGCGCGCCAGACTTCAAGACATAAGAACTGCCGCCTGGCGTATGTCGCACCTCTACACCACACTGACACGCGAGCGTCGCACGAACCAGTCTCGTGACCGACCCGCACTCCCTGCCCGTACACGCGCCCTGTCCCCACCTACCGCTGTTCGACCCGACCTCTTGCAATGCACGTAAGCGAGCCTGGCTCCACCCCGCTCGTGTCGATCGCCACCAACTGCCCCCGCAATCCCTGTTACCAACTCCTCTAGCCCCGTCCCTTCCCCCGCATCGCCCCTCTCCTCGATCCCTCCTATGCGCGCCTCCAGCCCTCTCTACCTCGTCGTTGCTATGGCACCAGCCGCCACCTGCCTCACCTTGCAACAGCGCCAGGGACGCTGCCTCGCGCCGCCGGTCTCCCCGCTCGCCTCCCTCGACCCATGCGCCACCGCCTCTGCTTCGACCCGAGTGTCGCCGCCGGCGTGCCCTCTCCCTCGACCTGGCTGCCACCGTCTATAGCACCTCGCTAGGGACCTCCGCCGCTCGCCTCCGTTCTGGCCGTCGCCAAGGCCCAGGTCATCCTCGACCTTGTCATCGCCGCCATGTGCCGCCTCCCGAACCTCTGCCCCGCGCGCGTCCCTGCAGCCACGACCCCCTACTTCGTGCGCCACCTCACCGAGGCCCCGCCTCCTCGCGAGCTCACCACCGGAGCCCTCCTCATCGCCTCCTACAAGATCGTCGGCGCCGCCCTGCATCCCGGCCAGGGCTCGGCCCTCCTCTGTCGTCCTGCTAGTCGCCAGCCTTGACCTCCTCACCTCTACATCGAGCCCGTTGCCGCCAGCGTGTCTGCCCATCTCGCCAGTACCTTCCCGAGGTGGCTCCTCCCTGCGGCCTTCCGTTGGCGCCCCTGCTGCTTCTCTGCTGCTCCACGTCTGTGTCGTCTCCTGTGAGTCGACCATGCGTGGGTGTCCCTGCTCACGTCCTATTTGTTTAATCATGGTGCCCTGTT
The DNA here is from genome assembly GCA_023614405.1 of Avena insularis. Classification (NCBI taxonomy): domain Eukaryota; kingdom Viridiplantae; phylum Streptophyta; class Magnoliopsida; order Poales; family Poaceae; genus Avena; species Avena insularis. Next base: position 296,075 of record JAJUPC010000139.1, on the reverse strand, counting down.
CAATGTCGATAATTGCAGTGTACCATGCTAAAGATGCCTCTCTCGTGTTACGATGTGGTACTGCCAATCCTGTGTTTGTCGACAAGCTCTTCCCCGGTGATTGAATACCAAACCTAATCGTTAGATAAACCTAAAGGCGATTATGCCGAAGACGATGCCCACTCAAGATCTCCTTCCTGGACCTAAATACCGAACCCGGCGCCTCCTACCTCTCGGATCCGAAGACCGATCTCGGCGAGACCGAACCTGAACCACATCAAACCCCAAGATCTTCGACCCCTAATGTGATCCCCTTCCCGAGAACCTTATTTTATAAATTCCATCTATACACTTATTGCATATTAAATTTTTCATCTCGCATACATCTTTGTGTGGTTTGGGGGCATTATGCCGATTCACCTAATAGCTAAATATGGAGACCATATGCAGGCTTTTCTAGTGTTATATCAGCCCCATTTAAATTTGTGTAGCGAACCGATGCCATGTTTCTCCTTGTTAATACAACATTTAAATTGCAGGGTAACTAAACAACATGAACCTTCTAATTAATTGTCGAGACCCCGGTTCCGCTTAATATTGCCTAATTGCATCGCATCCTTGCCATGTCATGCACCATACCTGCATCATGCCCGATCTTCTGCCGCAGTATTGAATAGTGCATCTGGTGTTTCTTCTAGTGTTTCGCTTCTTCACGGATTAGGCTGATGGGTTGATGCGAGTGTCGACCGATCTCTGGTGAATCTTCGATAGTGTTTCCCAGGCGAGCATTCTCCCCCTTTCTACCTATTTTGCATTTATAGTCTTTATTTCCTCATGTTGATCTATTGCTATCCGTGTCGCGATGCTTTAGTCTTCCGTACCAGATATATTCCGTGCAGCCGTTATATTGCCTTGGACACCTCCTATTACCTGTTGTTTGGTAGATAGATGGTCTTGCGAGTCGTAGTCGCTTGCTCAGGTGTGATCCCGTGTCGTGAGGTACCACACAGTTGTTGGAATGTTGTCATATGCTTTACGGTGGAGAGGATCATGACTTTAAATACAACTATTAAATTGTTGGATAACTAATGAAAGAGGCACCGGTGGGCAATATATGCTATTTGGTTTTTCATGTCCACTTGTGTCCCGTAGGCCCCGAGTACTTGATACCTGTTCCTTGACTATTCGCACTATCCACATACGGGAGACTCTATGAATCCCCCTTAGCTAGAGCTTGATTCATTTCTTATTTCTTGGGGCCACAAACTAGTTTGGGGCTTTATTACTATCTTGTACATATGTCATGCTTTACTGCTTTATTTATGATTGTGCGTGGAGCACCTGTACGGTTTTGGATCGTGACACGTTTCCGCTGTATCGACAAGCCTAGTCACACTTTCGGGTTCCCAGTCGTTTACCGCCATCTACACAAACCCTGGGTCCGTCTCGGAGCCGGCCAACTTTGTCGCGGGTAGCTTAGTGGGGTGGCCCCCTGAAATAATTTATGAATCCTGTGATTGCTTTGTCGTGAAAGCCTCGTTGGGTTTTGATTTGGTTTTTCCGAGGTTGATCGTGTGTGTGTTGCTATTTGTGCACCCCTGTAGGGTAAATCTTTCTGAAAGCCGTGTCCGCGGTTATGGACGACTTGGAGCATAGTATCTCGATCATAGACAGGCATAACTAAAGTAGTGCTATAAATTTGACTTAACATGTGACTAGTAATCAGCTTCACTACAATGGAATGGATAATAAAAGTGCCAACAACTGGTGGAACTGGGGTGTATCGTGTCATGTTATACCTGCCTAGTAAGTATCGCAACTCCAATGGGATGAAATAAAAGTGCCAACAACTGCTGGGTTTGGGATGTCACATGCTAATTGTATCTGACTAGTAAGTGCTTCAACTATAATGGAATGAATAAAACTACCAACTGTGTGAGTTTCTCGGTTTGACTTCCTCGTGTGGTCTCGAGGGGGAAATACCAGGATGGGTATGTTTGGTGTTAGATAAGGTTGGTTTCGAATAGGTCTTTCTTATCCCTCTCTAATAGCCGACAGTTAAATCGAGACTCTATAGATTGTTTAGTGCATGTTGCGCTGCCGCTTCAGCCCACCATAACTATGTAGGCAAGAGCCGCCGAATTCTAGCCTCGTCGTGTACTGGCCTCAGTACTGACCGCTCTCTTTTTCCTTTGCCCTTTGTCGGCACCCCTTTTGTTTTAGCAGGTTTAAGTTCGACGTCGTTAGTAGGGTTACCCTTCCGGCTTGGCCTGGGAAGGGTTATGGACGCCATTGGTTATTCTTCAGGGCTGTTAGTCCAATTTGCTTCTTATCCATACTCGGATGTTGTATCGATTTCAAGGTGATTTGGATCTTTGTACTGTATATTTGTATTATTAACTCGATGCGTCGTTGTTGTATATATATATGTGTTGTGGGTTCCATCGTGGACTATTGTGTAATGTTATTACTTCGGTTTCCACTCGCACGCAAGTGCTTGGTGGGCATCTTTGAATCGTTTCTATGCGGCTTTGGCGGGAATCGCTAAAACTTGCATAGGGCCAATTTGAGGGTGTTACAGCCTTCCTATCCTCAACCACAACCAGAGTCATTGCATGTGTCTTCTTTTCCTAAACCACATGGATCCACCAGAGTCATTGCATGTATGTTCATTTTCTAAACCACCACTAGAGTCAATGAATGTGCGTTCTTTTCCTAAACCACCACTAGAGTCATTACATGTGTTCCTTTCCTAAACCACCACCAGAGTCATTGCATGTATTTCTTTTCCTAAACCACCACCAGAGTCATTGCATGTGTGTTCCTTTCCTAAACCACCACCAGAGTCATTGCATGTGTATTCTCTTCCTAAACCACATGGATCCACTAGAGTCATTGTATTGTCTTCCTTTCCTAAACCACCACCAGAGTCATTTCATGTGTGTTCCTTTCTTAAACCACCACCAGAGTCATTGCATGTGCCTTATTTTCCTAAACCACATGGATCCACAAGTGTCATTGCATGTGTGTTCCTTTCTTAAACCACCAGCAGAGTAATTACATGTGTGTTCCTTTCCTAAACCACAACCAGAGTCATTGCATGTGTGTTCTTTCCCTAAACCACATGGATCCACCAGAGTCATTGCATGTGACTTCCTTTCCTAAACCACCACCAGATTCATTGCATGTGTGTTCCTTTTCTAAACCACCACTAGAGTCAATGAATATGCGTTCTTTTCCAAAACCACCACTACAGTCATTATATGTGTGTTCCTTTCCTAAACCACCACCAAAGTCATTGCATGTCTATCTTTTCCTAAACCACCACCAGAGTCATTGCATGTGTGTTCCTTTCCTAAACCACCACCAGAGTCATTGCATGTGTCTTCTCTTCCTAAACCACATGGATCCACCAGAGTCATTGTATTGTCTTCCTTTCCTAAACCACCACCAGAGTCATTGAATGTGTGTTCCTTTCCTAAACCACCACCAGAGTCTGTGGATTTGTCTTCTTTTTCTAAACCACATTGATCCACCAGAGTCATTACATGTGTCTTCCTTTCCTAAACCACCACTAGAGTCATTGCATGTATGTTCTTTTCCTAAACCACCACCAGAGTCATTGCATGTGTCTTATTTTCCTAAACCACCACCAGAGTCATTGAATGTGTGTTTCTTTCTTAAATCACCACCAGAGTTATTGCATGACTCTTCCTTTCCTAAAACACCACCAGAGTCATTGCATGTGTGTTCCTTTCCTAAACCACCACTAGAGTCATTGCATGTGTCTTCTTTTCCTAAACCACCATCAGAGTCATTGCATGTGTCTTCTTTCCCAAAACCACATGTATCCACTAGAGTCATTGCATCTGTCTTCCTTTCCTAAACCACCACCAGAGTCATTGCATGTGTGTTCCTTTCTTAAACCACCACCAGAGTCATTGCATGTGTGTTCCATTCCTAAACCACCACTAGAGTTAGTGCATGTGTCTTGTTTTCCTAAACCACATTGATCCAGCAGAGTCATTGCATGTGTCTTCCTTTCCTAAACCAACACTAGAGTCATTGCATCTGTCTTCCTTTCAAAACCACCACCAGAGTCATTGCATGTGTGTTCCTTTCTTAAACCACCACCAGAGTCATTGCGTGTGTGTTCCATTCCTAAACTACCACCAGAGTTAGTGCATGTGTCTTGTTTTCCTAAACCACATTGATCCACTAGAGTCATTGCATGTGTCTTCCTTTCCTAAACAACCACCAGAGTCATTGCATGTGTTCTCCTTTCCAAAACAACCATTAGAGTCATTGCATGTGTCTTCCTTTCAAAACCACCACCAGAGTCATTGCATGTGTGTTCCTTTCTTAAACCACCACCAGAGTCATTGCATGTGTGTTCCATTCCTAAACCACCACCAGAGTTAGTGCATGTGTCTTGTTTTCCTAAACCACATTGATCCAGCAGAGTCATTGCATGTGTCTTCCTTTCCTAAACAACCACAAGAGTCATTGCATGTGTTCTCCTTTCCAAAACAACCATTAGAGTCATTGCATGTGTCTTCCTTTCCTAAACGACCACCAGAGTCATTGCATGTGTGTTCCTTTCTTAAACCACCACCAGAGTAATTACATGTGTGTTCCTTTTCTAAACCACCACCAGAGTCATTGCATGTGTGTTCTTTCCCTAAACCACATTGATCTACTAGAGTCATTGCATGTGACTTCCTTTCCTAAACCTCCACCAGAGTCATTGCATGTGTGTTCCTTTCCTAAACTACCTACAGAGTCATTCCATGTGTGTTTATTTCCTAAACCACCAGCAGAGTCATTGCATGTGTCTTCTTTTCCTAAACCACATGGATCCAACAGTGTCATTGCATGTGTGTTCCTTTCCTAAACCACCACTAGAGTCATTGAATGTGTGTTCCTTTCCTAAACCACCACCAGAGTCAGTGGATTTGTCTTCTTTTTCTAAACCACATTGATCCACCAGAGTCATTGCATGTGTCTTCCTTTCCTAAACCACCACCAGAGTCATTGAATGTGTGTCCCTTTCCTAAACCACCACCAGAGTCAGTGGATTTGTCTTCTTTTTCTAAACCACATTGTTCCACCAGAGTCATTACATGTGTCTTCCTTTCCTAAACCACCACCAGAGTCATTGCATGTGTGTTCCTTTCCAAAACCACCACTAGAGTCATTGCATATCTCTTCCTTGCCTAAACGACCACCAGAGTCATTGCATGTGTCTTCTTTTCCTAAACCACATGGATCCACCAGAGTCATTGCATGTGTGTTCCTTTCATGAACCACCACTAGAGTCATTGCATGTGTGTTCCTTTCCTAAACCACCACCAGAGTCATTGCATGTGTCTTCTTTTCCTAAACCACATGGATCCACCAGAGTCATTGCATGTATGTTCCTTTCCTAAACCACCACCAGAGTCAATGAATGTGCGTTCTTTTCCTAAACCGCCACTAGAGTCATTACATGTGTGTTCCTTTCCTAAACCACCATCAGAGTCATTGCATGTGTTTCTTTTCCTAAACCACCACCTAAGTCATTGCATGTGTGTTCCTTTCCTAAACCACCACCAGAGTCATTGCATGTCTCTTCTCTTCCTAAGCCACATGGATCCACCAGAGTCATTGCCTGTGTCTTCCTTTCCTGAACCACCACCGGAGTCATTTCATGTTTTTTCCTTTCCTAAACCACCACCAGAGTCATTGCACGTGTCTTCTTTTCCTAAACCACATGGATCCACTAGTGTGATTGCATGTGTGTTCCTTTCTTAAACCACCACCAGAGTCATTGTATGTGTGTTCCTTTCCTAAACCACCACTAGAGTCATTGCATGTGTGTTCTTTCCCTAAACCACATGGATCCACCAGAGTCATTGCATGTGTCTTTCTTTCCTAAACCACCACCAGAGTCATTGCATGCGTGTTCCTTTCCTAAACCACCACCAGAGTCATTGCATGTGTGTTTATTTCCTAAACCACCACCAGAGTCATTAAATTTGTGTTCTTTTCCTAAACCAACACTAGAGTCATTGCATGTGTGTTCTTTTTCTAAACCGCCACCACAGTCATTGCATGTGTCTTATTTTCCTAAACGACCACCAGAGTCATTGAATGTGTGTTTCTTTCTTAAACCACCACCAGAGTTATTGCATGAGACTTCCTTTCCTAAACCACCACCAGAGTCATTGCATGTGTGTTCTTTCCCTAAACCACATTGATCTACTAGAGTCATTGCATGTGACTTCCTTTCCTAAACCGCCACCACAGTCATTGCATGTGTGTTCCTTTCCTAAACCACCTACAGAGTCATTCCATGTGTGTTTATTTCCTAAACCACCAGCAGAGTCATTGCATGTGTCTTCTTTTCCTAAACCACATGGATCCACCAGTGTCATTGCATGTGTGTTCCTTTCCTAAACCACCACTAGAGTCATTGAATGTGTGTTCCTTTCCTAAACCACCACCAGAGTCAGTGGATTTGTCTTCTTTTTCTAAACCACATTGATCCACCAGAGTCATTGCATGTGTCTTCCTTTCCTAAACCACCACCAGAGTCATTGAATGTGTGTTCCTTTCCTAAACCACTAGCAGAGTCAGTGGATTTGTCTTCTTTTTCTAAACCACATTGATCCACCAGAGTCATTACATGTGTCTTCCTTTCCTAAACCACCACCAGAGTCATTGTATGTGTGTTCCTTTCCAAAACCACCACTAGAGTCATTGCATGTCTCTTCCTTGCCTAAACGACCACAAGAGTCATTGCATGTGTCTTCTTTTCCTAAACCACATGGATCCACCAGTGTCATTGCATATGTGTTCCTTTCGTAAACCACCACTAGAGTCATTGCATGTGTGTTCCTTTCCTAAACCACATGGATCCACTAGAGTCATTGCATGTGTGTTCCTTTCCTAAACCACCACCAGAGTCATTGCATGTGTATTCTCTTCCTAAACCACATGGATCCACTAGAGTCATTGTATTGTCTTCCTTTCCTAAACCACCACCAGAGTCATTTCATGTGTGTTCCTTTCTTAAACCACCACCAGAGTCATTGCATGTGTCTTCTTTTCCAAAACCACATGGATCCACAAGTGTCATTGCATGTGTGTTCCTTTCTTGAACCACCAGCAAAGTAATTACATGTGTGTTCCTTTCCTAAACCACAACCAGAGTCATTGCATGTGTGTTCTTTCCCTAAACCACATGGATCCACCAGAGTCATTGCATGTGACTTCCTTTCCTAAACCACCACCAGATTCATTGCATGTGTGTTCCTTTTCTAAACCACCACTAGAGTCAATGAATATGCGTTCATTTCCAAAACCACCACTACAGTCATTATATGTGTGTTCCTTTCCTAAACCACCACCAAAGTCATTGCATGTCTATCTTTTCCTAAACCACCACCAGAGTCATTGCATGCGTGTTCCTTTCCAAAACCACCACCAGAGTCATTGCATGTGTCTTCTCTTCCTAAACCACATGGATCCACCAGAGTCATTGTATTGTCTTCCTTTCCTAAACCACCACCAGAGTCATTGAATGTGTGTTCCTTTCCTAAACCACCACCAGAGTCTGTGGATTTGTGTTCTTTTTCTAAACCACATTGATCCACCAGAGTCATTACATGTGTCTTCCTTTCCTAAACCACCACTAGAGTCATTGCATGTGTGTTCTTTTCCTAAACCACCACCAGAGTCATTGCATGTGTCTTATTTTCCTAAACCACCACCAGAGTCATTGAATGTGTGTTTCTTTCTTAAATCACCACCAGAGTCATTGCATGTGTCTTCCTTTCCTAAAACACCACCAGAGTCATTGAATGTGTGTTCCTTTCCTAAACCACTAGCAGAGTCAGTGGATTTGTCTTCTTTTTCTAAACCACATTGATCCACCAGAGTCATTACATGTGTCTTCCTTTCCTAAACCACCACCAGAGTCATTGTATGTGTGTTCCTTTCCAAAACCACCACTAGAGTCATTGCATGTCTCTTCCTTGCCTAAACGACCACAAGAGTCATTGCATGTGTCTTCTTTTCCTAAACCACATGGATCCACCAGTGTCATTGCATATGTGTTCCTTTCGTAAACCACCACTAGAGTCATTGCATGTGTGTTCCTTTCCTAAACCACATGGATCCACTAGAGTCATTGCATGTGTGTTCCTTTCCTAAACCACCACCAGAGTCATTGCATGTGTATTCTCTTCCTAAACCACATGGATCCACTAGAGTCATTGTATTGTCTTCCTTTCCTAAACCACCACCAGAGTCATTTCATGTGTGTTCCTTTCTTAAACCACCACCAGAGTCATTGCATGTGTCTTCTTTTCCTAAACCACATGGATCCACAAGTGTCATTGCATGTGTGTTCCTTTCTTAAACCACCAGCACAGTAATTACATGTGTGTTCCTTTCCTAAACCACAACCAGAGTCATTGCATGTGTGTTCTTTCCCTAAACCACATGGATCCACCAGAGTCATTGCATGTGACTTCCTTTCCTAAACCACCACCAGATTCATTGCATGTGTGTTCCTTTTCTAAACCACCACTAGAGTCAATGAATATGCGTTCTTTTCCAAAACCACCACTACAGTCATTATATGTGTGTTCCTTTCCTAAACCACCACCAAAGTCATTGCATGTCTATCTTTTCCTAAACCACCACCAGAGTCATTGCATGCGTGTTCCTTTCCTAAACCACCACCAGAGTCATTGCATGTGTCTTCTCTTCCTAAACCACATGGATCCACCAGAGTCATTGTATTGTCTTCCTTTCCTAAACCACCACCAGAGTCATTGAATGTGTGTTCCTTTCCTAAACCACCACCAGAGTCTGTGGATTTGTGTTCTTTTTCTAAACCACATTGATCCACCAGAGTCATTACATGTGTCTTCCTTTCCTAAACCACCACTAGAGTCATTGCATGTGTGTTCTTTTCCTAAACCACCACCAGAGTCATTGCATGTGTCTTATTTTCCTAAACCACCACCAGAGTCATTGAATGTGTGTTTCTTTCTTAAATCACCACCAGAGTTATTGCATGAGTCTTCCTTTCCTAAAACACCACCAGAGTCATTGCATGTGTGTTCCTTTCCTAAACCACCACTAGAGTCATTGCATGTGTCTTCTTTTCCTAAACCACCATCAGAGTCATTGCATGTGTCTTCTTTCCCAAAACCACATGTATCCACTAGAGTCATTGCATCTGTCTTCCTTTCCTAAACCACCACCAGACTCATTGCATGTGTGTTCCTTTCTTAAACCACCACCAGAGTCATTGCATGTGTGTTCCATTCCTAAACCACCACCAGAGTTAGTGCATGTGTCTTGTTTTCCTAAACCACATTGATCCAGCAGAGTCATTGCATGTGTCTTCCTTTCCTAAACAACCACCAGAGTCATTGCATGTGTTCTCCTTTCCAAAACAACCATTAGAGTCATTGCATGTGTCTTCCTTTCCTAAACGACCACCAGAGTCATTGCATGTGTGTTCCTTTCTTAAACCACCACCAGAGTAATTACATGTGTGTTCCTTTTCTAAACCACCACCAGAGTAATTGCATGTGTGTTCTTTCCCTAAACCACATTGATCTACTAGAGTCATTGCATGTCACTTCCTTTCCTAAACCGCCACCAGAGTCATTGCATGTGTGTTCCTTTCCTAAACTACCTACAGAGTCATTCCATGTGTGTTTATTTCCTAAACCACCAGCAGAGTCATTGCATGTGTCTTCTTTTCCTAAACCACATGGATCGACCAGTGTCATTGCATGTGTGTTCCTTTCCTAAACCACCACTAGAGTCATTGAATGTGTGTTCCTTTCCTAAACCACCACCAGAGTCAGTGGATTTGTCTTCTTTTTCTAAACCACATTGATCCACCAGAGTCATTGCATGTGTCTTCCTTTCCTAAACCACCACCAGAGTCATTGAATGTGTGTTCCTTTCCTAAACCACCACCAGAGTCAGTGAATTTGTCTTTTTTTTCTAAACCACATTGATCCACCAGAGTCATTACATGTGTCTTCCTTTCCTAAACCACCACCAGAGTCATTGCATGTGTGTTCCTTTCCAAAACCACCACTAGAGTCATTGCATGTCTCTTCCTTGCCTAAACGACCACCAGAGTCATTGCATGTGTCTTCTTTTCCTAAACCACATGGATCCACCAGTGTCATTGCATATGTGTTCCTTTCGTAAACCACCACTAGAGTCATTGCATGTGTGTTCCTTTCCTAAACCACCACCAGAGTCATTGCATGTGTCTTCTTTTCCTAAACCACATGGATCCACCAGAGTCATTGCATGTATGTTCCTTTCCTAAACCACCACCAGAGTCAATGAATGTGCGTTCTTTTCCTAAACCGCCACTAGAGTCATTACATGTGTGTTCCTTTCCTAAACCACCATCAGAGTCATTGCATGTGTTTCTTTTCCTAAACCACCACCTAAGTCATTGCATGTGTGTTCCTTTCCTAAACCACCACCAGAGTCATTGCATGTCTCTTCTCTTCCTAAGCCACATGGATCCACCAGAGTCATTGCCTGTGTCTTCCTTTCCTGAACCACCACCGGAGTCATTTCATGTGTGTTCCTTTCCTAAACCACCACCAGAGTCATTGCACGTGTGTTCCTTTCTTAAACCACCACCAGAGTAATTACATGTGTGTTCCTTTTCTAAACCACCACCAGAGTCATTGCATGTGTGTTCTTTCCCTAAACCACATTGATCTACTAGAGTCATTGCATGTGACTTCCTTTCCTAAACCGCCACCAGAGTCATTGCATGTGTGTTCCTTTCCTAAACTACCTACAGAGTCATTCCATGTGTGTTTATTTCCTAAACCACCAGCAGAGTCATTGCATGTGTCTTCTTTTCCTAAACCACATGGATCGACCAGTGTCATTGCATGTGTGTTCCTTTCCTAAACCACCACTAGAGTCATTGAATGTGTGTTCCTTTCCTAAACCACCACCAGAGTCAGTGGATTTGTCTTCTTTTTCTAAACCACATTGATCCACCAGAGTCATTGCATGTGTCTTCCTTTCCTAAACCACCACCAGAGTCATTGAATGTGTGTTCCTTTCCTAAACCACCACCAGAGTCAGTGAATTTGTCTTTTTTTTCTAAACCACATTGATCCACCAGAGTCATTACATGTGTCTTCCTTTCCTAAACCACCACCAGAGTCATTGCATGTGTGTTCCTTTCCAAAACCACCACTAGAGTCATTGCATGTCTCTTCCTTGCCTAAACGACCACCAGAGTCATTGCATGTGTCTTCTTTTCCTAAACCACATGGATCCACCAGTGTCATTGCATATGTGTTCCTTTCGTAAACCACCACTAGAGTCATTGCATGTGTGTTCCTTTCCTAAACCACCACTAGAGTCATTGCATGTGTCTTCTTTTCCTAAACCACATGGATCCACCAGAGTCATTGCATGTATGTTCCTTTCCTAAACCACCACCAGAGTCAATGAATGTTCTTTTTCCTAAACCGCCACTAGAGTCATTACATGTGTGTTCCTTTCCTAAACCACCATCAGAGTCATTGCATGTGTTTCTTTTCCTAAACCACCACCTAAGTCATTGCATGTGTGTTCCTTTCCTAAACCACCACCAGAGTCATTGCATGTCTCTTCTCTTCCTAAGCCACATGGATCCACCAGTCATTGCCTGTGTCTTCCTTTCCTGAACCACCACCGGAGTCATTTCATGTGTGTTCCTTTCCTAAACCACCACCAGAGTCATTGCACGTGTCTTCTTTTCCTAAACCACATGGATCCACTAGTGTGATTGCATGTGTGTTCCTTTCTTAAACCACCACCAGAGTCATTGTATGTGTGTTCCTTTCCTAAACCACCACTAGAGTCATTGCATGTGTGTTCTTTCCCTAAACCACATGGATCCACGTAGTCATTGCATGTGTCTTTCTTTCCTAAACCACCACCAGAGTCATTGCATGCGTGTTCCTTTCCTAAACCACCACCAGAGTCATTGCATGTGTGTTTATTTCCTAAACCACCACCAGAGTCATTAAATTTGTGTTCTTTTCCTAAACCAACACTAGAGTCATTGCATGTGTGTTCTTTTCCTAAACCGCCACCAGAGTCATTGCATGTGTCTTATTTTCCTAAACGACCACCAGAGTCATTGAATGTGTGTTTCTTTCTTAAACCACCACCAGAGTTATTGCATGAGACTTCCTTTCCTAAACAACCACTAGAGTCATTGCATGTGTGTTCTTTCCCTAAACCACATTGATCTACTAGAGTCATTGCATGTGACTTCCTTTCCTAAACCGCCACCACAGTCATTGCATGTGTGTTCCTTTCCTAAACCACCTACAGAGTCATTCCATGTGTGTTTATTTCCTAAACCACCAGCAGAGTCATTGCTGTCTTCTTTTCCTAAACCACATGGATCCACCAGTGTCATTGCATGTGTGTTCCTTTCCTAAACCACCACTAGAGTCATTGAATGTGTGTTCCTTTCCTAAACCACCACCAGAGTCAGTGGATTTGTCTTCTTTTTCTAAACCACATTGATCCACCAGAGTCATTGCATGTGTATTCCTTTCCTAAACCACCACCAGAGTCATTGAATGTGTGTTCCTTTCCTAAACCACCACCAGAGTTAGTGGATTTGTCTTCTTTTTCTAAACCACATTGATCCACCAGAGTCATTACATGTGTCTTCCTTTCCTAAACCACCACCAGAGTCATTGCATGTGTGTTCCTTTCCAAAACCACCACTAGAGTCATTGCATGTCTCTTCCTTGCCTAAACGACCACCAGAGTCATTGCATGTGTCTTCTTTTCCTAAACCACATGGATCCACCTGTGTCATTGCATATGTGTTCCTTTCGTAAACCAGCACTAGAGTCATTGCATGTGTGTTCCTTTCCTAAACCACCACCAGAGTCATTGCATGTGTCTTCTTTTCCTAAACCACATGGATCCACCAGAGTCAGTGGATTTGTCTTCTTTTTCTAAACCACATTGATCCACCAGAGTCATTGCATGTGTCTTCCTTTCCTAAACCACCACCAGAGTCATTGAATGTGTGTTCCTTTCCTAATCCACCACCAGAGTCAGTGGATTTGTCTTCTTTTTCTAAACCACATTGATCCACCAGAGTCATTACATGTGTCTTCCTTTCCTAAACCACCACCAGAGTCATTGTATGTGTGTTCCTTTCCAAAACCACCACTAGAGTCATTGCATGTCTCTTCCTTGCCTAAACGACCACAAGAGTCATTGCATGTGTCTTCTTTTCCTAAACCACATGGATCCACCAGTGTCATTGCATATGTGTTCCTTTCGTAAACCACCACTAGAGTCATTGCATGTGTGTTCCTTTCCTAAACCACATGGATCCACTAGAGTCATTGCATGTGTGTTCCTTTCCTAAACCACCACCAGAGTCATTGCATGTGTATTATCTTCCTAAACCACATGGATCCACTAGAGCATTGTATTGTCTTCCTTTTCTAAACCACCACCAGAGTCATTTCATGTGTGTTCCTTTCTTAAACCACCACCAGAGTCATTGCATGTTTCTTCTTTTCCTAAACCACATGGATCCACAAGTGTCATTGCATGTGTGTTCCTTTCTTAAACCACCAGCAGAGTAATTACATGTGTGTTCCTTTCCTAAACCACAACCAGAGTCATTGCATGTGTGTTCTTTCCCTAAACCACATGGATCCACCAGAGTCATTGCATGTGACTTCCTTTCCTAAACCACCACCAGATTCATTGCATGTGTGTTCCTTTTCTAAACCACCACTAGAGTCAATGAATATGCGTTCTTTTCCAAAACCACCACTACAGTCATTATATGTGTGTTCCTTTCCTAAACCACCACCAAAGTCATTGCATGTCTATCTTTTCCTAAACCACCACCAGAGTCATTGCATGTGTGTTCCTTTCCTAAACCACCACCAGAGTCATTGCATGTGTCTTCTCTTCCTAAACCACATGGATCAACCAGAGTCATTGTATTGTCTTCCTTTCCTAAACCACCACTAGAGTCATTGAATGTGTGTTCCTTTCCTAAACCACCACCAGAGTCTGTGGATTTGTCTTCTTTTTCTAAACCACATTGATCCACCAGAGTCATTACATGTGAATTCCTTTCCTAAACCACCACTAGAGTCATTGCATATGTGTTCTTTTCTTAAACCACCACCAGAGTCATTGCATGTGTCTTATTTTCCTAAACCACCACCAGAGTCATTGAATGTGTGTTTCTTTCTTAAATCACCACCAGAGTTATTGCATGAGTCTTCCTTTCCTAAAACACCACCAGAGTCATTGCATGTGTGTTCCTTTCCTAAACCACCACTAGAGTCATTGCATGTGTCTTCTTTTCCTAAACCACCATCAGAGTCATTGCATGTGTCTTCTTTCCCAAAACCACATGTATCCACCAGAGTCATTGCATCTGTCTTCCTTTCCTAAACCACCACCAGAGTCATTGCATGTGTGTTCCTTTCTTAAACCACCACCAGAGTCATTGCATGTGTGTTCCATTCCTAAACCACCACCAGAGTTAGTGCATGTGTCTTGTTTTCCTAAACCACATTGATCCAGCAGAGTCATTGCATGTGTCTTCCTTTCCTAAACAACCACCAGAGTCATTGCATGTGTTCTCCTTTCCAAAACAACCATTAGAGTCATTGCATGTGTCTTCCTTTCCTAAACGACCACCAGAGTAATTGCATGTGTGTTCCTTTCTTAAACCACCACCAGAGTAATTACATGTGTGTTCCTTTTCTAAACCACCACGAGTCATTGCATGTGTGTTCTTTCCTAAACCACATTGATCTACTAGAGTCATTGCATGTGACTTCCTTTCCTAAACCACCAGTCATTGCATGTGTGTTCCTTTCCTAAACTACCTACAGAGTCATTCCATGTGTGTTTATTTCCTAAACCACCAGCAGAGTCATTGCATGTGTCTTCTTTTCCTAAACCACATGGATCCACCAGTGTCATTGCATGTGTGTTCCTTTCCTAAACCACCACTAGAGTCATTGAATGTGTGTTCCTTTCCTAAACCACCACCAGAGTCAGTGGATTTGACTTCTTTTTCTAAACCACATTGATCCACCAGAGTCATTGCATGTGTCTTCCTTTCCTAAACCACCACCAGAGTCATTGAATGTGTGTTCCTTTCCTAAACCACCACCAGAATACATGGATTTGTGTTCTTTTCTAAACCACATTGATCCACAGAGTCATTACATGTGTCTTCCTTTCCTAAACCACCACCAGAGTCATTGCATGTGTGTTCCTTTCCAAAACCACCACTAGAGTCATTGCATATCTCTTCCTTGCCTAAACGACCACGAGTCATTGCATGTGTCTTCTTTTCCTAAACCACATGGATCCACCAGTGTCATTGCATATGTGTTCCTTTCGTAAACCACCACTAGAGTCATTGCATGTGTGTTCCTTTCCTAAACCACCACCAGAGTCATTGCATGTGTCTTCTTTTCCTAAACCACATGGATCCACCAGAGTCATTGCATGTATGTTCCTTTCCTAAACCACCACCAGAGTCAATGAATGTGCGTTCTTTTCCTAAACCGCCACTAGAGTCATTACATGTGTGTTCCTTTCCTAAACCACCATCAGAGTCATTGCATGTGTTTCTTTTCCTAAACCACCACCTAAGTCATTGCATGTGTGTTCCTTTCCTAAACCACCACCAGAGTCATTGCATGTCTCTTCTCTTCCTAAGCCACATGGATCCACGAGTCATTGCTGTGTCTTCCTTTCCGAACCACCACGAGTCATTTCATGTGTGTTCCTTTCCTAAACCACCACGAGTCATTGCACGTGTCTTCTTTTCCTAAACCACATGGATCCACTAGTGTGATTGCATGTGTGTTCCTTTCTTAAACCACCACCAGAGTCATTGTATGTGTGTTCCTTTCCTAAACCACCACTAGAGTCATTGCATGTGTGTTCTTTCCCTAAACCACATGGATCCACCAGAGTCATTGCATGTGTCTTTCTTTCCTAAACCACCACCAGAGTCATTGCATGCGTGTTCCTTTCCTAAACCACCACCAGAGTCATTGCATGTGTGTTTATTTCCTAAACCACCACCAGAGTCATTAAATTTGTGTTCTTTTCCTAAACCAACACTAGAGTCATTGCATGTGTGTTCTTTTCCTAAACCACCACCAGAGTCATTGCATGTGTCTTATTTTCCTAAACGACCACCAGAGTCATTGAATGTGTGTTTATTTATTAAACCACCAGAGTTATTGCATGAGACTTCCTTTCCTAAACCACCACCAGAGTCATTGCATGTGTGTTCTTTCCCTAAACCACATTGATCTACTAGAGTCATTGCATGTGAGTTCCTTCCCTAAACCGCCACCACAGTCATTGCATGTGTGTTCCTTTCCTAAACCACCTGAGTCATTCCATGTGTGTTTTATTTCCTAAACCACCAGCAGAGTCATTGCATGTGTCTTCTTTTCCTAAACCACATGGATCCACCAGTGTCATTGCATGTGTGTTCCTTTCCTAAACCACCACTAGAGTCATTGAATGTGTGTTCCTTTCCTAAACCACCACCAGAGTCAGTGGATTTGTCTTCTTTTTCTAAACCACATTGATCCACCAGAGTCATTGCATGTGTCTTCCTTTCCTAAACCACCACCAGAGTCATTGAATGTGTGTTCCTTTCCTAATCCACCACCAGAGTCAGTGGATTTGTCTTCTTTTTCTAAACCACATTGATCCACCAGAGTCATTACATGTGTCTTCCTTTCCTCAACCACCACCAGAGTCATTGTATGTGTGTTCCTTTCCAAAACCACCACTAGAGTCATTGCATGTCTCTTCCTTGCCTAAACGACCACAAGAGTCATTGCATGTGTCTTCTTTTCCTAAACCACATGGATCCACCAGTGTCATTGCATATGTGTTCCTTTCGTAAACCACCACTAGAGTCATTGCATGTGTGTTCCTTTCCTAAACCACCACTAGAGTCATTGCATGTGTCTTCTTTTCCTAAACCACATGGATCCACCAGAGTCATTGCATGTATGTTCCTTTCCTAAACCACCACCAGAGTCAATGAATGTGCGTTCTTTTCCTAAACCGCCACTAGAGTCATTACATGTGTGTTCGTGGCCTAAACCACCATCAGTCATTGCATGGGTGTCGTTTCCTAAACAACCACCTAAGTCATTGCATTTGTGTTCCTTTCCTAAACCACCACCAGAGTCATTGCATGTCTCTTCTCTTCCTAAGCCACATGGATCCACCAGAGTCATTGCCTGTGTCTTCCTTTCCTGAACAACCACCGGAGTCATTTCATGTGTGTTCCTTTCCTAAACCACCACCAGAGTCATTTCACATGTCTTCTTTTCCTAAACCACATGGATCCACTAGTGTGATTGCATGTGTGTTCCTTTCTTAAACCACCACCAGAGTCATTGTATGTGTGTTCCTTTCCTAAACCACCACTAGAGTCATTGCATGTGTGTTCTTTCCCTAAACCACATGTATCCACCAGAGTCATTGCATGTGTCTTTCTTTCCTAAACCACCACCAGAGTCATTGCATGCGTGGTCCTTTCCTAAACCACCACCAGAGTCATTGCATGTGTGTTTATTTCCTAAACCACCACCAGAATCATTAAATTTGTGTTCTTTTCCTAAACCAACACTAGAGTCATTGCATGTGTGTTCTTTTCCTAAACCGCCACCAGAGTCATTGCATGTGTCTTATTTTACTAAACCACCACCAAGTCATTGAATGTGTGTTTCTTTCTTAAACCACCACCAGAGTTATTGCATGTGTGTTCCATTCCTAAACCACCACTAGAGTCATTGCATGTGTTTTCTTTTCCTAAACCACCAGCAGAGTCATTGCATGTGTCTTCTTTCCCAAAACCACATGTATCCACCAGAGTCATTGCATGTGTCTTCCTTTCCTAAACCACCACCAGAGTCATTGAATGTGTGTTCCATTCCTAAACCACATTGATCTAGCAGAGTCATTGCATGTGTCTTCCTTTCCTAAACCACCACCAGAGTCATTGCATGTGTGTTCCTTTCCTAAACCACCA
This sequence comes from Avena insularis, assembly GCA_023614405.1. Lineage (NCBI taxonomy): Eukaryota > Viridiplantae > Streptophyta > Magnoliopsida > Poales > Poaceae > Avena > Avena insularis. Next base: position 277,966 of record JAJUPC010000139.1, on the reverse strand, counting down.
TCAGAGTCATTGCATGTGTTTCTTTTCCTAAACCACCACCTAAGTCATTGCATGTGTGTTCCTTTCCTAAACCACCACCAGAGTCATTGCATGTCTCTTCTCTTCCTAAGCCACATGGATCCACCAGAGTCATTGCCTGTGTCTTCCTTTCCTGAACCACCACCGGAGTCATTTCATGTGTGTTCCTTTCCTAAACCACCACCAGAGTCATTGCACGTGTCTTCTTTTCCTAAACCACATGGATCCACTAGTGTGATTGCATGTGTGTTCCTTTCTTAAACCACCACCAGAGTCATTGTATGTGTGTTCCTTTCCTAAACCACCACTAGAGTCATTGCATGTGTGTTCTTTCCCTAAACCACATGGATCCACCAGAGTCATTGCATGTGTCTTTCTTTCCTAAACCACCACCAGAGTCATTGCATGCGTGTTCCTTTCCTAAACCACCACCAGAGTCATTGCATGTGTGTTTATTTCCTAAACCACCACCAGAGTCATTAAATTTGTGTTCTTTTCCTAAACCAACACTAGAGTCATTGCATGTGTGTTCTTTTCCTAAACCACCACCAGAGTCATTGCATGTGTCTTATTTTCCTAAACGACCACCAGAGTCATTGAATGTGTGTTTCTTTCTTAAACCACCACCAGAGTTATTGCATGAGACTTCCTTTCCTAAACCACCACCAGAGTCATTGCATGTGTGTTCTTTCCCTAAACCACATTGATCTACTAGAGTCATTGCATGTTATGTACTTCCAAAAACAGACACCACAGTCATTGCATGTGTGTTCCTTTCCTAAACCACCTACAGAGTCATTCCATGTGTGTTTATTTCCTAAACCACCAGCAGAGTCATTGCATGTGTCTTCTTTTCCTAAACCACATGGATCCACCAGTGTCATTGTATGTGTGTTCCTTTCCTAAACCACCACTAGAGTCATTGAATGTGTGTTCCTTTCCTAAACCACCACCAGAGTTAGTGGATTTGTCTTCTTTTTCTAAACCACATTGATCCACCAGAGTCATTGCATGTGTCTTCCTTTCCTAAACCACCACCAGAGTCATTGAATGTGTGTTCCTTTCCTAATCCACCACCAGAGTCAGCGGATTTATCTTCTTTTTCTAAACCACATTGATCCACCAGAGTCATTACATGTGTCTTCCTTTCCTAAACCACCACCAGAGTCATTGTATGTGTGTTCCTTTCCAAAACCACCACTAGAGTCATTGCATGTCTCTTCCTTGCCTAAACGACCACAAGAGTCATTGCATGTGTCTTCTTTTCCTAAACCACATGGATCCACCAGTGTCATTAAATATGTGTTCCTTTCGTAAACCACCACTAGAGTCATTGCATGTGTGTTCCTTTCCTAAACCACCACTAGAGTCATTGCATGTGTCTTCTTTTCCTAAACCACATGGATCCACCAGAGTCATTGCATGTATGTTCCTTTCCTAAACCACCACCAGAGTCAATGAATGTGCGTTCTTTTCCTAAACCGCCACTAGAGTCATTACATGTGTGTTCCTTTCCTAAACCACCATCAGAGTCATTGCATGTGTTTCTTTTCCTAAACCACCACCTAAGTCATTGCATTTGTGTTCCTTTCCTAAACCACCACCAGAGTCATTGCATGTCTCTTCTCTTCCTAAGCCACATGGATCCACCAGAGTCATTGCCTGTGTCTTCCTTTCCTGAACAACCACCGGAGTCATTTCATGTGTGTTCCTTTCCTAAACCACCACCAGAGTCATTACACATGTCTTCTTTTCCTAAACCACATGGATCCACTAGTGTGATTGCATGTGTGTTCCTTTCTTAAACCACCACCAGAGTCATTGTATGTGTGTTCCTTTCCTAAACCACCACTAGAGTCATTGCATGTGTGTTCTTTCCCTAAACCACATGTATCCACCAGAGTCATTGCATGTGTCTTTCTTTCCTAAACCACCACCAGAGTCATTGCATGCGTGGTCCTTTCCTAAACCACCACCAGAGTCATTGCATGTGTGTTTATTTCCTAAACCACCACCAGAGTCATTAAATTTGTGTTCTTTTCCTAAACCAACACTAGAGTCATTGCATGTGTGTTCTTTTCCTAAACCGCCACCAGAGTCATTGCATGTGTCTTATTTTACTAAACCACCACCAAGTCATTGAATGTGTGTTTCTTTCTTAAACCACCACCAGAGTTATTGCATGTGTGTTCCATTCCTAAACCACCACTAGAGTCATTGCATGTGTTTTCTTTTCCTAAACCACCAGCAGAGTCATTGCATGTGTCTTCTTTCCCAAAACCACATGTATCCACCAGAGTCATTGCATGTGTCTTCCTTTCCTAAACCACCACCAGAGTCATTGAATGTGTGTTCCATTCCTAAACCACATTGATCTAGCAGAGTCATTGCATGTGTCTTCCTTTCCTAAACCACCACCAGAGTCATTGCATGTGTGTTCCTTTCCTAAACCACCACTAGAGTCATTGCATGTGTTTTCTTTTCCTAAACCACCAGCAGAGTCATTGCATGTGTCTTCTTTCCCAAAACCACATGTATCCACCAGAGTCATTGCATGTGTCTTCCTTTCCTAAACCACCACCAGAGTCATTGAATGTGTGTTCCATTCCTAAACCACATTGATCTAGCAGAGTCATTGCATGTGTCTTCCTTTCCTAAACCACCACCAGAGTCATTGCATGTGTTCTCCTTTCCAAAACCACCATTAGAGTCGTTGCATGTGTCTTCCTTTCCTAAACGGCCACCAGAGTCATTGCATGTGTGTTCCTTTCTTAAACCACCACCAGAGTAATTACATGTGTGTTCCTTTCCTAAACCACCACCAGAGTCATTGCATGTGTGTTCTTTCCCTAAACCACATTGATCCACTAGAGTCATTGCATGTGACTTCCTTTCCTAAACCACCACCAGAGTCAGTGCATGTGTGTTCCTTTCCTAAACCACCTACAGAGTCATTGCATGTGTGTTTATTTCCTAAACCACCAGCAGAGTCATTGCATGTGTCTTGTTTTCCTAAACCACATGGATCCACCAGTGTCATTGCATGTGTGTTCCTTTCCTAAACCACCACTAGAGTCATTGAATGTGTGTTCCTTTCCTAAACCACCACCAGAGTCAGTGGATTTGTCTTCTTTTTCTAAACCACATTGATCCACCATAGTCATTGCATGTGTCTTCCTTTCCTAAACCACCACCAGAGTCATTGCATTTGTGTTCCTTTCCAAAACCACCACTACAGTCATTGCATGTGTGTTCCTTTCGTAAACCACCACCAGAGTCATTGCATGTGTCTTATTTTCCTAAGCCACCACCAGAGTCATTGAATGTGTGTTTCTTTCTTAAACCACCACCAGAATCATTGCATGAGTCATCCTTTCCTAAACCACCACCAGAGCCATTGCATGTGTGTTCCTTTCCTAAACCACCACTAGAGTCATTGGATGTGTCTTCTTTTCCTAAACCACCACCAGAGTCATTGCATGTGTCTTCCTTTCCTAAACCACCACCAGAGTCGTTGAATGTGTGTTCCTTTCTTAAACCACCATCAGATTCATTGCATGTGTGTTCTTTTCCTAAACCACATGGATCCACCAGAGTCATTGCATGTGTGTTCTTTTCCTAAACCACCACCTGAGTCATTGCATGTGTCTTATTTTCCTAAACCACCACCAGAGTCATTGAATGTGTGTTTCTTTCTTAAATCACCACCAGAGTTATTGCATGAGTCTTCCTTTCCTAAAACACCACCAGAGTCATTGCATGTGTGTTCCTTTCCTAAACCACCACTAGAGTCATTGCATGTGTCTTCTTTTCCTAAACCACCATCAGAGTCATTGCATGTGTCTTCTTTCCCAAAACCACATCTATCCACCAGAGTCATTGCATCTGTCTTCCTTTCCTAAACCACCACCAGACTCATTGCATGTGTGTTCCTTTCTTAAACCACCACCAGAGTCATTGCATGTGTGTTCCATTCCTAAACAACCACCAGAGTTAGTGCATGTGTCTTGTTTTCCTAAACCACATTGATCCAGCAGAGTCATTGCATGTGTCTTCCTTTCCTAAACAACCACCAGAGTCATTGCATGTGTTCTCCTTTCCAAAACAACCATTAGAGTCATTGCATGTGTCTTCCTTTCCTAAACGACCACCAGAGTAATTGCATGTGTGTTCCTTTCTTAAACCACCACCAGAGTAATTACATGTGTGTTCCTTTTCTAAACCACCACCAGAGTCATTGCATGTGTGTTCTTTCCCTAAACCACATTGATCTACTAGAGTCATTGCATGTGACTTCCTTTCCTAAACCGCCACCAGAGTCATTGCATGTGTGTTCCTTTCCTAAACTACCTACAGAGTCATTCCATGTGTGTTTATTTCCTAAACCACCAGCAGAGTCATTGCATGTGTCTTCTTTTCCTAAACCACATGGATCCACCAGTGTCATTGCATGTGTGTTCCTTTCCTAAACCACCACTAGAGTCATTGAATGTGTGTTCCTTTCCTAAACCACCACCAGAGTCAGTGGATTTGTCTTCTTTTTCTAAACCACATTGATCCACCAGAGTCATTGCATGTGTCTTCCTTTCCTAAACCACCACCAGAGTCATTGAATGTGTGTTCCTTTCCTAAACCACCACCAGAGTCAGTGGATTTGTCTTCTTTTTCTAAACCACATTGATCCACCAGAGTCATTACATGTGTCTTCCTTTCCTAAACCACCACCAGAGTCATTGCATGTGTGTTCCTTTCCAAAACCACCACTAGAGTCATTGCATGTCTCTTCCTTGCCTAAACGACCACCAGAGTCATTGCATGTGTCTTCTTTTCCTAAACCACATGGATCCACCAGTGTCATTGCATATGTGTTCCTTTCGTAAACCACCACTAGAGTCATTGCATGTGTGTTCCTTTCCTAAACCACCACCAGAGTCATTGCATGTGTCTTCTTTTCCTAAACCACATGGATCCACCAGAGTCATTGCATGTATGTTCCTTTCCTAAACCACCACCAGAGTCAATGAATGTGCGTTCTTTTCCTAAACCGCCACTAGAGTCATTACATGTGTGTTCCTTTCCTAAACCACCATCAGAGTCATTCCATGTGTTTCTTTTCCTAAACCGCCACCTAAGTCATTGCATGTGTGTTCCTTTCCTAAACCACCACCAGAGTCATTGCATGTCTCTTCTCTTCCTAAGCCACATGGATCCACCAGAGTCATTGCCTGTGTCTTCCTTTCCTGAACCACCACCGGAGTCATTTCATGTGTGTTCCTTTCCTAAACCACCACCAGAGTCATTGCACGTGTCTTCTTTTCCTAAACCACATGGATCCACTAGTGTGATTGGATGTGTGTTCCTTTCTTAAACCACCACCAGAGTCATTGTATGTGTGTTCCTTTCCTAAACCACCACAAGAGTCATTGCATGTCTCTTCTCTTCCTAAGCCACATGGATCCACCAGAGTCATTGCATGTGTCTTTCTTTCCTAAACCACCACCAGAGTCATTGCATGCGTGTTCCTTTCCTAAACCACCACCAGAGTCATTGCATGTGTGTTTATTTCCTAAACCACCACCAGAGTCATTAAATGTGTGTTATTTTCCTAAACCAACACTAGAGTCATTGCATGTGTGTTCTTTTCCTAAACCGCCACCAGAGTCATTGCATGTGTCTTATTTTCCTAAACGACCACCAGAGTCATTGAATGTGTGTTTCTTTCTTAAACCACCACCAGAGTTATTGCATGAGACTTCCTTTCCTAAACCACCACCAGAGTCATTGCATGTGTGTTATTTCCCTAAACCACATTGATCTACTAGAGTCATTGCATGTGACTTCCTTTCCTAAACCGCCACCACAGTCATTGCATGTGTGTTCCTTTCCTAAACCACCTACAGAGTCATTCCATGTGTGTTTATTTCCTAAACCACCAGCAGAGTCATTGCATGTGTCTTCTTTTCCTAAACCACATGGATCCACCAGTGTCACTGCATGTGTGTTCCTTTCCTAAACCACCACTAGAGTCATTGAATGTGTGTTCCTTTCCTAAACTACCACCAGAGTCAGTGGATTTGTCTTCTTTTTCTAAACCACATTGATCCACCAGAGTCATTGCATGTGTCTTCCTTTCCTAAACCACCACCAGAGTCATTGAATGTGTGTTCCTTTCCTAATCCACCACCAGAGTCAGTGGATTTGTCTTCTTTTTCTAAACCACATTGATCCACCAGAGTCATTACATGTGTCTTACTTTCCTAAACCACCACCAGAGTCATTGTATGTGTGTTCCTTTCCAAAACCACCACTAGAGTCATTGCATGTCTCTTCCTTGCCTAAACGACCACAAGAGTCATTGCATGTGTCTTCTTTTCCTAAACCACATGGATCCACGAGTGTCAATGCATATGTGTTCCTTTCGTAAACCACCACTAGAGTCATTGCATGTGTGTTCCTTTCCTAAACGACATGGTTCCACTAGAGTCATTGCATGTGTGTTCCTTTCCTAAACCACCACCAGAGTCATTGCATGTGTATTCTCTTCCTAAACCACATGGATCCACTAGAGTCATTGTATTGTCTTCCTTTCCTAAACCACCACCAGAGTCATTTCATGTGTGTTCCTTTCTTAAACCACCAGAGTCATTGCATGTGTCTTCTTTTCCTAAACCACATGGATCCACAAGTGTCATTGCATGTGTGTTCCTTTCTTAAACCACCAGCAGAGTAATTACATGTGTGTTCCTTTCCTAAACCACAACCAGAGTCATTGCATGTGTGTTCTTTCCCTAAACCACATGGATCCACCAGAGTCATTGTATGTGACTTCCTTTCCTAAACCACCACCAGATTCATTGCATGTGTGTTCCTTTTCTAAACCACCACTAGAGTCAATGAATATGCGTCCTTTTCCAAAACCACCACTACAGTCATTATATGTGTGTTCCTTTCCTAAACCACCACCAAAGTCATTGCATGTCTATCTTTTCCTAAACCACCACCAGAGTCATTGCATGCGTGTTCCTTTCCTAAACCACCACCAGAGTCATTGCATGTGTCTTCTCTTCCTAAACCACATGGATCCACCAGAGTCATTGTATTGTCTTCCTTTCCTAAACCACCACTAGAGTCATTGAATGTGTGTTCCTTTCCTAAACCACCACCTGAGTCTGTGGATTTGTCTTCTTTTTCTAAACCACATTGATCCACCAGAGTCATTACATGTGTCTTCCTTTCCTAAACCACCACTAGAGTCATTGCATGTGTGTTCTTTTCTTAAACCACCACCAGATTCATTGCATGTGTCTTATTTTCCTAAACCACCACCAGAGTCATTGAATGTGTGTTTCTTTCTTAAATCACCACCAGAGTTATTGCATGAGTCTTCCTTTCCTAAAACACCACCAGAGTCATTGCATGTGTGTTCCTTTCCTAAACCACCACTAGAGTCATTGCATGTGTCTTCTTTTCCTAAACCACCATCAGAGTCATTGCATGTGTCTTCTTTCCCAAAACAACATGTATCCACCAGAGTCATTGCATCTGTCTTCCTTTCCTAAACCACCACCAGAGTCATTGCATGTGTGTTCCTTTCTTAAACCACCACCAGAGTCATTGCATGTGTGTTCCATTCCTAAACCACCACCAGAGTTAGTGCATGTGTCTTGTTTTCCTAAACCACATTGATCCAGCAGAGTCATTGCATGTGTCTTCCTTTCCTAAACCAACACTAGAGTCATTGCATGTGTGTTCTTTTCCTAAACCGCCACCAGAGTCATTGCATGTGTCTTATTTTCCTAAACGACCACTAGAGTCATTGAATGTGTGTTTCTTTCTTAAACCACCACCAGAGTTATTGCATGAGACTTCCTTTCCTAAACCACCACCAGAGTCATTGCATGTGTGTTCTTTCCCTAAACCACATTGATCTACTAGAGTCATTGCATGTGACTTCCTTTCCTAAACCGCCACCAGAGTCATTGCATGTGTGTTCCTTTCCTAAACTACCTACAGAGTCATTCCATGTGTGTTTATTTCCTAAACCACCAGCAGAGTCATTGCATGTGTCTTCTTTTCCTAAACCACATGGATCCACCAGTGTCATTGCATGTGTGTTCCTTTCCTAAACCACCACTAGAGTCATTGAATGTGTGTTCCTTTCTTAAACCACCACCAGAGTCAGTGGATTTGACTTCTTTTTCTAAACCACATTGATCCACCAGAGTCATTGCATGTGTCTTCCTTTCCTAAACCACCACCAGAGTCATTGAATGTGTGTTCCTTTCCTAAACCACCACCAGAGTCAGTGGATTTGTCTTCTTTTTCTAAACCACATTGATCCACCAGAGTCATTACATGTGTCTTCCTTTCCTAAACCACCACCAGAGTCATTGCCTGTGTCTTCCTTTCCTGAACCACCACCGGAGTCATTTCATGTGTGTTCCTTTCCTAAACCACCACCAGAGTCATTGCATGTGTCTTCTTTTCCTAAACCACATGGATCCACCAGTGTCATTGCATATGTGTTCCTTTCGTAAACCACCACTAGAGTCATTGCATGTGTGTTCCTTTCCTAAACCACCACCAGAGTCATTGCACGTGTCTTCTTTTCCTAAACCACATGGATCCACCAGAGTCATTGCATGTATGTTCCTTTCCTAAACCACCACCAGAGTCAATGAATGTGCGTTCTTTTCCTAAACCGCCACTAGAGTCATTACATGTGTGTTCCTTTCCTAAACCACCATCAGAGTCATTGCATGTGTTTCTTTTCGTAAACCACCACCTAAGTCATTGCATGTGTGTTCCTTTCCTAAACCACCACCAGAGTCATTGCATGTCTCTTCTCTTCCTAAGCCACATGGATCCACCAGAGTCATTGCCTGTGTCTTCCTTTCCTGAACCACCACCGGAGTCATTTCATGTGTGTTCCTTTCCTAAACCACCACCAGAGTCATTGCACGTGTCTTCTTTTCCTAAACCACATGGATCCACTAGTGTGATTGCATGTGTGTTCCTTTCTTAAACCACCACCAGAGTCATTGTATGTGTGTTCCTTTCCTAAACCACCACTAGAGTCATTGCATGTGTGTTCTTTCCCTAAACCACATGGATCCACCAGAGTCATTGCATGTGTCTTTCTTTCCTAAACCACCACCAGAGTCATTGCATGCGTGTTCCTTTCCTAAACCACCACCAGAGTCATTGCATGTGTGTTTATTTCCTAAACCACCACCAGAGTCAATAAATTTGTGTTCTTTTCCTAAACCAACACTAGAGTCATTGCATGTGTGTTCTTTTCCTAAACCACCACCAGAGTCATTGCATGTGTCTTATTTTCCCAAACGACCACCAGAGTCATTGAATGTGTGTTTCTTTCTTAAACCACCACCAGAGTTATTGCATGAGACTTCCTTTCCTAAACCACCACCAGAGTCATTGCATGTGTGTTCTTTCCCTAAACCACATTGATCTACTAGAGTCATTGCGTGTGAGTTCCTTTCCTAAACCGCCACCACAGTCATTGCATGTGTGTTCCTTTCCTAAACCACCTACAGAGTCATTCCATGTGTGTTTATTTCCTAAACCACCAGCAGAGTCATTGCATGTGTCTTCTTTTCCTAAACCACATGGATCCACCAGTGTCATTGCATGTGTGTTCCTTTCCTAAACCACCACTAGAGTCATTGAATGTGTGTTACTTTCCTAAACCACCACCAGAGTCAGTGGATTTGTCTTCTTTTTCTAAACCACATTGATCCACCAGAGTCATTGCATGTGTCTTCCTTTCCTAAACCACCACCAGAGTCATTGAATGTGTGTTCCTTTCCTAATCCACCACCAGAGTCAGTGGATTTGTCTTCTTTTTCTAAACCACATTGATCCACCAGAGTCATTACATGTGTCTTCCTTTCCTCAACCACCACCAGAGTCATTGTATGTGTGTTCCTTTCCAAAACCACCACTAGAGTCATTGCATGTCTCTTCCTTGCCTAAACGACCACAAGAGTCATTGCATGTGTCTTCTTTTCCTAAACCACATGGATCCACCAGTGTCATTGCATATGTGTTCCTTTCAGAACCACCACTAGAGTCATTGCATGTGTTCCTTTCCTAAACCACCACTAGAGTCATTGCATGTGTCTTCTTTCCTAAACCACATGGATCCACCGTAGTCATTGCATGTATGTTCCTTTCCTAAACCACCACGAGTCAATGAATGTGCGTTCTTTTCCTAAACCGCCACTAGAGTCATTACATGTGTGTTCCTTTCCTAAACCACCATCAGAGTCATTGCATGTGTTTCTTTTCCTAAACCACCACCTAAGTCATTGCATGTGTGTTCCTTTCCTAAACCACCACAGTCATTGCATGTCTCTTCTTCCTAAGCCACATGGATCCACCAGAGTCATTGCCTGTGTCTTCCTTTCCTGAACCACCACCGGAGTCATTTCATGTGTGTTCCTTTCCTAAACCGCCACCAGAGTCATTGCATGTGTCTTCTTTTCCTAAACCACATGGATCCACTAGTGTGATTGCATGTGTGTTCCTTTCTTAAACCACCACCAGAGTCATTGTATGTGTGTTCCTTTCCTAAACCACCACTAGAGTCATTGCATGTGTGTTCTTTCCCTAAACCACATGGATCCACCAGAGTCATTGCATGTGTCTTTCTTTCCTAAACCACCACCAGAGTCATTGCATGCGTGGTCCTTTCCTAAACCACCACCAGAGTCATTGCATGTGTGTTTATTTCCTAAACCACCACCAGAGTCATTAAATTTGTGTTCTTTTCCTAAACCAACACTAGAGTCATTGCATGTGTGTTCTTTTCCTAAACCGCCACCAGAGTCATTGCATGTGTCTTATTTTCCTAAACCACCACCAGAGTCATTGAATGTGTGTTTCTTTCTTAAACCACCACCAGAGTTATTGCATGTGTGTTCCATTCCTAAACCACCACTAGAGTCATTGCATGAACCACCAGCAGAGTCATTGCATGTGTCTTCTTTCCCAAAACCACATGTATCCACCAGAGTCATTGCATGTGTCTTCCTTTCCTAAACCACCACCAGAGTCATTGAATGTGTGTTCCATTCCTAAACCACATTGATCTAGCAGAGTCATTGCATGTGTCTTCCTTTCCTAAACCACCACCAGAGTCATTGCATGTGTGTTCCTTTCCTAAACCACCACTAGAGTCATTGCATGTGTTTTCTTTTCTTAAACCACCAGCAGAGTCATTGCATGTGTCTTCTTTCCCAAAACCACATGTATCCACCAGAGTCATTGCATGTGTCTTCCTTTCCTAAACCACCACCAGAGTCATTGAATGTCTGTTCCATTCCTAAACCACATTGATCTAGCAGAGTCATTGCATGTGTCTTCCTTTCCTAAACCACCACCAGAGTCATTGCATGTGTTCTCCTTTCCAAAACCACCATTAGGGTCGTTGCATGTGTCTTCCTTTCCTAAACGGCCACCAGAGTCATTGCATGTGTGTTCCTTTCTTAAACCACCACCAGAGTAATTACATGTGTGTTCCGTTCCTAAACCACCACCAGAGTCATTGCATGTGTGTTATTTCCCTAAACCACATTGATCCACTAGAGTCATTGCATGTGACTTCCTTTCCTAAACCACCACCAGAGTCATTGCATGTGTGTTCCTTTCCTAAACCACCTACAGAGTCATTGCATGTGTGTTTATTTCCTAAACCACCAGTAGAGTCATTGCATGTGTCTTGTTTTCCTAAACCACATGGATCCACCAGTGTCATTGCATGTGTGTTCCTTTCCTAAACCACCACTAGAGTCATTGAATGTGTGTTCCTTTCCTAAACCACCACCAGAGTCAGTGGATTTGTCTTCTTTTTCTAAACCACATTGATCCACCAGAGTCATTGCATGTGTCTTCCTTTCCTAAACCACCACCAGAGTCATTGCATTTGTGTTCCTTTCCAAAACCACCACTAGAGTCATTGCATGTCTCTTCCTTTCCTAAACGACCACCAGAGTCATTGCATGTGTCTTATTTTCCTAAACCACATGATCCACCAGTGTCATTGCATGTGTGTTCCTTTCGTAAACCACCACCAGAGTCATTTCATGTGTGTTCCTTTCCTAAACCACCACCAAAAGTCATTGCATGTGTCTTCTTTTCCTAAACCACATGGATCCACCAGAGTCATTACATGTCTGTTCCTTTCTTAAACCACGACCAGAGTCATAGCATGTGTGTTCCTTTCTTGAACCACCACCAGATTCATTGCATGTGTCTTCTTTTACTAAACCACCACCAGAGTCATGGCATGTGTCTTCCTTTCCTAAACCACCATTAGATTCATTGCATGTGTCTTATTTTCCTAAACCACATGGATCCACCAGAGTCATTGCGTGTGGCTTCCTTTCGTAAACCACCACTAGAGTCATTGCATGTGTGTTCCTTTCCTAAACCACCACCAGAGTCATTGCATGTGTCTTATTTTCCTAAACCACATGGATCCACCAGAGTCATTGCATGTATGTTCCTTTCCTAAACCACCATCAGAGTCAATGAATGTGCGTTCTTTTCCTAAACTGCCACTAGAGTCATTAGATGTGTGTTCCTTTCCTAAACCACCATCAGAGTCATTGCATGTGTTTCTTTTCCTAAACCACCACCTAACTCATTGCATGTGTGTTCCTTTCCTAAACCACCACCAGAGTCATTGCATGTCTCTTCTCTTCCTAAACCACATGGATCCACCAGAGTCATTGCATGTGTCTTCCTTTCTTGAACCACCACCAGACTCATTTCATGTGTGTTCCTTTCCTAAACCACCACCAGATTCATTGCACGTGTCTTCTTTTCCTAAACCACATGGATCCACCAGTGTCATTGCATGTGTGTTCCTTTCTTAAACCACCACCAGAGTCATTGCATGTGTGTTCTTTCCCTAAACCACATGGATCCACCAGAGTCATTGCATGTGTCTTTCTTTCCTAAACCACCACCAGAGTCATTGCATGTGTGTTCGTTTCTTAAACCACCACAAGAGTCATTGCATGTGTGTTTATTTCCTAAACCACCACAAGAGTCATTAAATGTGTGTTCTTTTCCTAAACCAACACTAGAGTCACTGCATGTGTGTTCTTTTCCTAAACCGCCACCAGAGTCATTGCATGTGTCTTCTTTTCCTAAACCACCACCAGAGTCATTGAATGTGTGTTTCTTTCTTAAACCACCACCAGAGTTATTGCATGAGTCGTCCTTTCCTAAACTAGCACCAGAGTCATTGCATCTGTGTTCCATTCCTAAACCACCACTAGAGTCATTGCATGTGTCTTCTTTTCCTAAACCACCATCAGAGTCATTGCATGTGTCTTATTTCCCAAAACCACATGGATCCACCATAGTCATTGCATGTGTCTTCCTTTCCTAAACCACCACCAGAGTCATTGCATGTGTGTTCCTTTCTTAAACCACCAACAGAGTCATTGCATGTGTGTTCCTTTCCTAAACCACCACTAGAGTTAGTGCATGTGTCTTGTTTTCCTAAACCACATTGATCCACCAGAGTCATTGCAGGTGTCTTCTTTTCCTAAACCACCACCAGAGTCATTGAATGTGTGTTTCTTTCTTAAACCACCACCAGATTTATTGCATGAGTCGTCCTTTCCTAAACTAGCACCAGAGTCATTGCATGTGTGTTCCTTTCCTAAACCACCACTAGAGTCATTACATGTGTCTTCTTTTCCTAAACCACCATCAGAGTCATTGCATGTGTCTTCTTTCCCAAAACCACATGTATCCACCAGAGTCACTGCATGTGTCTTCCTTTCAAAACCACCACCAGAGTCATTGCATGTGTGTTCCTTTCTTAAACCACCACCAGAGTCATTGCATGTGTGTTCCATTCCTAAACCACCACCAGAGTTAGTGCATGTGTCTTGTTTTCCTAAACTACATTGATCCAGCAGAGTCATTGCATGTGTCTTCCTTTCCTAAACCACCACCAGAGTCATTGCATGTGTTCTCCTTTCCAAAACCACCATTAGAGTCATTGCATGTGTCTTCCTTCCCTAAACGACCACCAGAGTCATTGCATGTGTGTTCCTTTCTTAAACCACCACTAGAGTAATTACTTGTGTGTTCCTTTCCTAGACCACCACACGAGTCATTGCATGTGTGTTCTTTCCCTAAACCACATTGATCCACTAGAGTCATTGCATGTGACTTCCTTTCCTAAACCACCACCAGAGTCATTGCATGTGTGTTCATTTCCTAAACCACCTACAGAGTCATTGCATGTGTGTTTATTTCCTAAACCACCAGCAGAATCATTGCATGTGTCTTCTTTTCCTAAACCACATGGATCCACCAGTGTCATTGCATGTGTGTTCCTTTCCTAAACCACCACTAGAGTCATTGAATGTGTGTTCCTTTCCTAAACCACCACCAAAGTCAGTGGATTTGTCTTCTTTTTCTAAACCACATTGATCCACCAGAGTCATTGCATGTGTCTTCCTTTCCAAAACCACCACTAGAGTCATTGCATGTCTCTTCCTTTCCTAAACGACCACCAGAGTCATTGCATGTGTCTTCTTTTCCTAAACCACATGGATCCACCAGTGTCATTGCATGTGTGTTCCTTTCGTAAACCACCACCAGAGTCATTTCATGTGTGTTCCTTTCCTAAACCACCACCAGAGTCGTTGCATGTGTCTTCTTTTCCTAAACCACATGGATCCACCACGGTCATTACATGTCTGTTCCTTTCTTAAACCACCACCAGAGTCATTGCATGTGTGTTCCTTTCTTGAACCACCACCAGATTCATTGCATGTGTCTTCTTTTCCTAAACCACCACCATAGTCATGGCATGAGTCTTCCTTTCCTAAACCACCATTAGAGTCATTGCATGTGTCTTCTTTTCCTAAACCACATGGATCCACCAGAGTCATTGCGTGTGGCTTCCTTTCGTAAACCACCACTAGAGTCATTGCATGTGTGTTCCTTTCCAAAAGCACCACCAGAGTCATTGCATGTGTCTTATTTTCCTAAACCACATGGATCCACCAGAGTCATTGCATGTATGTTCCTTTCCTAAACCACCACCAGAGTCAATGAATGTGCGTTCTTTTCCTAAACCGCCACTAGAGTCATTACATGTGTGTTCCTTTCCTAAACCACCATCAGAGTCATTGCATGTGTTTCTTTTCCTAAACCACCACCTAACTCATTGCATGTGTGTTCCTTTCCTAAACCACCACCAGAGTCATTGCATGTCTCTTCTCTTCCTAAACCACATGGATCCACCAGAGTCATTGCATGTGTCTTCCTTTCTTGAACCACCACCAGACTCATTTCATGTGTGTTCCTTTCCTAAACCACCACCAGAGTCATTGCACGTGTCTTCTTTTCCTAAACCACATGGATCCACCAGTGTCATTGCATGTGTGTTCCTTTCTTAAACCACCACCAGAGTCATTGCATGTGTGTTCTTTCCCTAAACCACATGGATCCACCAGAGTCATTGCATGTGTCTTTGTTTCCTAAACCACCACCAGAGTCATTGCATGTGTGTTCGTTTCTTAAACCACCACAAGAGTCATTGCATGTGTGTTTATTTCCTAAACCACCACCAGAGTCATTAAATGTGTGTTCTTTTCCTAGACCAACACTAGAGTCATTGCATGTGTGTTCTTTTCCTAAACCGCCACCAGAGTCATTGCATGTGTCTTCTTTTCCTAAACCACCACCAGAGTCATTGAATGTGTGTTTCTTTCTTAAACCACCACCAGAGTTATTGCATGAGTCGTCCTTTCCTAAACTAGCACCAGAGTCATTGCATGTGTGTTCCTTTCCTAAACCACCACTAGAGTCATTGCATGTGTCTTACTTTCCTAAACCACCATCAGAGTCATTGCATGTGTCTTCTTTTCCTAAACCACCATCAGAGTCATTGCATGTGTCTTATTTCCCAAAACCACATGGATCCACCACAGTCATTGCATGTGTCTTCCTTTCCTAAACCACCACCACAGTCATTGCATGTGTGTTTCTTTCTTAAACCACCACCAGAGTCATTGCATGTGTGTTCCTTTCCTAAACCACCACCAGAGTTAGTGCATGTGTCTTGTTTTCGTAAACCACATTGATCCACCAGAGTCATTGCAGGTGTCTTCCTTCCTAAACCACCACCAGAGTCATTGCATGTGTGTTCCTATCCAAAACCACCACTAGAGTCATTGCATGTGTCTTCCTTTCCTAAATGACCAGTAGAGTCATAGCATGTGTCTTCTTTTCCTAAACCACATGGATCCACCAGTGTCAATGCATGTGTGTTCCTTTCGTAAACCACCACCAGAGTCATTTCATGTATGTTCCTTTCCTAAACCACCAGAGGTATTGTATGTGTCTTATTTTCCTAAACCACATGGATCCACCAGAGTCATTGCATATGTATTCCTTTCCTAAACCACCACCAGAGTCATTGCATGTGTCTTCCTTTCCTAAACAACCACCAGAGTCATTGCATGTGTCTTCCTTTCCTAAACCACCACCAGAGTCATTGCATGTGTGTTCCTTTCTTAAACCACCACCAGAGTCATTACATGTGTGTTCCTTTCCTAAACCAACACCAGAGTTAGTGCATGTGTCTTGTTTTCCCAAACCACATTGATCCACCAGAGTCATTGCATGTGTCTTCCTTTCCTAAACCACCACCAGAGTCATTGTATGTGTGTTCCTTTCCAAAACCACCACTAGAGTCATCGCATGTGTCTTCCTTTCCTAAACAACCACCAGAGTCATTGCATGTGTCTTATTTTCCTAAACCACATGGATCCACCAGTGTCATTGCATGTGTGTTCCTTTCGTAAACCACCACCAGAGTCATTTCAAGTGTGTTCCTTTCCTAAACCACCACCAGAGTCATTGCATGTGTCTTCTTTTCCTAAACCACATGGATCCACCAGAGTCATTACATGTCTGTTCCTTTCTTAAACCACCACCAGAGTCATTGCATGTGTGTTCCTTTCCTGAATCACCACCAGAGTCACTGCATGTGTCTTCTTTTCCTAAACCACCACCAAAGTCATTGCATGTGTCTTCCTTTCCTAAAACACCATTAGAGTCGTTGCATGTGTCTTCTTTTCCTAAACCACATGGATGCACCAGTCATTACATGTCTGTTCCTTTCTTAAACCACCACCAGAGTCATTGCATGTGTGTTCCTTTCTTGAACCACCACCAGATTCATTGCATGTGTCTTCTTTTCCTAAACCACCACCAGAGTCATGGCATTTGTCTTCCTTTCCTAAACCACCATTAGAGACATTGCATGTGTCTTCTATTCGTAAACCACAGTGATCCACCAGAGTCATTGCGTGTGGCTTCCTTTCCTAAACCACCACTAGAGTCAATGCATGTGTGTTCCTTTCCTAAACCACCACCAGAGTCATTGCATGTGTCTTATTTTCCTAAACCACATGGATCCACCAGAGTCATTGCATGTATGTTCCTTTCCTAAACCACCACAAGAGTCAATGAATGTGCGTTCTTTTCCTAAACTACCACTAGAGTCATTACATGTGTGTTCATTTCCTTAACCACCAGCAGAGTCATTGCATGTGTCTTCTTTTCCTAAACCACATGGATCCACCAGTGTCATTGCATGTGTGTTCCTTTCCTAAACCACCACCAGAGCCATTGATTGTGCGTTCCTTTCCTAAACCACCACTAGAGTCATTGCATGTGTCTTCTTTTCCTAAACCACATGGATCCACCAGTGTCATTGCATGTGTGTTCCTTTCCTAAACCACCACCAGAGTCATTGATTGTTTTTTCCTTTCCTAAACCACCACTAGAGTCATTGAATGTGTGTTATTTTCCGAAACCACCACTAGAGTCATTGCATGTGTGTTCTTTTTCGAAACCAACACTAGAGTCATTGCATGTGTGTTCTTTTCCTAAACCGCCACCAGAGTGATTGCATGTGTCTTCTTTTCCTAAACCACCACCAAAGTCATTGAATGTGTGTTTCTTTCTTAAACCACCACCAGAGTTATTGCATGAGTCGTCCTTTCCTAAACTAGCACCAGAGTCATTGCATGTGTGTTCCTTTCCTAAACCACCACTAGAGTCATTGCATGTGTCTTCTTTTCCTAAACCACCATCAGAGTCATTGCATGTGTCTTATTTCCCAAAACCACATGGATCCACCATAGTCATTGCATGTGTCTTCCTTTCCTAAACCACCACCAGATTCATTGCATGTGTGTTCCTTTCTAAAAACCACCAACAGAGTCATTGCATGTGTGTTCCTTTCCTAAACCACCACCAGAGTTAGTGCATGTGTCTTGTTTTCCTAAACCACATTGATCCACCAGAGTCATTGCAGGTGTCTTCTTTTCCTAAACCACCACCAGAGTCATTGAATGTGTGTTTCTTTCTTAAACCACCACTAGAGTTATTGCATGAGTCGTCCTTTCCTAAACTAGCACCAGAGTCATCGCATGTGTATTCCTTTCCTAAACCACCACTAGAGTCATTACATGTGTCTTCTTTTCCTAAACCACCATCAGAGTCATTGCATGTGTCTTATTTCCCAAAACCACATGTATCCACCAGAGTCATTGCATGTGTCTTCCTTTCCTAAACCACCACCAGAGTCATTGCATGTGTGTTCCTTTCTTAAACCACCACCAGAGTCATTGCATGTGTGTTCCATTCCTAAACCACCACCAGAGTTAGTGCATGTGTCTTGTTTTCCTAAACCACATTGATCCAGCAGAGTCATTGCATGTGTCTTCCTTTCCTAAACCACCACCAGAGTCATTGCATGTGTTCTCCTTTCCAAAACCACCATTAGAGTCATTGCATACGTCTTCCTTTCCTAAACGACCACCAGAGTCATTGCATGTGTGTTCCTTTCTTAAACCACCACCAGAGTAATTACATGTGTGTTCCTTTCCTAAACCACCACCAGAGTCATTGCATGTGTGTTCTTTCCCTAAACCACATTGATCCACTAGAGTCATTGCATGTGACTTCCTTTCCTAAACCACCACCAGAGTCATTGCATGTGTGTTCATTTCCTAAACCACCTACAGAGTCATTGCATGTGTGTTTATTTCCTAAACCACCAGTAGAGTCATTGCATGTGTCTTCTTTTCCTAAACCACATGGATCCACCAGTGTCATTGCATGTGTGTTCCTTTCCTAAACCACCACTAGAGTCATTGAATGTGTGTTCCTTTCCTAAACCACCACAAGAGTCAGTGGATTTGTCTTCTTTTTCTAAACCACATTGATCCACCAGAGTCATTGCATGTGTCTTCCTTTCCTAAACCACCACCAGAGTCATTGCATGTGTGTTCTTTTCCAAAACCACCACTAGAGTCATTGCATGTCTCTTCCTTTCCTAAACGACCACCAGAGTCAGTGCATGTGTCTTCTTTTCCTAAACCACATGGATCCACCAGTGTCATTGCATGTGTGTTCCTTTCGTAAACCACCACCAGAGTCATTTCATGTGTGTTCCTTTCCTAAACCACCACCAGAGTCGTTGCATGTGTCTTCTTTTCCTAAACAACATGGATCCACCACAGTCATTACATGTCTGTTCCTTTCTTAAACCACCACCAGAGTCATTGCATGTGTGTTCCTTTCTTGAACCACCACTAGATTCATTGCATGTGTCTTCTTTTCCTAAACCACCACCAGAGTCATGGCATGAGTCTTCCTTTCCTAAACCACCATTAGAGTCATTGCATGTGTCTTCTTTTCCTAAACCACATGGATCCACCAGAGTCATTGCGTGTGGCTTCCTTTCGTAAACCACCACTAGAGTCATTGCATGTGTGTTCCTTTCCTAAACCACCACCAGAGTCATTGCATGTGTCTTATTTTCCTAAACCACATGGATCCACCAGAGTCATTGCATGTATGTTCCTTTCCTAAACCACCACAAGAGTCAATGAATGTGCGTTCTTTTCCTAAACTACCACTAGAGTCATTACATGTGTGTTCATTTCCTTAACCACCAGCAGAGTCATTGCATGTGTCTTCTTTTCCTAAACCACATGGATCCACCAGTGTCATTGCATGTGTGTTCCTTTCTAAACCACCACCAGAGCCATTGATTGTGCGTTCCTTTCCTAAACCACCACTAGAGTCATTGCATGTGTCTTCTTTTCCTAAACCACATGGATCCACCAGTGTCATTGCATGTGTGTTCCTTTCCTAAACCACCACCAGAGTCATTGATTGTTTTTTCCTTTCCTAAACCACCACTAGAGTCATTGAATGTGTGTTATTTTCCGAAACCACCACTAGAGTCATTGCATGTGTGTTCTTTTTCGAAACCAACACTAGAGTCATTGCATGTGTGTTCTTTTCCTAAACCGCCACCAGAGTGATTGCATGTGTCTTCTTTTCCTAAACCACCACCAAAGTCATTGAATGTGTGTTTCTTTCTTAAACCACCACCAGAGTTATTGCATGAGTCGTCCTTTCCTAAACTAGCACCAGAGTCATTGCATGTGTGTTCCTTTCCTAAACCACCACTAGAGTCATTGCATGTGTCTTCTTTTCCTAAACCACCATCAGAGTCATTGCATGTGTCTTATTTCCCAAAACCACATGGATCCACCATAGTCATTGCATGTGTCTTCCTTTCCTAAACCACCACCAGATTCATTGCATGTGTGTTCCTTTCTAAAAACCACCAACAGAGTCATTGCATGTGTGTTCCTTTCCTAAACCACCACCAGAGTTAGTGCATGTGTCTTGTTTTCCTAAACCACATTGATCCACCAGAGTCATTGCAGGTGTCTTCTTTTCCTAAACCACCACCAGAGTCATTGAATGTGTGTTTCTTTCTTAAACCACCACTAGAGTTATTGCATGAGTCGTCCTTTCCTAAACTAGCACCAGAGTCATCGCATGTGTATTCCTTTCCTAAACCACCACTAGAGTCATTACATGTGTCTTCTTTTCCTAAACCACCATCAGAGTCATTGCATGTGTCTTATTTCCCAAAACCACATGTATCCACCAGAGTCATTGCATGTGTCTTCCTTTCCTAAACCACCACCAGAGTCATTGCATGTGTGTTCCTTTCTTAAACCACCACCAGAGTCATTGCATGTGTGTTCCATTCCTAAACCACCACCAGAGTTAGTGCATGTGTCTTGTTTTCCTAAACCACATTGATCCAGCAGAGTCATTGCATGTGTCTTCCTTTCCTAAACCACCACCAGAGTCATTGCATGTGTTCTCCTTTCCAAAACCACCATTAGAGTCATTGCATACGTCTTCTTTTCCTAAACCACATGGATCCACCAGTGTCATTGCATGTGTGTTCCTTTCTTAAACCACCACCAGAGTAATTACATGTGTGTTCCTTTCCTAAACCACCACCAGAGTCATTGCATGTGTGTTCTTTCCCTAAACCACATTGATCCACTAGAGTCATTGCATGTGACTTCCTTTCCTAAACCACCACCAGAGTCATTGCATGTGTGTTCATTTCCTAAACCACCTACAGAGTCATTGCATGTGTGTTTATTTCCTAAACCACCAGTAGAGTCATTGCATGTGTCTTCTTTTCCTAAACCACATGGATCCACCAGTGTCATTGCATGTGTGTTCCTTTCCTAAACCACCACTAGAGTCATTGAATGTGTGTTCCTTTCCTAAACCACCACCAGAGTCAGTGGATTTGTCTTCTTTTTCTAAACCACATTGATCCACCAGAGTCATTGCATGTGTCTTCCTTTCCTAAACCACCACCAGAGTCATTGCATGTGTGTTCTTTTCCAAAACCACCACTAGAGTCATTGCATGTCTCTTCCTTTCCTAAACGACCACCAGAGTCAGTGCATGTGTCTTCTTTTCCTAAACCACATGGATCCACCAGTGTCATTGCATGTGTGTTCCTTTCGTAAACCACCACCAGAGTCATTTCATGTGTGTTCCTTTCCTAAACCACCACCAGAGTCGTTGCATGTGTCGTCTTTTCCTAAACAACATGGATCCACCACAGTCATTACATGTCTGTTCCTTTCTTAAACCACCACCAGAGTCATTGCATGTGTGTTCCTTTCTTGAACCACCACTAGATTCATTGCATGTGTCTTCTTTTCCTAAACCACCACCAGAGTCATGGCATGAGTCTTCCTTTCCTAAACCACCATTAGAGTCATTGCATGTGTCTTCTTTTCCTAAACCACATGGATCCACCAGAGTCATTGCGTGTGGCTTCCTTTCGTAAACCACCACTAGAGTCATTGCATGTGTGTTCCTTTCCAAAACCATCACCAGAGTCATTGCATGTGTCTTATTTTCCTAAACCACATGGATCCACCAGAGTCATTGCATGTATGTTCCTTTCCTAAACCACCACCAGAGTCAATGAATGTGCGTTCTTTTCCTAAACCACCACTAGAGTCATTACATGTGTGTTCCTTTCCTAAACCACCATCAGAGTCATTGCATGTGTTTCTTTTCCTAAACCACCACCTAACTCATTGCATGTGTGTTCCTTTCCTAAACCACCACCAGAGTCATTGCATGTCTCTTCTCTTCCTAAACCACATGGATCCACCAGAGTCATTGCATGTGTCTTCCTTTCTTGAACCACCACCAGACTCATTTCATGTGTGTTCCTTTCCTAAACCACCACCAGAGTCATTGCACGTGTCTTCTTTTCCTAAATCACATGGATCCACCAGTGTCATTGCATGTGTGTTCCTTTCTTAAACCACCACCAGAGTCATTGCATGTGTGTTCTTTCCCTAAACCACATGGATCCACTAGAGTCATTGCATGTGTCTTTCTTTCCTAAACCACCACCAGAGTCATTGCATGTGTGTTCCTTTCTTAAACCACCACAAGAGTCATTGCATGTGTGTTTATTTCCTAAACTACCACCAGAGTCATTAAATGTGTGTCCTTTTCCTAGACCAACACTAGAGTCATTGCATGTGTGTTCTTTTCCTAAACCGCCACCAGAGTCATTGCATGTGTCTTCTTTTCCTAAACCACCACCAGAGTCATTGAATGTGTGTTTATTTCTTAAACCACCACCAGAGTTATTGCATGAGTCGTCCTTTCCTAAACTAGCACCAGAGTCATTGCATGTGTGTTCCTTTCCTAAACCACCACTAGAGTCATTGCATGTGTCTTCTTTTCCTAAACCACCATCAGAGTCATTGCATGTGTCTTCTTTTCCTAAACCACCATCAGAGTCATTGCATGTGTCTTATTTCTCAAAACCACATGGATCGACCACAGTCATTGCATGTGTCTTCCTTTCCTAAACCACCACCAGAGTCATTGCATGTGTGTTCCTTTCTTAAACCACCACCAGAGTCATTGCATGTGTGTTCCATTCCTAAACCACCACCAGAGTTAGTGCATGTGTCTTGTTTTCCTAAACCACATTGATCCAGCAGAGTCATTGCATGTGTCTTCCTTTCCTAAACCACCACCAGAGTCATTGCATGTGTTCTCCTTTCCAAAACCACCATTAGAGTCATTGCATGTGTCTTCCTTTCCTAAACGACCACCAGAGTCATTGCATGTGTGTTTCTTTCTTAAACCACCACTAGAGTAATTACATGTGTGTTCCTTTCCTAAACCACCACCAGAGTCATTGCATGTGTGTTCTTTCCCTAAACCACATCTATCCACAAGAGTCATTGCATGTGACTTCCTTTCCTAAACCACCACCAGAGTCATTGCATGTGTGTTCATTTCCTAAACCACCTACAGAGTCATTGCATGTGTGTTTATTTCCTAAACCACCAGCAGAGTCATTGCATGTGTCTTCTTTTCCTAAACCACATGGATCCACCAGTGTCATTGCATGTGTGTTCCTTTCCTAAACCACCACTAGAGTCATTGAATGTGTGTTCCTTTCCTAAACCACCACTAGAGTCAGTTGATTTGTCTTCTTTTTCTAAACCACATTGATCCACCAGAGTCATTGCATGTGTCTTCCTTTCCTAAACCACCACCAGAGTCATTGCATGTGTGTTCTTTTCCAAAACCACCACTAGAGTCATAGCATGTCTCTTTCTTTCCTAAACGACCACCAGAGTCATTGCATGTGTCTTCTTTTCCTAAACCACATGGATCCAGCAGTGTCATTGCATGTGTGTTCCTTTCGTAAACCACCACCAGAGTCATTTCATGTGTGTTCCTTTCCTAAACCACCACCAGAGTCGTTGCATGTGTCTTCTTTTCCTAAACAACATGGATCCACCACAGTCATTACATGTCTGTTCCTTTCTTAAACCACCACCAGAGTCATTGCATGTGTGTTCCTTTCTTGAACCACCACTAGATTCATTGCATGTGTCTTCTTTTCCTAAACCACCACCAGAGTCATGGCATGAGTCTTCCTTTCCTAAACCACCATTAGAGTCATTGTATGTGTCTTCTTTTCCTAAACCACATGGATCCACCAGAGTCATTGCGTGTGGCTTCCTTTCGTAAACCACCACTAGAGTCATTGCATGTGTGTTCCTTTCCAAAACCACCACCAGAGTCATTGCATGTGTCTTATTTTCCTAAACCACATGGATCCACCAGAGTCATTGCATGTATGTTCCTTTCCTAAACCACCACCAGAGTCAATGAATGTGCGTTCTTTTCCTAAACCACCACTAGAGTCATTACATGTGTGTTCCTTTCCTAAACCACCATCAGAGTCATTGCATGTGTTTCTTTTCCTAAACCACCACCTAACTCATTGCATGTGTGTTCCTTTCCTAAACCACCACCAGAGTCATTGCATGTATCTTCTCTTCCTAAACCACATGGATCCACCAGAGTCATTGCATGTGTCTTCCTTTCTTGAACCACCACCAGACTCATTTCATGTGTGTTCCTTTCTTAAACCACCACCAGAGTCATTACATGTGTGTTCCTTTCCTAAACCAACACCAGAGTCAGTGCATGTGTCTTGTTTTCCCAAACCACATTGATCCACCAGAGTCATTGCATGTGTCTTCCTTTCCTAAACCACCACCAGAGTCATTGTATGTGTGTTCCTTTCCAAAACCACCACTAGAGTTATCGCATGTGTCTTCCTTTCCTAAACGACCACCAGAGTCATTGCATGTGTCTTCTTTTCCTAAACCACATGGATCCACCAGTGTCATTGCATGTGTGTTCCTTTCGTAAACCACCACCAGAGTCATTGAATGTGTGTTCCTTTCCTAAACCACCACCAGAGTCATTGCATGTGTCTTCTTTTCCTAAACCACATGGATCCACCAGAGTCATTACATGTCTGTTCCTTTCTTAAACCACCACCAGAGTCATTGCATGTGTGTTCCTTTCTTGAACCACCACCAGATTCATTGCATGTGTCTTCTTTTCCTAAACCACCACCAGAGTCATGGCATGTGTCTTCCTTTCCTAAACCACCATTAGAGTCATTGCATGTGTCTTCTTTTCGTAAACCACAGTGATCCAACAGAGTCATTGCGTGTGGCTTCCTTTCCTAAACCACCACTAGAGTCAACGCATGTGTGTTCCTTTCCTAAACCACCACCAGAGTCATTGCATGTGTCTTATTTTCCTAAACCACATGGATCCACCAGACTCATTGCATGTATGTTCCTTTCCTAAACCACCACCAGAGTCAATGAATGTGCGTTCTTTTCCT
This sequence comes from Avena insularis, assembly GCA_023614405.1. Taxonomy (NCBI): domain Eukaryota; kingdom Viridiplantae; phylum Streptophyta; class Magnoliopsida; order Poales; family Poaceae; genus Avena; species Avena insularis. Next base: position 252,282 of record JAJUPC010000139.1, on the reverse strand, counting down.
AAACTACCACTAGAGTCATTACATGTGTGTTCATTTCCTTAACCACCAGCAGAGTCATTGCATGTGTCTTCTTTTCCTAAACCACATGGATCCACCAGTGTCATTGCATGTGTGTTCCTTTCCTAAACCACCACCAGAGTCATTGATTGTGCGTTCCTTTCCTAAACCAGCACTAGAGTCATTGCATGTGTCTTCTTTTCCAAAACCACATGGAACCGCCAGTGTCATTGCATGTGTGTTCCTTTCCTAAACCACCACCAGAGTCATTGATTGTTTTTTCCTTTCCTAAACGACTACTAGAGTCATTGAATGTGTGTTATTTTCCGAAACCACCACTAGAGTCATTGCATGTGTGTTCTTTTTCGAAACCACCACTAGAGTCATTGCATGTGTGTTCTTTTCCTAAACCTCCACCAGAGTCATTGCATGTGTGTTCTTATCCTAAACCACATGGATCCACCAGAGTCATTGCATGTGTCTTCTTTTCCTAAACCACCACTAGAGTCATTGAATGTGTGTTCCTTTCCCAAACCACATGGATCCACCAGAGGCATTGCATGTGTCTTCCTTTCCAAAACCACCACCAGAGTTATTGCATGTGTGTTCCTTTCCAAAACGACCACCAGAGTCCTTGCATGTGTGTTATTTTCCTAAACCACCAGCAGAGTCATTGCATGTGTGTTCCTTTCCTTAACCATCAGCAGAGTCATTGCATGTGCCTTCTTTTCCTAAACCACATGGATCTACTAGTGTCATTACATGTGTGTTCCTTTCTTAAACCACCAGAGTCATTGCATGTGTGTTCCTTTCCTAAACAACCAGGGTAATTGCATGTGTCTTCTTTTCCTAAACCACCACCATAGTCATTGCACGTGTGTTCCTTTCCTAAACCACCACCATAGGCATTGCATGTGTCTTCTTTTCCTAAAACACATGGATCCACTAGAGTCATTGCATATGTCTTCCTTTCCTAAACCACCACCAGAGTCATTGCATGTGTGTTCCTTTCCTAAACCACCACCAGAGTCATTGATTGTGCGTTCCTTTCCTAAACCACCATGAGAGTCATTGCATGTGTCTTCTTTTCCTAAACCACATGGATCCATCAGTGTCGTTGCATGTGTGTTCCTTTCCTAAACCACCACCAGAGTCATTGATTGTTTTTTCCTTTCCTAAACCACCACTAGAGTCATTGAATGTGTGTTCTTTTCCGAAACCACCACTAGAGTCATTGCATGTGTGTTCTTTTTCGAAACCACCACTAGAGTCATTGCATGTCTCCTCTCTTCCTAAACCACATGGATCTACCAGAGTCATTGCATGTGTCTTCCTTTCTTGAACCACCACCAGACTCATTTCATGTGTGTTCCTTTCCTAAACCACCATCAGAGTCATTGCACGTGTCTTCTTTTCCTAAACCACATGGATCCACCAGTGTCATTGCATGTGTGTTCCTTTCTTAAACCACCACCAGAGTCATTGCATGTGTGTTCTTTCCCTAAACCACATGGATCCACCAGAGTCATTGCATGTGTCTTTCTTTCCTAAACCACCACCAGAGTCATTGCATGTGTGTTCCTTTCTTAAACCACCACCAGAGTCATTGCATGTGTGTTTATTTCCTAAACCACCACCAGAGTCATTAAATGTGTGTTCTTTTCCTAAACCAACACTAGAGTCATTGCATGTGTGTTCTTTTCCTAAACCGCCACCAGAGTCATTGCATGTGTCTTCTTTTCCTAAACCACCACCAGAGTCATTGAATGTGTGTTTCTTTCTTAAACCACCACCAGAGTTATTGCATGAGTCGTCCTTTCCTAAACTAGCACCAGAGTCATTGCATGTGTGTTCCTTTCCTAAACCACCACTAGAGTCATTGCATGTGTCTTCTTTTCCTAAACCACCATCAGAGTCATTGCATGTGTCTTCTTTTCCTAAACCACCGTCAGAGTCATTGCATGTGTCTTATTTCCCAAAACCACATGGATCCACCACAGTCATTGCATGTGTCTTCCTTTCGTAAAGCACCACCAGAGTCATTGCATGTGTGTTCCTTTCTTAAACCACCACCAGAGTCATTGCATGTGTGTTCCTTTCCTAAACCACCACCAGAGTTAGTGCATGTGTCTTGTTTTCCTAAACCACATTGATCCACCCGTTGCAGGTGTCTTCCTTCCTAAACCACCACCAGAGTCATTGCATGTGTGTTCCTATCCAAAACCACCACTAGAGTCATTGCATGTGTCTTCCTTTCCTAAATGACGAGTAGAGTCATAGCGTGTGTCTTCTTTTCCTAAACCACATGGATCCACCAGTGTCAATGCATTTGTGTTCCTTTCGTGAACCACCACCAGAGTCATTTCATGTATGTTCCTTTCCTAAACCACCAGAGGTATTGTATGTGTCTTATTTTCCTAAACCACATGGATCCACCAGAGTCATTGCATATGTATTCCTTTCCTAAACCACCACCAGAGTCATTGCATGTGTCTTCCTTTCCTAAACAACCACCAGAGTCATTGCATGTGTCTTCCTTTCCTAAACCACCACCAGAATCATTGCATGTGTGTTCCTTTCTTAAACCACCACCAGAGTCATTACATGTGTGTTCCTTTCCTAAACCAACACCAGAGTTAGTGCATGTGTCTTGTTTTCCCAAACCACATTGATCCACCAGAGTCATTGCATGTGTCTTCCTTTCCTAAACCACCACCAGAGTCATTGTATGTGTGTTCCTTTCCAAAACCACCACTAGAGTCATCGCATGTGTCTGCCTTTCCTAAACGACCACCAGAGTCATTGCATGTGTCTTATTTTCCTAAACCACATGGATCCACCAGTGTCATTGCATGTGTGTTCCTTTCGTAAACCACCACCGGAGTCATTTCAAATGTGTTCCTTCCTAAACCACCACCAGAGTCATTGCATGTGTCTTCTTTTCCTAAACCACATGGATCCACCAGAGTCATTACATGTTTGTTCCTTTCTTAAACCACCACCAGAGTCATTGCATGTGTGTTCCTTTCCTGAATCACCACCAGAGTCACTGCATGTGTCTTCTTTTCCTAAACCACCACCAAAGTCATTGCATGTGTCTTCCTTTCCTAAACCACCATTAGAGTCGTTGCATGTGTCTTCTTTTCCTAAACCACATGGATCCACCAGAGTCATTACATGTCTGTTCCTTTCTTAAACCACCACCAGAGTCATTGCATGTGTGTTCCTTTCTTGAACCACCAACAGATTCATTGCATGTGTCTTCTTTTCCTAAACCACCACCAGAGTCATGGCATGTGTCTTCCTTTCCTAAACCACCATTAGAGACATTGCATGTGTCTTCTATTCGTAAACCACAGTGATCCACCAGAGTCATTGCGTGTGGCTTCCTTTCCTAAACCACCACTAGAGTCAATGCATGTGTGTTCCTTTCCTAAACCACCACCAAAGTCATTGCATGTGTCTTATTTTCCTAAACCACATGGATCCACCAGAGTCATTGCATGTATGTTCCTTTCCTAAACCACCACCAGAGTCAATGAATGTGTGTTCTTTTCCTAAACTACCACTAGAGTCATTACATGTGTGTTCATTTCCTTAACCACCAGCAGAGTCATTGCATGTGTCTTCTTTTCCTAAACCACATGGATCCACCAGTGTCATTGCATGTGTGTTCCTTTCCTAAACCACCACCAGAGTCATTGATTGTGTGTTCCTTTCCTAAACCACCACTAGAGTCATTGCATGTGTCTTCTTTTCCTAAACCACATGGATCCACCAGTGTCGTTGCATGTGTGTTCCTTTCCTAAACCACCACCAGAGTCATTGATTGTTTTTTCCTTTCCTAAACCACCACTAGAGTCATTGAATGTGTGTTCTTTTCCGAAACCACCACTAGAGTCATTGCATGTGTGTTCTTTTTCGAAACCACCACTAGAGTCATTGCATGTCTCCTCTCTTCCTAAACCACATGGATCCACCAGAGTCATTGCATGTGTCTTCCTTTCTTGAACCACCACCAGACTCATTTCATGTGTGTTCCTTTCCTAAACCACCACCAGAGTCATTGCACGTGTCTTCTTTTCCTAAACCACATGGATCCACCAGTGTCATTGCATGTGTGTTCCTTTCTTAAACCACCACCAGAGTCATTGCATGTGTGTTCTTTCCCTAAACCACATGGATCCACCAGAGTCATTGCATGTGTCTTTCTTTCCTAAACCACCACCAGAGTCATTGCATGTGTGTTCCTTTCTTCAACCACCACCAGAGTCATTGCATGTGTGTTTATTTCCTAAACCACCACCAGAGTCATTAAATGTGTGTTCTTTTCCTAAACCAACACTAGAGTCATTGCATGTGTGTTCTTTTCCTAAACCGCCACCAGAGTCATTGCATGTGTCTTCTTTTCCTAAACCACCACCAGAGTCATTGAATGTGTGTTTCTTTCTTAAACCACCACCAGAGTTATTGCATGAGTCGTCCTTTCCTAAACTAGCACCAGAGTCATTGCATGTGTGTTCCTTTCCTAAACCACCACTAGAGTCATTGCATGTGTCTTCTTTTCCTAAACCACCATCAGAGTCATTGCATGTGTCTTCTTTTCCTAAACCACCGTCAGAGTCATTGCATGTGTCTTATTTCCCAAAACCACATGGATCCACCACAGTCATTGCATGTGTCTTCCTTTCGTAAACCACCACCAGAGTCATTGCATGTGTGTTCCTTTCTTAAACCACCACCAGAGTCATTGCATGTGTGTTCCTTTCCTAAACCACCACCAGAGTTAGTGCATGTGTCTTGTTTTCCTAAACCACATTGATCCACCAGAGTCATTGCAGGTGTCTTCCTTCCTAAACCACCACCAGAGTCATTGCATGTGTGTTCCTATCCAAAACCACCACTAGAGTCATTGCATGTGTCTTCCTTTCCTAAATGACCAGTAGAGTCATAGCGTGTGTCTTCTTTTCCTAAACCACATGGATCCACCAGTGTCAATGCATCTGTGTTCCTTTCGTGAACCACCACCAGAGTCATTTCATGTATGTTCCTTTCCTAAACCACCAGAGGTATTGTATGTGTCTTATTTTCCTAAACCACATGGATCCACCAGAGTCATTGCATATGTATTCCTTACCTAAACCACCAGAGTCATTGCATGTGTCTTCCTTTCCTAAACAACCACCAGAGTCATTGCATGTGTCTTCCTTTCCTAAACCACCACCAGAGTCATTGCATGTGTGTTCCTTTCTTAAACCACCACCAGAGTCATTACATGTGTGTTCCTTTCCTAAACCAACACCAGAGTTAGTGCATGTGTCTTGTTTTCCCAAACCACATTGATCCACCAGAGTCATTGCATGTGTCTTCCTTTCCTAAACCACCACCAGAGTCATTGTATGTGTGTTCCTTTCCAAAACCACCACTAGAGTCATCGCATGTGTCTTCCTTTCCTAAACGACCACCAGAGTCATTGCATGTGTCTTATTTTCCTAAACCACATGGATCCACCAGTGTCATTGCATGTGTGTTCCTTTCGTAAACCACCACCAGAGTCATTTCAAGTGTGTTCCTTCCTAAACCACCACCAGAGTCATTGCATGTGTCTTCTTTTCCTAAACCACATGGATCCACCAGAGTCATTACATGTTTGTTCCTTTCTTAAACCACCACCAGAGTCGTTGCATGTGTGTTCCTTTCCTGAATCACCACCAGAGTCACTGCATGTGTCTTCTTTTCCTAAACCACCACCAAAGTCATTGCATGTGTCTTCCTTTCCTAAACCACCATTAGAGTCGTTGCATGTGTCTTCTTTTCCTAAACCACATGGATCCACCAGAGTCATTACATGTCTGTTCCTTTCTTAAACCACCACCAGAGTCATTGCATGTGTGTTCCTTTCTTGAACCACCACCAGATTCATTGCATGTGTCTTCTTTTCCTAAACCACCACCAGAGTCATGGCATGTGTCTTCCTTCCCTAAACCACCATTAGAGACATTGCATGTGTCTTCTATTCGTAAACCACAGTGATCCACCAGAGTCATTGCGTGTGGCTTCCTTTCCTAAACCACCACTAGAGTCAATGCATGTGTGTTCCTTTCCTAAACCACCACCAGAGTCATTGCATGTGTCTTATTTTCCTAAACCACATGGATCCACCAGAGTCATTGCATGTATGTTCCTTTCCTAAACCACCACCAGAGTCAATGAATGTGTGTTCTTTTCCTAAACTACCACTAGAGTCATTACATGTGTGTTCATTTCCTTAACCACCAGCAGAGTCATTGCATGTGTCTTCTTTTCCTAAACCACATGGATCCACCAGTGTCATTGCATGTGTGTTCCTTTCCTAAACCACCACCAGAGTCATTGATTGTGTGTTCCTTTCCTAAACCACCACTAGAGTCATTGCATGTGTCTTCTTTTCCTAATCCACATGGATCCACCAGTGTCATTGCATGTGTGTTCCTTTCCTAAACCACTACCAGAGTCATTGATTGTTTTTTCCTTTCCTAAAACACCACTAGAGTCATTGAATGTGTGTTATTTTTTGAAACCACCACTAGAGTCATTGCATGTGTGTTCTTTTTCGAAACCACCACTAGAGTCATTGCATGTGTGTTCTTTTCCTAAACCTCCACCAGAGTCATTGCATGTGTGTTCTTATCCTAAACCACATGGATCCACCAGAGTCATTGCATGTGTCTTATTTTCCTAAACCACCACTAGAGTCATTGCATGTGTGTTCCTTTCCCAAACCACATGGATCCACCAGAGGCATTGCATGTGTCTTCCTTTCCAAAACCACCACCAGAGTTATTGCATGTGTGTTCCTTTCCAAAACGACCACCAGAGTCATTGCATGTGTGTTATTTTCCTAAACAACCAGCAGAGTCATTGCATGTGTGTTCCTTTCCTTAACCATCAGTAGAGTCATTGCATGTGCCTTCTTTTCCTAAACCACATGGATCTACTAGTGTCATTGCATGTGTGTTCCTTTCTTAAACCACCAGAGTCATTGCATGTGTGTTCCTTTCCTAAACAACCAGGGTAATTGCATGTGTCTTCATTTCCTAAACCACCACCATAGTCATTGCACGTGTGTTCCTTTCCTAAACCACCACCATAGGCATTGCATGTGTCTTCTTTTCCTAAAACACATGGATCCACTAGAGTCATTGCATATGTCTTCCTTTCCTAAACCACCACCAGAGTCATTGCATGTGTGTTCCTTTCCTAAACCACCACCAGAGTCATTGATTGTGCATTCCTTTCCTAAACCACCACGAGAGTCATTGCATGTGTCTTCTTTTCCTAAACCACATGGATCCACCAGTGTCGTTGCATGTGTGTTCCTTTCCTGAACCACCACCAGAGTCATTGATTGTTTTTTCCTTTCCTAAACCACCACTAGAGTCATTGAATGTGTGTTCTTTTCCGAAACCACCACTAGAGTCATTGCATGTGTGTTCTGTTTCGAAACCACCACTAGAGTCATTGCATGTGTGTTCTTTTCCTAAACCTCCACCAGAGTCATTGCATGTGTGTTCTTATCCTAAACCACATGGATCCACCAGAGTCATTGCATGTGTCTTCTTTTCCTAAACCACCACTAGAGTCATTGCATGTGTGTTCCTTTCACAAACCACATGGATCCACCAGAGGCATTGCATGTGTCTTCCTTTCCAAAACCACCACCAGAGTTATTGCATGTGTGTTCCATTCCAAAACGACCACCAGAGTCATTGCATGTGTTTTATTTTCCTAAACCACCAGCAGAGTCATTGCATGTGTGTTCCTTTCCTTAACCATCAGCAAGTCATTGCATGTGCCTTCTTTTCCTAAACCACATGGATCCACTAGTGTCATTGCATGTGTGTTCCTTTCTTAAAACACCAGAGTCATTGCATGTGTGTTCCTTTCCTAAACAACCAGGGTAATTGCATGTGTCTTCTTTTCCTAAACCACCACCATAGTCATTGCACGTGTGTACCTTTCCTAAACCACCACCATAGGCATTGCATGTGTCTTCTTTTCCTAAAACACATGGATCCACTAGAGTCATTGCATATGTCTTCCTTTCCTAAACCACCACCAGAGTCATTGCATGTGTCTTCCATTTCTAAACCACCACTAGAGTCATTGCGTGTATCTTCTTTTCCTAAACCACATGGATCCACCAGTGTCATTGCATGTGTATTCCTTTCTTAAACCACCACCAGAGTCATTGCACGTGCGTTCCTTTCCTAAACTACCACCAGAGTCATTGCATGTGTCTTCTTTTCCTAAACCACATGGATCCACCAGAGTCATTGCATGTGTCTTCCTTTCATAAACCACCACCAAAGTCATTGCATGTGTGTTCCTTTCATAAACCACCACAAGAGTAATTGCGTGTGTGTTCTTTTCCTAAAGCACCACTAGAGTCATAGCACATGAGTTCTTTTCCTAAACAACCAGAGTCATTGCATGTGCCTTATTTTCCTAAACCACCACCAGAGTGATTGATTGTGTGTTCCTTTCTTAAACCACCACCAGAGTCATTGCATGTGTCTTATTTTCCAAAACCACCAGAGTAATTGCATGTGTGTTCCTTTACAAAGCCACCACCAGGGTCATTGCAGGTTTTTTTTATTTTCCTAAACCACCAGCCATGTCATTGCATGTGTGTTCATTTCCTTAACCACCAGCAGAGTCATTGCATGTGTCTTCTTTTCCTAAACCACATGGATCCACCAGTGTCATTGCATGTGTGTTCCTTTCCTAAACCACCACCAGAGTCATTGATTGTGCGTTCCTTTCCTAAACCACCACCAGAGTCATTTCATGTGTCTTCTTTTCCTAAACCACATGGATCCACTAGTGTCATTGCATGTGTGTTCCTTTCCTAAACCACCACCAGAGTCATTGATTGTTTTTTCCTTTCCTAAACCACCACTAGAGTCATTGAATGTGTGTTCTTTTCCGAAACCAGCACTAGAGTCATTGCATGTGTGTTCTTTTTCGAAACCACCACTAGAGTCATTGCATGTGTGTTCTTTTCCTAAACCTCCACCAGAGTCATTGCATGTGTGTTCTTATCCTAAACCACATGGATCCACCAGAGTCATTGCATGTGTCTTCTTTTCCTAAACCACCACTAGAGTCATTGCATGTGTGTTCCTTTCCCAAACCACATGGATCCACTAGAGGCATTGCATGTGTCTTCCTTTCCAAAACCACCACCAGAGTTATTCCATGTGTGTTCCTTTCCAAAACCACCACCAGAGTCATTGCATGTGTGTTATTTTCCTAAACCACCAGAAGAGTCATTGCATGTGTGTTCCTTTCCTTAACCACCACCAGAGTTATTCCATGTGTGTTCCTTTCCAAAACCACCACCAGAGTCATTGCATGTGTGTTATTTTTCTAAACCACCAGCAGAGTCATTGCATGTGTGTTCCTTTCCTTAACCACCAACAGAGTCATTGCATGTGCCTTCTTTTCCTAAACCACATGGATCCACTAGTGTCATTGCATGTGTGTTCCTTTCTTAAACCACCAGAGTCATTGCATGTGTGTTCCTTTCCTAAACAACCAGGATAATTGCATGTGTCTTCTTTTCCTAAACCACCACCATAGTCATTGTACGTGTGTTCCTTTCCTAAACCACCAGCATAGGCATTGCATGTGTCTTCTTTTCCTAAAACACATGGATCCACTAGAGTCATTGCATATGTCTTCCTTTCCTAAACCACCACCAGAGTCATTGCATGTGTCTTCCTTTTCTACACCACCACTAGAGTCATTGCGTGTATCTTCTTTTCCTAAACCACATGGATCCACCAGTGTCATTGCATGTGTATTCCTTTCTTAAACCACCACCAGAGTCATTGCATGTGCGTTCCTTTCCTAAACTACCACTAGAGTCATTGCATGTGTCTTCTTTTCCTAAACCACATGGATCCACCAGAGTCATTGCATGTGTCTTCCTTTCATAAACCACCACCAGAGTCATTGCATGTGTGTTCCTTTCATAAACCACCACAAGAGTAATTGCGTGTGTGTTCTTTTCCTAAAGCACCACTAGAGTCATTGCACATGAGTTCTTTTCCTAAACAACCAGAGTCATTGCGTGTGCCTTCTTTCCCTAAACCACCACCAGAGTGATTGATTGTGTGTTCCTTTCTTAAACCACCACCAGAGTCATTGCATGTGTCTTATTTTCCAAAACCACCAGAGTAATTGCATGTGTGTTCCTTTACAAAGCCACCACCAGGGTCATTGCAGGTTTTTTTATTTTCCTAAACCACCAGCCATGTCATTGCATGTGTGTTCATTTCCTTAACCACCAGCAGAGTCATTGCATGTATCTTCTTTTCCTAAACCACATGGATCCACTAGTGTCATTGCATGTGTGTTCCTTTCCTAAACCACCAGAGTCATTGCATGTGTCTTATTTTCTTAAACCACCACCAGAGTCATTGCATGTGTCTTCCTTTCCTAAACCACATGGATCCACTAGTGTCATTGCATGTGTGTTCCTTTCCTAAACCACCACCAGAGTCATTGATTGTTTTTTCCTTTCCTAAACCACCACTAGAGTCATTGAATGTGTGTTCTTTTCCGAAACCAGCACTAGAGTCATTGCATGTGTGTTCTTTTTCGAAACCACCACTAGAGTCATTGCATGTGTGTTCTTTTCCTAAACCTCCACCAGAGTCATTGCATGTGTGTTCTTATCCTAAACCACATGGATCCACCAGAGTCATTGCATGTGTCTTCTTTTCCTAAACCACCACTAGAGTCATTGCATGTGTTCCTTTCCCAAACCACATGGATCCACCAGAGGCATTGCATGTGTCTTCCTTTCCAAAACCACCACCAGAGTTATTCCATGTGTGTTCCTTTCCAAAACCACCACCAGAGTCATTGCATGTGTGTTATTTTCCTAAACCACCAGCAGAGTCATTGCATGTGTGTTCCTTTCCTTAACCACCAACAGAGTCATTGCATGTGCCTTCTTTTCCTAAACCACATGGATCCACTAGTGTCATTGCATGTGTGTTCCTTTCTTAAACCACTGAGTCATTGCATGTGTGTTTCCTTTCCTAAACAACTGGATAATTGCATGTGTCTTCTTTTCCTAAACCACCACCATAGTCATCAGACGTGTTCCTTTCCTAAACCACCACCATAGGCATTGCATGTGTCTTCTTTTCCTAAAACACATGGATCCACTAGAGTCATTGCATATGTCTTCCTTTCCTAAACCACCACCAGAGTCATTGCATGTGTCTTCCTTTTCTACACCACCACTAGAGTCATTGCGTGTATCTTCTTTTCCTAAACCACATGGATCCACCAGTGTCATTGCATGTGTATTCCTTTCTTAAACCACCACCAGAGTCATTGCATGTGCGTTCCTTTCCTAAACTACCACTAGAGTCATTGCATGTGTGTTCCTTTCCTAAACCACCACCAGAGTCATTGCATGTGTCTTATTTTCCTAAACCACATGGATCCACCAGAGTCATTGCATGTATGTTCCTTTCCTAAACCACCACCAGAGTCAATGAATGTGTGTTCTTTTCCTAAACTACCACTAGAGTCATTACATGTGTGTTCATTTCCTTAACCACCAGCAGAGTCATTGCATGTGTCTTCTTTTCCTAAACCACATGGATCCACCAGTGTCATTGCATGTGTATTCCTTTCCTAAACCACCACCAGAGTCATTGATTGTGTGTTCCTTTCCTAAACCACCACTAGAGTCATTGCATGTGTCTTCTTTTCCTAATCCACATGGATCCACCAGTGTCATTGCATGTGTGTTCCTTTCCTAAACCACTACCAGAGTCATTGATTGTTTTTTCCTTTCCTAAAACACCACTAGAGTCATTGAATGTGTGTTATTTTTTGAAACCACCACTAGAGTCATTGCATGTGTGTTCTTTTTCGAAACCACCACTAGAGTCATTGCATGTGTGTTCTTTTCCTAAACCTCCACCAGAGTCATTGCATGTGTGTTCTTATCCTAAACCACATGGATCCACCAGAGTCATTGCATGTGTCTTCTTTTCCTAAACCACCACTAGAGTCATTGCATGTGTGTTCCTTTCCCAAACCACATGGATCCACCAGAGGCATTGCATGTGTCTTCCTTTCCAAAACCACCACCAGAGTTATTGCATGTGTGTTCCTTTCCAAAACGACCACCAGAGTCATTGCATGTGTGTTATTTTCCTAAACAACCAGCAGAGTCATTGCATGTGTGTTCCTTTCCTTAACCATCAGTAGAGTCATTGCATGTGCCTTCTTTTCCTAAACCACATGGATCTACTAGTGTCATTGCATGTGTGTTCCTTTCTTAAACCACCAGAGTCATTGCATGTGTGTTCCTTTCCTAAACAACCAGGGTAATTGCATGTGTCTTCATTTCCTAAACCACCACCATAGTCATTGCACGTGTGTTCCTTTCCTAAACCACCACCATAGGCATTGCATGTGTCTTCTTTTCCTAAAACACATGGATCCACTAGAGTCATTGCATATATCTTCCTTTCCTAAACCACCACCAGAGTCATTGCATGTGTGTTCCTTTCCTAAACCACCACCAGAGTCATTGATTGTGCATTCCTTTCCTAAACCACCACGAGAGTCATTGCATGTGTCTTCTTTTCCTAAACCACATGGATCCACCAGTGTCGTTGCATGTGTGTTCCTTTCCTGAACCACCACCAGAGTCATTGATTGTTTTTTCCTTTCCTAAACCACCACTAGAGTCATTGAATGTGTGTTCTTTTCCGAAACCACCACTAGAGTCATTGCATGTGTGTTCTGTTTCGAAACCACCACTAGAGTCATTGCATGTGTGTTCTTTTCCTAAACCTCCACCAGAGTCATTGCATGTGTGTTCTTATCCTAAACCACATGGATCCACCAGAGTCATTGCATGTGTCTTCTTTTCCTAAACCACCACTAGAGTCATTGCATGTGTGTTCCTTTCCCAAACCACATGGATCCACCAGAGGCATTGCATGTGTCTTCCTTTCCAAAACCACCACCAGAGTTATTGCATGTGTGTTCCATTCCAAAATGACCACCAGAGTCATTGCATGTGTTTTATTTTCCTAAACCACCAGCAGAGTCATTGCATGTGTGTTCCTTTCCTTAACCATCAGCAAGTCATTGCATGTGCCTTCTTTTCCTAAACCACATGGATCCACTAGTGTCATTGCATGTGTGTTCCTTTCTTAAAACACCAGAGTCATTGCATGTGTGTTCCTTTCCTAAACAACCAGGGTAATTGCATGTGTCTTCTTTTCCTAAACCACCACCATAGTCATTGCACGTGTGTACCTTTCCTAAACCACCACCATAGGCATTGCATGTGTCTTCTTTTCCTAAAACACATGGATCCACTAGAGTCATTGCATATGTCTTCCTTTCCTAAACCACCACCAGAGTCATTGCATGTGTCTTCCATTTCTAAACCACCACTAGAGTCATTGCGTGTATCTTCTTTTCCTAAACCACATGGATCCACCAGTGTCATTGCATGTGTATTCCTTTCATAAACCACCACTGAGTCATTGCACGTATGCCTTTTCCTAAACTACCACGAGTCATTGCATGTGTCTTCTTTTCCTAAACCACATGGATCCACCAGAGTCATTGCATGTGTCTTCCTTTCATAAACCACCACCAAAGTCATTGCATGTGTTCCTTTCATAAACCACCACAAGAGTAATTGCGTGTGTGTTCTTTTCCTAAAGCACCACTAGAGTCATAGCACATGAGTTCTTTTCCTAAACAACCAGAGTCATTGCCTGTGCCTTCTTTTCCTAAACCACCACCAGAGTGATTGATTGTGTGTTCCTTTCTTAAACCACCACCAGAGTCATTGCATGTGTCTTATTTTCCAAAACCACCAGAGTAATTGCATGTGTGTTCCTTTACAAAGCCACCACCAGGGTCATTGCAGGTTTTTTTATTTTCCTAAACCACCAGCCATGTCATTGCATGTGTGTTCATTTCCTTAACCACCAGCAGAGTCATTGCATGTGTCTTCTTTTCCTAAACCACATGGATCCACCAGTGTCATTGCATGTGTGTTCCTTTCCTAAACCACCACCAGAGTCATTGATTGTGCGTTCCTTTCCTAAACCACCACCAGAGTCATTGCATGTGTCTTCTTTTCCTAAACCACATGGATCCACTAGTGTCATTGCATGTGTGTTCCTTTCCTAAACCACCACCAGAGTCATTGATTGTTTTTTCCTTTCCTAAACCACCACTAGAGTCATTGAATGTGTGTTCTTTTCCGAAACCAGCACTAGAGTCATTGCATGTGTGTTCTTTTTCGAAACCACCACTAGAGTCATTGCATGTGTGTTCTTTTCCTAAACCTCCACCAGAGTCATTGCATGTGTGTTCTTATCCTAAACCACATGGATCCACCAGAGTCATTGCATGTGTCTTCTTTTCCTAAACCACCACTAGAGTCATTGCATGTGTGTTCCTTTCCCAAACCACATGGATCCACTAGAGGCATTGCATGTGTCTTCCTTTCCAAAACCACCACCAGAGTTATTCCATGTGTGTTCCTTTCCAAAACCACCACCAGAGTCATTGCATGTGTGTTATTTTCCTAAACCACGGAAGAGTCATTGCATGTGTGTTCCTTTCCTTAACCACCAATGAGTCATTGCATGTGCCTTTCTTTTCCTAAACCACATGGATCCACTAGTGTCATTGCATGTGTGTTCCTTTCTTAAACCACTGAGTCATTGCATGTGTGTTCCTTTCCTAAACAACCAGGATAATTGCATGTGTCTTATTTTCCTAAACCACCGCCATAGTCATTGTACGTGTGTTCCTTTCCTAAACCACCAGCATAGGCATTGCATGTGTCTTCTTTTCCTAAAACACATGGATCCACTAGAGTCATTGCATATGTCTTCCTTTCCTAAACCACCACCAGAGTCATTGCATGTGTCTTCCTTTTCTACACCACCACTAGAGTCATTAAGTATCTTCTTTTCCTAAACCACATGGATCAACCAGTGTCATTGCATGTGTATTCCTTTCTTAAACCACCACCAGAGTCATTGCATGTGCGTTCCTTTCCTAAACTACCACTAGAGTCATTGCATGTGTCTTCTTTTCCTAAACCACATGGATCCACCAGAGTCATTGCATGTGTCTTCCTTTCATAAACCACCACCAGAGTCATTGCATGTGTGTTCCTTTCATAAACCACCACAAGAGTAATTGCGTGTGTGTTCTTTTCCTAAAGCACCACTAGAGTCATTGCACATGAGTTCTTTTCCTAAACAACCAGAGTCATTGCGTGTGCCTTCTTTCCCTAAACCACCACCAGAGTGATTGATTGTGTGTTCCTTTCTTAAACCACCACCAGAGTCATTGCATGTGTCTTATTTTCCAAAACCACCAGAGTAATTGCATGTGTTCCTTTACAAAGCCACCACCAGGGTCATTGCAGGTTTTTTTATTTTCCTAAACCACCAGCCATGTCATTGCATGTGTGTTCATTTCCTTAACCACCAGCAGAGTCATTGCATGTATCTTCTTTTCCTAAACCACATGGATCCACAAGTGTCATTGCATGTGTGTTCCTTTCCTAAACCACCAGAGTCATTGCATGTGTCTTATTTTCTTAAACCACCACCAGAGTCATTGCATGTGTCTTCCTTTCCTAAACCACATGGATCCACTAGTGTCATTGCATGTGTGTTCCTTTCCTAAACCACCACCAGAGTCATTGATTGTTTTTTCCTTTCCTAAACCACCACTAGAGTCATTGAATGTGTGTTCTTTTCCGAAACCAGCACTAGAGTCATTGCATGTGTGTTCTTTTTCGAAACCACCACTAGAGTCATTGCATGTGTGTTCTTTTCCTAAACCTCCACCAGAGTCATTGCATGTGTGTTCTTATCCTAAACCACATGGATCCACCAGAGTCATTGCATGTGTCTTCTTTTCCTAAACCACCACTAGAGTCATTGCATGTGTGTTCCTTTCCCAAACCACATGGATCCACCAGAGGCATTGCATGTGTCTTCCTTTCCAAAACCACCACCAGAGTTATTCCATGTGTGTTCCTTTCCAAAACCACCACCAGAGTCATTGCATGTGTGTTATTTTCCTAAACCACCAGCAGAGTCATTGCATGTGTGTTCCTTTCCTTAACCACCAACAGAGTCATTGCATGTGCCTTCTTTTCCTAAACCACATGGATCCACTAGTGTCATTGCATGTGTGTTCCTTTCTTAAACCACCAGAGTCATTGCATGTGTGTTCCTTTCCTAAACAACCAGGATAATTGCATGTGTCTTCTTTTCCTAAACCACCACCATAGTCATTGTACGTGTGTTCCTTTCCTAAACCACCACCATAGGCATTGCATGTGTCTTCTTTTCCTAAAACACATGGATCCACTAGAGTCATTGCATATGTCTTCCTTTCCTAAACCACCACCAGAGTCATTGCATGTGTCTTCCTTTTCTACACCACCACTAGAGTCATTGCGTATCTTCTTTCCTAAACCACATGGATCCACCAGTGTCATTGCATGTGTATTCCTTTCTTAAACCACCACCAGAGTCATTGCATGTGCGTTCCTTTCCTAAACTACCACTAGAGTCATTGCATGTGTCTTCTTTTCCTAAACCACATGGATCCACCAGAGTCATTGCATGTGTCTTCCTTTCATAAACCACCACCAGAGTCATTGCATGTGTGTTCCTTTCATAAACCACCACAAGAGTAATTGCGTGTGTTCTTCTTTCCTAAAGCACCACTAGAGTCATTGCATGAGTTCTTTCCTAAACAAAGAGTCATTATGTGCTCTTCTTTCCTAAACCACCACCAGAGTGATTGATTGTGTGTTCCTTTCTTAAACTACCACCAGAGTCATTGCATGTGTCTTATTTTCCAAAACCACCAGAGTAATTGCATGTGTGTTCCTTTACAAAGCCACCACCAGGGTCATTGCAGGTTTTTTTATTTTCCTAAACCACCAGCCATGTCATTGCATGTGTGTTCATTTCCTTAACCACCAGCAGAGTCATTGCATGTATCTTCTTTTCCTAAACCACATGGATCCACCAGTGTCATTGCATGTGTGTTCCTTTCCTAAACCACCACCAGAGTCATTGCATGTGTCTTATTTTCTTAAACCACCACCAGAGTCATTGCATGTGTCTTCCTTTCCTAAACCACATGGATCCACTAGTGTCATTGCATGTGTGTTCCTTTCCTAAACCACCACCAGAGTCATTGATTGTTTTTCCTTTCCTAAACCACCACTAGAGTCATTGAATGTGTTCTTTCCAAACCAGACTAGAGTAATTGCATGTGTGTTCTTTTTCGAAACCACCACTAGAGTCATTGCATGTGTGTTCTTTTCCTAAACCTCCACCAGAGTCATTGCATGTGTGTTCTTATCCTAAACCACATGGATCCACCAGAGACATTGCATGTGTCTTTTCCTAAACCACCACTAGAGTCATTGCATGTGTGTTCCTTTCCCAAACCACATGGATCCACCAGAGGCATTGCATGTCTCTTCCTTTCCAAAACCACCACCAGAGTTATTCCATGTGTGTTCCTTTCCAAAACCACCACGAGTCATTGCATGTGTTATTTTCCTAAACCACCAGAAGAGTCATTGCATGTGTGTTCCTTTCCTTAACCACCAACAGAGTCATTGCATGTGCCTTCTTTTCCTAAACCACATGGATCCACTAGTGTCATTGCATGTGTGTTCCTTTCTTAAACCACGAGTCATTGCATGTGTTCCTTTCCTAAACAACCAGGACAATTGCATGTGTCTTCTTTTCCTAAACCACCACCATAGTCATTGTACGTGTGTTCCTTTCCTAAACCACCACCATAGGCATTGCATGTGTCTTCTTTTCCTAAAACACATGGATCCACTAGAGTCATTGCATATGTCTTCCTTTCCTAAACCACCACCAGAGTCATTGCATGTGTCTTCCTTTTCTACACCACCACTAGAGTCATTATGTATCTTCTTTTCCTAAACCACATGGATCCACCAGTGTCATTGCATGTGTATTCCTTTCTTAAACCACCACCAGAGTCATTGCATGTGCGTTCCTTTCCTAAACTACCACTAGAGTCATTGCATGTGTCTTCTTTTCCTAAACCACATGGATCCACCAGAGTCATTGCATGTGTCTTCCTTTCATAAACCACCACCAGAGTCATTGCATGTGTGTTCCTTTCATAAACCACCACAAGAGTAATTGCGTGTGTGTTCTTTTCCTAAAGCACCACTAGAGTCATTGCACATGAGTTCTTTTCCTAAACAACCAGAGTCATTGTGTGTGCCTTCTTTCCCTAAACCACCACCAGAGTGATTGATTGTGTGTTCCTTTCTTAAACCACCACCAGAGTCATTGCATGTGTCTTATTTTCCAAAACCACCAGAGTAATTGCTGGTGTGTTCCTTTACAAAGCCACCACCAGGGTCATTGCAGGTTTTTTTATTTTTCTAAACCACCAGCCATGTCATTGCATGTGTGTTCATTTCCTTAACCACCAGCAGAGTCATTGCATGTATCTTCTTTTCCTAAACCACATGGATCCACCAGTGTCATTGCATGTGTGTTCCTTTCCTAAACCACCACCAGAGTCATTGCATGTGTCTTATTTTCTTAAACCACCACCAGAGTCATTGCATGTGTCTTCCTTTCCTAAACCACCACGAGAGTCATTGCATGTGTCTTATTTTCCTAAACCACCACCAGTGTCATTGAATGTGTGTTCCTTTCTTAAACCACCACCAGAGTCATTGCATGTGTTTTCCTTTCCTAAACCACCACCAGAGTCATTGCATGTGTCTTCCTCACCAAAACCACCACCAGAGTCATTGCATGTGTGTTCCTTTCCTAAACCACCACCAGAGTCATTGCATGTGTCTTATTTTCCAAAACCACCAGAGTAATTGCATGTGTGTTCCTTTACAAAGCCACCACCAGGGTCATTGCAGGTTTTTTTATTTTCCTAAACCACCAGCCATGTCATTGCATGTGCGTTCATTTCCTTAACCACCAGCAGAGTCATTGCATGTGTCTTCTTTTCCTAAACCACATGGATCCACCAGTGTCATTGCATGTGTGTTCCTTTCCTAAACCACCACCAGAGTCATTGATTGTGCGTTCCTTTCCTAAACCACCACCAGAGTCATTGCATGTGTCTTCTTTTCCTAAACCACATGGATCCACTAGTGTCATTGCATGTGTGTTCCTTTCCTAAACCACCACCAGAGTCATTGATTGTTTTTTCCTTTCCTAAACCACCACTAGAGTCATTGAATGTGTGTTCTTTTCCGAAACCAGCACTAGAGTCATTGCATGTGTGTTCTTTTTCGAAACCACCACTAGAGTCATTGCATGTGTGTTCTTTTCCTAAACCTCCACCAGAGTCATTGCATGTGTGTTCTTATCCTAAACCACATGGATCCACCAGAGTCATTGCATGTGTCTTCTTTTCCTAAACCACCACTAGAGTCATTGCATGTGTGTTCCTTTCCCAAACCACATGGATCCACCAGAGGCATTGCATGTGTCTTCCTTTCCAAAACCACCACCAGAGTTATTCCATGTGTGTTCCTTTCCAAAACCACCAGAGTCATTGCATGTGTGTTATTTTTCTAAACCACCAGCAGAGTCATTGCATGTGTGTTCCTTTCCTTAACCACCAACAGAGTCATTGCATGTGCCTTCTTTTCCTAAACCACATGGATCCACTAGTGTCATTGCATGTGTGTTCCTTTCTTAAACCACCAGAGTCATTGCATGTGTGTTCCTTTCCTAAACAACCAGGATAATTGCATGTGTCTTCTTTTCCTAAACCACCACCATAGTCATTGCACGTGTGTTCCTTTCCTAAACCACCACCATAGGCATTGCATGTGTCTTCTTTTCCTAAAACACATGGATCCACTAGAGTCATTGCATATGTCTTCCTTTCCTAAACCACCACCAGAGTCATTGCATGTGTCTTCCTTTTCTACACCACCACTAGAGTCATTGCGTGTATCTTCTTTTCCTAAACCACATGGATCCACCAGTGTCATTGCATGTGTATTCCTTTCTTAAACCAGCACCAGAGTCATTGCATGTGCGTTCCTTTCCTAAACTACCACTAGAGTCATTGCATGTGTCTTCTTTTCCTAAACCACATGGATCCACCAGAGTCATTGCATGTGTCTTCCTTTCATAAACCACCACCAGAGTCATTGCATGTGTGTTCCTTTCCTAAACCACCACAAGAGTAATTGCGTGTGTGTTTCTTTCCTAAACCACCACCAGAGTCATTAAATGTTTGTTATTTTCCTAAACCACAACAAGAGTCATTGCATGTGTGTTCTTTTCCTAAACCACCACCAGAGTCATTGCTTGTGTCTTCTTATCCTAAACCACCACCAAAGTTATTGAATGTCGGTTTCTTTCTTAAACTAACACCAGAGTCATTGCATGTTTCTTCCTTTCCTATACCACCACCAGAGTCATTGCATGTTTGTTCCTTTCCTAAACCACCACTAGAGTCATTCCATGTGTCTTTTTTCCTAAACTATCACTAGAGTTATTACATGTGTGTTCCTTTCCTAAACCACCACCAGAGTCATTGCATGTGTGCTCCATTCCAAAATCACCACCAGAGTCATTGCATGTGTCTTATTTTCCAAAACCACCAGAGTAATTGCATGTGTGTTCCTTTACAAAGCCACCACCAGGGTCATTGCAGGTTTTTTTATTTTCCTAAACCACCAGCCATGTCATTGCATGTGTGTTCATTTCCTTAACCACCAGCAGAGTCATTGCATGTATCTTCTTTCCTAAACCACATGGATCCACAGTCATTGCATGTGTGTTCCTTTCCTAAACCACCACCAGAGTCATTGCATGTGTCTTATTTTCTTAAACCACCACCAGAGTCATTGCATGTGTCTTCCTTTCCTAAACCACCACGAGAGTCATTGCATGTGTCTTATTTTCCTAAACCACCACCAGTGTCATTGAATGTGTGTTCCTTTCTTAAACCACCACCAGAGTCATTGCATGTGTTTTCCTTTCCTAAACCACCACCAGAGTCATTGCATGTGTCTTCCTCACCAAAACCACCACCAGAGTCATTGCATGTGTGTTCCTTTCCTAAACCACCACCAGAGTCATTGCATGTGTCTTATTTTCCAAAACCACCAGAGTAATTGCATGTGTGTTCCTTTACAAAGCCACCACCAGGGTCATTGCAGGTTTTTTTATTTTCCTAAACCACCAGCCATGTCATTGCATGTGCGTTCATTTCCTTAACCACCAGCAGAGTCATTGCATGTGTCTTCTTTTCCTAAACCACATGGATCCACCAGTGTCATTGCATGTGTGTTCCTTTCCTAAACCACCACCAGAGTCATTGATTGTGCGTTCCTTTCCTACACCACCACCAGAGTCATTGCATGTGTCTTCTTTTCCTAAACCAGATGGATCCACTAGTGTCATTGCATGTGTGTTCCTTTCCTAAACCACCACCAGAGTCATTGATTGTTTTTTCCTTTCCTAAACCACCACTAGAGTCATTGAATGTGTGTTCTTTTTCGAAACCAGCACTAGAGTCATTGCATGTGTGTTCTTTTTAGAAACCACCACTAGAGTCATTGCATGTGTGTTCTTTTCCTAAACCTCCACCAGAGTCATTGCATGTGTGTTCTTATCCTAAACCACATGGATCCACCAGAGTCATTGCATGTGTCTTCTTTTCCTAAACCACCACTAGAGTCATTGCATGTGTGTTTCTTTCCCAAACCACATGGATCCACTAGAGGCATTGCATGTGTCTTCCTTTCCAAAACCACCACCAGAGTTATTCCATGTGTGTTCCTTTCCAAAACCACCACCAGAGTCATTGCATGTGTGTTATTTTTCTAAACCACCAGCAGAGTCATTGCATGTGTGTTCCTTTCCTTAACCACCAACAGAGTCATTGCATGTGCCTTCTTTTCCTAAACCACATGGATCCACTAGTGTCATTGCATGTGTGTTCCTTTCTTAAAACACCAGAGTCATTGCATGTGTGTTCCTTTCCTAAACAACCAGGATAATTGCATGTGTCTTCTTTTCCTAAACCACCACCATAGTCATTGCACGTGTGTTCCTTTCCTAAACCACCACCATAGGCATTGCATGTGTCTTCTTTTCCTAAAACACATGGATCCACTAGAGTCATTGCATATGTCTTCCTTTCCTAAACCACCACCAGAGTCATTGCATGTGTCTTCCTTTTCTACACCACCACTAGAGTCATTGCGTGTATCTTCTTTTCCTAAACCACATGGATCCACCAGTGTCATTGCATGTGTATTCCTTTCTTAAACCACCACCAGAGTCATTGCATGTGCGTTCCTTTCCTAAACTACCACTAGAGTCATTGCATGTGTCTTCTTTTCCTAAACCACATGGATCCACCAGAGTCATTGCATGTGTCTTCCTTTCATAAACCACCACCAGAGTCATTGCATGTGTGTTCCTTTCCTAAACCACCACAAGAGTAATTGCATGTGTGTTTCTTTCCTAAACCACCACCAGAGTCATTAAATGTGTGTTATTTTCCTAAACCACAACAAGAGTCATTGCATGTGTGTTCATTTCCTAAACCACCACCAGAGTCATTGCTTGTGTCTTCTTATCCTAAACCACCACCAAAGTTATTGAATGTCGGTTTCTTTCTTAAACTAACACCAGAGTCATTGCATGTGTCTTCCTTTCCTATACCACCACCAGAGTCATTGCATGTTTGTTCCTTTCCTAAACCACCACTAGAGTCATTCCATGTGTCTTTTTTCCTAAACTATCACTAGAGTTATTACATGTGTGTTCCTTTCCTAAACCACCACCAGAGTCATTGCATGTGTGCTCCATTCCAAAATCACCACCAGAGTCATTGCATGTGTCTTCTTTTCCTAAACCACATGGATCCACCAGTGTGATTGCATGTGTGTTCCTTTATTAAACCACCACCAGAGTCATTGCAAGTGTTTTCTTTTCCTAAACCACATGGATCCACCAGAGTCATTGCATGTGTCTTCTTTTCCTAAACCACCACCAGAGTCATTGCATGTGTGTTCCTTTCCCAAACCACATGGATCCACCAGAGTCATTGCATGTGTCTTCCTTCCAAAAACCACCACCTTAGTCATTGTGTGTGTGTTCCTTTCCAAAACCACCACTAGAGACATTGCATGTGTGTTTTTTTCCTAAACCACCCGTAGAGTCATTACATGTGTGTTCCTTTCCTTAACCACCAGCAGCGTCATTGCATGTGCCTTCTTTTCCTAAACCACATGGATCCACCAGTGGCATTGCATGTGTGTTCCTTTTTTAAACCACCACCAGTCACTGCATGTGTGTTCCTTTCCTAAACAACCACCATAGTCATTGCATGTGTATTCATTTCCTAAACCACTACCATAGTCATTGCATGTGTGTTCCTTTCCTAAACCACCACCAGAGTTATTGCGTGTGTCTTAGTTTTATAAAGCACATGGACCTAGCAGAGTCATTGCATGTGTCTTCCATTCCTAAACTACCACCTGAGTCATTGCATGTGTGTTCCTTTCCCAAGCCACATGGATCCACCAGAGTCATTGCATGTGTCTTCCTTTCCAAAACCACCACCAGAGTCATTGCATGTGTGTTCCTTTCCAAAGCCACCACCAGAGTCATTGCATGTGTGTTATTTTCCTAAACCACTAATAGAGTCATTGCCTGTGTGTTCCTTTCCTTAACCTCCAGCAGAGTCATTGTATGTATCTTCTTTTCCTAAACCACATGGATCCACCAGTGTCATTTCATGTGTGTTCTTTCTTAAACCACCAGAGTCATTGCATGTGTGTTCCTTTCCTAAACAACCAGGGTCATTGCATGTGTCTTCTTTTCTTAAACCACCACCATAGTCACTTCATGTCTGTTCCTTTCCTAAACCACCACCATAGGCTTTGCATGTGTCTTCTTTTCCTAAAACACATGGATCCACTAGAGTCATTGCATGTGTCTTCCTTTCCTAAACCACCACCAGAGTAATTGCACGTGTCTTCCTTTTCTAAACCACCACTAGAGTCATTGCATGTATCTTCTTTTCCTAAACCACATGGATTCACCAGTGTCATTGCATGTGAGTTCCTTTCTTAAACCACCACCAGAGTCGTTGCATGTGTGTTTCTTTTCTAAACTACCACCAGAGTCATTGCATGTGTCTTCTTTTCCCAAACCACATGGATCCACCAGATTCATTGCATGTGTCTTCCTTTCATAAACCACCACCAGAGCCATTGCATGTGTCTTCCTTTCCTAAACCACCACAAGAGTAATTGCATGTGTGTTCCTTTCATAAACCACCACCAGAGTCATTGAATGTGTGTTATTTTCCTAAACCACCACAAGAGTCAATGCATGTGTGTTCTTTTCCTAAACCACCACCATAGTCATTGCTTGTGTCTTCTATTCCTAAACCACCACCACAGTCATTGAATGTGTGTTTCATTCTAAAACTACCACCAGAGTCATTGCATGTGTCTCCCTTTCCTAAACTACCACTAGAGTCATTGCATGTCTATTTCTTTCCTAAACCACCACTAGAGTCATTCGACGTGTGCTCCATTCCAAAATCACCACCAGGGTTATTGCATGTGTCTTCTTTTCCTAAACCACATGGATCCACCATTGTGATTGCATGTGTGTTCCTTTATTAAACCACCACCAGAGTCATTGCATGTGCGTTCTTTTCCTAAACCACATGCATCCACCAGAGTCATTGCATGTGTCTTCTTTTCCTAATCCACCACCAGAGTCATTGCATGTGTGGTACTTTCCAAAACCATAGGCATCCACCAGAGTCATTGCATGTGTCTTCCTTTCTAGAACCACAACTAGAGTCATTGCATGTGTGTTATTTTCCTAAACCACCATTAGAGTCATTGCATGTGCCTGGTTTTCCTAAACCACATGGATCCACCAGTGTCATTGCATGTGTGTTCCTTTCTTAAACCACCAGTCATTGCATATGTGTTCCTTTCATAAACCACCACCAGAGTCATTACATGTGTCTTTTTTCCTAAACCACCACAATAGTCATTGCATGTGTGTTCCTTTCCTAAACCACCACCAGAGTCTGGCATGTGTCTTCTTTTTATAAATGACATGGACCTAGCAGAGTCATTGCATGTGTGTTCCTTTCCTAAACCGCCACGAGAGTCATTGCATCTGTCTTGTTTTCCTAAACCACATGGATCCACCAGTGTCATTGCATGTGTGTTCCTTTCTTAAACCACCACCAGAGTCATTGCATGTGTGTTCCTTTCCTAAACCACCACCAGAGTCATTACATGTGTCTTATTTTCCTAAACCACATGGTTGCACTAGAGTCATTGCATGTGTCTTCCTTTCCTAAACCATTACCAAAGTCATTGCATGTGTGTTCCTTTCCTGAACGACCACTAGAGTCATTGCATGTTTCTTCCTTTCCTAAACCACCACCAAAGTCATTGCATGTGTGTTCCTTTCCTGAACCACCACTAGAGTCATTGAATATGTGTTCCTTTCCTAAACCACCACCATAGTCATTGAATGTGTGTTCTTTTCCTAAACCACCACTAGAGTCATTGCATGTGTGTTCTTTTCGGAAACAACCAGAAGAGTCTTTGCATGTGTCTTCTTTTCCTAAACCACCAGAGTCATTAAATGTGTGTTTCTTTCTTAAAGTACCACCAGAGTCATTAAATGTGTGTTTCTTTCTTAAAGTACCACCAGAGTCATTGCATGATTCTTCCTTTCCGATACCACCACCAGAGTCATTGCATGTGTCTTCCTTTCCTAAACCACCACCAGAGTCATTGCATGTGTGTTCCTTTCCTAAACCAGCACTAGAGTCATTCCATGTGTGTTCCTTTCCTAAACCACCACCAGAGTCATTGCATGTGTGTTCCTTTCCTAAACCACCACGAGAGTAATTGCATGTGTGTTTCTTTCCTAAACTACCACTAGAGTCATTGAATGTGTGTTATTTTCCTAAACCATGAATAGAGTCATTGCATGTGTGTTCTTATCCTAAACCACCACCAGAGTCATTGCATGTGTCTTATTTTCCTAAACCACCACCATAGTCATTGAATGTGTGTTTGTTTCTTAAACTACCACTAGAGTCATTGCATGTGTCTTTCTTTCCTATACCACCACCAGAGTCATTGTATGTTTGTTCCTTTCCTAAACCACCACTAGAGTCATTGCATGTGTCTTTTTTCCTAAACTACCACCAAAGTTATTGCATGTGTGTTACTTTCCTAAACCACCACTAGAATCATTGCATGTGTCTTCTTTTCCTAAACCACATGGATCCACCAGAGTCATTGCATGTGTGTTCCTTTCCAAGACCACCGCCAGAGTCATTGCATGTCTGTTATTTCCCTAAACCACCAGCAGAGTCATTGCATGTGTGTTCCTTTCCTAAACTCCACCAGAGTCATTGCATGTGTCTTCCTTTCCTAAACCACCACCATAGTCATTGCATATGTGTTCCTTTCCTAAACCACCACCAGAGTTATTGCATGTGTCTTCTTTTTCTAAACCACATGGATCCAATAGAGTCATTGCATGTGTCTTCCTTTCCTAAACCACCACTAGAATCATTGCATGTGTGTTCCTTTCCTAAACCACCACGAGAGTCATTGTCTTGTTTTCCTAAACCACATGGATCCACCTGTGTCTTTGCATGTGTGTTCCTTTCTTCAACCGCCACCAGAGCCATTGCATGTGTGTTCCTTTCCTAGACTACCATTAGAGTGATTGCATGTGTCTTATTTTCCAAAACCACATGGATCCACCAGTGTCATTGCATGTGTGTTCCTTTCTTAAACCACCTCCAGAGTCATTGCATGTGTGTTCCTTTCCCAAACCACATGGATCCACCAGAGTCATTGCATGTGTCTTCATTTCGAAAACCACCACCAGAGTCATTGCATGTGTGTTCCTTTCCAAAACCACCACCAGAGTCATTGCATGTATGTTATTTCCCTAAACCACCAGCAGAGTCATTGCATGTGTGTTCCTTTCCTAAACTCCACCGGAGTCATTGCATGTGTCTTCCTTTCCTAAACCACCACCATAGTCATTGCATATGTGTTCCTTTCCTAAACCACCACCAGAGTTATTGCATGTGTCTTCTTTTTCTAAACCACATGGATCCAACAGAGTCATTGCATGTGTCTTCCTTTCCTAAACCACCACTAGAGCCATTGCATCTGTGTTCCTTTCCTAAACCACCACAAGAGTCATTGCATGTGTCTTGTTTTCCTAAACCACATGGATCCACCTATGTCTTTGCATGTGTGTTCCTTTCTTCAACCGCCACCAGAGTCATTGCATGTGTGTTCCTTTCCTAGACTACCACTAGAGTGATTGCATGTGTCTTATTTTCCAAAACCACATGGATGCACTAGAGTCATTGCATGTGTCTTCCTTTCGTAAACCACTACCAAAGTCATTGCATGTGTGTTCTTTTCATAAACCACCACCAGAGCTATTGAATGTGTTTTCCTTTCCTAAACCACCACCAGAGTCATTGAATGTGTGTTTTTTCTAAACCACCACTAGAGTCATTTGATGTGTGTTCTTTTCGTAAACCACCATCAGAGTCATTGCATGTCTCTTCTTGTCCTAAACCTTTAGAGTCATTAAATGTGTGTTTCTTTCTTAAACTACCACCAGAGTCATTGCATGTGTCTTCCTTTCCTATACCACCACCAAAGTCATTGCATGTGTGTTCTTATCCTAAACCACCACCAGAGTCATTGCATGTGTCTTATTTTCCTAAACCACCACCATAGTCATTGAATGTGTGTTTGTTTCTTAAACTACCACTAGAGTCATTGCATGTGTCTTGCTTTCCTATACCACCACCAGAGTCATTGTATGTTTGTTCCTTTCCTAAACCACCACTAGAGTCATTGCATGTGTCTTTTTTCCTAAACTACCACCAAAGTTATTGCATGTGTGTTCCTTTCCTAAACCACCACCAGAATCATTGCATGTGTCTTCTTTTCCTAAACCACATGGATCCACCAGAGTCATTGCATGTGTGTTCCTTTCCAAGACCACCACCAGAGTCATTGCATGTCTGTTATTTCCCTAAACCACCAGCAGAGTCATTGCATGTGTGTTCCTTTCCTAAACTCCACCAGAGTCATTGCATGTGTCTTCCTTTCCTAAACCACCACCAAAGTCATTGCATATGTGTTCCTTTCCTAAACCACAACCAGAGTCATTGAATGTGTGCTTTTTCTAAACCACCACTAGAGTCATTTGATGTGTGTTCTTTTCGTCAACCACCATCAGAGTCATTGCATGTCTCTTCTTGTCCTAAACCTTTAGAGTCATTAAATGTGTGTTTCTTTCTTAAACTACCACCAGAGTCATTGCATGTGTCTTCCTTTCCTTTACCACTACCAAAGTCATTGCATGTGTCTTCCTTACCTAAACCACCACCAGTGTCAATGCATGTGGGTTACTTTCTTAAACCACCACCAGATTCATTGCATATGTGTTCCTTTCCTAAACCACCACTAGAGTCATTGAATGTGTCTTCTTTTCCTAAACCACTTGGATCCACTAGAGTCATTGCATGTGTGTTCCTTTCGTAAACCACCACCAGAGTCATTGCATGTGTGTTCCTTTCCTATACCACCACCAGAGTCATTGAATTTGTGTTCCTTTCCTAAACCACCACTAGAGACTATGCATGCGTGTTCCATTCCTAAACCACCACCATGGTCATTGCATGTGTCTTCTTTTCCTAAACCACATGGATCCACCAGTGTCATTGCATGTGTGTTCATTTCTTAAACCACCACCAGAGTAATTGCATGGGCGTTCCTTTCCTAAACCACCAGCAGAGTCATCGCATCTGTCTTCTTTCCCTAAACCACATGGATCCACCAGTGTCATTGCATGTCTGTTCCTTCCCAAAACCACCATCAGAGTCATTGCATGTGTGTTCTTTTCCTAAACCACCAAAGTCATTGCATGTGCCTTCTTTTCCTAAACTACATGGATGCACCAGAGTCATTGCATGTGTCTTCCTTCTAAACCACCACCAGAGTCGTTGATGTGTGTTCCTTTCCTAAACCACAACTAGAGTCATTGAATGTGTGTTCTTTTCCTAAAACAACCACTAGAGTCATTGCATGTGTGTTCCTTTCCTAAACCACCACTAGAGTCAGTGCATTGGTCTTCTTTTCCTAAACTACGTGGATCCACCAGAGTCATTGTATGTGTATTCTTCTTCTAAACCACCACTAGAGTCATTGCATGTGTCTTCCTTTCCTAAACCACCACCAGAGTCATTATATGTGTGTTCCTTATCAAAACCACCACCAGAGTCATTGCAGGTGTGTTCTTTTCCTAAACCACATGGATCCACCAAAGTCATTGCATGTGTGTTCCTTTCCTAAACCACCACTAGAGTCATTACATTTGTCTCCTTTTCCTAAACCACCACTAGAGTCATTGCATGTGTCTTCCTTTCCTAAACCACCACCAGAGCAATTGCATGTGTCTTCCTCACCAAAACCACCACCAGAGTCATTGCATGTGTCTTCTTTTCCTAAACCACATGGATCCACCAGTGTCATTGCATGTGTGTTCCTTTCTTAAACCACTACCACAATAATTGCATGTGTGTTCCTTTCCTAAACCACCACCAGAGTCATTGCATGTGTCTTCTTTTACTAAACCACATGGATCCACCAGAGTCATTGCATGTGTCTTCCTTTCCTAAACAACCAACTGAGTCATTGCATGTGTCTTTCTTTCATAAACCACCACCAGAGTCATTGCATGTGTCTCCTTTTCCTAAACCACCACCAGAGTCATTGCATGTATCTTCTCTTCCGAAACCACATGGATCCACCAGTGTCTTTGCATGTGTGTTCCTTTCTTAAACCACCACCAGAGTAATTGCATGTGTGTTCCTTTCCTAAACCACCACCAGAATCGTGGCATCTGTCTTCTTTTCATTGCATGTGTCATCCTTTTGTAAACCACCACCAAAGTCATTGCGTGTGTGTTCATTACCAAAACCACCACCAGAGTCATTGCATGTGTGTTATTTTCCTAAACCACATGGATCCACCAGAGTCATTGCATGTGTGTTCCTTTCCTAAACCACCACCAGAGTCATTGCATGTGTCTTCTTTTTCCTAAACCACATGGATCCACCAGAGTCATTCAATGTGTCTTCTTTTCCTAAACCACCAACAGAGTCATTGCATGTGTGTTCCTTTCCTAAAACACCACCAGAGTCATTGCATGTGTCTCCGTTTCCTAAACCACCACCAGAGTCATTGCATGTATCTTCTCTTCCTAAACCACATGGATCCACCAGTGTCATTGCATGTGTGTTCCTTTCTTAAACCACCACCAGAGTAATTGCATGTGTGCTCCTTTCCTAAACCACCACCAGAATCATTGCATCTGTCTTCTTTTCCTATACCACATGGATCCACTAGAGTCATTGCATGTGTCTTCCTTTTGTAATCCACCACCAAAGTCATTGCATGTGTGTTCCTTTCCAAAACCACCACCAGAGTCATTGCATGTGTGTTCTTTTCCTAAACCACATGGATCCACCAGAGTCATTGCATGTGTGTTCCTTTCCTAAAGCACCACTAGAGTCATTGCATGTGTATTATTTTCCTAATCCACCACTAGAGTCATTGCATGTGTCTTCCTTTCCTGAACCACCACCAGAGTCATTGCATGTGTGTTCCTTTCCTAAAGCACCACCAAAGTCATTGAATGTGTCTTCTTTTCCTAAACAACATGGATCCACCAGAGTCATTGCATGTGTGTTCCTTTCCGAAACCACCACCAGAGTCATTGCATGTGTGTTCCTTTCCTAAACTACGACCAGAGTCATTGAATGTGTGTTCCTTTCCTAAACCACCACAAGAGTCATTGCATGTGTGTTCCTTTCCTAAGCCACCACCAAAGTCATTGAATGTGTCTTCTTTTCCTAAACCACATGGATCCACCAATGTCATTGCATGTGTGTTCCTTTCCTAAACCACCACCAAAGTCATTGCATGTGTCTTCTTTTCCTAAACCATATGGATCCACCAATGTCATTGCATGTGTGTTCCTTTCTTAAACCACCACCAGAGTAATTGCATGTGTGTTGTTTTCCTAAACCACCACCAGAGTCATCGCATCTGTCTTCTTTCCCTAAACCACATGGATCCACCAGAATCATTGCATGTGTGTTCCTTTCATAAACCACCACCAGAGTCATTGCATGTGTCTTCTTTTCCTAAACCACCACTAGAGTCATTGCATGTGTCTTCCTTTCCTAAACCACCATTAGAGTCATTGCATGTGTCTTCTATTCGTAAACCACATGGATCCAGTAGAGTCATTGTGTGTGGCTTCCTTTCCTAAACCACCACCAGAGTCATTACATGTGTGTTCCTTTCCTAAACCACCACCAGAGTCATTGCATGTGTGTTTATTTCCTAAACCACCACCAGAGTCATTAAATTTGTGTTCTTTTCCTAAACCAACACTAGAGTCATTGCATGTGTGTTCTTTTCCTAAACCGCCACCAGAGTCATTGCATGTGTCTTCTTTTCCTAAACCACCACCAGAGTCATTGAATGTGTGTTTCTTTCTTAAACCACCAGAGTTATTGCATGAGTCTTCCTTTCCTAAACCACCACCAGAGTCATTGCATGTGTGTTCCTTTCCTAAACCACCGCTAGAGTCATTGCATGTGTCTTATTTTCCTAAACCACCATCAGAGTCATTGCATGTGTCTTCTTTCCCAAAACCACATGGATCCACTAGAGTCATTGCATGTGTCTTCCTTTCCTAAACCACCACCAGAGTCATTGCATGTGTTTTCCTTTCTGAAACCACCACCAGAGTCATTGCATGTGTGTTCCTTTGCTAAACCACCACCAGAGTTAGTGCATGTGTCTTATTTTCCTAAACCACATTGATCCACCAGAGTCATTGCAGGTGTCTTCCTTTCCTAAACCACCACCAGAGTCATTGCATGTGTGTTCCTATCCAAAACCACCACTAGAGTCATTGCATGTGTCTTCCTTTCCTAAACGACCACTAGAGTCATAGCATGTGTCTTCTTTTCCTAAACCACATGGATCCACCAGTGTCATTGCATGTGTGTTCCTTTCATAGACCACCACCAGAGTCATCTCATGTATGTTCCTTTCCTAAACCACCAGAGTCATTGTATGTGTCTTATTTTCCTAAACCACATGGATCCACCAGAGTCATTGCATGTGTATTCCTTTTCTAAACCACCACTAGAGTCATTGCATGTGTGTTCCTTTCCTAAACCACCACCAGAGTGATTGCATGTGTGTTCCTTTCCTAAACCACCACCAGAGTTAGTGCATGTGTCTTGTTTTCCTAAACCACATTGATCCACCAGAGTTATTGCTTGTGTCTTCCTTTCCTAAACCACCACCAGAGTCATTGCATGTGTGTTCCTTTCCAAAACCACCACTATAGTCATCACATCTGTCTTCCTTTCCTAAACGACCACTAGAGTCATTGCATGTGTCTTCTTTTCCTAAACCACATGGATCCACCAGTGTCATTGCATGTGTGTTCCTTTCGTAAACCACCACCAGAGTCATTTCATGTGTGTTCCTTTCTTAAACCACCACCAGAGTCATTGCATGTGTCTTCTTTTCCTAAACCACATGGATCCACCAGAGTCATTGCATGTTTGTTCCTTTCTTAAACCACCACCAGAGTCATTGCATGTGCGTTCCTTTCCTGAACCACCACCAGAGTCATTGCATGTGTATTCTTTTCCTAAACCACCACCAGAGTCATTGCATGTGTCTTCCTTTCCTAAACCACCATTAGAGTCATTGCATGTGTCTTCTATTTGTAAACCACATGGATCCACCAGAGTCATTGCGTGTGGCTTCCTTTCCTAAACCACCACTAGAGTCATTGCATGTGTGTTCTTTTTCATAAACCACATGGATCCACCAGAGTCATTGCATGTATGTTCCTTTCCTAAACCACCACCAGAGTCAATGAATGTGCGTTCTGTGGCGCCCCGCAAAAACCACTACTAGAAAATCGCGTTGTTTTTTGTGCGTTGCATCATCATGATCGCATGCTCATGTCATCATGCCACATTCCATTTGAGCATCGCCATCATCATGCATGGTTTTGTCTTAAACTATTTTCGAAAAGTCTATTATTGTTTTCTAAATACCCCATCTTTAATTCAAATCAAAAACACCGGACTTGTCTGGAATATTTTGTTTTATCTATCAACGGTTTGCAAAAACCTCGTTTTTGTTAAATAAAATATTTAATTATTTTTGGGAGGCAGCCAGCCAGGCCCGAAAGCCTGACCGGCCACCTCCAAAATTCCTAAAACTACCCAAACCTAGTATACCCAGCCCCTCCACCTCACCACAGCCACTCACGGCTCGCCACATCAGCCCCGGCCTCACCCCCCGCCCCAATCGGCCGCCCCCACTGCCCATCCACGCCACCGCCCCCTGCTCACGCCCTACTGCTCGCGGCCCAGCCCAACCGCACTCCTCCACCTACCCCACCCCAGACGTGGATAACCACCCCGGCCCCCGCGCCTGGCCCCACCACTACGAGCCCGCCTCCTCGCCTCGGGCCTATCGCCCGACGCGGTCTTCCCCGCGACCGCCTCGCCCTACCTTGCCGCCTGTGACCTTCCTCTCGCCCGCAAGCTCCGTCGGCCTCCTCGCCGCCCCTCTTGCCGGCCGTTGCCAGATCCCTGTTCGCCGCCGCCAGCGCCACGTTGCCGCCTCCCCGTCTCATCCTCGCTCAGAGCCGCCCGACCGCCTCGCCTCCTTCTTCCACTGAGCCTGCTTTGCCACCAGGCCCTCTCCTCTCCTCCGGGCGTCTCGGCCCCTCGCCGGAGCCCAAGCGCCGTTGCGCCATCCCCAAGCCCCGGGCGCCTCTCCCCGGGATCGACCCCACCTCGTCCGCATCCTCATCTCCGGTCGCGCCCTCGACATCGCCCCGCCGCCGCGACCCCCTCCTCCGTTTCGGCCCCCGGCCGCCCCTGCAGCCGTGCTGGCCCCGGGCCCTCTTCACCGCCTCGCCGTCGCGCCCCCTACCGCCTCCTCCTCGTCCGCATCGGCCCCGCTGTGGCCGCCCTCGTCCCCGTCCTGCGGCGTCCCTGCCGCCAGCGAGCGCTGGTCCGCGCCGCCTCCTCCCTCGACGAGCCTCCCGTCGCCGGCCTCCGCCCCGTGGCCTCCCCGCTTCACCGACGAATGCCATGACCTCCACCGCGTGGTGCCCAGGCCCGCGCCCCGTCCTTCCGCGATCGCCAGCATCCGTGCAGATGACGAGCGCCTGCGCCTGCCTCTGCCTCAACCCCGTGAACCCGACCCCTTCCATGCGGTGATGCTCTTTTCCCAGTCATTGACGTAGCACTGGTTTTCGGTGCTCTCGGTGTTCATCCAAGTTGTTCTCTGGCTGGTGTATGTGTTCCTGTGTTTTGGAGATGTTAGGACCGAACCAAGTACGAGATGACCCCGTGACCAAATCGAAGACACCGACGCCCATCATGTGCAGCCGGCGTGGTAATGTTGACACGATGCGAGAACTGCAACACGATAACAAGATGGACACCCACAACAAACAATTTTAACTCGACGACCGATGCCGAACCAAGTTCTCGTTGAACACTCGAAGATGGAGCCTGGAACCGCTCCGAGACCACCAAGACCTCTATCATGGAACCCCGAAGACCGATCCCGGCGCGCTTGAATCCCGCCGAACACCAAGACCCTGGAGACCCGATCCCGGAGTCCGAAGCCGAGACCGATCCCTCGAGATTCCAAGATCTTCGACCCCTAATGTGTGACCCCTTCTCCGAGACCCTATTTTAATAATATGAAATATACCTGTCGCATAATTAAATCACCTTTCTTGCATGCATGTCATCTGGTGAGTTGGGTTAAATAGTCGACTCACCTAAATTAAATATGGAGTGTTTATGCGGGGTATCTTTGTCTTATTCTGGACTCCATTTAAATTGCGTAGCAAACCAATGCCAAGTTTCGCCCTGTTAAAACAACATTTAAATTGCGGGGGTTCTAAATAACTTGAACCGTGTAATTAATTGTCGGGACCCCGGTTCCGCTTAATATTGCCTAATTGCACCGCATCTGTGCCATGCCATGCATCATATCATAATCATGCCGGATCTTTTGCGTAGTATTAAATATTGTATCTGTTGTTTGTTCTAGTGTTTGCTTCTTCGCGGATTAGGCTGATGAGTTGATGCGAGTACCGACAAGTTCTCCGGATATGAACCTTCGGCAGTGTTTCCCAGGCGAGCATCTCTCCCCCTTCTACCTATTTTGCATTTATAGTCTTTATTTCCTCTTGTTGATCTATTGCTATCCGTGTCGTGATGCTTTAGTTTCCGTGCACTCGTTATAACCCGTGCAGCCTCTATATTGCCTTGGACACCTCTTATTACCCGTGTTTGGTAGATAGCTGGCCTTGCGAGTCGTAGTTGCTTGCTCAGGTGTGATCTCGTGTTGTCAAGTACCAAAGTTGTTGAAATGCTGGCAGATGCTTGTTGGTGGAGATGCTTACTAGTGGAGATGATCATGACTTTAAATACAACTATTAAAAATGCTAGCTATAACTAATGCAGAGGCATCGATGGGCAATAGATGTTATTTGGTTCTTCCATGCTCACTTGTGTCCCGTAGGACCCCGAGTACTTGATACCTATTCCTTGTTTTTTCGCACTATCCACATCCGGGAGGACTTATGGACCCCCCTGAGCCAAAGCTTGATTCATTCTTATTTCTTGGGGCCACAAAGTAGTTTGGGGTTTTATTACTATCCTGTACTTATACCATGCTTTACTGCTTTATTTAAGATTGTGCGAGGAGCACCTGTACTATTTAGGATTGCGGAGTGTTTTCATGGTATCGACAAGCCCAGTCACACTTTCGGGTTCCCAATCGTTTACAGCCATTGACGCAAACCCTGGGTCCATTCCGGAGCCGGCCAACTTCGTTGCGGGTAGCTTAGTGGGGTGGCCCCCTGAAATATTTCTGAATCCTGTGATCGCTTTGTCGTGAATGCCTCGTTGGGTTTTGAATTGGTTTTTCCGAGGTTGATCGAGTGTGTGTTGCTATTTGTGCACCCCTGCAGGGTAAAACTTTCTGAAAGCCGTGTCCGCGGTTATGGATGACTTGGAGCACAGTATCTCGGTCATAGACAAGCATAACTAAAGTAGTGCTATAAATTTGACTTAATATGTGACTAGTAATCAGAAGCAACTATAACGGAATGGAAGTTAAAAATGCCAACAACTGGTGGACCTGGGTTGTTTTGTTATATCTGCCTAGTAAGTATTGCAACTCCAATGGAATGTGATAAAAGTGCCAACAACTACTGGGTTTTGGGATTCCTCAGGACAATTATATCAGACTAGTAAAGGTTCCAACTACCACAGAATGGTAATTAAAACTGCCCACTACTTATGCTTCCGGATGACTCATGCTATCTATAACTGATTAGTAATTGCTGCAACTATAACGGAATAAGTAAAATTGCCAACTGTGTGAGTTCCTTGGTCCGACTTCCTCGTTTGGTCTCGAGGGGGAAATACCAGGATGGGTTTGTTTGGTGTTAGCTTCAGGTTGGATCCGAATAGGTTTCTCTTATCCCTCTCTGATAACCGCCAGTTGTATCGAGTCACTATAGATTGTTTAGTGCCGCTGCGCTGCCGCTTCAGCCCACCATACCTATGTAGGCAAGAGCCGACGAATTCTAGCCTTGCCGTGTACTAGCCTCAGTACTGACGCTCCTCTTTTTCCTTTGCCCTTTGTCGGCACCCCTTTTGTTTTATCAGGTTTGAGATCGACGTCGTTCGCAGGGTTACCCTTCCGGCTTGGCCTGGGCAGGGTTATGGATGCCATTGGTTGTTCTTCAGGGCTCTTAGCCCCATTTGCATCTTGTCTGTAGTCCGACGCGCTATCGTTTTCAAGGTGATTTGGATCTTTGTATTGTATATCTGTATTCTTGACTCGCTGAGTCGCTGTTGTATATATATCTGTTCTATGGGTCCCATCGAGAAGTGTTGTGTAATGTTATTACTTCGTTTTCCACCCGCACAAAAGTGCCTGGTGGGCGTCCTTGAATCGTTTCTATGCGGGTTTGGCGGAAAGGGCTAAAACCTGCATAGCGCCGATTTGAGGGTGTTACACGTTCTTTTCCTAAACCACCACTAGAGTCATACATGTGTGTTCCTTTCCTAAACCACTATCAGAGTCATTGCATGTGTTTCTTTTCCTAAACCACCACCTAAGTCATTGCATGTGTGTTCCTTTCCTAAACCACCACCAGAGTCATTGCATGTCTCTTCTCTTCCTAAACCACATGGATCCACCAGAGTCATTGCATGTGTCTTCCTTTTCTAAACCACCACCTGAGTCATTCCATGTGTGTTCCTTTCCTAAACCACCGCCAGAGTCATTGCACGTGTCTCCTTTTCCTAAACCACATGGATCCACCAGTGTCATTGCATGTGTGTTCCTTTCTTAAACCACCACCAGAGTGATTGCATGTGTGTTCTTTCCCAAAACCACATGGATCCACCAGAGTCATTGCATGTGTCTTTCTTTCCTAAACCACCACCAGAGTCATTGCATGTGTGTTCGTTTCCTAAACCACCAACAGAGTCATTGCATGTGTGTTTATTTCCTAAACCACCACCAGAGTCATTACATGTGTCTTATTTTCCTAAAACACATGGCTGCACTAGAGTCATTGCATGTGTCTTCCTTTCCTAAACCATTACCAAAGTCATTGCATGTGTGTTCCTTTCCTGAAGGACCACTAGAGTCATTGCATGTTTCTTCCTTTCCTAAACCACCACCAAAGTCATTGCATGTGTGTTCCTTTCCTGAACCACCACTAGAGTCATTGAATATGTGTTCCTTTCCAAAACCACCACCAGAGTCATTGAATGTGTGTTCTTTTCCTAAACCACCACTAGAGTCATTGCATGTGTGTTATTTTCGTAAACAACCAGAAGAGTCTTTGCATGTGTCTTCTTTTCCTAAACCACCAGAGTCATTAAATGTGTGTTTCTTTCTTAAAGTACCACCAGAGTCATTAAATGTGTGTTTCTTTCTTAAAGTACCACCAGAGTCATTGCATGATTCTTCCTTTCCGATACCACCACCAGAGTCATTGCATGTGTCTTCCTTTCCTAAACCACCACCAGAGAAATTGCATGTGTGTTCCTTTCCTAAACCAGCACTAGAGTCATTCCATGTGTGTGCTATTCCTAAACCGCCACCAGAGTCATTGCATGTGTCTTCTTTTCCTAAACCACCACCAGAGTCATTGAATGTGTGTTTCTTTCTTAAACCACCACCAGAGTTATTGCATGAGTCTTCCTTTCCTAAACCACCACCAGAGTCATTGCATGTGTGTTCCTTTCCTAAACCACCACTAGAGTCATTGCATGTGTCTTCTTTTCCTAAACCACCATCAGAGTCATTGCATGTGTCTTCTTTCCCAAAACTACATGGATCCACCAGAGTCATTGCATGTGTCTTCCTTTCCTAAACCACCACCAGAGTCATTGCATGTGTGTTCCTTTCTAAAACCACCACCAGAGTCGTTGCATGTGTGTTCCTTTTCTAAACTACCACTAGAGTCATTGCATGTGTCTTCCTTTCATAAACCACCACCAGGGTCATTGCATGTGTTCCTTTCCTAAACCACCACAAGATTAATTGCATGTGTGTTTCTTTCCGAAACCACCACCAGAGTCATTGAATGTGTGTTATTTTCCTAAACCACCACACGAGTCATTGCATGTGTGTTCTTTTCCTAAACCACCACCAGAGTCATTGCTTGTGTCCTATTTTCCTAAACCACCACCAGAGTTATTGAATGTGTGTTTATTTCTTAACCTACCACCAGGGTCATTGCATGTGTCTTCCTTTCCTATACCACCACTAGAGTCATTGCATGTGTATTTTTCCTAAACAACCACCAGAGTTATTGCATGTGTGTTCCTTTCCAAAACCACCACCAGAGTCATTGCATGTGTGCTCCATTCCATAATCACCACCAGGGTCATTGCATGTGTCTTATATTCCTAAACCACATGGATCCACCAGTGTGATTGCATGTGTGTTCCT
Source organism: Avena insularis (assembly GCA_023614405.1). NCBI lineage: Eukaryota > Viridiplantae > Streptophyta > Magnoliopsida > Poales > Poaceae > Avena > Avena insularis. The sequence continues at coordinate 212,990 of JAJUPC010000139.1, read as the reverse complement.
TTCTTAAACCACCACCAGAGTCATTGCATGTGTGTTCCTTTCCTAAACCACCACTAGAGTTATTGCATGTGTCTTGTTTTTCTCAACCACATTGATCCACCAGAGTCATTGCATGTGTCTTCCTTTCCTACACCCCCACCAGGGTCATTGCATGTGTGTTCCTTTCCAAAACCACCACTAGAGTCATTGCATGTGTGTTATTTTCCTAAACCACCAGCAGAGTCATTGCATGTGTGTTCCTTTCCTTAACCACTAGCAAAGTCATTGCATGTGCCTTGTTTTCCTAAACCACATGGATCCACCAGTGTCATTGCATGTGTGTTCCTTTCTTAAACCACCACCAGTCATTGCATCTGTGTTCCTATCCTAAACCACCACCAGAGACATTGCATGTGTCTTCTTTTCCTAAACCACCACCATAGTCATTGCATGTATGTTCCTTTCCTAAACCACCACCAGAGTCATTGCATGTGTCTTCGTTTTATAAATCACAAGGACCTAGCAGAGTCATTGCATGTGTCTTCCTTTCCTAAACAACCACCAGAGTCATTGCATTTGTGTTTCTTTCCCAAACCACATGGATCCACCAGAGTCATTGCATGTGTCTTCCTTTCCAAAACCACCACCAGATTCATTGCATGTGAGTTCCTTTCCAAAACTACCACCAGAGTCATTGTATGTGTGTTCCTTTCCTAAACCACCAACAGAGTCATTCCATGTGTGTTTATTTCCTAAACCACCACTAGAGTCATTAAATGTGTGTTCTTTTCCTAAACCAACACTAGAGTCATTGCATGTGTGTTCTTTTCCTAAACCTCCACTAGAGTCATTGCATGTGTCTTCTTTTCCTAAACAACCACCAGAGTCATTGAATGTGTGTTTATTTCTTAAACCACCTCCAGAGTCATTGCATGAGTGGTCCTTTCCTAAACCACCACCAGAGTCATTGCATGTGTGTTCCTTTCCTAAACCACCACTAGAGTCATTGCATGTGTCTTCTTTTCCTAAACCACCACCAGAGTCATTGCATGTGTCTTTTTTCCCTAAACCACATGGATCCACTAGTGTCATTGGATGTGTGTTCCTTTCGTACACCACCACCAAAGTTATGTCATGTATGTTCCTTTCCTAAACCACCACCAGAGTCATTGCATGTGTCTTATTTTCCTAAACCACATGGATCCACCATAGTCATTGCATGTGTGTTCCTTTCTTAAACCACCACTAGAGTCAATGAATGTGCGTTCTTTTCCTAAACCACCACTAGAGTCATTACATGTGTGTTCCTTTACTACACCACCACCAGAGTCATTGCATGTCTTTCTTTTCCTAAACCACCACTAGAGTCATTGCATGTCTCTTATCTTCCTAAACCACATGGATCCACTAGAGTCATTACATGTGTCTTCCTTTCCTAAACCACCACCAGAGTCATTTCATGTGTGTTCCTTTTCTAAACCACCAGAGTCATTGCACGTGTCTTCTTTTCCTAAACCACATGGATCCACCAGTGTCATTGCATGTGTGTTCCTTTCTTAAACCACCACCAGAGTCATTACATGTGTGTTCCTTTCCTAAACCACCACCAGAGTCATTGCATGTGTGTTCTTTCCCTAAACCACATGGATCAACCAGAGTCATTGCATGTGTCTTCCTTTCCTAAACCACCACAAGAGTCATTGCATGTGTGTTCCTTTACTAAACCACCACCAGAGTCATTGCATGTGTGTTTATTTCCTAAACCCCCACTAGAGTCATTAAATGTGTGTTCTTTTCCTAAACCACCAACAAAGTCATTGCATGTGTGTTCCTTTCCTAAACCACCACCAGAGTCATTGCATGTGTCTTCTTTTCCTAAACCACCACCATAGTCATTGAATGTGTGTTTCTTTATTAAACCACCACCAGAGTCATTGCATGAGTCTTCCTTTCCTAAACCACAAACAGAGTCATTGCATGTGTGTTCCTTCCCTAAACAACCACTAGAGTCATTGCATGTGCCTTCTTGTCCTAAACCACCACCAGAGTCATTGCATGTGTGATCCTTTCCTAAACCACCACCAGAGTTATTGAATGTGTGTTCTTTTCCTAAACCACCACTAGAGTCATTGCACGTGAGTTATTTTCCTAAACCACCAGAGTCATTGCATGTGCCTTCTTTTCCTAAACCACCACCAGAGTCATTGATTGTGTGTTCCTTTCTTAAACCACATGGATCCACCAGAGTTATTGCATGTGTTTTTCTTTCCTAAATCACCACCAAAGTCATTGCATGTGTCTTATTTTCTTAAACCACCACCAGAGTCATTGCATGTGTCTTCCTTTCCGAAACCACCACCAGAGTCATTGCATCTGTCTTCTTTTCCTAAACCACCACCAGTGTCATTAAATGTGTGTTCCTTTCTTAAACCACCACCAGAGTCATTGCATGTGTGTTCCTTTCCTAAACCACCACCAGAGTCATTGCATGTGTCTTATTTTCCAAAACCACCACCAGTGTAATTGCATGTGTGTTCCTTTACAAAGCCACCACCAGGGTCATTGCAGGTTTTTTTATTTTCCTAAACCACTAGCCATGTCATTGCATGTGTGTTCATTTCCTTAACCACCAGCAGAGTCATTGCATGTGTCTTCTTTTCCTAAACCACATGGATCCAGCATTGTCATTGCATGTGTGTTCCTTTCCTAAACCACCACCAGAGTCATTGATTGTGCGTTCCTTTCCTAAACCACCACCAGAGTCATTGCATGTGTCTTCTTTTCCTAAACCACATGGATCCACCAGTGTCGTTGCATGTGTGCTCCTTTCCTAAACCACCACCAGAGTCATTGATTGTTTTTTCCTTTCCTAAACCACCACTAGAGTCATTGAATGTGTGTTCTTTTCTGAAACCACCACTAGAGTCATTGCATGTGTGTTCTTTTTTGAAACCACCACTAGAGACATTGCATGTGTGTTCTTTTCCTAAACCTCCACCAGAGTCATTGCATGTGTGTTCTTATCCTAAACCACATGGATCCACCAGAGTCGTTGCATGTGTCTTCTTTTCCTAAACCACCACTAGAGTCATTGCATGTGTGTTCCTTTCCCAAACCACATGGATCCACCAGAGGCATTGCATGTGTCTTCCTTTCCAAAACCACCACCAGAGTTATTGCATGTGTGTTCCTTTCCAAAACGACCACCAGAGTCATTGCATGTGTGTTATTTTCCTAAACCACTAGCAGAGTCATTTCATGTGTGTTCCTTTCCTTAACCACCAGCAGAGTCATTGCATGTGCCTTCTTTTCCTAAACCACATGGATCCACTAGTGTCATTGCATGTGTGTTCCTTTCTTAAACCAACAGAGTCATTGCATGTGCGTTCCTTTCCTAAACAACCAGGGTAATTGCATGTGTCTTCTTTTTCTAAACAACCACCATAGTCATTGCACGTGTGTTCCTTTCCTAAACCACCACCATAGGCATTGCATGTGTCTTCTTTTCCTAAAACACATGGATCCACTAGAGTCATTGCATATGACTTCCTTTCCTAAACCACCACCAGAGTCATTGCATTGCGTGTATCTTCTTTTCCTAAACCACAAGGTTCCACCAGTGTCATTGCATGTGTATTCCTTTCTTAAACCACCACCAGAGTCATTGCATGTGCGTTCCTTTCCTAAACTACCACCAGAGTCATTGCATGTGTCTTCTTTTCCTAAACCACATGGATCCACCAGAGTCATTGCATGTGTCTTCCTTTCATAAACCACCACCAGAGTCATTACATGTGTGTTCCTTTCATAAACCACCACAAGAGTAATTGTGTGTGTGTTTCTTTCCTAAGCCACCACTAGAGTCATTGAATGTGTGTTATTTTCCTAAACCACCACAAGAGTCATTGCATGTGTGTTCTTTTCCTAAACCACCACCAGAGTCATTGCTTGTGTCTTCTTTTCTTAAACCACCACCAAAGTTATTGAATGTCAGTTTCTTTCTTAAACTACCACCAGAGTCATTGCATGTGTCTTCCTTTCCTATACCACCACCAGAGTCATTGCATGTGTCTTTTTTCCTAAACTACCACCAGAGTTATTGCATGTATGTTCCTTTCCTAAACCACCACCAGAGTCATTACATGTGTGCTCCATTCCAAAATCACCACCAGAGTCATTGCATGTGTCTTCTTTTCCTAAACCACATGGATCCACCAGTGTGATTGCATGTGTGTTCCTTTATTAAACCACCACCAGAGTCATTGCATGTTTTTTCTTTTCCTAAACCACATGGATCCACCAGAGTCATTGCATGTGTCTTCTTTTCCTATACCACCACCAGAGTCATTGCATGTGTGTTCCTTTCCCAAACCACATGGATCCACCAGAGTCATTGCATGTGTCTTCCTTTCCAAAACCACCACCTTAGTCATTGTGTGTGTGTTGCTTTTCAAAACCACCACTAGAGTCATTGCATGTGTGTTCTTTTCCTAAACCACCCGTAGAGTCATTGCATGTGTGTTCCTTTCCTTAACCACCAGTAGAGTCATTCCACCGTGTTTTCCTAAACCACATGGATCCACCAGTGTCATTGCATGTGTGTTCCTTTTTTAAACCACCACCAGTCATTGCATGTGTGTTCCTTTCCTAAACCACCACCATAGTCATTGCATGTGTCTTCATTTCCTAAACCACCACCATAGTCATTGCATGTGTGTTCCTTTCCTAAACCACCACCAGAGTTATTGCATGTGTCTTTGTTTTATAAATAACATGGACCTAGCAGAGTCATTGCATGTTTCTTCCTTTCCTAAACTACCACCAGAGTCATTGCATGTGTGTTCCTTTCCCAAACCACATGGATCCACCAGAGTCATTGCATGTGTCTTTCTTTCCAAAACCACCACCAGAGTCACTGCATGTGTGTTCCTTTCCAAAACCACCACCAGAGTCATTGCATGTGTGTTATTTTCCTAAACCACTAATAGAGTCATTGCATGTGTGTTCCTTTCCTTAACCACCAGCAGAGTCATTGTATGTATCTTCTTTTCCTAAACCACATGGATCCACCAGTGTCATTGCATGTGTGTTCCTTTCTTAAACCACCAGAGTCATTGCATGTGTGTTCCTTTCCTAAACAACCAGGGTCATTGCATGTGTCTTATTTTCTTAAACCACCACCAGAGTCGTTGCATGTGTGTTTCTTTTCTAAACTACCACTAGAGTCATTGCATGTGTGTTCTTTTCCTAAACCACCACAAGAGTCAATGCATGTGTGTTCTTTTCCTAAACCACCACCATAGTCATTGCTTGTCTCTTCTATTCCTAAACCACCACCACAGTCATTGAATGTGTGTTTCATTCTTAAACTACCACCAGAGTCATTGCATGTGTCTTCCTTTCCTAAACCACCACTAGAGTCATTGCATGTCTATTCCTTTCCTAAACCACCACTAGAGTCATTCGATGTGTGCTCCATTCCAAAATCACCACCAGAGTCATTGCATGTGTATTCTTTTCCTAAACCACATGGATCCACCATTGTGATTGCATGTGTGCTCCTTTATTAAACCACCACCAGAGTCATTGCATGTGCGGTCTTTTCCTAATCCACATGCATCCACTAGAGTCATTGCATGTGTCTTCTTTTCCTAATCCACCACCAGAGTCATTGCATGTGTGTTACTTTCCAAAACCACATGCATCCACCAGAGTCATTGCATGTGTGTTGCTTTCTAGAACCACAACTAGAGTCATTGCATGTGTGTTATTTTCCTAAACCACCAATAGAGTCATTGCATGTGCCTGGTTTTCCTAAACCACATGGATCCACCAGTGTCATTGCATGTGTGTTCCTTTCTTAAACCACCAGTCATTGCATGTGTGTTCCTTTCATAAACCACCACTAGAGTCATTACATGTGTCTTTTTTCCTAAACAACCACAATAGTCATTGCATGTGTGTTCCTTTCCTAAACCACCACCAGAGTCATGGCATGTGTCTTCTTTTTATAAATCACATGGACCTAGCAGAGTCATTGCATGTGTCTTCCTTTTGTAAACGACCACCAGAGTCATTGCATGTGTGTTCCTTTCCTAAACCGCCACGAGAGTCATTGCATGTGTCTTGTTTTCCTAAACCACATGGATCCACCAGTGTCATTGCATGTGTGTTCCTTTCCTAAACCACCACCAAAGTCATTACATGTGTCTTATTTTCCTAAACCACATGGCTGCACTAGATTCATTGCATGTGTCTTCCTTTCCTAAACCATTACCAAAGTCATTGCATGTGGATTCCTTTCCTGAACGACCACTAGAGTCATTGCATGTGTATTCCCTTCCTAAACCACCACCAAAGTCATTGCATGTGTGTTCCTTTCCTGAACCACCACCAGAGTCATTGAATGTGTGTTCTTTTCCTAAACCACTACTAGAGTCATTGCATGTGTGTTCTTTTCGTAGACCACCACAAGAGTCTTTGCATGTGTCTTCTTTTCCTAAACCACCAGAGTCATTAAATGTGTGTTTCTTTCTTAAAGTACCACCAGAGTCATTGCATGATTCTTCCTTTCCTATACCACCACCAGAGTCATTGCATGTGTCTTCCTTTCCTAAACCACCACAGAGTCATTGCATGTGTTCCTTTCCTAAACCAGCACTAGAGTCATTCCATGTGTGTTCCTTTCCTAAACCACCACCAGAGTCATTGCATGTGTGTTCCTTTCCTAAACCACCACAAGAGTAATTCCATGTATGTTTCTTTCCTAAACTACCACCAGAGTCATTGAATGTGTGTTGTTTTCCTAAACCACGACTAGAGTCATTGCATGTGTGTTCATATCCTAAACCACCACTAGAGTCATTGCATGTGTCTTATTTTCCTAAACCACCACCATTATCATTGAATGTGTGTTTGTTTCTTAAACTAGCACCAGAGTCATCGCATGTGTCTTGCTTTCCTATACCACCACCAGAGTCATTGCATGTTTGTTCCTTTCCTAAACCACCACTAGAGTCATTGCATGTGTCTTTTTTCCTAAACTACCACCAGAGTTATTGCATGTGTCTTCCTTACCAAAACCACCACCAGAGTCATTGCATGTGTGTTCCTTTCCAAAACCACCACCAGAGTCATTGCATGTGTGTTATTTTCCTAAACCACTAATAGAGTCATTGCATGTGTGTTCCTTTCCTTAACCACCAGCAGAGTCATTGTATGTATCTTCTTTTCCTAAACCACATGGATCCACCAGTGTCATTGCATGTGTGTTCCTTTCTTAAACCACCAGAGTCATTGCATGTGTGTTCCTTTCCTAAACAACCAGGGTCATTGCATGTGTCTTATTTTCTTAAACCACCACCAGAGTGGTTGCATGTGTGTTTTTTTCTAAACTACCACTAGAGTCATTGCATGTGTGTTCTTTTCCTAAACCACATGGATCCACCAGATTCATTGCATGTGTCTTCGTTTCATAAACCACCACCAGAGCAATTGCATGTGTCTTCCTTTCCTAAACCACCACAAGAGTAATTGCATGTGTGTTCCTTTCATAAACCACCACCAGAGTCATTGAATGTGTGTTATTTTCCTAAACCACCACAAGAGTCATTGCATGTGTCTTCTATTCCTAAACCACCACCACAGTCATTGAATGTGTGTTTCATTCTTAAACTACCACCAGAGTCATTGCATGTGTGTTCCTTTCCTAAACCACCACTAGAGTCATTGCATGTCTATTCCTTTCCTAAACCACCACTGGAGTCATTCGATGTGTGCTCCATTCCAAAATCACCACCAGAGTCATTGCATGTGTATTCTTTTCCTAAACCACATGGATCCACCATTGTGATTGCATGTGTGTTCCTTTATTAAACCACCACCAGAGTCATTGCATGTGCGGTCTTTTCCTAATCCACATGCATCCACTAGAGTCATTGCATGTGTCTTCTTTTCTTAATCCACCACCAGAGTCATTGCATGTGTGTTACTTTCCAAAACCACATGCATCCACCAGAGTCATTGCATGTGTGTTCCTTTCTAGAACCACAACAAGAGTCATTGCATGTGTGTTATTTTCCTAAACCACCAATAGAGTCATTGCATGTGCCTGGTTTTCCTAAACCACATGGATCCACCAGTGCCATTGCATGTGTGTTCCTTTCTTAAACCACCAGTCATTGCATGTGTGTTCCTTTCATAAACCACCACCAGAGTCATTTCATGTGTCTTTTTTGCTAAACAACCACAATAGTCATTGCATGTGTGTTCCTTTCCTAAACCACAACCAGAGTCATGGCATGTGTCTTCTTTTTATAAATCACATGGACCTAGCAGAGTCATTGCATGTGTCTTCCTTTCGTAAACGACCACCAGAGTCATTGCATGTGTGTTCCTTTCCTAAACCGCCACGAGAGTCATTGCATGTGTCTTGTTTTCCTAAACCACATGGATCCACCAATGTCATTGCATGTGTGTTCCTTTCCTAAACCACCACCAAAGTCATTACATGTGTCTTATTTTCCTAAACCACATGGCTGCACTAGAGTCATTGCATGTGTCTTCCTTTCCTAAACCATTACCAAAGTCATTGCATGTGTGTTCCTTTCCTGAACGACCACTAGAGTCATTGCATGTGTCTTCCCTTCCTAAACCACCACCAAAGTCATTGCATGTGTGTTCCTTTCCTTAACCACCACCAGAGTCATTGAATGTGTGTTCTTTTCCTAAACCACCACTAGAGTCTTTGCATGTGTGTTCTTTTCGTAAACCACCACAAGAGTCTTTGCATGTGTCTTCTTTTCCTAAACCACCAGAGTCATTAAATGTGTGTTTCTTTCTTAAAGTACCACCAGAGTCATTGCATGATTCTTCCTTTCCTATACCACCACCAGAGTCATTGCATGTGTCTTCCTTTCCTAAACCACCACCAGAGTCATTGCATGTGTGTTCCTTTCCTAAACCAGCACTAGAGTCATTCCATGTGTGTTCCTTTCCTAAACCACCACCAGAGTCATTGCATGGGTGTTCCTTTCCTAAACCACCACAAGAGTAATTGCATGTATGTTTCTTTCCTAAACTACCACCAGAGTCATTGAATGTGTGTTATTTTCCTAAACCACGACTAGAGTCATTGCATGTGTGTTCTTATCCTAAACCACCACCAGAGTCATTGCATGTGTCTTATTTTCCTAAACCACCACCATAGTCATTGAATGTGTGTTTGTTTCTTAAACTAGCACCAGAGTCATTGCATGTGTCTTGCTTTCCTATACCACCACCAGAGTCATTGCATGTTTGTTCCTTTCCTAAACCACCACTAGAGTCATTGCATGTGTCTTTTTTCCTAAACTACCACCAGAGTTATTGCATGTGTCTTCCTTTCCTAAACCACCACCAGAATCATTGCATGTGTCTTCTTTTCCTAAACCACATGGATCCACCAGTGTCATTGCATGTGTGTTCCTTTCTTAAACCACCACTAGAGTCGTTGCATGTGTGTTCTTTTCCTAAACCACATGGATCCACCACAGTCATTGCATGTGTCTTCTTTTCCTAAACCACCACCACAGTCATTGCATGTGTGTTCCTCTCCCAAACCACATGGATCCACCAGAGTCATTGCATGTGTCTTCATTTCCAAAACCACCACCAGAGTCATTGCATGTGTGGTCCTTTCCAAAACTGCCACTAGAGTCATTGCATGTCTGTTATTTTCCTAAACAACCAGCAGAGTCATTGCATGTGTCTTCCTTTCCTAAACCACCACCATAGTCATTGCATATGTGTTCTTTTCCTAAACCACCACCAGAGTCATTGCATGTGTCTTCTTTTTCTAAACCACATGGATCCAACAGAGTCATTGCATGTGTCTTCCTTTCCTAAACCACAATGAGAGCCATTGCATGTGTGTTCTTTCCTAAACCACCACCAGAGTCATTGCATGTGTCTTGTTTTCCTAAACCACATGGATCCACCTGTGTCTTTGCATGTGTGTTCCTTTCTTCAACCACCACCAGAGTCATTGTATGTGTGTTCCTTTCCTAGACTACCACTAGAGTGATTGCATGTGTCTTATTTTCCAAAACCACATGGATGCACTAGAGTCATTGCATGTGTCTTACTTTCATAAACCACTACCAAAGTCATTGCATGTGTGTTCTTTTCATAAACCACCACCAGAGTTATTGAATGTGTGTTCCTTTCCTAAACCATCACCAGAGTCATTGAATGTGTTTTTTTTCCTAAACCAACACTAGGAGTCATTGCATGTGTCTTCTTTTCCTAAACCTCCACCAGAGTCATTGCATGTTTGTTCTTATCCTAAACCACATGGATCCACCAGAGTCGTTGCATGTGTCTTCTTTTCCTAAACCACCACTAGAGTCATTGCATGTGTGTTCTTTCCGTAAACCACCATCAGAGTCATTGCATGTGTCTTCCTTTCCTAAACCACCACCAGAGTCATTGCATGTGTGTTCCTTTCCTAAACCAGCACTAGAGCCATTCCATGTGTGTTCCTTTCCTAAACCACCACCAGAGTCATTGCATGTGTGTTCCTTTCCTAAACCACCACAAGAGTAATTGCATGTATGTTTCTTTCCTAAACTACCACCAGAGTCATTGAATGTGTGTTATTTTCCTAAACCATGACTAGAGTCAGTGCATGTGTGTTCTTATCCTAAACCACCACCAGAGTCATTGCATGTGTCTTATTTTCCTAAACCACCACCATAGTCATTGAATGTGTGTTTGTTTCTTAAACTACCACCAGAGTCATTGCATGTGTCTTGCTTTCCTATACCACCACCAGAGTCATGCATGTTTGTTCCTTTCCTAAACCACCACTAGAGTCATTACATGTGTCTTTTTCCTAAACTACCACCAGAGTTATTGCATGTGTGTTCCTTTCCTAAACCACCACCAGAATCATTGCATGTGTCTTCATTTCCTAAACCACATGGATTCACCAGTGTCATTGCATGTGTGTTCCTTTCTTAAACCACCACCAGAGTCATTGCATGTGTGTTCTTTTCCTAAACCACTCGGATCCACCACAGTCATTGCATGTGTCTTCTTTTCCTAAACCACCACCACAGTTATTCCATGTGTGTTCCTTTCCCAAACCACATGGATCCACCAGAGTCATTGCATGGGTGTTCCTTTCGTAAACCACCACAAGAGTAATTGCATGTATGTTTCTTTCCTAAACTACCACCAGAGTCATTGAATGTGTGTTATTTTCCTAAACCACGACTAGAGTCATTGCATGTGTGTTCTTATCCTAAACCACCACCAGAGTCATTGCATGTGTCTTATTTTCCTAAACCACCACCATAGTCATTGAATGTGTGTTTCTTTCTTAAACTAGCACCAGAGTCATTGCATGTGTCTTGCTTTCCTATACCACCACCAGAGTCATTGCATGTTTGTTCCTTTCCTAAACCACCACTAGAGTCATTGCATGTGTCTTTTTTCCTAAACTACCACCAGAGTTATTGCATGTGTGTTCCTTTCCTAAACCACCACCAGAATAATTGCATGTGTCTTCATTTCCTAAACCACATGGATCCACCAGTGTCATTGCATGTGTGTTCCTTTCTTAAACCACCACCAGAGTCATTGCATGTGTGATATTTTCCTAAACCACATGGATCCACCACAGTCATTGCATGTGTCTTCTTTTCCTAAACCACCACCACAGTCATTGCATGTGTGTTCCTTTCCCAAACCACATGGATCCACCAGAGTCATTGCATGTGTCTTCATTTCCAAAACCACCACCAGAGTCATTGCATGTGTGTTCCTTTCCAAAACCACCACTAGAGTCATTGCATGTCTGTTATTTTCCTAAACAACCAGCAGAGTCATTGCATGTGTCTTCCTTTCCTAAACTACACCATAGTCATTGCATGTGTCTTCCTTTCCTAAACCACCACCATACTCATTGCATATGTGTTCTTTTCCTAAACCACCACTAGAGTCATTGCATGTGTCTTCTTTTTCTAAACTACATGGATCCAACAGAGTCATTGCATGTGTCTTCCTTTCCTAAACCACCATGAGAGCCATTGCATGTGTGTTCCTTTCCTAAACCACCACGAGAGTCATTTCATGTGTCTTGTTTTCCTAAACCACATGGATCCACCTGTGTCTTTGCACTGTGTTCCTTTCTTCAACCACCACCAGAGTCATTGCATGTGTGTTCCTTTCCTAGACTACCACTAGAGTGATTGCATGTGTCTTATTTTCCAAAACCACATGGATGCAATAGAGTCATTGCATGTGTCTTCCTTTCATAAACCACTACCAAAGTCATTGCATGTGTGTTCTTTTCATTAACCACCACCAGAGTTATTGAATGTGTGTTCCTTTCCTAAACCATCACCAGAGTCATTGAATGTGTTTTTTTTCTAAACCACCACTAGAGTCATTGCATGTGTGTTCTTTTTGTAAACCACCATCAGAATCATTGCATGTCTCTTTTTGTCCTAAACCTTTAGAGTCATTAAATGTGTGTTTCTTTCTTAAAGTACCACCAGAGTCATTGCATGTGTCTTCCTTTCGTATACCACCACCAAAGTCATTGCATGTGTCTTCCTTACCTAAACCACCACCAGAGTCATTGCATGTGTGTTCCTTTCCTACACCACCACCATAGTCATTCCATGTGTATTCCTTTCCTAAACCACCACCAGAGTCATTGCATGTGTGCTCCCTTACTAAACCACCACTAGAGTCATTGCATGTGTCTTCTTTTCCTAAACAACATGATCCACCGGAGTCATTGCATGTGTCTTCTGTTTCAAAACCACCATCACAGTCATTGCATCAATGTTCCTATCCTAAACCACCACGAGAGAAATTGCATCTGTGTTCCTTCCCAAAACCACCAGAGTCATTGCATATGTGTTCCTTTCCTAAACCACCACTAGAGTCATTACATGTGCCTTCTGTTCCTAAACCACATGGATACACTAGTGTCAATGTATGTGGGTTACTTTCTTAAACCACCACCAGATTCATTGCATATGTGTTCCTTTCCTAAACCACCACCAGAGTCATTGAATGTGTCTTCTTTTCCTAAACCACTTGGATCCACCTGAGTCATTGAATGTGTGTTCCTTTCCTAAACCACCACCAGAGTCATTGCATGTGTGTTCCTTTCCTAAACCACCACTAGAGTCATTGAATTTGTGTTCCTTTCCTAAACCACCACTAGAGACATTGCATATTTGTTCCTTTGTTAAACCACCACCTGAGTCATTGCATGTGTATTCTTTTCCTAAACCACATGGATCCACCAATGTCATTGCATGTGTTTTCATTTCTTAAACCACCACCAAAGTCATTGCATGTGTGTTCCTTTCCTGAACCACCACCAGAGTCATTGAATGTGTGTTCTTTTCCTAAACCACTACTAGAGTCATTGCATGTGTGTTCTTTTCGTAGACCACCACAAGAGTCTTTGCATGCGTCTTCTTTTCCTAAACCACCAGAGTCATTAAATGTGTGTTTCTTTCTTAAAGTACCACCAGAGTCATTGCATGATTCTTCCTTTCCTATACCACCACCAGAGTCATTGCATGTGTCTTCCTTTCCTAAACCACCACCAGAGTCATTGCATGTGTGTTCCTTTCCTAAACCAGCACTAGAGTCATTCCATGTGTGTTCCTTTCCTAAACCACCACCAGAGTCATTGCATGTGTGTTCCTTCCCTAAACCACCACAAGAGTTATTCCATGTATGTTTCTTTCCTAAACTACCACCAGAGTCATTGAATGTGTGTTATTTTCCTAAACCACGACTAGAGTCATTGCATGTGTGTTCTTATCCTAAACCACCACCAGAGTCATTGCATGTGTCTTATTTTCCTAAACTACCACCATAGTCATTGAATGTGTGTTTGTTTCTTAAACTAGCACCAGAGTCATTGCATGTGTCTTGCTTTCCTATACCACCACCAGAGTCATTGCATGTTTGTTCCTTTCCTAAACCACCACTAGAGTCATTGCATGTGTCTTTTTTCCTAAACTACCACCAGAGTTATTGCATGTGTCTTCCTTTCCAAAACCACCACCAGAGTCATTGCATGTGTGTTCCTTTCCAAAACCACCACCAGAGTCATTGCATGTGTGTTATTTTCCTAAACCACTAATAGAGTCATTGCATGTGTGTTCCTTTCCTTAACCACCAGCAGAGTCATTGTATGTATCTTCTTTTCCTAAACCACATGGATCCACCAGTGTCATTGCATGTGTGTTCCTTTCTTAAACCACCAGAGTCATTGCATGTGTGTTCCTTTCCTAAACAACCAGGGTCATTGCATGTGTCTTATTTTCTTAAACCACCACCAGAGTGGTTGCATGTGTGTTTCTTTTCTAAACTACCACTAGAGTCATTGCATGTGTGTTCTTTTCCTAAACCACATGGATCCACCAGATTCATTGCATGTGTCTTCCTTTCATAAACCACCACCAGAGAAATTGCATGTGTCTTCCTTTCCTAAACCACCACAAGAGTAATTGCATGTGTGTTCCTTTCATAACCCACCACCAGAGTCAATGAATGTGTGTTATTTTCCTAAACCCCACAAGAGTCAATGCATGTGTGTTCTTTTCCTAAACCACCACCATAGTCATTGCTTGTGTCTTCTATTCCTAAACCACCACCACAGTCATTGAATGCGTGTTTCATTCTTAAACTACCACCAGAGTCATTGCATGTGTCTTCCTTTCCTAAACCACCACTAGAGTCATTGCATGTCTATTCCTTTCCTAAACCACCACTAGAGTCATTCGATGTGTGCTCCATTCCAAAATCACCACCAGAGTCATTGCATGTGTATTCTTTTCCTAAACCACATGGATCCACCATTGTGATTGCATGTGTGTTCCTTTATTAAACCACCACCAGAGTCATTGCATGTGCGGTCTTTTCCTAATCCACATGCATCCACTAGAGTCATTGCATGTGTCTTCTTTTCCTAATCCACCACCAGAGTCATTGCATGTGTGTTACTTTCCAAAACCACATGCATCCACCAGAGTCATTGCATGTGTGTTCCTTTCTAGAACCACAACAAGAGTCATTGCATGTGTGTTATTTTCCTAAACCACCAATAGAGTCATTGCATGTGCCTGGTTTTCCTAAACCACATGGATCCACCAGTGCCATTGCATGTGTGTTCCTTTCTTAAACCAGTCATTGCATGTGTTCCTTTCATAAACCACCACCAGAGTCATTACATGTGTCTTTTTTGCTAAACAACCACAATAGTCATTGCATGTGTGTTCCTGTCCTAAACCACCACCAGAGTCATGGCATGTGTCTTCTTTTTATAAATCACATGGACCTAGCAGAGTCATTGCATGTGTCTTCCTTTCGTAAACGACCACCAGAGTCATTGCATGTGTGTTCCTTTCCTAAACCGCCACGAGTCATTGCATGTGTCTTGTTTTCCTAAACCACATGGATCCACCAGTGTCATTGCATGTGTGTTCCTTTCCTAAACCACCACCAAAGTCATTACATGTGTCTTATTTTCCTAAACCACATGGCTGCACTAGAGTCATTGCATGTGTCTTCCTTTCCTAAACCATTACCAAAGTCATTGCATGTGTGTTCCTTTCCTGAACGACCACTAGAGTCATTGCATGTGTCTTCCCTTCCTAAACCACCACCAAAGTCATTGCATGTGTGTTCCTTTCCTGAACCACCACCAGAGTCATTGAATGTGTGTTCTTTTCCTAAACCACCACTAGAGTCATTGCAGGTGTGTTCTTTTCGTAAACCACCACAAGAGTCTTTGCATGTGTCTTCTTTTCCTAAACCACCAGAGTCCTTAAATGTGTGTTTCTTTCTTAAAGTACCACCAGAGTCATTGCATGATTCTTCCTTTCCTATACCACCACCAGAGTCATTGCATGTGTCTTCCTTTCCTAAACCACCACCAGAGTCATTGCATGTGTGTTCCTTTACTAAACCAGCACTAGAGTCATTCCATGTGTGTTCCTTTCCTAAACCACCACCAGAGTCATTGCATGGGTGTTCCTTTCCTAAACCACCACAAGAGTAATTGCATGTATGTTTCTTTCCTAAACTACCACCAGAGTCATTGAATGCGTGTTTCATTCTTAAACTACCACCAGAGTCATTGCATGTGTCTTCCTTTCCTAAACCACCACTAGAGTCATTGCATGTCTATTCCTTTCCTAAACCACCACTAGAGTCATTCGATGTGTGCTCCATTCCAAAATCACCACCAGAGTCATTGCATGTGTATTCTTTTCCTAAACCACATGGATCCACCATTGTGATTGCATGTGTGTTCCTTTATTAAACCACCACCAGAGTCATTGCATGTGCGGTCTTTTCCTAATCCACATGCATCCACTAGGGTCATTGCATGTGTCTTCTTTTCCTAATCCACCACCAGAGTCATTGCATGTGTGTTACTTTCCAAAACCACATGCATCCACCAGAGTCATTGCATGTGTGTTCCTTTCTAGAACCACAACAAGAGTCATTGCATGTGTGTTATTTTCCTAAACCACCAATAGAGTCATTGCATGTGCCTGGTTTTCCTAAACCACATGGATCCACCAGTGCCATTGCATGTGTGTTCCTTTCTTAAACCACCAGTCATTGCATGTGTGTTCCTTTCATAAACCACCACCAGAGTCATTACATGTGTCTTTTTTGCTAAACAACCACAATAGTCATTGCATGTGTGTTCCTGTCCTAAACCACCACCAGAGTCATGGCATGTGTCTTCTTTTTATAAATCACATGGACCTAGCAGAGTCATTGCATGTGTCTTCCTTTCGTAAACAACCACCAGAGTCATTGCATGTGTGTTCCTTTCCTAAACCGCCACGAGTCATTGCATGTGTCTTGTTTTCCTAAACCACATGGATCCACCAGTGTCATTGCATGTGTGTTCCTTTCCTAAACCACCACCAAAGTCATTACATGTGTCTTATTTTCCTAAACCACATGGCTGCACTAGAGTCATTGCATGTGTCTTCCTTTCCTAAACCATTACCAAAGTCATTGCATGTGTGTTCCTTTCCTGAACGACCACTAGAGTCATTGCATGTGTCTTCCCTTCCTAAACCACCACCAAAGTCATTGCATGTGTGTTCCTTTCCTGAACCACCACCAGAGTCATTGAATGTGTGTTCTTTTCCTAAACCACCACTAGAGTCATTGCAGGTGTGTTCTTTTCGTAAACCACCACAAGAGTCTTTGCATGTGTCTTCTTTTCCTAAACCACCAGAGTCCTTAAATGTGTGTTTCTTTCTTAAAGTACCACCAGAGTCATTGCATGATTCTTCCTTTCCTATACCACCACCAGAGTCATTGCATGTGTCTTCCTTTCCTAAACCACCACCAGAGTCATTGCATGTGTGTTCCTTTACTAAACCAGCACTAGAGTCATTCCATGTGTGTTCCTTTCCTAAACCACCACCAGAGTCATTGCATGGGTGTTCCTTTCCTAAACTACCACAAGAGTAATTGCATGTATGTTTCTTTCCTAAACTACCACCAGAGTCATTGAATGTGTGTTATTTTCCTAAACCACGACTAGAGTCATTGCATGTGTGTTCTTATCCTAAACCACCACCAGAGTCATTGCATGTGTCTTATTTTCCTAAACCACCACCATAGTCATTGAATGTGTGTTTGTTTCTTAAACTAGCACCAGAGTCATTGCATGTGTCTTGCTTTCCTATACCACCACCAGAGTCATTGCATGTTTGTTCCTTTCCTAAACCACCACTAGAGTCATTGAATGTGTCTTTTTTCCTAAACTACCACCAGAGTTATTGCATGTGTGTTCCTTTCCTAAACCACCACCAGAATCATTGCATGTGTCTTCTTTTCCTAAACCACATGGATCCACCAGTGTCATTGCATGTGTGTTCCTTTCTTAAACCACCACTAGAGTCGTTGCATGTGTGTTCTTTTCCTAAACCACATGGATCCACCACAGTCATTGCATGTGTCTTCTTTTCCTAAACCACCACCACAGTCATTGCATGTGTGTTCCTTTCCCAAACCACATGGATCCACCAGAGTCATTGCATGTGTCTTCATTTCCAAAACCATCACCAGAGTCATTGCATGTGTGTTCCTTTCTAAAAATGCCACTAGAGTCATTGCATGTCTGTTATTTTCCTAAACAACCAGCAGAGTCATTGCATGTGTCTTCCTTTCCTAAACCACCACCATAGTCATTGCATATGTGTTCTTTTCCTAAACCACCACCAGAGTCATTGCATGTGTATTCTTTTTCTAAACCACATGGATCCAACCGAGTCATTGCATGTGTCTTCCTTTCCTAAACCACCATGAGATCCATTGCATGTGTGTTCTTTCCTAAACCACCACCAGAGTCATTGCATGTGTCTTGTTTTCCTAAACCACATGGATCCCCCTGTGTCTTTGCATGTGTGTTCCTTTCTTCAACCACCACCAGAGTCATTGTATGTGTGTTCCTTTCCTAGACTACCACTAGAGTGATTGCATGTGTCTTATTTTCCAAAACCACATGGATGCACTAGAGTCATTGCATGTGTCTTACTTTCATAAACCACTACCAAAGTCATTGCATGTGTGTTCTTTTCATAAACCACCACCAGAGTTATTGAATGTGTGTTCCTTTCCTAAACCATCACCAGAGTCATTGAATGTGTTTTTTTTCTAAACCACCACTAGGAGTCATTGCATGTGTCTTCTTTTCCTAAACCTCCACCAGAGTCATTGCATGTTTGTTCTTATCCTAAACCACATGGATCCACCAGAGTCGTTGCATGTGTCTTCTTTTCCTAAACCACCACTAGAGTCATTGCATGTGTGTTCTTTTCGTAAACCACCATCAGAGTCATTGCATGTGTCTTCCTTTCCTAAACCACCCCCAGAGTCATTGCATGTGTGTTCCTTTCCTAAACCAGCACTAGAGCCATTCCAGGTGTGTTCCTTTCCTAAACCACCACCAGAGTCATTGCATGTGTGTTCCTTTCCTAAACCACCACAAGAGTAATTGCATGTATGTTTCTTTCCTAAACTACCACCAGAGTCATTGAATGTGTGTTATTTTCCTAAACCATGACTAGAGTCATTGCATGTGTGTTCTTATCCTAAACCACCACCAGAGTCATTGCATGTGTCTTATTTTCCTAAACCACCACCATAGTCATTGAATGTGTGTTTGTTTCTTAAACTACCACTAGAGTCATTGCATGTGTCTTGCTTTCCTATACCAGCACCAGAGTCATGCATGTTTGTTCCTTTCCTAAACCACCACTAGAGTCATTACATGTGTCTTTTTTCCTAAACTACCACCAGAGTTATTGCATGTGTGTTCCTTTCCTAAACCACCACCAGAATCATTGCATGTGTCTTCATTTCCTAAACCACATCCACCAGTGTCATTGCATGTGTGTTCCTTTCTTAAACCACCACCAGAGTCATTGCATGTGTGTTCTTTTCCTAAACCACATGGATCCACCACAGTCATTGCATGTGTCTTCTTTTCCTAAACCACCACCACAGTCATTGCATGTGTGTTCCATTCCCAAACCACGTGGATCCACCAGAGTCATTGCATGGGTGTTCCTTTCCTAAACCACCACAAGAGTAATTGCATGTATGTTTCTTTCCTAAACTACCACCAGAGTCATTGAATGTGTGTTATTTTCCTAAACCACGACTAGAGTCATTGCATGTGTGTTCTTATCCTAAACCACCACCAGAGTCATTGCATGTGTCTTATTTTCCTAAACCACCACCATAGTCATTGAATGTGTGTTTGTTTCTTAAACTAGCACCAGAGTCATTGCATGAGTCTTGCTTTCCTATACCACCACCAGAGTCATTGCATGTTTGTTCCTTTCCTAAACCACCACTAGAGTCATTGCATGTGTCTTTTTTCCTAAACTACCACCAGAGTTATTGCATGTGTGTTCCTTTCCTAAACCACCACCAGAATCATTGCATGTGTCTTCTTTTCCTAAACCACATGGATCCACTAGTGTCATTGCATGTGTGTTCCTTTCTTAAACCACCACTAGAGTCATTGCATGTGTGTTCTTTTCGTAAACCACCATCAGAGTCATTGCATGTGTCTTCCTTTCCTAAACCACCCCCAGAGTCATTGCATGTGTGTTCCTTTCCTAAACCAGCACTAGAGCCATTCCATGTGTGTTCCTTTCCTAAACCACCACCAGAGTCATTGCATGTGTGTTCCTTTCCTAAACCACCACAAGAGTAATTGCATGTATGTTTCTTTCCTAAACTACCACCAGAGTCATTGATGTGTGTTATTTTCCTAAACCATGACTAGAGTCATTGCATGTGTGTTCTTATCCTAAACCACCACCAGAGTCATTGCATGTGTCTTATTTTCCTAAACCACCACCATAGTCATTGAATGTGTGTTTGTTTCTTAAACTACCACTAGAGTCATTGCATGTGTCTTGCTTTCCTATACCAGCACCAGAGTCATGCATGTTTGTTCCTTTCCTAAACCACCACTAGAGTCATTACATGTGTCTTTTTTCCTAAACTACCACCAGAGTTATTGCATGTGTGTTCCTTTCCTAAACCACCACCAGAATCATTGCATGTGTCTTCATTTCCTAAACCACATCCACCAGTGTCATTGCATGTGTGTTCCTTTCTTAAACCACCACCAGAGTCATTGCATGTGTGTTCTTTTCCTAAACCACATGGATCCACCACAGTCATTGCATGTGTCTTCTTTTCCTAAAGCTCCACCACAGTCATTGCATGTGTGTTCCATTCCCAAACCACGTGGATCCACCAGAGTCATTGCATGGGTGTTCCTTTCCTAAACCACCACAAGAGCAATTGCATGTATGTTTCTTTCCTAAACTACCACCAGAGTCATTGAATGTGTGTTATTTTCCTAAACCACGACTAGAGTCATTGCATGTGTGTTCTTATCCTAAACAACCACCAGAGTCATTGCATGTGTCTTATTTTCCTAAACCACCACCATAGTCATTGAATGTGTGTTTGTTTCTTAAACTAGCACCAGAGTCATTGCATGAGTCTTGCTTTCCTATACCACCACCAGAGTCATTGCATGTTTGTTCCTTTCCTAAACCACCACTAGAGTCATTGCATGTGTCTTTTTTCCTAAACTACCACCAGAGTTATTGCATGTGTGTTCCTTTCCTAAACCACCACCAGAATCATTGCATGTGTCTTCTTTTCCTAAACCACATGGATCCACTAGTGTCATTGCATGTGTGTTCCTTTCTTAAACCACAACTAGAGTCGTTGCATGTGTGTTCTTTTCCTAAACCACATGGATCCACCACAGTCATTGCATGTGTCTTCTTTTCCTAAACCACCACCACAGTCATTGCATGTGTCTTCATTTCCAAAACCACTACCAGAGTCATTGCATGCGTGTTCCTTTCCAAAACCGCCACTAGAGTCATTGCATGTCTGTTATTTTCCTAAACAACTAGCAGAGTCATTGCATGTGTCTTCCTTTCCTAAACCACCACCATAGTCATTGCATATGTGTTCTTTTCCAAAACCACCACCAGAGTCATTGCATGTGTCTTCTTTTTCTAAACCACATGGATCCAACAGAGTCATTGCATGTGTCTTCCTTTCATAAACCACCATGAGAGCCATTGCATGTGTGTTCCTTTCCTAAACCACCTCCAGAGTCATTGCATGTGTCTTGTTTTCCTAAACCACATGGATCCACCTGTGTCTTTGCATGTGTGTTCCTTTCTTCAACCACCACCAGAGTCATTGCATGTGTGTTCCTTTCCTAGACTACCACTAGAGTGATGGCATGTGTCTTATTTTCCAAAACCACATGGATGCACTAGAGTCATTGCATGTGTCTTACTTTCATAAACCACTACCAAAGTCATTGCATGTGTGTTCTTTTCATAAACCACCACGAGAGTTATTGAATGTGTGTTCCTTTCCTAAACCATCACCAGAGTCATTGAATGTGTTTTTTTTCTAAACCACCACTAGGAGTCATTGCATGTGTCTTCTTTTCCTAAACCTCCACCAGAGTCATTGCATGTTTGTTCTTATCCTAAACCACATGGATCCACTAGAGTCGTTGCATGTGTCTTCTTTTCCTAAACCACCACTAGAGTCATTGCATGTGTGTTCTTTTCGTAAACCACCATCAGAGTCATTGCATGTGTCTTCCATTCCTAAACCACCACCAGAGTCATTGCATGTGTGTTCCTTTCCTAAACCAGCACTAGAGCCATTCCATGTGTGTTCCTTTCCTAAACCACCACCAGAGTCATTGCATGTGTGTTCCTTTCCTAAACCACCACAAGAGTAATTGCATGTATGTTTCTTTCCTAAACTACCACCATAGTCATTGAATGTGTGTTATTTTCCTAAACCATGACTAGAGTCATTGCATGTGTGTTCTTATCCTAAACCACCACCAGAGTCATTGCATGTGTCTTATTTTCCTAAACCACCACCATAGTCATTGAATGTGTGTTTGTTTCTTAAACTACCACCAGAGTCATTGCATGTGTCTTGCTTTCCTATACCACCACCAGAGTCATTGCATGTTTGTTCCTTTCCTAAACCACCACTAGAGTCATTGCATGTGTCTTTTTTCCTAAACTACCACCAGAGTTATTGCATGTGTGTTCCTTTCCTAAACCACCACCAGAATAATTGCATGTGTCTTCATTTCCTAAACCACATGGATCCACCAGTGTCATTGCATGTGTGTTCCTTTCTTAAACCACCACCAGAGTCATTGCATGTGTGTTCTTTTCCTAAACCACATGGATCCACCACAGTCATTGCATGTGTCTTCTTTTCCTAAACCACCACCACAGTCATTGCATGTGTGTTCCTTTCCCAAACCACATGGATCCACCAGAGTCATTGCATGTGTCTTCATTTCCAAAACCACCACCAGAGTCATTGCATGTGTGTTCCTTTCCAAAACCACCACTAGAGTCATTGAATGTGTGTTCTTTTCCTAAACATCCAGCAGAGTCATTGCAAGTGTGTTCCTTTCCTAAACTCCACCAGAGTCATTGCATGTGTCTTCCTTTCCTAAACCACCACCATACTCATTGCATATGTGTTCTTTTCCTAAACAACCACCAGAGTCATTGCATGTGTCTTCTTTTTCTAAACTACATGGATCCAACAGAGTCATTGCATGTGTCTTCCTTTCCTAAACCACCATGAGAGCCATTGCATGTGTGTTCCTTCCCTAAACCACCACGAGAGTCATTGCATGTGTCTTGTTTTCCTAAACCACATGGATCCACCTGTGTCTTTGCATGTGTGTTCCTTTCTTCAACCACCACCAGAGTCATTGCATGTGTGTTCCTTTCCTAGACTACCACTAGAGTGATTGCATGTGTCTTATTTTCCAAAACCACATGGATGCACTAGAGTCATTGCATGTGTCTTCCTTTCATAAACCACTACCAAAGTCATTGCATGTGTGTTCTTTTCATTAACCACCACCAGAGTTATTGAATGTGTGTTCCTTTCCTAAACCATCACCAGAGTCATTGAATGTGTTTTTTTTCTAAACCACCACTAGAGTCATTGCATGTGTGTTCTTTTTGTAAACCACCATCAGAATCATTGCATGTCTCTTCTTGTCCTAAACCTTTAGAGTCATTAAATGTGTGTTTCTTTTTTAAAGTACCACCAGAGTCATTGCATGTGTCTTCCTTTCCTATACCACCACCAAAGTCATTGCATGTGTCTTCCTTACCTAAACCACCACCAGAGTCATTGCATGTGTGTTCCTTTCCTAAACCACCACCATAGTCATTCAATGTGTATTCCTTTCCTAAATCACCACCAGAGTCATTGCATGTGTGCTCCCTTACTAAACCACCACTAGAGTCATTGCATGTGTCTTCTTTTCCTAAACAACATGGATCCACCGGAGTCATTGCATGTGTCTTCTTTTTCGAAACCACCATCACAGTCATTGCATCTATGTTCCTATCCTAAACCACCACGAGAGCAATTGCATCTGTGTTCCTTCCCAAAATCACCAGAGTCATTGCATATGTGTTCCTTTCCTAAACCACCACTAGAGTCATTACATGTGCCTTCTGTTCCTAAACCACATGGATACACTAGTGTCAATGTATGTGGGTTACTTTCTTAAACCACCACCAGATTCATTGCATATGTGTTCCTTTCCTAAACCACCACTAGAGTCATTGAATGTGTCTTGTTTTCCTAAACCACTTGGATCCACCTGAGTCATTGAATGTGTGTTCCTTTCCTAAACCACCACCAGAGTCATTGCATGTGTGTTCCTTTCCTAAACCACCCCTAGAGTCATTGAATTTGTGTTCCTTTCCTAAACCACCACTAGAGACATTGCATACGTGTTCCTTTCCTAAACCACCACCAGAGTCATTGCATGTGTCTTCTTTTCCTAAACCACATGGATCCACCAATGTCATTGCATGTGTGTTCATTTCTTAAACCACCACCAGAGTAATTGCATGGGTGTTCCTTTCCTAACCCACCAGCAGAGTCATCGCATCTGTCTTCTTTCCCTAAACCACATGGATCCACTAGTGTCATTGCATGTCTATTCCTTTCCTAAACCACCACCAGAGTCATTGCATGTGTGTTCTTTTCCTAAACCACCAGAGTCATTGCATGTGCCTTCTTTTCCTAAACCACATGGATGCACCAGAGTTGTAGCATGTGTCTTCCTTCTAAACTACCACCAGAGTCGTTGATGTTTGTTCATTTCCTAAACCACAACTAGAGTCATTGAATGTGTGTTCTTTTCCTAAACAACCACTAGAGTCATTGCATGTGTGTTCCTTTCCTAAACCACCACTAGAGTCAGTGCATTTGTATTCCTTTCCTAAACCACCACCATACTCATTGCATATGTGTTCTTTTCCTAAACCACCACCAGAGTCATTGCATGTGTCTTCTTTTTCTAAACTACATGGATCCAACAGAGTCATTGCATGTGTCTTCCTTTCCTAAACCACCATGAGAGCCATTGCATGTGTGTTCCTTCCCTAAACCACCACGAGAGTCATTGCATGTGTCTTGTTTTCCTAAACCACATGGATCCACCTGTGTCTTTGCATGTGTGTTCCTTTCTTCAACCACCACCAGAGTCATTGCATGTGCGTTCCTTTCCTAGACTACCACTAGAGTGATTGCATGTGTCTTATTTTCCAAAACCACATGGATTCACTAGAGTCATTGCATGTGTCTTCCTTTCATAAACCACTACCAAAGTCATTGCATGTGTGTTCTTTTCATTAACCACCACCAGAGTTATTGAATGTGTGTTCCTTTCCTAAACCATCACCAGAGTCATTGAATGTGTTTTTTTTCTAAACCACCACTAGAGTCATTGCATGTGTGTTCTTTTTGTAAACCACCATCAGAATCATAGCATGTCTCTTCTTGTCCTAAACCTTTAGAGTCATTAAATGTGTGTTTCTTTTTTAAAGTACCACCAGAGTCATTGCATGTGTCTTCCTTTCCTATACCACCACCAAAGTCATTGCATGTGTCTTCCTTACCTAAACCACCACCAGAGTCATTGCATGTGTGTTCCTTTCCTAAACCACCACCATAGTCATTCAATGTGTATTCCTTTCCTAAATCACCACCAGAGTCATTGCATGTGTGCTCCCTTACTAAACCACCACTAGAGTCATTGCATGTGTCTTCTTTTCCTAAACAACATGGATCCACCGGAGTCATTGCATGTGTCTTCTTTTTCGAAACCACCATCACAGTCATTGCATCTATGTTCCTATCCTAAACCACCACGAGAGCAATTGCATCTGTGTTCCTTCCCAAAACCACCAGAGTCATTGCATATGTGTTCCTTTCCTAAACCACCACTAGAGTCATTACATGTGCCTTCTGTTCCTAAACCACATGGATACACTAGTGTCAATGTATGTGGGTTACTTTCTTAAACCACCACCAGATTCATTGCATATGTGTTCCTTTCCTAAACCACCACTAGAGTCATTGAATGTGTCTTCTTTTCCTAAACCACTTGGATCCACCTGAGTCATTGCATGTGTGTTCCTTTCCTAAACCACCACTAGAGTCATTGAATTTGTGTTCCTTTCCTAAACCACCACTAGAGACATTGCATACGTGTTCCTTTCCTAAACCACCACCAGAGTCATTGCATGTGTCTTCTTTTCCTAAACCACATGGATCCAGCAATGTCATTGCATGTGTGTTCATTTCTTAAACCACCACCAGAGTAATTGCATGGGTGTTCCTTTCCTAACCCACCAGCAGAGTCATCGCATCTGTCTTCTTTCCCTAAACCACATGGATCCACTAGTGTCATTGCATGTCTATTCCTTTCCTAAACCACCACCAGAGTCATTGCATGTGTGTTCTTTTCCTAAACCACCAGAGTCATTGCATGTGCCTTCTTTTCCTAAACCACATGGATGCACCAGAGTTGTTGCATGTGTCTTCCTTCTAAACTACCACCAGAGTCGTTGATGTTTGTTCATTTCCTAAACCACAACTAGAGTCATTGAATGTGTGTTCTTTTCCTAAACAACCACTAGAGTCATTGCATGTGTGTTACTTTCCTAAACCACCAATAGAGTCAGTGCATTTGTCTTCTTTTCCTAAACTACGTGGATCCACTAGAGTCATTGCATGTGTCTTCTTTTTCTAAACCTCCACTAGAGTCATTGCATGTGTCTTCCTTTCCTAAACCACCACTAGAGTCATTATATGTGTGTTCCTTTCCAAAACCACCACCAGAGTGATTGCAGGTGTGTTCTTTTCCTAAACCACCTGGATCCACCAAAGTCATTGCATGTGTATTCCTTTCCTAAACCACCACTAGGGTCATTACATTTGTCTCCTTTTCCTAAACCACCACCAGAGTCATTGCATGTGTCTTCCTTTCCTAAACCACCACCAGAGCCATTGCATGTGTCTTCCTCACCAAAACCACCACCAGAGTCATTGCATGTGTGTTCCTTTGCTAAACCACCACCAGAGTCATTGCATGTGTCTTCTTTTCCTAAACCACATGGATCCACTAGTGTCATTGCATGTGTGTTCCTTTCTTAAACCACTACCATAGTCATTGCATGTGTGTTCCTTTCCTAAACCACCAGAGTCATTGCATGTGTCTTCTTTTACTAAACCACATGGATCCACCAGAGTCATTGCATGTGTCTTCCTTTCCTAAACCACGAACTGAGTCATTGCATGTGTCTTTCTTTCCTAAACCACCACCAGAGTCATTGCATGTGTCTCCTTTTCCTAAACCACCACCAGAGTCATTGCATGTATCTTCTCTTCCGAAACCACATGGATCCACCAGTGTCATTGCATGTGTGTTCCTTTCTTAAACCACCACCAGAGTAATTGCATGTGTCTTCCTTTCCTAAACCACCACCAAGATCATTGCATCTGTCTTCTTTTCCTAAACCACATGGATCCACAAGAGTCATTGCATGTGTCATCCTTTTGTAAACCACCACCAAAGTCATTGTGTGTGTGTTCCTTACCAAAACCACCACCAGAGTCATTGCATGTGTGTTGTTTTCCTAAACCACATGGATCCATCAGAGTCATTGCATGTGTGTTCCTTTCCTAAACCACCACCAGAGTCATTGCATGTGTCTTCTTTTTCCTAAACCACATGGATCCACAAGAGTCATTCAATGTGTCTTCTTTTCCTAAACCACCAACAGAGTCATTGCATGTGTGTTCCTTTCCTAAAACACCACCAGAGTCATTGCATGTGTCTCCGTTTCCTAAACCACCACCAGAGTCATTGCATGTATCTTCTCTTCCTAAACCACATGGATCCACCAGTGTCATTGCATGTGTGTTCCTTTCTTAAACCACCACCAGACTAATTTCATGTGTGTTCCTTTCCTAAACCACCACCAGAATCATTGCATCTGTCTTCTTTTCCTATACCACATGGATCCACCAGAGTCATTGCATGTGTCTTCCTTTTGTAATCCACCACCAAAGTCATTGCATGTGTGTTCCTTTCCAAAACCATCACCAGAGTCATTGCATGTGTGTTCTTTTCCTAAACCACATGGATCCACCAGAGTCATTGCATGTGTGTTCCTCTCCTAAAGCCCCACTAGAGTCATTGCATGTGTATTATTTTGCTAAACCACCACTAGAGTCATTGCATGTGTCTTCCTTTCCTGAACCACCACTAGAGTCATTGCATGTGTGTTCCTTTCCTAAACCACCACCAAAGTCATTGAATGTGTCTTCTTTTTCTAAACAACATGGATCCACCACAGTCATTGCATGTGTGTTCCTTTCCGAAAACACCACCAGAGTCATTGCATGTGTGTTCCTTTCCTAAACTACCACCAGAGTCATTGAATGTGTGTTCCTTTCCTAAACCACCACAAGAGTTATTGCATGTGTGTTCCTTTCCTAAACCACCACCAAAGTCATTGCATGTGTCTTCTTTTCCTAAACCACATGGATCCACCAATGTTATTGCATGTGTGTTCCTTTCCTAAACCACTACCAAAGTCATTGCATGTGTCTTCTTTTCCTAAACCATATGGATCCACCAATGTCATTGCATGTGTGTTCCTTTCTTAAACCACTACCGGAGTAATTGCATGTGTGTTCCTTTCCTAAACCACCACCAGAGTCATCGCATCTGTCTTCTTTCCCTAAACCACATGGATCCACCAGAATCATTGCATGTGTGTTCCTTTCATAAACCACCACCAGAGTTGTAACACCCTCGAATCATCCCTATGCAAGTTTTAGCGATTCCTGCCAAACCCGCATAGAAACGATTCAAAGATGCCCACCAGTCACTTGCGTGCGGGTGGAAAACAAAGTAATAACATTACACAATAGTTCACGATGGAACCCATAGAAACATATATATATATATATATACAACAACGACTCCATGAGTCAAAAATATAGATATAAAATACAAAGACCCAAATCACCTTGAAATGATACGACATCCGAGTACGGATAAGGAGCAAATTGGGCTAAGAGCCCTGAAGAATAACCAATGGAGTCCATAACCCTGCCCAGGCCAAGCCGTAAGGATAACCATGCTAACAACGTCGATCTCATACCTGCTAAAACAAAAGGGTGTCGAAAAATTGCAAAGGAAAAAGGGAGCGGTCAGTACTGAGGCCTGTACACGGCAAGGCTAGAATTCGGCGGCTCTCGCCAACATAGGTATGGTGGACTGAAGCGGTAGCGCAGCATGCACTAAACAATCTATAGAGACTCGATTCAACTGTCTGCTATTAGAGGGGGATAAGAAAGACCTATTCGGAACCAACCTTATACTAACACCAATCATACCCATCCTGGTATTCCCCCTCGAGACCAAACGAGGAAGTCAAACCGAGGAACGCACACAGTTGGTAGTTTTATTTATTCTATTATAGTTGCAGTAGTTACTAGTCAGATACCATTAGAAGGAAACATCCCAAATACAGTAGTTGTTGGCACTTTTATTTACTCATTCTGTTGTAGTGAAACTGATTACTAGACATGTCAAAGTCAAATTTATAGCACTACTTTAGTTATATTTGTCTATGATCAAGATACTGTGCTCCAAGTCGTCCATAACCGCGGACACGGCTTTTAGAAAGTTTTACCCTGCAGGGGTGCACAAATAGCAGCGCACACACAATCAACCTCGTAAAATCAAATCAAAACCCAACGAGGCTTTCACGACAAACCAATCACAAGATTCATAAAATATTTTAGGAGGCCACCCCATTAAGCTACCCGCAACGAAGTTGGCTGGCTCCGAGACGGACCCAAGGTTTGCGTCAATGGCTGTAAACGACTGGGAACCCGAAAGTGTGACTGGTCTTGTCGATACCGCCAAAACACTCCGCATCCAAAATAGTACAGGTGCTCCACGCACAATCGTAAATAAAGCAGTAAAGCATGGCATAAGTACAAGATAGTAATAAAGCCCCAAACTAGTTTGTGGCCCCAAGAAATAAGAAATGAATCAAGCTCTGGCTAAGGGGGATCCATAGGGTCTCCTGGATGTGGATAGTGTGAATAATCGAGGAACAGGTATCAAGTACTCGGGGCCTACGGGACACAAGTGGACATGAAAAACCAAATAGCATATATTGCCCACCGGTGCCTCTTTCATTAGTTATCCCAACAATTTAATATCAAGTTGTAATTAAAGTCATGATCATCTCCACCATTAAGCATCTCCACCATTAAGCATGTGCCAACTTTCCAACAACGATGGAACAACAACGACGCGAAGCAGCACCTGAGCAAGAAACTACGACTCGCAATGCCGACTATCT
This sequence comes from Avena insularis, assembly GCA_023614405.1. Taxonomy (NCBI): domain Eukaryota; kingdom Viridiplantae; phylum Streptophyta; class Magnoliopsida; order Poales; family Poaceae; genus Avena; species Avena insularis. The sequence goes on along the minus strand of JAJUPC010000139.1, from coordinate 182,655 downwards.
ATCAGACAACAGGCAATAGGATGTGTCCAAGGCAATATAGAGGCTGCAAGTAATATAAATGGTGCACGGAAACTAAAGCATCGCAAAACGGATAGCAATAGATCAATAGGAGGAAATAAAGACTATAAACGCAAAATAGGTAGAAAGGGGGAGAATGCTCACCTGGAAAACACCGAAGGTTCATCCAAAGATCGGGTCGACACTCGCATCAACTCATCCGCCTAAACCATGAAGAAGCAAAGCACTAGAAGAAAACACCGGATGCACTATTTATTACTACGGTAGAAGATCGAGCATGATGCATGTATGATATATGACATGGCAATGATGCGATGCGACTAGACAAAATTAAGCGGAACTGGGGTCCCAACAATTAATTAGAAGGTTCATAGTTATTTAGGTACCCTGCAATTTAAATGTTGACTTAACAAGGCAAAAAATATGGCATTAGTTTGCTACAAAAATTTGAATGGAGCCATTACAAGACTAGAAATGCCCATATATGGTCTCCATATTTAATTATCAGGTGAATTGGCATAATACCCCCAAACCAATGAATATGTATGCGAGCATGAACAATTCAATATGCAACAAGGTGGATGTCATATATTATAAAAATAGGGGTCTCGGAAAAGGGATCACACATGTCGGATCGACGATCTTGGGGGGCTTGGAGGGGTTCAGGTTCGGGGCTTTGGAATCCACAAAGAAGAACTTGGTGTTCCATCTTGACTGGTTCCAGGAAGGAGAGCTTGGCGGGATTCGGTCTTCAGATCCTCGGGATCGAGGCCTTTGGATTCTGTGAAGGAGATCATGGGGTTCCGGCTTCGGTTGTTGATGATGCACTTGGTTTGGTGTTGGTGCGTCTTCTGGTACTGCGGGTTCTTGGCGTGGTCGCTCTTGGCGCGATACGAATCCTTCGTGCTCATGTTCAATCATCCACATCGAAATTTCTCTTAGCATCGGTCACGGTAGCACTTGGATCTTGACACACCGAGCCGGACCTTGCATGCCAACATGGGGGGATGAGTTGCGGTGGACTACTGCCAGAACACGGGTAGCCAAACACAAGACATGACCCATTCAGGCATATGACCGAGCAGCTACTGGTCGTACTGCAGCTGAAGGGTGGCTCTGGTCGCGACGGAGGCCGAGAGCAGCAGCGCGTACTGGTACCGGGGCTAATGGCGGCCAACATGGCTCTAGGGTGGTGCAGGGAACAAGGCCGTGGGGTCGAGGTCGAGGCCGCTACTACACATGGCGAGTGGAGGGGCGAAGGAGGCCGGAGCTGGCGTACAGCGCACGCGCGTGCACATGCGCGGGGAGGTGAGATGCAGCCGATGGAGCTCCGTACGCGGGGAGGTCGACGAGGGCAGCGGCGAGCAAGGCTGGCGCGTGGGCCGTGCTGCATCGGGTCGATGATGGCTCGCAGAGGCTGGGGCAGAGGTTGGCGCGAGGTGGCGAGGTCGTCCGGCTCAGAGGAGATGCGGGCGGCGACGGGCTCCGAAGAGGCTGGCAAGGAGGGGCTTGGAGGAGGAGCAGGGCCCGACGGGGACGAGGCAGAGGGTGACGGTGGCTCCAGGAGGAAGAGGGCGAGGTGCCGCGGCAACAGCGTCCTAGGGCTCGCTCGCGGGTGGTCGCCGGGGAGAGACGGCATGGGGAAGAACTCAAGCGGTGGGGCTTGGGGGGTGAGCTGCAGGAGAGGCGAGGGCAAGGTGCAGGGTCGGTGGGGGTTCGCGCAGCGACGGGGTCACGGGAAGGATCGTGACAAGGTGGGGGCCGGGGGTTGGAGCGGGGTGAGCTAGCGTTTTGTGGGAAGCTTCAGGCCGGGTGTGCATGAGTGGTGGGGCCGCGGTGGACTGCGAGCGGTGGGGTTTGAGTGCATTGAAGGCGAGTGCGCATGTCGCGCGGCATGTCGATGGGTTGGGTAGGTAGGGGTGGAACGGGGTGTGTTGCGGTGGATCTAGGGTTAGGTTTAGGCTAGGGTTTGGTCTAGCTGGGTTGGGCCGGGTCTGCCGGGTGGTAGGTGTCCTAGCCTATGGGCTGCCTCCCAGTGTGTTTTATAAAATAGGTTTTTGGTATTAATATATATTTATTTTATGTTGTTTAAAGAAAAACAGTTGCAAAAATGTTTTAGGCAAATAAAGATTCGAGAGGACCGGGGTTTATAGTTTGAAAATAAAGAAGGGGTGTTTTAGAAACCAAAGATGGGCTTTTAGAAAATAGTTTTAGGCGAAGAAATGCATGTAGACATGATAATGCTCAAACGCAATGTGGCATGATGACATGAGCATGCAGACATGAGCATGAAGTGGATCACCCAAGGTTTATCGAACTCAGGGAGCAAGTGGTCAAAGGTATTCCCTCTCAAGCAACCCTGCAATCAAGATACAAGAAGTCTCTTGTGTCCCCAACACACCCAATACACTTGTCAGGTGTATAGGTGCACTAGTTCGTCGAAGAGATAGTGAAATACAAATGGTATGGATAATTATAAGTGGTAACAGTGATAGATAATAGCTTGATGGTGTGGAAAAGACTAAAGTAAAACTGAAATAAAGATGGAAGCAAGCAAACATGTTATAGATCTAATAGCAAATGGTGTTTCAGTATTTAGAAACAAGGCCTAGGGATCATACTTTCACTAGAGATCACTCTCTCATAAATATATTATCTTCATGATACTACTCTTAACTACTCTCCGGTTTGGACACTCTAATCGATGGTAGGGCTATAACAGCGCACCTCAAAGTTCATCTTTCCCATCTAGAAAACCCCACACTGTCACCTTGAGCACTAGATGGTTCCAACAAACACCACAATTTCATAAAGACATCCAACTCCAAATATAAATCATAACAAGTATTTGTAATCTCTAGCCTAAGTGCCACCATGGTGTGCACGCTGTCGCTTTCACACACATGGGGAGAGCAGAGATCTATTAAAGCACTTGAGTAGCAAGGTAGATCTACTTGATTACAAAGCTCATGATCACAATATGATCATGCATAGAGAGAGATGAACACATAGCTACCGGTAGAACCCTTAGCCTCGAGAGAGAACTACTCCCTCATCATCATGGGAATCATCAATGGTGATGGAGATGGTGGTGGAGATCGATGGAGATGGTTCTGGGGGCACTTCCCCGTCCCAGCAGGGTGCCGGAACAGAGACTTTCTGTCCCTCGAATCTCTCCTTCGGTGGCGGCGCAGCGGAAATTTTCGTGGATTTCTGATTGACTCTCTAGGGTTTTGGTATCGGGAGGCTCTTATAGGCGAAGGAGGCAAGGTCGTTGGCCGGCCAGGGGGCCCACACCATGCCTTGGCGCGACCTAGGCTGACCCGCGCCAAGGGGTGTGTGGCCACCCCGTGGCCCCTCTCCGACTCTCCTTCTGGCTCCGTGAGTCTTCCGGGAAAATAGTAACTTTGGCTTTTGTCCCGTCCAATTCCGAGAATATTCATTTTCTGACTTCCTAGAACAAAAAACAGCAGAAACAGGCAACTGGCACTATGGCATCTTGCTAATAGGTTAGTCCAAGAAATCATATGAAAAGTACTCCAAAGTTGGAACAAAACACAAGAAAGTAGATAAAACCAAGCATGGAACATCAAAAATTATAGATACATTTGCAATGTATCAACATCCCCATGCTTAACTCATGCTCGTCCTCGAGTAGGTAAGTGATAAAAAGAAAGAATAATTTTTGAGGTGACATGCACCATTAAAGACTTGATCAAAGTATTTGTAAAACATTCAAAGCTGGAATCATAGTACTTTAATCATAGCATGAAAGACAAAGTTCTAGCAATAAGACAAAGAAACTACGATGCAACATGAAAGGGCACAAACAAAAGATTCATGAATAACAATGCTTTGCAAGACGTTTGTTTGTTTCACATAAAGAAAAGATAGCATAATAGTATTTAGCTTGTCCCTCATAGAGTAGCAAATATAAATACATAGGACACCTTCAAAGTTCATAAGAGTGACTAGATACAAATAGTTTAAAACAAGCAATATGCAACAAGGTGGATGTCATATATTATAAAACTAGGGGTCTCGGAAAAGGGATCACACATGTCGGATCGATGATCTTGGGGGGCTCGGAGGGGTTCGGGTTCGGGGCTTCGGAATCCACGAAGAAGAACTTGGTGTTCCCTCTTGACCGGTTCCAGGAAGGAGAGCTTGGCGGGGTTCGTTCTTCTGATCCTCGGGATCGAGGCCTTTGGATTCCATGAAGGAGATCATGGGGTTCCGGCTTCGGTTGTTGACGATGCACTTGGTTTGGTGTCGGTGCGTCTTCTGGTATCGATGGTTCTCGGTGTGGTCGCTCTTGGCGCGATATGAATCGTTCGTGCTCATGTTCAATCATCCACATCGAAACTTCTCTTAGCATCGGTCATGGTAGCACTTGGATCTTGACAAACCGAGCCAGACCTTGCATGCCAACATGGGGGGATGAGTCGCGGTGGACTACTACCAGAACACGGGTAGCCAAACACAAGACATGACCCGTGCAGGCATATGACCGAGTAACTACTGGTCGTACTGCAGCTGAAGGGTGTCTCTGGTCGCGCGACGGAGGCCAAGAGCAGCAACGCATACTGGTACCGAGGTTGATGGCGGCGAACATGGCTCTAGGGTGGTGCAGTGGACGAGGCAGCGGGGTCGGGGTCGAGGCCGCTACTGCACACGGCGAGTGGAGGGGTGAAGGAGGCCGGAGGTGCCGGACGGCGCACGCGCGTGCACATGCGCGGGGAGGTGAGATGCGGCCGACGGAGCTCCGTACGCGGGGAGGTCGACAAGGGCAGCGGCGAGCGAGGCCGGTGCATGGGCCATGCTGCATCGGGGCGACGATGGCCCGCAGAGGATGGGGCGGAGGTTGGCGCGAGGTGGCGAGGTCGTCCGGCTCGGAGGAGATGCAGGCTCCGAAGAGGCTGACGAGGAGGGGCTTGTAGGAGGAGCATGGCCCGGCAGGGACGAGGCAGAGGGTGACGGTGGCTCTAGGAGGAAGAGGGTGAGGTGCCGCGATGACGGCGGCCTAGGGCTCGCTCACGGGCGGTCGCCGGCGAGAGACGGCATGGGGAAGAACTCAAGCGGCGGAGCTTGGGGGCTGAGCTGCGGGAGAGGCGAGGGCGAGGTGCGGGGTCGGTGGGGGTTCGCGTAGCGACGTGGTCATGGGCTAGATCGTGTCAAGGTGGGGCCCGGGGTTGGAGCAGGGCGAACTGATGTTTAGCGGGAAGCTTCAGGCGGGCTGTGCATGAGTGGTGGGGCCGCGGTGGACTGCAAGCGGTGGGGTTTGGGTGCATTGCAGTGCGAGTGCGCGTGTCGCGTGTCGCGCGGCGCGTCGATGGGTTGGGTGTGGGGCCCCCGGATTAATCCTCTGAGAATCCCTGTTATGCATACAACCACGATCCCATGATCAGTTAGTCGTGGCACATAACCGGCAGGTACCATACAACATCCAAAAATATACCGAAATTACAAGACATACATAAATGTCGTTATGGCTACATCCTTAGTCACTAGTGGACTTCACCAAGCACAGAGCCCGAGCCATGCCTTAACCTACAGGCAACTGACTAGGAGAACGTCCTAGCTCGCATAGTCGCCATCACCACCTTCTTCTTGGAATCTGACCAAGTTAATAGCCAGGGACAATGCCTGTGAGTACTTTAAATGTACTCGCAAACCACCTTAGGAAAATATTAATAACAGAAGGATATGCATTTTGGCTGTGGTAGTAGGAGGGCTCCAAGAGGGGTTCTTTTCTCAAATAGTTTCTCGTGTAGATGTAGCATCTACATATCTTTGTTGAAAACTTTTGTAAAATGTTTTGGAAACCTTTTTGAAAAGTTTTGAAAACATTAGGACTGGGTCACCCATTTGTTCCCGTCTTCTGGTCGTCCCATGACCAAACTCGTTCCATCCCTTTATGACCATCGCATGGTCAAAACAGGGATCCTTTCCGACCATCCCATGGTCAAAACATTTCCAAAGCCATTTTCTTTCCAAAATCCTTTTTGAAAACAAAACCCGCACCGCTCTACAACAACCTTCCCAACCGTCCATGACCGCGGACGTGACTATTTGAATAGATTTACACTCTGCAGAGGTTGTAAACTTTACCCACATCATCCAGGTACACTACCCTGATCTTCACCGATCGTGGGTCGAGTAACCGATCAAGACTCTCCGGATGCCCCCTCCAATATAAGTGCCTACCCTATGAGTGTTAATCCCCTCAAAACCGGGACGTCGGGCGAGGACCAACCGGAGCGCTTTTTCCACTTCTCGAGTGTGCACTTTCAATGAGGGGCTCATAGTAACGCGTGGAGGCCTGTCGACCCTTTGTTCCTTCTCCAGGTCCTAACTTTATCGAAGAAGGCCCACCCTCCAGGGATCCCTGATCCCCTGTAGTTGTTGCGAGGCATCTTATACCAGAATAGACAAACATCAAATCTAGCCCTGTCCCATTCCAGAGTAATGTGGTTGCACAGGGTTACTTGTTCTAGCAAAACTGCAGAGAACCAGGTGCGTTTTTGTAAACCTTTTTCCTCCGGTTTTCCTACAACATTTTGTAAAACAAAACCTTTTTCTTTCTCAACATCTCTTGGGAGGTCCCACCTCACCAAGGTTTTATCATAAAGCATTTGGTAAAACTTTTCCCGGGATCTTCCCATCCTCTAGCTTTTGCTTCGGCTAAATCGGGGGTCTCCAAAGGGTTATGGTGATATACACCATCTATTCTACTAGGGGCAAGTAGGTGTCACCAAGGGGGTTGTACTTAGTAGTACCCAGTGTAATAGTTTGGAGGAGCCAAACCACTATCATATATATATATATATATATATCAATCATATAGTAAAACAATGTAGTGGATAAAACATGCATTAGTAAAATAGTAGGACAAGGCTTATGAGCAAGAAGGTGGCTTGCCTGATGATCAGCAATATGGCATAATGTGTCCCTGGACTTCTTCTTTAGAAAACCCAATATACAATAATAACCATCTTCTTCTGCTCTCTGATATAATCGCAACTATCGTCGATAGGGAGCACATGCAAACAAACAAAAGGGCACATTCACTACAAGGCATACAATTACCACTACCATTCAGCAAACAAACAATTGAATAAACTCCAAATAAGGTTCAGTAGTTTTAGAGAGGATTGGATTTAGGAGGTGGAGATGGTCTTGGAGAAGGGGATGAAAATCCCTTAGGATTTATAGTCTAGAGCTATATAAGAGATGGATTTTTGGAACAAGACCATATACTGTATGATACCATTATATAAAAATGATACCTACAGATAGATGTTGATAAAATGAAGCCAACCAAAGTGGTTTCACTATTTTATCACTTTTCTTTATTTAGTTAAGATTTTTCTAGTGAATTGACTTCTAGTTTTAGGGAATAATTCACCAGATAAGTTCTGGAGCTCCAAAAATTATTCCCTTGGATGGTTCAGTAGGGTTTGATGTACTTGTTCACTGAGAGTTGGAATCAGGTCAAGACAATAACAAGAATGCCCTCAAGAAATTCCCAAAGGCTGTTCTGTGGGGTTTTTGTCTTTTTCACCAAATTAAATTTACAGTAGTTTTGATTTGATTCCAATGACACATGGTAGGTAGTTGAAATACCTTTCTACACAAATTGGAATCAACATTTTTGGGTTAGCAGAACTACTGTAGTGAATTTAGAGGTGAATAAACCATGCACAGGATAGTTTAATTCACAAGAATTCAAATGAGGCTTAGAAAATTACTGGCTCCTGGGTTTTTGGTAGATATTGACATGCAGTTTTACTGAGAGTTGGAAATGGGCCAATATCTCTGTTGGTTTGACCCAGAGAAATTACCTAAGGCAGAAACTAATGGTTTTTGGTATTTTTACCAGGGCCAAATTATTGTTCACCTTGGCATGGGACCAAGTCCATGAAATAGGTACAAGTAATACCTACCAGGGGCAGTTGGTTTTACTCTTATTGGAGTTGGGTGGCTTAGTGAGGAAATTATTTGGTGTAAAGTACACCTTGCTATAGATTAATTACCCACAAAAACTAGAAATTCCTTTTGACTAGGGGTTACCTCTGCATGTTTGAGAAAACATCTGAGGGCTACTAGAAATTTGAATCTTGTCAATTGGGACAGATTTACATTTTTATCTTGATTTAAAATGGGGTGCCAAATTCTAGATCTGGTAAAGGAATACAAAAAGGAAAAAGGAGGAAATTCCTCGCGGGCTGGAGTCCAGACGACATTGGGCCGGCAGAGGGGGATTCGGCCCAAAGCGGCGAGCCAGCGCACGGGAAGGGGATTTCCACCCTACGCCGCGGGGCCTAGCGATTAGTCACCCGGGGCGGCGAAGGGGTACGGGGGAATCTCGGCCGCTAGATCTAAACGAGATCGACGATGCTCAGCTATCGTCTTCGCGGAAAGGAACCCCGCTGCATGGAACCCTAGATGAGAGGAAGGAGGGTCCAGGAAGGCTCACCTGATGGCGGAGAGGAGCCGGGGAGGGTCCAGGAAGATGCGGTGGTCGGCGACGAGTCTAGAGAGGGGCGGCATGATGGGGTTTATCGCCGGGAGCTAGCTTGCGCGAGGACGCCCGATGAAGAACTCGTCGGAGCTCGACGCCGGCGATAAACGGGGCAGTACCTGGCCACAAAAACCACACCATCAGAGAGAGGGAAGGGAGGGGAGTGTAGCATGTGACATGCAGAGAGGGAGGGACAGAGGAGAGTGAGCTTAGCTCGTTTGGGGGAGGTGGCCGAGGCTCTTTTCTCTCTTATTCTTGTGCAGCTCAGAGCAGGGGAGGGGGAGAGGGGTGCTCAGGGGGGTGAGGTAGAGGGGAAGGGGGCAAATGAGGCCAAGGGGGAGAGCTGCAGGGGCCTCAAGCCATATATACCGAGAGGGGATGGTGCATCATGGACATGGTCCATGAGGGGATAGGAGGAAGATGTGGAACCAGGGGAGGGTTTTCTGGGGGCGGTGGAGTGGTATTCTGGTCTATGTTGAGGGCAGAGGAGAGGTAGGAGAGCTGCTGCAAGCTGATTGGCCATGCTTGTTCTTAACTCTCTCCTCCTCACTTCCAAGCACATGGGACAAGGGGGTGGGGTGCTACAGAGCATTTCTACAGTGGAACTCAACCAGAGATGAGTGCTGGCTGTTGTGGTACCTTGTCTTGCAAGAGTGGTGGTGGTTTGATCTTGGTTTAGCTCATTTCTAGCTAGACTTGCCAAATTGGATTAAAAGATGGTTGGGAAACAAGTTCAGAAATTTGCATTGTCCAAGATGAGGAAATGGTACTAGTAGAAGGGTAAGGTTAATATACACCTCCAGGAATCATTTGAGATTTTTCAGAGGAGTTTTAGTTCACTTAAAATTATTTATTCAAAAACTGCAAAAGTAGTTTCTAGAGGATCATTTGATAAATTTACATTGGACAAGGTTGGTTTTTAGTTTTATATGGTCCCATATGTTATTACACACTTAGGGGAATTTTCCCAAGATTTATTGGGGCTTAAAAGTATTTAAAACATTTATTATTCCAATTCAGCCATTTAAGAAAATGGGCAAAAAGAAATAATAAGGCTCTTCAAAAATATTTATTTTTGAAGTGGGAAGATGGGGTATGATGTGTGGACCTCAATTGATCCAAAAGTTGAGGAAGTGTTTTGGCAAAAACCAAACTGTCCTTTATGAGAGGAGTTTTGGAGATTTTGACCATTAGAGAAATTAATTAGATTTGGAGCCAAAATAATTATGGAAATATTTGATAATTCTTGATGATCAATGTAGATGATGTAGACAAGGTTTAGCAAGCATTTTCAACCTTGGGATTGGAGAATCCAAGTTGATTTTGGTGGAATACCCTAGATTAAGGATCTAGGGTGATATTAATTTCATACCATCAAAACATGGTGGCATCTTGGATTTCAGATCTCCCCTTGGGGCATGGGGTAAATGGTTGGATAGACCATGTGATGTACATCAACATGGTACAGAGGTTTGAGCTTGATCCTGCTTGAGATCCCCAAGACAGGCTTTCAAACTTTGAATAAAATAAGCTTGCCAAAGCAGATTATCAGCTAGCCTTCAAAACCTCGGGGGTGTAAACAGCTCAAGGATCCAATTGGAACAAATGAAGTAGGTAATGATATACATATATGAGTATAACACAACCATGCAAAGATTTGGTCCATACAAGATTGGATGGTGGTGTGAGCTTCTGCCAAAGTAGGCATGCTGACTAGATTTGCAGGAAAAGTTATTTTCTTGCCTACAAAACCATCAAGAACACGTGGGTAGGAGGATGATCTAACCAAGGGCAAGAGTGGGACTTGGTAGTACTTAGTATGGTTAACAAGATGGTTCAGATGCATTTCCAAAAGTTCACAAGGGTTGAGAAAGGGAGGCATTCAAAAAGATGATGTTGGAAATAGTTTTCCAGACAGCCAATTTTGGCAGATTGAAGGTTTTTGACTAGAATGTGGGTGGTGATGATTTTTATGGATGGCAAGGTACCAAAGCATCATCAAGTGGTTGATGTTGAAGTGTAGATGGAGTAGAAATTATCCTTGCTTGATATTGGTCTTCATTGACTTAGAAACTTCTAGAAGGGATATCTTCAGAATGGATCTGGTTAAGGGTTTCAGATGATCACCTAGTATCTAGAGATTAGATCCATCTTGGATTCTTTCTTAGTGTTTGGTGATCTTCAAGTATCTTGATCCTAGAGGATGAGCTCCTAGGGTAGCTCATACTACTTCTAAGCAATCAAGTCAGATAACAGATCAAGGCAATTCATCTTATAAACTAAGCACTCCACCACTTGAGTTACTATCAAGCCTAGCTTGAAGTAAGGTTGGGGCATTTTGAAGAGGTTGGATTTTTATAGGATGAGGGTCCTTGGTATCTCTACCAAGGGTAGAATTCAAATGCTTCATCAAAAGGTTTTGTTAAATCTAGAGATAAGAATAGTAGAAGGTTCTGTCTTGAAAACATAAGGAGATTATGTTATATAGCTCTCCATAGTTTGATCAATAGAAGCTACTAAAATAGTTTTGGTTACAGAAGCATATTGGCTCATGTTTTGAAATGCCAGAACATTTGAGAATATGGAAATTAAGCCAAGACTATTTTGGGAAGTAGCTTTTGGCAACTTGTGTTAAGGTAAGGAGTATATCATCTAATACACTTTTATACGCATAAGCATATGCAACAACAAGCAAACACTTCAGTATTAAACAAGAAAAAGTTTATTGTTCCCCCTGATTTTTGCATTCTGGGCAACTAATCAGGGTTGCTGAAATTGGGATGTTACATTGGGTAGGTAGGGGTGGACCGGGGTGTGTTGCGGTGGATCTAGGGTTAGGTTTAGGCTAGGGTTTGGTCTAGCTGTGTTGGGCCAGGTCTGCCGGTGGTAGGTGGCCTAGCCTATGGGATGCCTCCCCAGTGTGTTTTATAAACTAGGTTTTTGGTATTAATATATATTTATTTTATTTTGTTTATGGAAAAACAGTTGCAAAAATGTTTTAGGCAAATAAAGATTCGAGAGGACTGGGGTTTATAGTTTGAAAATAAAGAAGGGGTGTTTTAGAAACCAAAGATGGGCTTTTAGAAAATAGTTTTACGCGAACAAATGCATGCAGACATGATAATGCTTAAATGCAATGTGGAATGATGACATGAGCATGCAATCATGATGATGCACAAAACAAAAACACAAAGAGATTTTCTAGTAGTGGTTTTACCGGGGTGCTACAAGAGTCATCGCATATGTCTTCTTTTCCTAAACCACATGGATCCACCAGAGTCATTGCATGTCTGTTCCTTTCCTAAACCAACACCAGAGTCAGTGCATGTGTCTTCTTTTCCTAAACCACATGGATCCACCAGAGTCATTGCATGTGTCTTCCTTTCCTAAACCACCACTAGAGTCATTCATGTGTGTTCTGTTCCTAAACCATAACTAGAGTCATTGAATGTGTTTTCTTTTCCTAAACCACCACTAGAGTCGTTGCATGTGTGTTCCTTTCCTAAACCACCACCAGAGTCATTGCATTTGTCTTCTTTTCCTAAACTACGTGGATCCACCAGAGTCATTCCATGTGTCTTTTTTTCTAAACCACCACCAGAGTCATTGCATGTGTCTTCCTTTCCCAAACCACCACCAGAGTCATTACATGTGTGTTCCTTTCCAAAACAACCACCAGAGTCATTGCATGTGTGTTCTTTTCCTAAACCACATGGATCCACCAGAGTCATTGCATGTGTGTTCCTTTCCTAAACCACAATTAGAGTCAATACATTTGTCTTCTTTTCCTAAACCACCACCAGAGTCATTGCATGTGTCATCCTTTCCTAAACCACCACCAGAGTCATTGCATGTGTGTTCCTCACCAAAACCACCACCAGAGTCATTGCATGTGTGTTCCTTTCCTAAACAACCACCAGAGTCATTGCATGTGTCTTCATTTCCTAAACCACATAGATCCACCAGTGGCATTGCATGTGTGTTCCATTCTTAAACCACTACCAGAGTCATTGCATGTGTGTTCCTTTCATAAACCACCACCAGAGTCATTGCATGTGTCTTTATTTTCCTAAACCACATGGATCCACCAGAGTCATTGCATGTGGCTTCCTCTCCTAAACCACCAACAGAGTCATTGCATGTGTGTTCCTTTCCTAAACCACCACAAGAGTCATTCCACGTGTCTCCTTTTCCTAACCAACCACCAGAGTCATTGCATGCATCTTATCTTCCAAAACCACATGGATCCACCAGTGTCATTGCATGTGTTTTGCTTTCTTAAACCACCACCAGAGTAATTGCATGTGTGGTCCTTTCCTAAACCACCACCAGAGTCATTGCATTTGTCTTTGTTTTTCCTAAACCACATGGATCCACCAGAGTCATTGCATGTGTCTTCCTTTCCAAAACCACCACCAGAGTCATTGCATGTGTGTTCTTTTCCTAAACCACATGGATCCACCAGAGTCATTGCATGTGTGTTCCTTAACTAAACCACCACTAGAGTCATTGCATGTGTGTTCCTTTCTTAAACCACCACCAGTCATTGCATGGGTGTTCCTTTCCTAAACCACCACTAGAGTCATTGCATGTGTCTTATTTTCCTAAACCACCACCAGAGTCATTGCATGTGTCTTCCTTTCCTATACCACCACCCGAGTCATTGCATGTTTGTTCCTTTCCTAAACCACCACTAGAGTCATTGCATGTGTCTTTTTTCCTAAACTAGCACCAGAGTTATTGCATGTTTGTTCCTTTCCTAAACCACCACCAGAGTTATTGCATGTGTGGTCCATTCCAAAATCACCACCAGAGTCATTGCAAGTGTCTTATTTTCCTAAACCACATGGATCCACTAGTGTCATTGCATCTGTGTTCCTTTCTTAAACCACCACCAGAGTCATTTCATGTGTGATCTTTTCCTAAACCACAGGGATCCACCAGAGTCATTGCATGTGTCTTCTTTTCCTAAACCACCACAAGAGGTATTGCATGTGTGTTCCTTTCCAAAACCACATGGATACACCAGAGTCATTGCATGTGTCTTCCTTTCCAAAACCACCACCAGAGTCATTGCATGTGTGGTCCTTTCCAAAACCACCACCAGAGTCATTGCATGTGCGTTATTTTCCTAAACCACCAGCAAAGTCATTGCATGTGTGTTTCTTTCGTTAACCACCAGGAGAGTCATTGCATGTGTCTTCCTTTCCTAAACCACCACCAGAGTCATTGCATGTGTGTTCCTTTCCTAAACCACCACGAGAGTCATGCCATGTGTCTTGTTTTCCTAAGCCACATGGATCCACCAGTGTCATTGCATGTGTGTTCCTTTCTTAAACCACCACCAGAGTCATAGCATGTGTGTTCCTTTCCTAAACCACCACCATAGTCATTGCATGTGTCTTCTTTTCCTAAACCACATGGATGCACTAGAGTCATTGCATGTGCCTTCCTTTCCTAAACCACTACCAAAGTCATTGCATGTATGTTCCTTTCCTGACCGACCACCAGAGTCATTGAATGTGTGTTCCTTTCCTAAACCACCACCAGAGTCATTGAACGTGTGTTCTTTTCCTAAACCAACACTAGAGTCATTCCATGTGTCTTGCTTTCCTATACCACCACTAGAGTCATTGCATGTTTGTTCCTTTCCTAAACCACCACTAGAGTCATTGCATGTCTCTTTTTTCCTAAACTAGCACCAGCGTTATTGCATGTTTGTTCCTTTCCTAAACCACCACCAGAGCCATTGCATGTGTCCTCCATTCCAAAATCACCACCAGAGTAATTGCATGAGTCTTCTTTTCTTAAACCACATGGATCCACCAGTGTGATTGCATGTGTGTTCCTTTGTTAAACCACCACCAGAGTCATTGCATGTGTGTTCTTTTCCTAAACCACATGGATCCAGTAGTGTCATTGCATGTGTGTTCCTTTCCTAAACCACCATCAGAGTCATTGCATGTGTGTTCCTTTCCTAAACCACCACGAGAGTCAATGCATGTCTCTTGTTTTCCTAAACCGCATGGATACACCAGTGTCATTGCATGTGTGTTCCTTTCTTAAACCACTACCAGAGTCATTGCATGTGTGTTCCTTTCCAAAACCACCACCAGAGTCATTGCATGTGTCTTCTTTTCCTAAACCACATGGATGCACTAGAGTCATTGCATGTGTCTTCCTTTTCTAAACCACTACCAAAGTCATTGCATGTGTGTTTCTTTCCTGAACGACCACCAGAGTCATTGAATGTGTGGTCCTTTCCTAAACCACCACCAGAGTCATTGAATATGCGTTATTTTCCTAAACCACCACTAGAGTCATTGCATGTGTCTTCTTGTACTTAACCACTAGAGTCATTAAATGTGTGTTTATTTATTAAAGTGCCACCGGAGTCATTGCATGTGGCTTCCTTATCTATACCACCACCAGAGTCATTGCATGTGTCTTCCTTTCCTAAACCACCACCAGAGTCATTGCATGTGTGTTCCTTTCCTAAACCAACCACCAGAGTCATTGCATGTGTGCTCCCTTACTAAACCACCACCAGAGTCATTGCATGTGTGTTCCTTTCCTCAACCACCACAAGAGTAATTGCATGTGTGTTCCTTTCCTAAACCACCACCAAAGTAATTGAATGTGTGTTATTTTCCTAAACCACCACTAGAGTCATTGCATGTATGTTCTTATCCTAAACCACCACCAGAGTCATTGCATGTGTCTTCTTTCCCTAAACCACCAGAGTCATTGAATGTGTTTTTATTTCTTAAACTACCACCAGAGTCATTGCATGTGTCTTCCTTCCCTATACCACCACCCGAGTCATTGCATGTTTGTTCCTTTCCTAAACCACCACTAGAGTCATTGCATGTGACTTTTTTCCTAAACTACCACCAGAGTTATTGCATGTGTGTTCCTTTCCTAAACCACCTCCAAAGTCATTGCATGTGTGCTCCATTCCAAAATAAACACCCGAGTCATTGCATGTTTGTTCCTTTCCTAAACCACATGGATCCACTAGTGTCATTGCATGTGTGTTCCTTTCTTAAACCACCACCAGAGTCATTTCATGTGTGTTCTTTTCCTAAACCACAGGGATCGACCAGAGTCATTGCATGTGTCTTCTTTTCCTAAACCACCACAAGAGGCATTGCATGTGTGTTCCTTTCCAAAACCACATGGATCCACCAGAGTCATTGCATGTGTCTTACTTTCCAAAACCACCACCAGATTCATTGCATGTGTGTTCCTTCCCAAAACCACCACCAGAGTCATTGCATGTGCGTTATTTTCCTAAACCACCAGCAGAAGCATCGCATGTGTGTTTCTTTCCTTAACCACCAGGAGAGTCATTGAATGTGCCTTGTTATCCGAAACGACATGGATCCACTAGTATCATTGCATGTGTGTTCCTTTCCTAAACCACCACTAGAGTAATTGCATGTGTCTTCTTTTCCTAAACCACCACCATATTCATTGCATGTGTGTTCCTTTCCTAAAGCACCACCAGAGTCATTGCATTTGTCTCATGTTTCTAAATCACATGGACCCAACAGAGTCATTGCATGTGTCTTCCTTTCCTAAACCACCACCAGAGTCATTGCATGTGTGTTCCTTTCCTAAACCACCACGAGAGTCATTCCATGTGTCTTTTTTTCCTAAACCACATGGATCCACCAGTGTCATTGCATGTGTGTTCCTTTCTTAAACCACCACCGGAGTCATTGCATGTGTGTTCCTTTCCTAAACCACCACCAGAGTCATTGCATGTCTCTTCTTTTCCTAAACCACATGGATGTACTAGAGTCATTGCATGTGTCTTCCTTACCTAAACCACTACCAAAGTCATTGCATGTGTGTTCCTTTCCTGAACGACCACCAGAGTCATTGAATGTGTGTTCCTTTCCTAAACCACCACCAGAGTCATTGAACGTGTGTTCTTTTCCTAAACCACCACTAGAGCCATTGCATGTGTCTTCTTTTCCTATACCACCACCACAGTCATTGCATGTTTGTTCCTTTCCTAAACAACCACTAGAGTCATTGCATGTCTCTTTTTTCCTAAACTAGCACTAGAGTTATTTCATGTTTGTTCCTTTCCTAAACCACCACCAGAGTCACTGCATGTGTGCTCCATTCCAAAATCACCACCAGAGTAATTGCATAAGTCTTGTTTTCCTAAACCACATAGATCTACCAGTGTGATTGCATGTGTGTTCCTTTCTTAAACCACCACCAGAGTCATTGCACGTGTGTTCTTTTCCTAAACGACATGGATCCACTAGTGTCATTGCATGTGTGTTCCTTTCCTAAACCACCACTAGAGTCATTGCATGTGTGTTCCTTTCCTAAACCACCACGAGAGTCATTGCATGTCTCTTGTTTTCCTAAACCGCATGGATCCACCAGTGTCATTGCATGTGTGTTCCTTTCTTAATCCACCACCAGAGTCATTGCATGTGTGTTCCTTTCCTAAACCACCACCAGAGTCATTGCATGTGTCCTCTTTCCCTAAACCACATGGATGTACTAGAGTCATTGCATGTGTCTTCCTTTTCTAAACCACTACCAAAGTCATTGCATGTGTGTTTCTTTCCTGAACGACCACCAGAGTCATTGAATATGTGGTCCTTTCCTAAACCACCACCAGAGTCATTGAATATGCGTTCCTTTCCTAAACCACCACCAGAGTCATTGAATGTGTGTTATTTTCCTAAACCACCACTAGAGTCATTGCATGTGTGTTCATTTTGTAAACCACCACCAGAGTTATTGCATGTGTCTTCTTGTCCTAAACCACCAGAGTCATTAAATGTGTGTTTATTTCTTAAAGTACCACCAGGGTCATTGCATGTGTCTTCCTTTCCTATACCACCACCAGAGTCATTGCATGTGTCTTCCTTTCCTAAACCACCACCAGAGTCATTGCATGTGTGTTCCTTTCCTAAACCAATGACCAGAGTCATTGCATGTGTGCTCCCTTACTAAACCACCACCAGAGTCATTGCATGTGTGTTCCTTTCCTAAACCACCACAAGAGTAATTGCATGTGTGTTCCTTTTCTAAACCACCATCAGAGTCATTGAATGTGTGTTATTTTCCTAAACCACCACCAGAGTCATTGCATGTGTGTTCTTATCCTAAACCACCACCAGAGTCATTGCATGTGTCTTCTTTTCCTAAACCACCACCAGAGTCATGGAATGTGTGTTTATTTCTTAAACTACCACCAGAGTCATTGCATGTGTCTTCCTTTCCTATACCACCACCCGAGTCATTGCATGTTTGTTCCTTCCCTAAACCACCACTAGAGTCATTGCATGTGACTTTTTTCCTAAACTACCACCAGAGTTATTGCATGTGTGTTCATTTCCTAAACCACCACCAGAGTCATTGCATGTGTGCTCCATTCCAAAATCACTACCAGAGTCATTGCATGTGTCTTTCTTTCCTATACCACCAAAAGAGTCATTGAATGTTTGTTCCTTTTCTAAACCACCACTAGAGTCATTGCATGTCTCTTTTTTCCTAAACTAGCACCAGAGTTATTGCATGTTTGTTTCCTAAACCACCACTAGAGCCATTGCATGTGTTCTCCATTCCAAAATCACCACCAGAGTAATTGCATGTGTCTTCTTTTCCTAAACAACATGGATCCACTAGTGTCATTGCATGTGTGTTCCTTTCTTAAACCACCACCAGAGTCATTTCATGTGTGTTCTTTTCCTAAACCACAGGGATCCACCAGAGTCATTGCATGTGTCTTCTTTTCCTAAACCACCACAAGAGGCATTGCATGTGTGTTCCTTTCCAAAACCACATGGATCCACCAGAGTCATTGCATATGTCTTCATTTCCAAAACCACCACCAGAGTCATTGCATGTGTGTTCCAATCCAAAACCCACACTAGGGTCATTTCTTGTGCGTTATTTTCCTAAACCACCAGCAGAGTCATTGCATGTGTGTTTCTTTCCTTAACCACCAGGAGAGTCATAGCATGTGCCTTGTTATCCTAAACGACATGGATCCACCAGTGTTATTGCATGTGTGTTCCTTTCCTAAACCACCACTAGAGTAATTGCATGTGTCTTCTTTTCCTAAACCACCACCATATTCATTGCATGTGTGTTCCTTTCCTAAAGCACCACCAGAGTCATTGCATCTGTCTTATTTTTCTAAAACACATGGACCCAACAGAGTCATTGGATGTGTCTTCCTTTCCTAAACCACCAACAGAGTCATGCATGTGTGTTCCTTTCCTAAACCACCACGAGAGTCATTCCATGTGTCTTGTTTTCCTAAACCACATGGATCCACCAGTGTCATTGCATGTGTGTTCCTTTCTTAAACCACCACCGGAGTCATTGCATGTGTGTTTCTTTCCTAAACCACCACCAGAGTCATTGCATGTCTCTTCTTTTCCTAAACCACATGGATGTACTAGAGTCATTGCATGTGTCTTCCTTTCCTAAACCACTACCAAAGTCATTGCATGTGTGTTCCTTTCCTGAACGACCACCAGAGTCATTGAATGTGTGTTCCTTTCCTAAACCACCACCAGAGTCATTGAACGTGTGTTCTTTTCCTAAACCACCACTAGAGTCATTGCATGTGTCTTCTTTTCCTATACCACCACAGTCATTGCATGTTTGTTCCTTTCCTAAACAACCACTAGAGTCATTGCATGTCTCTTTTTTGCTAAACTAGCACCAGAGTTATTGCATGTTTGTTCCTTTCCTAAACCACCACCAGAGTCACTGCATGTGTGCTCCATTCCAAAATCACCACCAGAGTAATTGCATAAGTCTTGTTTTCCTAAACCACATAGATCTACCAGTGTGATTGCATGTGTGTTCCTTTCTTAAACCACCACCAGAGTCATTGCACGTGTGTTCTTTTCCTAAACCACATGGATCCAGTAGTGTCATTGCATGTGTGTTCCTTTCCTAAACCACCACTAGAGTCATTGCATGTGTGTTCCTTTCCTAAACCACCACGAGAGTCATTGCATGTCTCTTGTTTTCCTAAACCGCATGGATCCACCAGTGTCATTGCATGTGTGTTCCTTTCTTAATCCACCACCAGAGTCATTACATGTGTGTTCCTTTCTTAAACCACCACCAGAGTCATTGCATGTGCCCTCTTTCCCTAAACCACATGGATGCACTAGAGTCATTGCATGTGTCTTCCTTTTCTAAACCACTACCAAAGTCATTGAATGTGTGTTACTTTCCTAAACCACCACCAGAGTCATTGCATGTGTCTTCTTTTCCTAAACCATATGGATGGACTAGAGTCATTGCATGTGTCTTCCTTTTCTAAACCACCACCAGAGTTATGGAATGTGTGTTCCTTTCCTAAACCACCACCAGAGTCATTGAATGTGCGTTCTTTTCCTAAACCACCACTAGAGTCATTGCATGTGTGTTCATTTTGTAAACCACCACCAGAGTCATTGCATGTGTCTTCTTGTCCTAAACCACCAGAGTCATTAAATGTGTGTTTATTTCTTAAAGTACCACCAGAGTCATTGCCTAGGTCTTCCTTTCCTATACCACCACAAGAGTCATTGCATGTGTCTTCCTTTCCTAAACCCCCACTAGAGTCATTGCATGTGTGTTCTTTTCCTAAACCAATGACCAAAGTCATTGCATGTGTGCTCCCTTACTAAACCACCACCAGAGTCATTGCATGTGTGTTCCTTTCCTAAACCACCACAAGAGTAATTGCATGTGTGTTCCTTTCCTAAACCCCATCAGAGTCATTGAATGTGTGTTATTTTCCTAAACCACCACTAGAGTCATTGCATGTGTGTTCTTATCCTAAACCACCACCAGAGTCATTGCATGTGTCTTCTTTTCCTAAACCACCACGAGAGTCATTGAATGTGTGTTTATTTCTTAAACTACCACCAGAGTCATTGCATGTGTCTTCCTTTCCTATACCACCACCCGAGTCATTGCATGTTTGTTCCTTCCCTAAACCACCACTAGAGTCATTGCATGTGACTTTTTTCCTAAACTACCACCAGAGTTATTGCATGTGTGTTCCTTTCCTAAACCACCACCAGAGTCATTGCATGTGTGCTCCATTCCAAAATCACTACCAGAGTCATTGCATGTGTCTTATTTTTCTAAATCACATGGACCCAACAGAGTCATTGCATCTGTCTTCCTTTGCTAAACCACCACGAGAGTCATTGCATGTGTGTTCCTTTCCTAAACCACCACGAGAGTCCTTCCATGTGTCTTGTTTTCCTAAACCACATGGATCCACCAGTGTCATTGCATGTGTGTTCCTTTCTTAAACCACCACCAGAGTCATTGCATGTCTGTTCCTTTCCTAAACCACCACCATAGTCATTGCATGTGTCTTCTTTTCCTAAACCACATGGATCCACTAGTGTCATTGCACGTGTGTTCCTTTCTTAAACCACCACCAGAGTCATTTCATGTGTGTTCTTGTCCTAAACCACCAGAGTCATTAAATGTGTGTTTATTTCTTAAAGTACCACCAGAGTCATTGCATGTGTCTTCCTTTCCTATACCACCACCAGAGTCATTGCATGTGTCTTCCTTTCCTAAACCACCACCAGAGTCATTGCATGTGTCTTCTTTTCCTAAACCACATGGATGCACTAGAGTCATTGCATGTGTCTTCCTTTTCTAAACCACTACCAAAGTCATTGGATGTGTGTTCCTTTCCTGAACGACCACCAGAGTCATGGAATGTGTGTTCCTTTCCTAAACCACCACCAGAGTCATTGAATGTGTGTTCTTTTCCTAAACCACCACTAGAGTCATTGCATGTGTGTTCATTTTGTAAACCACCACCAGAGTCATTGCATGTGTCTTCTCGTCCTAAACCACCAGAGTCATTAAATGTGTGTTTATTTCTTAAAGTACCACCAGAGTCATTGCATAGGTCTTCCTTTCCTATACCACCACCAGAGTCATTGCATGTGTCTTCCTTTCCTAAACCCCCACCAGAGTCATTGCATGTGTGTTCTTTTCCTAAACCAATGACCAGAGTCATTGCATGTGTGCTCCCTTACTAAACCACCACCAGAGTCATTGCATGTGTGTTCCTTTCCTAAACCACCACAAGAGTAATTGCATGTGTGTTCCTTTCCTAAACCCCATCAGAGTCATTGAATGTGTGTTATTTTCCTAAACCACCACTAGAGTCATTGCATGTGTGTTCTTATCCTAAACCACCACTAGAGTCATTGCATGTGTCTTCTTTTCCTAAACCACCACCAGAGTCATTGAATGTGTGTTTATTTGTTAAACTACCACCAGAGTCATTGCATGTGTCTTCCTTTCCTATACCACCACCCGAGTCATTGCATGTTTGTTCCTTCCCTAAACCACCACTAGAGTCATTGCATGTGACTTTTTTCCTAAACTACCACCAGAGTTATTGCATGTGGGTTCCTTTCCTAAACCACCACCAGAGTCATTGCATGTGTGCTCCATTCCAAAATCACTACCAGAGTCATTGCATGTGTCTTATTTTTCTAAATCACATGGACCCAACAGAGTCATTGCATCTGTCTTCCTTTGCTAAACCACCACGAGAGTCATTGCATGTGTGTTCCTTTCCTAAACCACCACGAGAGTCCTTCCATGTGTCTTGTTTTCCTAAACCACATGGATCCACCAGTGTCATTGCATGTGTGTTCCTTTCTTAAACCACCACCAGAGTCATTGCATGTCTGTTCCTTTCCTAAACCACCACCAGAGTCATTGCATGTGTCTTCTTTTCCTAAACCACATGGATCCACTAGTGTCATTGCATGTGTGTTTCTTTCTTAAACCACCACCAGAGTCATTTCATGTGTGTTCTTGTCCTAAACCACCAGAGTCATTAAATGTGTGTTTATTTCTTAAAGTACCACAAGAGTCATTGCATGTGTCTTCCTTTCCTATGCCACCACCAGAGTCATTGCATGTGTCTTCCTTTCCTATACCACCACCAGAGTCATTGCATGTGTCTTCTTTTCCTAAACCACATGGATGCACTAGAGTCATTGCATGTGTCTTCCTTTTCTAAACCACTACCAAAGTCATTGCATGTGTGTTCCTTTCCTGAACGACCACCAGAGTCATGGAATGTGTGTTCCTTTCCTAAGCCACCACCAGAGTCATTGAATGTGTGTTCTTTTCCTAAACCACCACTAGAGTCATTGCATGTGTGTTCATTTTGTAAACCACCACCAGAGTCATTGCATGTGTCTTCTTGTCCTAAACCACCAGAGTCATTAAATGTGTGTTTATTTCTTAAAATACCACCAGAGTCATTGCATGTGTCTTCCTTTCCTATACCACCACCAGAGTCATTCCATGTGTCTTCCTTTCCTAAACCACCACCAGAGTCATTGCATGTGTGTTCCTTTCCTAAAGCAATGACCAGAGTCATTGCATGTGTGCTCCCTTACTAAACCACCACCAGAGTCATTGCATGTGTGTTCCTTTCCTAAACCACCACAAGAGTTATTGCATGTGTGTTCCTTTCCTAAACCACCATCAGAGTCATTGAATGTGTGTTATTTTCCTAAACCACCATTAGAGTCATTGCATGTGTGTTCTTATCCTAAACCACCACCAGAGTCATTGCATGTGTCTTCTTTTCCTAAACCACCACCAGAGTCATTGAATGTGTGTTTATTTCTTAAGCTACCACCAGAGTCATTGCATGTGTCTTCCTTTCCTATACCACCACCTAAGTCATTGCATGTTTGTTCCATTCCTAAACCACCACTAGAGTCATTGCATGTGAATTTTTTCCTAAACTACCACCAGAGTTATTGCATGTGTGTTACTTTCCTAAACCACCACCAGAGTCATTGCATGTGTGTTCCTTTCCTAAACCACCACCAGAGTCATTGCATGTGTCCTCTTTCCCTAAACAACATGGATGCACTAGAGTCATTGCATGTGTCTTCCTTTTCTAAACCACTACCAAAGTCATTGCATGTGTGTTCCTTTCCTGAACGACCACCAGAGTCATGGAATGTGTGTTCCTTTCCTAAACCACCACCAGAGTCATTGAATGTGTGTTCTTTTCCTAAACCACCACTAGAGTCATTGCATGTGTGTTCATTTTGTAAACCACCACCAGAGTCATTGCATGTGTCTTCTTGTCCTAAACCACCAGAGTCATTAAATGTGTGTTTATTTCTTAAAGTACCACCAGAGTCATTGCATAGGTCTTCCTTTCCTATACCACCACCAGAGTCATTGCATGTGTCTTCCTTTCCTAAACCCCCACCAGAGACATTGCATGTGTGTTCTTTTCCTAAACCAATGACCAGAGTCATTGCATGTGTGCTCCCTTACTAAACCACCACCAGAGTCATTGCATGTGTGTTCCTTTCCTAAACCACCACAATAGTAATTGCATGTGTGTTCCTTTCCTAAACCCCATCAGAGTCATTGAATGTGTGTTATTTTCCTAAACCACCACTAGAGTCATTGCATGTGTGTTCTTATCCTAAACCACCACCAGAGTCATTGCATGTGTCTTCTTTTCCTAAACCATCACTAGAGTCATTGAATGTGTGTTTATTTCTTAAACTACCACCAGAGTCATTGCATGTGTCTTCCTTTCCTATACCACCACCCGAGTCATTGCATGTTTGTTCCTTCCCTAAACCACCACTAGAGTCATTGCATGTGACTTTTTTCCTAAACTACCACCAGAGTTATTGCATGTGTGTTCCTTTCCTAAACCACCACCAGAGTCATTGCATGTCTGTTCCTTTCCTAAACCACCACCAGAGTCATTGCATGTGTCTTATTTCCTAAATCACCACGAGTCATTGCATGTGTCTTCTTTTCTAAACCACATGGATCCACTAGTGTCATTGCATGTGTGTTCCTTTCCTAAACCACCACGAGTCATTCCATGTGTCTTATTTTCCTAAACCCCATGGATCCACCAGAGTCATTGCATGTGTCTTCCTTTCCTAAACCACCAGTAGAGTCATTGCATGTTTGTTATCTTACAAAACCACATGGATCCACCAGAGTCATTGCATGTGTCTTCCTTTCCAAAACCACCACAACAGTCATTGCATGTGTCTTCCTTTCCAAAACAACCACTAGAGTCATTGAATGTGTTATTTTCATAAACCACCACCAGAGTCATTACATGTGTGTTCCTTTCCTAAACCACCACCAGAGTCATTGCATGTGTGTTCCTTTCCAAAACCACCACCATAGTCATTGCATGTGTCTTCGTTTCATAAACCACATAGATCTACCAGTAATTGCATGTGTTCTTTCTTAAACCACCAGAGTCATTGCATGTGTGTTCTTTTCCTAAACCACATGGATCCACTAGTGTCATTGCATGTGTTCCTTTCCTAAACCACCACTAGAGTCATTGCATGTGTCTTCCTTTCCTAAACCACCACGAGTCATTGCATGTGTCTTGTTTTCCTTAACCGCATGGATCCACCAGAGTCATTGCATGTGTCTTCCTTTCCTAAACCACCACCAGAGTCATTGCATGTGTGTTCCTTTCCTAAACCACCACCAGAGTCATTGCATGTGTCTTCTTTTCCTAAACCACCACCAGAGTCATTGCATGTGTGTTCTTTTCCTAAACCACCACTAGAGTCATTGCATGTGTTTTCCTTTCTTAAACCACCACCAGAGTCATAGCATGTGTCTTCTTTTTCTAAACCACATGGATCCACTAGTGTCATTGCATGTGTGTTCCTTTCTCAAACCACCACCAGAGTCATTGCATGTGTGTTCTTTTCCTGAACCACCACTAGAGTCATTGCATGTGACTTCTTTTCCTAAACCACCACAAGAGTTATTGCATGTGTGTTCCTTTCCAAAACCACATGGATCCACCAGTGTCATTGCATGTGTGTTCATTTCCTATACCACCACCAGAGTCATTGAATGTTTGTTCCTTTTCTAAACCACCACTAGAGTCATTGCATGTCTCTTCTTTCCTAAACTAGCACCAGAGTTATTGCATGTTTGTTCCTTTCCGAAACCACCAATAGAGCCATTGCATGTGTACTCCATTCCAAAATCACCACCAGAGTAATTGCATGTGTCTTCTTTTCCTAAACCACATGGATCTACCAGTGTGATTGCATGTGTGTTCCTTTCTTAAACCACCACCAGAGTCATTGCATGTGTGTTCTTTTCCTAAACCACATGGATCCACTAGTGTCATTGCATGTGTGTTCCTTTCCTAAACCACCACCAGAGTCATTGCATGTCCGTTCCTTTCCTAAACCAAAAGGAGAGTGATTGCATGTCTCTTGTTTTCCTAAACCGCATGGATCCACCAGTGTCATTGCATGTGCGTTCCTTTCTTAAACCACCACCAGAGGCATTGCATGTGCGTTCCTTTCTTAAACCACCACCAGAGGCATTGCCTGTGTCTTCTTTTCCTAAACCACATGGATGCACTAGAGTCATTGCATGTGTCTTCCTTTTCTAAACCACTACCAAAGTCATTGAATGTGTGTTACTTTCCTAAACCACCACCAGAGTCATTGAATGTGTGTTCCCTTCCTAAACCACCACCAGACTCATTGAATGTGTGTTCTTTTCCTAAACCACCACTAGAGTCATTCCATCTGTGTTGTTTTTGTAAACCACCACCAGAGTCATTGCATGTGTCTTCTTATCCTAAACCACCAGAGTCATTAAATGTGTGTTTATTTCTTCAAGTACCACCAGAGTCATTTCATGTGTCTTCCTTTCCTATACCACCACCAGAGTCATTGCATGTGTCTTCCTTTCCTAAACCACCACCAGAGTCATTGCATGTGTGTTCCTTTCCTAAACCAACCACCAGAGTCATTGGATGTGTGCTCCCTTACTAAACCACCACCAGAGTCATTGCATGTGTGTTCCTTTCCTAAACCACCACAAGAGTAATTGCATGTGTGTTCCTTTCCTAAACCACCATCAGAGTCATTGAATGTGTGTTATTTTCCTAAACCACCACTAGAGTCATTGCATATGTGTTCTTATCCTAAACCACCACCAGAGTCATTGCATGTGTCTTCCTTTCCTATACCACCACCAGAGTCATTGAATGTGTGTTTCTTTGTTAAACTACCACCAGAGTCATTGCATGTGTCTTCCTTTCCTATACCACCACCCGAGTCATTGCATGTTTGTTCCTTTCCTAAACCACCACTAGAGTCATTGCATGTGACTTTTTTCCTAAACCAGCACCAGAGTTATTGCATGTGTGTTCCTTTCCTAAACCACCACCAGAGTCATTGCATGTGTGCTCCATTCCAAAATCACCACCAGAGTCATTGCATTTGTCTTCTTTTTCTAAACCACATGGATCCACTAGTGTCATTGCATGTGTCTTCCTTTCTAAACCACCACGGCGTCATTTCATGTGTGTTCTTTCCTAAACAGATCCACGAGAGTCATTGCATGTGTCTTCTTTTCCTAAACCACATGGATCCACAAGAGGCATTGCATGTGTGTTCCTTTCTTAAACCACCACCAGAGTCATTGCATATGTCTTCATTTCCAAAACCACCACCAGAGTCATTGCATGTCTCTTCTTTTCCTAAACCACATGGATGTACTAGAGTCATTGCTTGTGTCTTACTTTCATAAACAACTACCAAAGTTATTGCATGTTTGTTCCTTTCCTAACCACCACCAGAGTCATTGCATGTGCTCCTTTCCAAAACCACCACGAGAGTCATTGCGTAAGTCTTCTTTTCCTAAACCACATGTCTACCAGTTATTGCATGTGTCTTCCTTTCCTAAACCACCACGAGTCATTGCATGTGTGTTCTTTTCCTAAACCACATGGATCCACTAGTGTCATTGCATGTGTGTTCCTTTCCTAAACCACCACTAAAGTCATTGCATGTGTGTTCCTTTCCTAAACCACCACGAGTCATGGAATGTCTCTTCCTTTCCTAAACCATGGATCCACCAGAGTCATTGCATGTGTGTTCTTTTCCTATACCACCACTAGAGTCATTGCATGTGTGTTCATTTCCTAAACCACCACCAGAGTCATTGCATGTGTCTTCTTGTCCTAAACCACATGATGCACTAGAGTCATTAAATGTGTGTTTATTTCTTAAAGTACCACCAAAGTCATTGCATGTGTCTTCCTTTCCTATACCACCACCAGAGTCATGGAATGTGTCTTCCTTTCCTAAACCACCACCAGAGTCATTGAATGTGTGTTCCTTTCCTAAACCAATGACTAGAGTCATTGCATGTGTGTTCATTACTAAACCACCACCAGTCATTGCATTTGTGTTCCTTTCCTATACCAACACAAGAGTAATTGCATGTGTTCCTTTCCTAAACCACCATGAGTCATTGAATGTGTGTTATTTTCCTAAACCACCACTAGAGTCATTGCATGTGTTTTCTTATCCTAAACCACCACCAGAGTCATTGAATGTGTCTTATTTTCCTAAAACACAAACAGAGTCATTGAATGTTTGTTTATTTCTAAACCACCACAGAGTCATTGCATGTGTCTTCCTTTCCTATACCACCACAAGTAATTGCATGTGTGTTCCTTCCTAAACCACCACTAGAGTCATTGAATGTGACTTTTCTCCTAAACCACCACTAGAGTCATTTGATGTGTGTTCCTTTCCTAAACCACCACCAGAGTCATTGCATGTGTGATCCATTCCAAAATCACAACCAGAGTCATTGCATGTGTCTTATTATTCTATAGCACATGGACCCAATTGAGTCGTTGCATGTGTCTTCGTTTGCTAAACCACGACGAGTCATTGCATGTTTGTTCCTTCCATCAACCACCACTAGAGTATTTGCATGTTACTTTTCTCCTAAACTACCACCAGAGTTATTGCATGTGTGTTCCTTTCCTAAACCACCACCAGAGTCATTGCATGTGTGCTCCATTCCAAAATCACTACCAGAGTCATTGCATGTGTCTTATTTTTCTAAATCACATGGACCCAACAGAGTCATTGCATGTGTCTTCCTTTGCTAAACCACCATGAGTGTCATTGCATGTGTGCTTCTTTCCTAAACCACCACGAGAGTCATTCCATGTGTCTTGTTTTCCTAAACCACATGGATCCTCCAGTGTCATTGCATGTGTGTTCCTTTCTTAAACCACCACCAGAGTCATTGAATGTCTGTTCTTTTCCTAAACCACCACGAGTCAGTGCATGTGTCTTCTTTTCCTAAACCACATGGATGCACTAGAGTTATTGCATGTGTCTTCCTTTCCTAAAGCACTACCAAAGCCATTGCATGCGTGTTCCTTTCCTGAACGACCACCAGAGTCATTGAATGTGTGTTCCTTTCCTAAACCACCACGAGAGTCATTGAACGTTTGTTCTTTTCCTAAACCACAACTACAGTTATTTCATGTGTCTTCCTTTCCTAAACCACCACCAGAGTCATTGCATGTGTCTTCTTTCCTAAACAACATGGATGCACTAGAGTCATTGCATGTGTCTTCCTTTTCTAAACCACTACCAAAGTCATTGCATGTGTGTTCCTTTCCTGAACGACCACCAGAGTCATGGAATGTGTGTTCCTTTCCTAAACCACCACCAGAGTCATTGAATGTGTGTTCTTTTCCTAAACCACCACTAGAGTCATTGCATGTGTGTTCATTTTGTAAACCACCACCAGAGTCATTGCATGTGTCTTCTTGTCCTAAACCACCAGAGTCATTAAATGTGTGTTTATTTCTTAAAGTACCACCAGAGTCATTGCATGTGTCTTCCTTTCCTATACCACCACCACAGTCATTGCATTTGTCTTCCTTTCCTAAACCACCACCAGAGTCATTGCATGTGTGTTCCTTTCCTAAACCAATGACCAGAGTCATTGCATGTGTGCTCCCTTACTAAACCACCACCAGAGTCATTGCATGTGTGTTCCTTTCCTAAACCACCACAAGAGTAATTGCATGTGTGTTCCTTTCCTAAACCACCATTAGAGTCATTGAATGTGTGTTATTTTCCTAAACCACCACTAGAGTCATTGCATGTGTGTTCTTATCCTAAACCACCACCAGAATCATTGCATGTGTCTTCTTTTCCTAAACCACCACCAGAGTCATTGAATGTGTGTTTATTTCTTAAACTACCAACAGAGTCATTGCATGTGTCTTCCTTTCCTATACCACCACCCGAGTCATTGCATGTTTGTTCCTTCCCTAAACCACCACTAGAGTCATTTCATGTGACTTTTCTCCTAAACTACCACCAGAGTTATTGCATGTGTGTTCCTTTCCTAAACCACCACCAGAGTCATTGCATGTGTGCTCCATTCCAAAATCACTACCAGAGTCATTGCATGTGTCTTATTTTTCTAAATCACATGGACCCAACAGAGTCATTGCATGTGTCTTCCTTTGCTAAACCACCACGAGCGTCATTGCATGTGTGTTCCTTTCCTAAACCACCACGAGAGTCATTCCATGTGTCTTGTTTTCCTAAACCACATGGATCCACCAGTGTCATTGCATGTGTGTTCCTTTCTTAAACCACCACCAGAGTCATTGCATATCCGTTCCTTTCCTAAACCACCACCAGAGTCATTGCATGTGTCTTCTTTTCCTAAACCACATGGATGCACTAGAGTTATTGCATGTGTCTTCCTTTCCTAAAGCACTACCAAAGCCATTGCATGCGTGTTCCTTTCCTGAACGACCACCAGAGTCATTGAATGTGTGTTCCTTTCCTAAACCACCACGAGAGTCATTGAACGTGTGTTCTTTTCCTAAACCACCACTACAGTTATTGCATGTGTCTTCCTTTCCTAAACCACCACCAGAGTCATTGCATGTGTCTTCTTTCCTAAACAACATGGATGCACTAGAGTCATTGCATGTGTCTTCCTTTTCTAAACCACTACCAAAGTCATTGCATGTGTGTTCCTTTCCTGAACGACCACCAGAGTCATGGAATGTGTGTTCCTTTCCTAAACCACCACCAGAGTCATTGAATGTGTGTTCTTTTCCTAAACCACCACTAGAGTCATTGCATGTGTGTTCATTTTGTAAACCACCACCAGAGTCATTGCATGTGTCTTCTTGTCCTAAACCACCAGAGTCATTAAATGTGTGTTTATTTCTTAAAGTACCACCAGAGTCATTGCATGTGTCTTCCTTTCCTATACCACCACCAGAGTCATTGCATGTGTCTTCCTTTCCTAAACCACCACCAGAGTCATTGCATGTGTGTTCCTTTCCTAAACCAATGACCAGAGTCATTGCATGTGTGCTCCCTTACTAAACCACCACCAGTCATTGCATGTGTTCCTTTCCTTAACGACCTCAAGAGTAATTGAATGTGTGTTCCTTTCCTAAACCACCATTAGAGTCATTGAATGTGTGTTATTTTCCTAAACCACCACTAGAGTCATTGCATGTGTGTTCTTATCCTAAACCACCACCAGAGTCATTGCATGTGTCTTCTTTTCCTAAACCACCACCAGAGTCATTGAATGTGTGTTTATTTCTTAAACTACCACCAGAGTCATTGCATGTGTCTTCTTTTCCTAAACCACCACGAGCGTCATAGCATGTGGGTTCCTGTCCTAAACCACCACTAGAGTCATTTCATGTGACTTGTTTTCCTAAACCTAATGGATCCACCAGTGTCATTGCATGTGTGTTCCTTTCTTAAACCACCACCAGAGTCATTGCATGTATGTTCCTTTCCTAAACCACTACTAGAGTCATTGCATGTGTCTTTTTTTCCTAAACCATATGGATGGACTAGAGTCATTGCATGTGTCTTCCTTTTCTAAACCACTACCAAAGTCATTGCATGTGTTCCTTTCCTAACAACCACCAGAGTCATTGAATGTGTTCCTTCCTAAACCACCACGACTCATTGAATGTGTGTTCTTTTCCTAAACCACCACTAGAGTCATTGAATGTGTGTTGTTTTAGTAAACCACCACCGAGTCATTGCATGTGTCTTCTTATCCTAAACCACATGGATGCACTAGAGTCATTAAATGTGTGTTTATTTCTTAAAGTACCACCAGAGTCATTTCATGTGTCTTCCTTTCCTATACCACCACCAGAGTCATTGCATGTGTCTTCCTTTCCTAAACCACCACCAGAGTCATTGCATGTGTGTTCCTTTACTAAAACAACCACTAGAGTCATTGGATGTGTCTTCCTTACTAAACCACCACCAGAGTCATTGCATGTGTGTTCCTTTCCTAAACCACCACAAGAGTCATTTAATGTGTGTTCCTTTCCTAAACCACCACCATAGTCATTGAATGTGTGTTATTTTCCTAAACCACCACTAGAGTCATTGCATGTGTTCTTATCCTAAACCACCACCAGTCATTGCATGTGTCTTCTTTTCCTAAACCACCAGAGTCATTGAATGTGTGTTTCTTTGTTAAACTACCACCAGAGTCATTGCATGTGTCTTCCTTTCCTATACCACCACCCGAGTCATTGCATGTTTGTTCCTTTCCTAAACCACCACTAGAGTCATTGCATGTGGCTTTTTTCCTAAACCAGCACCAGAGTTATTGCATGTGTGTTCCTTTCCTAAACCACCACCAGAGTCATTGCATGTGTGCTCCATTCTAAACCACCACCAGAGTCATTGCATGTGTCTTCTTTTTCTAAACCACATGGATCCACTAGTGTCATTGCATGTGTGTTCCTTTCTCAAACCACCACCAGAGTCATTTCATGTGTGTTCTTTTCCTAAACCACAGGGATCCACCAGAGTCATTGTATGTGTCTTCTTTTCCTAAACCACCACAAGAGGCATTGCATGTGTGTTCCTTTCCAAAACCACATGGATCCACCAGAGTCATTGCATATGTCTTCATTTCCAAAACCACCACCAGAGTCATTGAATGTGTATTCCTTTCCAAAACCACCACTAGAGTCATTCCATATGTTTCTTTTCCTAAACCACCACTAGATACATTGCATGTTGTTCCTTTCCTAAACCATCACTAGAGTCATTGCTTGTGTCTTACTTTCCTAAACCACCACCAGAGTCATTGCATGTGTGTTCCTTTCCTAAACCACCACCAAAGTCATTGCATGTGTGTTGCTTTCCTAAACAACCACCAGAGTCATTGCATGTGTCTTCTTTTCCTAAACCACATGAATCCACAAGAGTCATTGCATGTGTGTTCCTTTCCTAAACCACCACCAGACTCATTGAATGTGTGTTCTTTTCCTAAACCACTAGTAGAGTCATTCCATGTGTGTTCCTTTCCTAAACCACCGCCAAAGTCATTGCATGTGTTTCTTTTCCTAAACCACCACTAGAGTCATTGCATGTGTGTTCCTTTCCTAAACCACCACCAGAGTCATTGCATGTGTCTTCTTTTCCTAAACCACATGGATCCACCAGAGTCATTGAATGTGTGTTCCTTTCCTAAACCACCACGAGAGTCATTGAACGTGTGTTCTTTTCCTAAACCACCACTACAGTTATTGCATGTGTCTTCCTTTCCTAAACCACCACCAGAGTCATTGCATGTGTCTTCTTTTCCTAAACAACATGGATGCACTAGAGTCATTGCATGTGTCTTCCTTTTCTAAACCACTACCAAAGTCATTGCATGTGTGTTCCTTTCCTGAACGACCTCCAGAGTCATGGAATGTGTGTTCCTTTCCTAAACCATCACGAGAGTCATTGAATGTGTGTTCTTTTCCTAAACTACCACTAGAGTCATTGCATGTGTGTTCATTTTGTAAACCACCACCAGAGTCATTGCATGTGTCTTCTTGTCCTAAACCAACAGAGTCATTAAATGGGTGTTGTTTTCTTAAAGTACCACCAGAGTCATTGCATGTGTCTTCCTTTCCTATACCACCACCAGAGTCATTGCATGTGTCTTCCTTTCCTAAACCACCACCAGAGTCATTGCATGTGTGTTCCTTTCCTAAACCAATGACCAGAGTCATTGCATGTGTGCTCCCTTACTAAACCACCACCAGAGTCATTGCATGTGTGTTCCTTTCCTAAACCACCACAAGAGTAATTGCATGTGTGTTCCTTTCCTAAACCACCATTAGAGTCATTGAATGTGTGTTATTTTCCTAAACCACCACTAGAGTCATTGCATGTGTGTTCTTATCCTAAACCACCACCAGAGTCATTGCATGTGTCTTCTTTTCCTAAACCACCACCAGAGTCATTGAATGTGTGTTTATTTCTTAAACTACCACCAGAGTCATTGCATGTGTCTTCCTTTGCTAAACCACCACGAGCGTCATTGCATGTGTGTTCCTTTCCTAAACCACCACGAGAGTCATTCCATGTGTCTTGTTTTCCTAAACCACATGGATCCACCAGTGTCATTGCATGTGTGTTCCTTTCTTAAACCACCACCAGAGTCATTGCATGTATGTTCCTTTCCTAAACCACTACCAGAGTCATTGCATGTGTCTTCTTTTCCTAAACCATATGGATGGACTAGAGTCATTGCATGTGTCTTCCTTTTCTAAACCACTACCAAAGTCATTGCATGTGTGTTCCTTTCCTGAACAACCACCAGAGTCATTGAATGTGTGTTCCCTTCCTAAACCACCACCAGACTCATTGAATGTGTGTTCTTTTCCTAAACCACCACTAGAGTCATTCCATCTGTGTTGTTTTTGTAAACCACCACCAGAGTCATTGCATGTGTCTTCTTATCCTAAACCACCAGAGTCATTAAATGTGTGTTTATTCCTTAAAGTACCACCAGAGTCATTTCATGTGTCTTCCTTTCCTATACCACCACCAGAGTCATTGCATGTGTCTTCCTTTCCTAAACCACCACCAGAGTCATTGCATGTGTGTTCCTTTTCTAAACCAACCACCAGAGTCATTGGATGTGTGCTCCCTTACTAAACCACCACCAGAGTCATTGCATGTGTGTTCCTTTCCTAAACCACCACAAGAGTAATTGCATGTGTGTTCCTTTCCTAAACCACCATCAGAGTCATTGAATGTGTGTTATTTTCCTAAACCACCACTAGAGTCATTGCATATGTGTTCTTATCCTAAACCACCACCAGAGTCATTGCATGTGTCTTCTTTTACAGGAAAACCACCACCAGAGTCATTGAATGTGTGTTTCTTTGTTAAACTACCACCAGAGTCATTGCATGTGTCTTCCTTTCCTATACCACCACCCGAGTCATTGCATGTTTGTTCCTTTCCTAAACCACCACTAGAGTCATTGCATGTGGCTTTTTTCCTAAACCAGCACCAGAGTTATTGCATGTGTGTTCCTTTCCTAAACCACCACCAGAGTCATTGCATGTGTGCTCCATTCACAAATCACCACCAGAGTCATTGCATGTGTCTTCTTTTTCTAAACCACATGGATCCACTAGTGTCATTGCATGTGTGTTCCTTTCTCAAACCACCACCAGAGTCATTTCATGTGTGTTCTTTTCCTAAACCACAGGGATCCACCAGAGTCATTGTATGTGTCTTCTTTTCCTAAACCACCACAAGAGGCATTGCATGTGTGTTCCTTTCCAAAACCACATGGATCCACCAGAGTCATTGCATATGTCTTCATTTCCAAAACCACCACCAGAGTCATTGCATGTGTATTCCTTTCCAAAACGATCACTAGAGTCATTGCTTGTGCGTTATTTTCCTAAACCACCAGCAGAGTTATTGCATGTTTGTTCCTTTCCTAAACCACCACCAGCGTCACTGCATGTGTGCTCCATTCCAAAATCACCACCAGAGTAATTGCATAAGTCTTGTTTTCCTAAACCACAGATCTACCAGTGATTGCATGTGTGTTCCTTTCTTAAACCACCACCAGAGTCATTGCATGTGTGTTCTTTTCCTAAACCACATGGATCCACTAGTGTCATTGCATGTGTGTTCCTTTCCTAAACCACCACTAGAGTCATTGCATGTGTGTTCCTTTCCTAAACCACCACGAGAGTCATTGCATGTCTCTTGTTTTCCTAAACCGCATGGATCCACCAGTGTCATTGCATGTGTCTTCCTTTCCCTATAACACCACCCGAGTCATTGCATGTTTGTTCCTTTCCTAAACCACCACTAGAGTCATTGCATGTGACTTTTTTCCTAAACCAGCACCAGAGTTATTGCATGTGTGTTCCTTTCCTAAACCACCACCAGAGTCATTGCATGTGTGCTCCATTCACAAATCACCACCAGAGTCATTGCATGTGTCTTCTTTTTCTAAACCACATGGATCCACTAGTGTCATTGCATGTGTGTTCCTTTCTCAAACCACCACCAGAGTCATTTCATGTGTGTTCTTTTCCTAAACCACAGGGATCCACCAGAGTCATTGCATGTGTCTTCTTTTCCTAAACCACCACAAGAGGCATTGCATGTGTGTTCCTTTCCAAAACCACATGGATCCACCAGAGTCATTGCATATGTCTTCATTTCCAAAACCACCACCAGAGTCATTGCATGTGTATTCCTTTCCAAAACCACCACTAGAGTCATTGCTTGTGCGTTATTTTCCTAAACCACCAGCAGAGTTATTGCATGTTTGTTCCTTTCCTAAACCACCACCAGCGTCACTGCATGTGTGCTCCATTCCAAAATCACCACCAGAGTAATTGCATAAGTCTTGTTTTCCTAAACCACATAGATCTACCAGTGTGATTGCATGTGTGTTCCTTTCTTAAACCACCACCAGAGTCATTGCATGTGTGTTCTTTTCCTAAACCACATGGATCCACTAGTGTCATCGCATGTGTGTTCCTTTCCTAAACCACCACTAGAGTCATTGCATGTGTGTTCCTTTCCTAAACCACCACGAGAGTCATTGCATGTCTCTTGTTTTCCTAAACCGCATGGATCCACCAGTGTCATTGCATGTGTGTTCCTTTCTTAAACCACCACCAGAGTCATTGAATGTGTGTTCCTTTCCTAAACCACCACCAGAGTCATTGCATGTGTCCTCTTTCCCTAAACCACATGGATGCACTAGAGTCATTGCATGTGTCTTCCTTTTCTAAACCACTACCAAAGTCATTGCATGTGTGTTCCTTTCGTGAATAACCACCAGAGTCATGGAATGTGTGTTCCTTTCCTAAACCACCACCAGAGTCATTGAATGTGCGTTCTTTTCCTAAACCACCACTAGAGTCATTGCATGTGTGTTCATTTTGTAAACCACCACCAGAGTCATTGCATGTGTCTTCTTGTCCTAAACCACCAGAGTCATTAAATGTGTGTTTATTTCTTAAAGTACCACCAGAGTCATTGCATGTGTCTTCCTTTCCTATACCACCACCACAGTCATTGCATTTGTCTTCCTTTCCTAAACCACCACCAGAGTCATTGCATGTGTGTTCCTTTCCTAAACCAATGACCAGAGTCATTGCATGTGGGCTCCCTTACTAAACCACCACCAGAGTCATTGCATGTGTGTTCCTTTCCTAAACCACCACAAGAGTAATTGCATGTGTGTTCCTTTCCTAAACCACCATCAGAGTCATTGAATGTGTGTTATTTTCCTAAACCACCACTAGAGTCATTGCATGTGTGTCCTTATCCTAAACCACCACCAGAGTCATTGCATGTGTCTTCTTTTCCTAAACCACCACCAGAGTCATTGAATGTGTGTTTATTTCTTAAACTACCAACAGAGTCACTGCATGTGCCTTCCTTTTGCTATACCACCACCCGAGTCATTGCATGTTTGTTCCTTCCCTAAACCACCACTAGAGTCATTGCATGTGTCTTCCATTTCTAAACCACTACCAAAGTCATTGCATGTGTGTTCCTTTCCTGAACGACCTCCAGAGTCATGGAATGTGTGTTCCTTTCCTAAACCATCACGAGAGTCATTGAATGTGTGTTCTTTTCCTAAACTACCACTAGAGTCATTGCATGTGTGTTCATTTTGTAAACCACCACCAGAGTCATTGCATGTGTCTTCTTGTCCTAAACCAACAGAGTCATTAAATGGGTGTTGTTTTCTTAAAGTACCACCAGAGTCATTGCATGTGTCTTCCTTTCCTATACCACCACCAGAGTCATTGCATGTGTTTTCCTTTCCTAAACCACCACCAGAGTCATTGCATGTGTGTTCCTTTCCTAAACCAATGACCAGAGTCATTGCATGTGTGCTCCCTTACTAAACCACCACCAGAGTCATTGCATGTGTGTTCCTTTCCTAAACCACCACAAGAGTAATTGCATGTGTGTTCCTTTCCTAAACCACCATTACAGTCATTGAATGTGTGTTATTTTCCTAAACCACCACTAGAGTCATTGCATGTGTGTTCTTATCCTAAACCACCACCAGAGTCATTGCATGTGTCTTCTTTTCCTAAACCACCACCAGAGTCATTGAATGTGTGTTTATTTCTTAAACTACCACCAGAGTCATTGCATGTGTCTTCCTTTGCTAAACCACCACGAGCGTCATTGCATGTGTGTTCCTTTCCTAAACCACCACGAGAGTCATTCCATGTGTCTTGTTTTCCTAAACCACATGGATCCACCAGTGTCATTGCATGTGTGTTCCTTTCTTAAACCACCACCAGAGTCATTGCATGTATGTTCCTTTCCTAAACCACTACTAGAGTCATTGCATGTGTCTTTTTTTCCTAAACCATATGGATGGACTAGAGTCATTGCATGTGTCTTCCTTTTCTAAACCACTACCAAAGTCATTGCATGTGTGTTCCTTTCCTGAACAACCATCAGAGTCATTGAATGTGTGTTCCCTTCCTAAACCACCACCAGACTCATTGAATGTGTGTTCTTTTCCTAAACCACCACTAGAGTCATTCCATCTGTGTTGTTTTTGTAAACCACCACCAGAGTCATTGCATGTGTCTTCTTATCCTAAACCACCAGAGTCATTAAATGTGTGTTTATTCCTTAAAGTACCACCAGAGTCATTTCATGTGTCTTCCTTTCCTATACCACCACCAGAGTCATTGCATGTGTCTTCCTTTCCTAAACCACCACCAGAGTCATTGCATGTGTGTTCCTTTTCTAAACCAACCACCAGAGTCATTGGATGTGTGCTCCCTTACTAAACCACCACCAGAGTCATTGCATGTGTGTTCCTTTCCTAAACCACCACAAGAGTAATTGCATGTGTGTTCCTTTCCTAAACCACCATCAGAGTCATTGAATGTGTGTTATTTTCCTAAACCACCACTAGAGTCATTGCATATGTGTTCTTATCCTAAACCACCACCAGAGTCATTGCATGTGTCTTCTTTTACAGGAAAACCACCACCAGAGTCATTGAATGTGTGTTTCTTTGTTAAACTACCACCAGAGTCATTGCATGTGTCTTCCTTTCCTATACCACCACCCGAGTCATTGCATGTTTGTTCCTTTCCTAAACCACCACTAGAGTCATTGCATGTGGCTTTTTTCCTAAACCAGCACCAGAGTTATTGCATGTGTGTTCCTTTCCTAAACCACCACCAGAGTCATTGCATGTGTGCTCCATTCACAAATCACCACCAGAGTCATTGCATGTGTCTTCTTTTTCTAAACCACATGGATCCACTAGTGTCATTGCATGTGTGTTCCTTTCTCAAACCACCACCAGAGTCATTTCATGTGTGTTCTTTTCCTAAACCACAGGATCCACGTAGTCATTGCATGTGTCTTCTTTTCCTAAACCACCACAAGAGGCATTGCATGTGTGTTCCTTTCCAAAACCACATGGATCCACCAGAGTCATTGCATATGTCTTCATTTCCAAAACCACCACCAGAGTCATTGCATGTGTATTCCTTTCCAAAACCACCACTAGAGTCATTGCTTGTGCGTTATTTTCCTAAACCACCAGCAGAGTTATTGCATGTTTGTTCCTTTCCTAAACCACCACCAGCGTCACTGCATGTGTGCTCCATTCCAAAATCACCACCAGAGTAATTGCATAAGTCTTGTTTTCCTAAACCACATAGATCTACCAGTGTGATTGCATGTGTGTTCCTTTCTTAAACCACCACCAGAGTCATTGCATGTGTGTTCTTTTCCTAAACCACATGGATCCACTAGTGTCATTGCATGTGTGTTCCTTTCCTAAACCACCACTAGAGTCATTGCATGTGTGTTCCTTTCCTAAACCACCACGAGAGTCATTGCATGTCTCTTGTTTTCCTAAACCGCATGGATCCACCAGTGTCATTGCATGTGTCTTCCTTTCCCTATAACACCACCCGAGTCATTGCATGTTTGTTCCTTTCCTAAACCACCACTAGAGTCATTGCATGTGACTTTTTTCCTAAACCAGCACCATAGTTATTGCATGTGTGTTCCTTTCCTAAACCACCACCAGAGTCATTGCATGTGTGCTCCATTCACAAATCACCACCAGAGTCATTGCATGTGTCTTCTTTTTCTAAACCACATGGATCCACTAGTGTCATTGCATGTGTGTTCCTTTCTCAAACCACCACCAGAGTCATTTCATGTGTGTTCTTTTCCTAAACCACAGGGATCCACCAGAGTCATTGCATGTGTCTTCTTTTCCTAAACCACCACAAGAGGCATTGCATGTGTGTTCCTTTCCAAAACCACATGGATCCACCAGAGTCATTGCATATGTCTTCATTTCCAAAACCACCACCAGAGTCATTGCATGTGTATTCCTTTCCAAAACCACCACTAGAGTCATTCCTTGTGCGTTATTTTCCTAAACCACCAGCAGAGTTATTGCATGTTTGTTCCTTTCCTAAACCACCACCAGCGTCACTGCATGTGTGCTCCATTCCAAAATCACCACCAGAGTAATTGCATAAGTCTTGTTTTCCTAAACCACATAGATCTACCAGTGTGATTGCATGTGTGTTCCTTTCTTAAACCACCACCAGAGTCATTGCATGTGTGTTCTTTTCCTAAACCACATGGATCCACTAGTGTCATCGCATGTGTGTTCCTTTCCTAAACCACCACTAGAGTCATTGCATGTGTGTTCCTTTCCTAAACCACCACGAGAGTCATTGCATGTCTCTTGTTTTCCTAAACCGCATGGATCCACCAGTGTCATTGCATGTGTGTTCCTTTCTTAAACCACCACCAGAGTCATTGAATGTGTGTTCCTTTCCTAAACCACTACCAGAGTCATTGCATGTGTCCTCTTTCCCTAAACCACATGGATGCACTAGAGTCATTGCATGTGTCTTCCTTTTCTAAACCACTACCAAAGTCATTGCATGTGTGTTCCTTTCGTGAATGACCACCAGAGTCATGGAATGTGTGTTCCTTTCCTAAACCACCACCAGAG
This sequence comes from Avena insularis, assembly GCA_023614405.1. Taxonomy (NCBI): domain Eukaryota; kingdom Viridiplantae; phylum Streptophyta; class Magnoliopsida; order Poales; family Poaceae; genus Avena; species Avena insularis. The sequence continues at coordinate 141,890 of JAJUPC010000139.1, read as the reverse complement.
TCATTGAATGTGCGTTCTTTTCCTAAACCACCACTAGAGTCATTGCATGTGTGTTCATTTTGTAAACCACCACCAGAGTCATTGCATGTGTCTTCTTGTCCTAAACCACCAGAGTCATTAAATGTGTGTTTATTTCTTAAAGTACCACCAGAGTCATTGCATGTGTCTTCCTTTCCTATACCACCACCACAGTCATTGCATTTGTCTTCCTTTCCTAAACCACCACCAGAGTCATTGCATGTGTGTTCCTTTCCTAAACCAATGACCAGAGTCATTGCATGTGTTCTCCCTTACTAAACCACCACCAGAGTCATTGCATGTGTGTTCCTTTCCTAAACCACCACAAGAGTAATTGCATGTGTGTTCCTTTCCTAAACCACCATCAGAGTCATTGAATGTGTGTTATTTTCCTAAACCACCACTAGAGTCATTGCATGTGTGTCCTTATCCTAAACCACCACCAGAGTCATTGCATGTGTCTTCTTTTCCTAAACCACCACCAGAGTCATTGAATGTGTGTTTATTTCTTAAACTACCAACAGAGTCACTGCATGTGTCTTCCTTTTGCTATACCACCACCCGAGTCATTGCATGTTTGTTCCTTCCCTAAACCACCACTAGAGTCATTTCATGTGACTTTTCTCGTAAACTACCACCAGAGTTATTGCATGTGTGTTCCTTTCCTAAACCACCACCAGAGTCATTGCATGTGTGCTCCATTCCAAAATCACTATCAGAGTCATTGCATGTGTCTTATTTTTCTAAATCACATGGACCCAACAGAGTCATTGCATGTGTCTTCCTTTGCTAAACCACCACGAGCGTCATTGCATGTGTGCTCCTTTCCTAAACCACCACGAGAGTCATTCCATGTGTCTTGTTTTCCTAAACCACATGGATCCACCAGTGTCATTGCATGTGTGTTCCTTTCTTAAACCACCACCAGAGTCATTGCATATCCGTTCCTTTCCTAAACCACCACCAGAGTCATTGCATGTGTCTTCTTTTCCTAAACCACATGGATGCACTAGAGTTATTGCATGTGTCTTCCTTTCCTAAAGCACTACCAAAGCCATTGCATGCGTGTTCCTTTCCTGAACGACCACCAGAGTCATTGAATGTGTGTTCCTTTCCTAAACCACCACGAGAGTCATTGAACGTGTGTTCTTTTCCTAAACCACCTGTACAGTTATTGCATGTGTCTTCCTTTCCTAAACCACCACCAGAGTCATTGCATGTGTCTTCTTTTCCTAAACAACATGGATGCACTAGAGTCATTGCATGTGTCTTCCTTTTCTAAACCACTACCAAAGTCATTGCATGTGTGTTCCTTTCCTGAACGACCACCAGAGTCATGGAATGTGTGTTCCTTTCCTAAACCACCACCAGAGTCATTGAATGTGTGTTCTTTTCCTAAACCACCACTAGAGTCATTGCATGTGTGTTCATTTTGTAAACCACCACCAGAGTCATTGCATGTGTCTTCTTGTCCTAAACCACCAGAGTCATTAAATGTGTGTTTATTTCTTAAAGTACCACCAGAGTCATTGCATGTGTCTTCCTTTCCTATACCACCACCAGAGTCATTGCATGTGTCTTCCTTTCCTAAACCACCACCAGAGTCATTGCATGTGTGTTCCTTTCCTAAACCAATGACCAGAGTCATTGCATGTGTGCTCCCTTACTAAACCACCACCAGAGTCATTGCATGTGTGTTCCTTTCCTAAACCACCACAAGAGTAATTGCATGTGTGTTCCTTTCCTAAACCACCATCAGAGTCATTGAATGTGTGTTATTTTCCTAAACCACCACTAGAGTCATTGCATGTGTGTTCTTATCCTAAACCACCACCAGAGTCATTGCATGTGTCTTCTTTTCCTAAACCACCACCAGAGTCATTGAATGTGTGTTTATTTCTTAAACTACCAACAGAGTCATTGCATGTGTCTTCCTTTCCTATACCACCACCCGAGTCATTGCATGTTTGTTCCTTCCCTAAACCACCACTAGAGTCATTTCATGTGACTTTTCTCCTAAACTACCACCAGAGTTATTGCATGTGTGTTCCTTTCCTAAACCACCACCAGAGTCATTGCATGTGTGCTCCATTCCAAAATCACTACCAGAGTCTTTGCATGTGTCTTATTTTTCTAAATCACATGGACCCAACAGAGTCATTGCATGTGTCTTCCTTTGCTAAACCACCACGAGCGTCATTGCATGTGTGTTCCTTTCCTAAACCACCACGAGAGTCATTCCATGTGTCTTGTTTTCCTAAACCACATGGATCCACCAGTGTCATTGCATGTGTGTTCCTTTCTTAAACCACCACCAGAGTCATTGCATGTATGTTCCTTTCCTAAACCACCACCAGAGTCATTGCATGTGTCTTCTTTTCCTAAACCACATGGATGCACTAGAGTCATTGCATGTGTCTTCCTTTCCTAAAGCACTACCAAAGCCATTGCATGCGTGTTACTTTCTTGAATGACCACCAGAGTCATTGAATGTGTGTTCCTTTCCTAAACCACCACGAGAGTCATTGAACGTGTGTTCTTTTCCTAAACCACCACTACAGTTATTGCATGTGTCTTCCTTTCCTCAACCACCACCAGAGTCATTGCATGTGTCTTCTTTTCCTAAACAACATGGATGCACTAGAGTCATTGCATGTGTCTTCCTTTTCTAAACCACTACCAAAGTCATTGCATGTGTGTTCCTTTCCTGAACGACCACCAGAGTCATGGAATGTGTGTTCCTTTCCTAAACCACCACCAGAGTCATTGAATGTGTGTTCTTTTCCTAAACTACCACTAGAGTCATTGCATGTGTGTTCATTTTGTAAACCACCACCAGAGTCATTGCACGTGTCTTCTTGTCCTAAACCACCAGAGTCATTAAATGTGTGTTTATTTCTTAAAGTACCACCAGAGTCATTGCATGTGTCTTCCTTTCCTATACCACCACCAGAGTCATTGCATGTGTCTTCCTTTCCTAAACCACCACCAGAGTCATTGCATGTGTGTTCCTTTCCTAAACCAATGACCAGAGTCATTGCATGTGTGCTCCCTTACTAAACCACCACTAGAGTCATTGCATGTGTGTTCCTTTCCTAAACCACCACAAGAGTAATTGCATGTGTGTTCCTTTCCTAAACCACCATTAGAGTCATTGAATGTGTGTTATTTTCCTAAACCACCACTAGAGTCATTGCATGTGTGTTCTTATCCTAAACCACCACCAGAGTCATTGCATGTGTCTTCTTTTCCTAAACCACCACCAAGTCATTGAATGTGTGTTTATTTCTTAAACTACCACCAGAGTCATTGCATGTGTCTTCCTTTCCTATACCACCACCCGAGTCATTGCATGTTTGTTCCTTCCCTAAACCACCACTAGAGTCATTGCATGTGACTTTTCTCCTAAACTACCACCAGAGTTATTGCATGTGCGTTCCTTTCCTAAACCACCACCAGAGTCATTGCATGTGTGCTCCATTCCAAAATCACTACCAGAGTCATTGCATGTGTCTTATTTTTCTAAATCACATGGACCCAACAGAGTCATTGCATGTGTCTTCCTTTGCTAAACCACCACGAGCGTCATTGCATGTGTGTTCCTTTCCTAAACAACCACGAGAGTCATTCCATGTGTCTTGTTTTCCTAAACCACATGGATCCACCAGTGTCATTGCATGTGTCTTCCTTTCTTAAACCACCACCAGAGTCATTGCATGTCTGTTCCTTTCCTAAACCACCACCAGAGTCATTGCATGTGTCTTCTTTTCCTAAACCACATGGATGCACTAGAGTCATTGCATGTGTCTTCCTTTCCTAAAGCACTACCAAAGCCATTGCATGCGTGTTCCTTTCCAGAACGACCACCAGAGTCATTGAATGTGTGTTCCTTTCCTAAACCACCACGAGAGTCATTGAACGTTTGTTCTTTTCCTAAACCACCACTACAGTTATTTCATGTGTCTTCCTTTCCTAAACCACCACCAGAGTCATTGCATGTGTCTTCTTTTCCTAAACAACATGGATGCACTAGAGTCATTGCATGTGTCTTCCTTTTCTAAACCACTACCAAATTTATTGCATGTGTGTTCCTTTCCTGAACGACCACCAGAGTCATGGAATGTGTGTTCCTTTCCTAAACCACCACCAGAGTCATTGAATGTGTGTTCTTTTCCTAAACCACCACTAGAGTCATTGCATGTGTGTTCATTTTGTAAACCACCACCAGAGTCACTGTATGTGTCTTCTTGTCCTAAACCACCAGAGTCATTAAATGTGTGTTTATTTCTTAAAGTACCACCAGAGTCATTGCATGTGTCTTCCTTTCCTATACCACCACCAGAGTCATTGCATGTGTCTTCCTTTCCTAAACCACCACCAGAGTCATTGCATGTGTGTTCCTTTCCTAAACCAATGACCAGAGTCATTGCATGTGTGCTCCCTTACTAAACCACCACCAGAGTCATTGCATGTGTGTTCCTTTCCTAAACCACCACAAGAGTAATTGCATGTGTGTTCCTTTCCTAAACCACCATCAGAGTCATTGAATGTGTGTTATTTTCCTAAACCACCACTAGAGTCATTGCATGTGTGTTCTTATCCTAAACCACCACCAGAGTCATTGCATGTGTCTTCTTTTCCTAAACCACCACCAGAGTCATTGAATGTGTGTTTATTTCTTAAACTACCACCAGAGTCATTGCATGTGTCTTCCTTTCCTATACCACCACCCGAGTCATTGCATGTTTGTTCCTTCCCTAAACCACCACTAGAGTCATTGCATGTGACTTTTCTCCTAAACTACCACCAGAGTTATTGCATGTGTGTTCCTTTCCTAAACCACCACCAGAGTCATTGCATGTGTGCTCCATTCCAAAATCACTACCAGAGTCATTGCATGTGTCTTATTTTTCTAAATCACATGGACCCAACAGAGTCATTGCATGTGTCTTCCTTTGCTAAACCACCACGAGCGTCATTGCATGTGTGTTCCTTTCCTAAACCACCACGAGAGTCATTCCATGTGTCTTGTTTTCCTAAACCACATGGATCCACCAGTGTCATTGCATGTGTGTTCCTTTCTTAAACCACCACCAGAGTCATTGCATGTCTGTTCCTTTCCTAAACCACCACCAGAGTCATTGCATGTGTCTTCTTTTCCTAAACCACATGGATGCACTAGAGTCATTGCATGTGTCTTCCTTTCCTAAAGCACTACCAAAGCCATTGCATGCGTGTTCCTTTCCTGAACGACCACCAGAGTCATTGAATGTGTGTTCCTTTCCTAAACCACCACGAGAGTCATTGAACGTGTGTTCTTTTCCTAAACCACCACTACAGTTATTGCATGTGTCTTCCTTTCCTAAACCACCACCAGAGTCATTGCATGTGTCTTCTTTTCCTAAACAACATGGATGCACTAGAGTCATTGCATGTGTCTTCCTTTTCTAAACCACTACCAAAGTCATTGCATGTGTGTTCCTTTCCTGAACGACCTCCAGAGTCATGGAATGTGTGTTCCTTTCCTAAACCATCACGAGAGTCATTGAATGTGTGTTCTTTTCCTAAACTACCACTAGAGTCATTGCATGTGTGTTCATTTTGTAAACCACCACCAGAGTCATTGCATGTGTCTTCTTGTCCTAAACCAACAGAGTCATTAAATGTGTGTTTATTTCTTAAAGTACCACCAGAGTCATTGCATGTGTCTTCCTTTCCTATACCACCACCAGAGTCATTGCATGTGTCTTCCTTTCCTAAACCAATGACCAGAGTCATTGCATGTGTGTTCCTTTACTAAACCACCACCAGAGTCATTGCATGTGTGTTCCTTTCCTAAACCACCACAAGAGTAATTGCATGTGTGTTCCTTTCCTAAACCACCATCAGAGTCATTGAATGTGTGTTATTTTCCTAAACCACCACTAGAGTCATTGCATGTGTGTTCTTATCCTAAACCACCACCAGAGTCATTGCATGTGTCTTCTTTTCCTAAACCACCACCAGAGTCATTGAATGTGTGTTTATTTCTTAAACTACCAGCAGAGTCATTGCATGTGTCTTCCTTTCCTATACCACCACCCAAGTCATTGCATGTTTGTTCCATTCCTAAACCACCACTAGAGTCATTGCATGTGAATTTTTTCCTAAACTACCACCAGAGTTATTGCATGTGTGTTCCTTTCCTAAACCACTTGAGTCATTGCATGTGTGCTCCATAACAAAATCACTACCAGAGTCATTGCATGTGTCTTATTTTTCTAAATCACATGGACCCAACAGAGTCATTGCATGTGTCTTCCTTTGCTAAACCACCACGAGAGTCATTGCATGTGTGTTCCTTTCCTAAACCACCACGAGAGTCATTCCATGTGTCTTGTTTTCCTAAACCACATGGATCCACCAGTGTCATTGCAAGTGTGTTCCTTTCTTAAACCACCACCAGAGTCATTGCATGTCTGTTCCTTTCCTAAACCACCACCAGAGTCATTGCATGTGTCTTCTTTTCCTAAACCACATGGATGCACTAGAGTCATTGCATGTGTCTTCCTTTCCTACGCCACTACCAAAGCCATTGCATGCGTGTTCCTTTCCTGAACGACCACCAGAGTCATTGAATGTGTGTTCCTTTCCTAAACCACCACGAGAGTCATTGAACGTGTGTTCTTTTCCTAAACCACCACTAGAGTCATTGCATGTGTCTTCCTTTCCTAAACCACCACCAGAGTCATTGCATGTGTCTTCTTTTCCTAAACCACATGGATGCACTAGAGTCATTGCATGTGTCTTCCTTTTCTAAACCACTACCAAAGTCATTGCATGTGTGTTCCTTTCCTGAACGACCTCCAGAGTCATGGAATGTGTGTTCCTTTCCTAAACCACCACCCGAGTCATTGAATGGGTGTTATTTTCGTAAACCAGCACTAGAATCACTGCATGTGTGTTCAATTTGTAAACCACCACCAGAGTCATTGCATGTGTCTTCTTGTCCTAAACCACCAGAGTCATTAAATGTGTGTTTATTTCTTAAAGTACCACCAGAGTCATTGCATGCGTCTTCCTTTCCTATACCACCACCAGAGTCATTGCATGTGTCTTCTTTTCCTAACCAACCGTTAGAGTCATTACATGTGTCTTATTTCCCAAAACCACATGGATCCACCACAGTCATTGCATGTGTCTTCCTTTCGTAAACCACCACCAGAGTCATTGCATGCGTCTTCCTTTCCTATACCACCACCAGAGTCATTGCATGTGTCTTTTATTTCCTAAACCACCACCAGAGTCATTGCATGTGTGTTCCTTTCCTAAACCAATGACCAGAGTCATTGCATGTGTGCTCCCTTACTAAACTACCACCAGAGTCATTGCAGGTGTGTTCCTTTCCTAAACCACCACAGGAGTAATTGCATGTGTGTTCCTTTCCTAAACCACCATCAGAGTCATTGAATGTGTGTTATTTTCCTAAACCACCACTAGAGTCATTGCATGTGTGTTCTTATCCTAAACCACCACCAGAGTCATTGCATGTGTCTTCTTTTCCTAAACCACCACCAGAGTCATTGAATGTGTGTTTATTTCTTAAACTACCACCAGAGTCATTGCATGTGTCTTCCTTTCCTATACCACCATCCGAGTCATCGCATGTTTGTTCCATTCCTAAACCACCACTAGAGTCATTGCATGTGACTTTTTTCCTAAACTACCACCAGAGTTATTGCATGTGTGTTCCTTTCCTAAACCACCACCAGAGTAATTGCATGTGTGTTCCTTTCCTAAACCACCATTAGAGTCATTGAATGTGTGTTATTTTCCTAAACCACCACTAGAGTCATTGCATGTGTGTTCTTATCCTAAACCACCACCAGAGTCATTGCATGTGTCTTCTTTTCCTAAACCACCACCAGAGTCATTGAATGTGTGTTTATTTCTTAAACTACCACCAGAGTCATTGCATGTGTCTTCCTTTCCTATACCACCACCCGAGTCATTGCATGTTTGTTCCTTCCCTAAACCACCACTAGAGTCATTGCATGTGACTTTTCTCCTAAACTACCACCAGAGTTATTGCATGTGTGTTCCTTTCCTAAACCACCACCAGAGTCATTGCATGTGTGCTCCATTCCAAAATCACTACCAGAGTCATTGCATGTGTCTTATTTTTCTAAATCACATGAACCCAACAGAGTCATTGCATGTGTCTTCCTTTGCTAAACCACCACGAGCGTCATTGCATGTGTGTTCCTTTCCTAAACCACCACGAGAGTCATTCCATGTGTCTTGTTTTCCTAAACCACATGGATCCACCAGTGTCATTGCATGTGTGTTCCTTTCTTAAACCACCACCAGAGTCATTGCATGTCTGTTCCTTTCCTAAACCACCACCAGAGTCATTGCATGTGTCTTCTTTTCCTAAACCACATGGATGCACTAGAGTCATTGCATGTGTCTTCCTTTCCTAAAGCACTACCAAAGCCATTGCATGCGTGTTCCTTTCCTGAATGACCACCAGAGTCATTGAATGTGTGTTCCTTTCTTAAACCACCACGAGAGTCATTGAACGTGTGTTCTTTTCCTAAACCACCACTACAGTTATTGCATGTGTCTTCCTTTCCTAAACCACCACCAGAGTCATTGCATGTGTCTTCTTTTCCTAAACAACATGGATGCACTAGAGTCATTGCATGTGTCTTCCTTTTCTAAACCACTACCAAAGTCATTGCATGTGTGTTCCTTTCCTGAACGACCTCCAGAGTCATGGAATGTGTGTTCCTTTCCTAAACCATCACGAGAGTCATTGAATGTGTGTTCTTTTCCTAAACTACCACTAGAGTCATTGCATGTGTGTTCATTTTGTAAACCACCACCAGAGTCATTGCATGTGTCTTCTTGTCCTAAACCAACAGAGTCATTAAATGTGTGTTTATTTCTTAAAGTACCACCAGAGTCATTGCATGTGTCTTCCTTTCCTATACCACCACCAGAGTCATTGCATGTGTCTTCCTTTCCTAAACCACCACCAGAGTCATTGCATGTGTGTTCCTTTCCTAAACCAATGACCAGAGTCATTGCATGTGTGCTCCCTTACTAAACCACCACCAGAGTCATTGCATGTGTGTTCCTTTCCTAAACCACCACAAGAGTAATTGCATGTGTGTTCCTTTCCTAAACCACCATCAGAGTCATTGAATGTGTGTTATTTTCCTAAACCACCACTAGAGTCATTGCATGTGTGTTCTTATCCTAAACCACCACCAGAGTCATTGCATGTGTCTTCTTTTCTTAAACCACCACCAGAGTCATTGAATGTGTGTTTATTTCTTAAACTACCAGCAGAGTCATTGCATGTGTCTTCCTTTCCTATACCACCACCCAAGTCATTGCATGTTTGTTCCATTCCTAAACCACCACTAGAGTCATTGCATGTGAATTTTTTCCTAAACTACCACCAGAGTTATTGCATGTGTGTTCCTTTCCTAAACCACCGCCAGAGTCATTGCATGTGTGCTCCATAACAAAATCACTACCAGAGTCATTGCATGTGTCTTATTTTTCTAAATCACATGGACCCAACAGAGTCATTGCATGTGTCTTCCTTTGCTAAACCACCACGAGAGTCATTGCATGTGTGTTCCTTTCCTAAACCACCACGAGAGTCATTCCATGTGTATTGTTTTCCTAAACCACATGGATCCACCAGTGTCATTGCAAGTGTGTTCCTTTCTTAAACCACCACCAGAGTCATTGCATGTCTGTTCCTTTCCTAAACCACCACCAGAGTCATTGCATGTGTCTTCTTTTCCTAAACCACATGGATGCACTAGAGTCATTGCATATGTCTTCCTTTCCTACGCCACTACCAAAGCCATTGCATGCGTGTTCCTTTCCTGAACGACCACCAGAGTCATTGAATGTGTGTTCCTTTCCTAAACCACCACGAGAGTCATTGAACGTGTGTTCTTTTCCTAAACCACCACTAGAGTCATTGCATGTGTCTTCCTTTCCTAAACCACCACCAGAGTCATTGCATGTGTCTTCTTTTCCTAAACCACATGGATGCACTAGAGTCATTGCATGTGTCTTCCTTTTCTAAACCACTACCAAAGTCATTGCATGTGTGTTCCTTTCCTGAACGACCTCTAGAGTCATGGAATGTGTGTTCCTTTCCTAAACCACCACCCGAGTCATTGAATGGGTGTTCTTTTCGTAAACCAGCACTAGAATCACTGCATGTGTGTTCAATTTGTAAACCACCACCAGAGTCATTGCATGTGTCTTCCTTTCCTATACCACCACCAGAGTCATTGCATGTGTCTTCCTTTCCTAAACCACCACCAGAGTCATTGCATGTGTGTTCCTTTCCTAAACCAATGACCAGAGTCATTGCATGTGTGCTCCCTTACTAAACCACCACCAGAGTCATTGCAGGTGTGTTCCTTTCCTAAACCACCACAGGAGTAATTGCATGTGTGTTCCTTTCCTAAACCACCATCAGAGTCATTCAATGTGTGTTATTTTCCTAAACCACCACTAGAGTCATTGCATGTGTGTTCTTATCCTAAACCACCACCAGAGTCATTGCATGTGTCTTCTTTTCCTAAACCACCACCAGAGTCATTGAATGTGTGTTTATTTCTTAAACTACCACCAGAGTCATTGCATGTGTCTTCCTTTCCTATACCACCATCCGAGTCATCGCATGTTTGTTCCATTCCTAAACCACCACTAGAGTCATTGCATGTGACTTTTTTCCTAAACTACCACCAGAGTTATTGCATGTGTGTTCCTTTCCTAAACCACCACCAGAGTCATTGCATGTGTGCTCCATTCCAAAATCACTACCAGAGTCATTGCATGTGTCTTATTTTTCTAAATCACATGGACCCAACAGAGTCATTGCATCTGTCTTCCTTTGCTAAACCACCACGAGAGTCATTGCATGTGTGTTCCTTTCCTAAACCACCACGAGAGTCCTTCCATGTGTCTTGTTTTCCTAAACCACATGGATCCACCAGTGTCATTGAATGTGTGTTCCTTTCCTAAACCACCAGGAGAGTCATTGAACGTGTGTTCTTTTCCTAAACCACCACCAGAGTCATTGCATGTCTGTTCCTTTCCTAAACCACCACCAGAGTCATTGCATGTGTCTTGTTTTCCTAAACCACAAGGATGCACTAGAGTCATTGCATGTGTCTTCCTTTTCTAAACCACTACCAAACTCATTGCATGTGTGTTCCTTTCCTGAACGACCACCAAAGTCATGGAATGTGTGTTCCTTTCCTAAACCACCACCAGAGTCATTGAATGTGTGTTCTTTTCCTAAACCACCACTAGAGTCATTGCATGTGTGTTCATTTTGTAAACCACCACCAGAGTCATTGCATGTGTCTTCCTTTCCTAAACCACCACCAGAGTCATTGCATGGGTGTTCCTTTCCTAAACCAACGACCAGAGTCATTGCATGTGTGCTCCCTTACTAAACCACCACCAGAGTCATTGAATGTGTGTTCCTTTCCTAAACCACCACAAGAGTAATTGCATGTGTGTTCCTGTCCTAAACCACCACCAGAGTCATTGAATGTGTGTTATTTTCCTAAACCACCACTAGAGTCATTGCATGTGTGTTCTTATCCTAAACCACCACCAGAGTCATTGCATGTGTCTTCTTTTCCTAAACCACCACCAGAGTCATTGAATGTGTGTTTATTTCTTAAACTACCACCAGAGTCATTGTATGTGTCTTCCTTTCCTATACCACCACCCGAGTCATTGCATGTTTGTTCCTTCCCTAAACCACCACTAGAGTCATTGCATGTGACTTTTCTCCTAAACTACCACCAGAGTTATTGCATGTGTGTTTCTTTCCTAAACCACCACCAGAGTCATTGCATGTGTGCTCCATTCCAAAATCACTACCAGAGTCATTGCATGTGTCTTATTTTTCTAAATCACATGGACCCAACAGAGTCATTGCATGTGTCTTCCTTTGCTAAACCACCACGAGCGTCATTGCATGTGTGTTCCTTTCCTAAACCACCACGAGAGTCATTCCATGTGTCTTGTTTTCCTAAATCACATGGATCCACCAGTGTCATTGCATGTGTGTTCCTTTCTTAAACCACCACCAGAGTCATTGCATGTCTGTTCCTTTCCTAAACCACCACCAGAGTCATTGCATGTGTCTTCTTTTCCTAAACCACATGGATGCACTAGAGTCATTGCATGTGTCTTCCTTTCCTAAAGCACTACCAAAGCCATTGCATGCGTGTTCCTTTCCTGAACGACCACCAGAGTCATTGAATGTGTGTTCCTTTCCTAAACCACCACGAGAGTCATTGAACGTGTGTTCTTTTCCTAAACCACCACTACAGTTATTGCATGTGTCTTCCTTTCCTAAACGACCACTAGAGTCATTGCATGTGACTTTTTTCCTAAACTACCACCAGAGTTATTGCATGTGTGTTCCTTTCCTAAACCACCACCAGAGTCATTGCATGTGTGCTCCATTCCAAAATCACCACCAGAGTCATTGCATGTGTCTTCTTTTCCTAAACCACATGGATGCACTAGTGTCATTGCATGTGTGTTCCTTTCTTAAACCACCACCAGAGCCATTTCATGTGTGTTCTTTTCCTAAACCACAGGGATCCACCAGAGTCATTGCATGTGTCTTCTTTTCCTAAACCACCACAAGAGGCATTGCATGTGTGTTCCTTTCCAAAACCACATGGATCCACCAGAGTCATTGGATGTGTCTTCCTTTCTAAAACCACCACCCGAGTGATTGCATGTGTGTTCCTTTCCAAAACCACGACCAGAGTCATTGCATGTGGGTTATTTTCCTAAACCACCAGCAGAGTCATTGCATGTGTGTTTCTTTCCTTAACCACCAGGAGAGTCATTGAATGTGCCTTGTTATCCTAAACGACATGGATCCACCAGTGACATTGCATGTTTGTTCCTTTCCTAAACCACCACTAGAGTAATTGCATGTGTCTTCTTTTCCAAAACCACCACCATATTCATTGCATGTGTGTTCCTTTCCTAAAGCATCACCAGAGTCATTGCATGTGTATTATTTTTCTAAATCACATGGACCCAACAGAGTCATTGCATGTGTCTTCCTTTCCTAAACCACCACCAGAGTCATTGCATGTGTGTTCCTTTCCTAAACCACCACGAGAGTCATTCCATGTGTCTTGTTTTCCTAAACCACATGGATCCACCAGTGTCATTGCATGTGTGTTCCTTTCTTAAACCACCACCAGAGTCATTGCATGTGTGTTCCTTTCCTAAACCACCATTAGAGTCATTGCATGTGTCTTCTTTTCCTAAACCACATGGATGCACTAGAGTCATTGCATGTGTCTTACTTTTCTAAACCACTACCAAAGTCATTGCATGTGTGTTCCTTTCCTGAACGACCACCAGAGTCATTGAATGTGTGTTCCTTTCCTAAACCACCACTAGAGTCATTGAATGTGTGTTCTTTTCCTAAACCACCACTAGAGTCATTGCATGTGTGTTCTTTTTGTAAACCACCACCAGAGTCATTGCATGTGTCTTCTTGTCCTAAACCACCAGAGTCATTAAATGTATGTTTATTTCTTAAAGTACCACCAGCGACATTGCATGTGTCTTCCTTTCCTATACCACCAGAGTCATTGCATGTATCTTCCTTTCCTAACCCACCACCAGCGTCATTGCATGTGTGTTCCTTTCCTAAACCACCACCAGTCATTCCATGTGTGTTCCTTTCCTAAACCACCACCAGAGTCATTGCATGTGTGCTCCCTTACTAAACCACCACAAGAGTAATTGCATGTGTGTTCCTTTCCTAAACCACCACCAGAGTCATTGAATGTGTGTTATTTTCCTAAACCACCACTAGAGTCATTGCATGTGTGTTCTTATCCTAAACCACCACCAGAGTCATTGCATGTGTCTTCTTTACCTAAACCACCACCAGAGTCATTGAATGTGTGTTTCTTTATTAAATTACCACCAGAGTCATTGCATGTGTCTTCCTTTCCTATACCACCACACGAGTCATTGCATGTTTGTTCCTTTCCTAAACCAGCACTAGAGTCATTGAATGTGACTTTTTTCCTAAACTACCACCAGAGTTATTGCATGTGTGTTACTTTCCTAAACCACCACCAGAGTCATTGCATGTGTGCTCCATTCCAAAATCACCACCAGAGTGATTGCATGTGTCTTCTTTTCCTAAACCACATGGATCCACTAGTGTCATTGCATGTTTGTTCCTTTATTAAACCACCACCAGAGTCATTTCATGTGTGTTCTTTTCCTAAACCACAGGGATCCACCAGAGTCACTGCATGTGTCTTCTTTTCCTAAACCACCACAAGAGGCATTGCATGTGTGTTCCTTTCCCAAACCACATGGATGCACTAGAGTCATTGCATGTGTCTTCCTTTCCTAAACAACTACCAAAGTCATTGCATGTGTGTTCCTTTCCTGAACGACCACCAGAGTCATTGAATGTGTGTTCCTTTCCTAAACCACCACCAGAGTCATTGAATATGTGTTCTTTTCCTAAACCACCACTAGAGTAATTTCTCATGTGTTCTTTTCGTAAACCACCATCAGAGTCATTCCATGTGTCTTCTTGTCCTAAACCACCAGAGTCATTAAATGTGTGTTTATTTCTTAAAGAACCACTAGAGTCATTGCATGTGTCTTCCTTTCCTATACCACCACCAGGGTCATTGCATGTGTCTTCCTTTCTAAACCACCACCAGATTCATTGCATGTGTGCTCCCATACTAAACCACCACCATAGTCATTGCATGTGTGTTCCTTTCCTAAACCACCATAAGAGTAATTGCATGTGTGTTCCTTTCCTAAACAACCACCAGAGTCATTGAATGTGTGTTATTTTCCTAAACCACCACTAGAGTCATTGCATGTGTGTTCTTATCCTAAACCACCACCAGAGTCATTGCATTTGTCTTCTTTTCCAAAACCACCACTAGAGTCATTGAATGTGTGTTTCTTTCTTAAACTACCACCAGAGTAATTGCATGTGTCTTCCTTTTCTATACCACCACTAGAGTCATTGCATGTTTGTTCCTTTCCTAAACCACCACTAGAGTCATTGCATGTGACTTTTTTCCTAAACTACCACCACAGTTATTGCATGTGTGTTCCTTTCCTAAACTACCACCAGAGTCATTGCGTCTGTGCTCCATTACAAAATCACCACTAGAGTAATTGCATGTGTCTTCTTTTCCTAAACCACATGGATCCACCAGTGTTATTGCATGTGTGTTCCTTTCTTAAACCACCACTAGAGTCGTTGCATGTGTGTTATTTTCCTAAACCACATGGATCCACCAGAGTCATTGCATGCGTCTTCCTTTCCTAAACCACCACCAGAGTCATTGCATGTGTGTTCCTTTCCCAAACCACATGGATCCACCAGAGTCATTGCATGTGTCTTTCTTTCCAAAACCACCACCAGAGTCATTGCATGTGTGTTATATTCCTAAACCACCAGCAGGGTCATTGCATGTGTGTTCCTTTCCAAAACCACCACCAGAGTCATTGCATGTGTGTTATTTTCCTAAACCACCAGCAGAGTCATTGCATGTGTGTTTCTTTCCTTAACCACCAGGATATTCATTGCATGAGTGTTTAGGAAAGGAACACATATGCAATGACTCTGGTGGTCGTTTGGGAAAGGAAGACACATGCAATGACTCTGGTGCATCCATGTGGTTTAGGAAAAGAAGACACATGTAATAACCCTGGTGGTGGTTTAGGAAAAGGAACAAACATGCAATGACTTTGGTGGTGGTTTAAGAAAGGAACACACATGCAATGACACTGGTGTATCCATTAGGTTTAGGAAAATAAGACACATGCAATGAATCTAGTGGTGGTTTTGGAAAGGAACATACATGCAATGACTCTTGTGGTGGTTTAGGAAAGGAAGACATATGCAATGACTCTGGTGGTGGTTTAGAAAAACAAGACACATGCAATGACTCTGGTGGTTTAGGAAAGGAACACATGCAATGACTCTGATGGTGGTTTAAGAAAGGAACACATGCAATGACTCGTGGTGGTTTAGGAAAGAACACATGCAATGACTCGTGGTGGTTTAGAAAGGAACACACATGCAATGACTTTGGTAGTGGTTTAGAAAAGGAAGACACATGCAATGACTCTGGTGGTGGTTTAGGAAAGGAACACACATGCAATGACTGTGGTGGTGGTGTAGGAAAGGAACACACTGTTGAAAGACACATGCAATGACTCCATGTGGTTTAGGAAAGAAGACACATGCAATGACTCTGGTGGTTTAGAAAAGAACACACATGCAATGACAACAGGTGGATCCGTGGTTTAGGAAAGAGACACATGCAATGACTTCTGGTGGTTTAGAAAGGAACACACATGCTTGACTCTGGTGGTGGTTTGGAAGGAACACATGGAAATGACACATGCAATGACTCTGGTGGTGGTTTAGGAAAAGAAGACACATGCAATGACTAGTGGATCCATGTGGTTTAGGAAAAAGACACATGCAATAACTCTAGTGGTGGTTTAGGAAAGGAACACACATGCAATTACTATAGTGGTGGTTTAGGAAAAGAAGACACTTTCAATGACTCTGGTGGTGTTTTAGGAAAGGAACACACATGCAATGACTCTGGTGGTGGTTTAGGAAAGGAACACACATGCATTGACTCTGGTGGTGGTTTAGGAAAGGAAGACACATGCAATGACTCTAGTGGTGGTTTAGGAAAAGGAAAACACATGCAATGACTCTGGTGGTGGTTTAAGAAAGGAACACACATGCAATGACACTGGTAGATCCATGTGGTTTAGGAAAACAAGACACATGCAATGACTCTGGTGGTGGTTTAGGAGAGGAACACACATGAAATGACTCTGGTGGATCCATGTGGTTTAGGAAAAGAACACAAATGCAATGACTCTAGTGGTGGTTTAAGAAAGGAACACAAATGTAATGACACTCATGGATCCATGTGGTTTAGGATAATAAGACACATGCAACGACTCTGATGGTAGTTTCGGAAAGGAGCACACATGCAATGAATCTACTGGATCCATGTGGTTTAGGAAAACAAGACACATGCAATGACTCTGGTGGTGGTTTAGGAAAGGAAGACACATGCAATGACTCTGGTGGATCCATGTGGTTTAGGAAAATAAGACACGTGCAATGACTCTGGTGGTGGTTTAGGAAAGGAACACACATGTAATGACTCTGGCAGTGGTTTAGGAAAGGAACACACATGCAATGACTCTGGTGGTGGTTTAAGAAAGGAACACACATGCAATGACACTGCTGGATCCATATGGTTTTGGAAAATAAGACACATGCAATGACTATGGTTCTTGTTTAGGAAAGGAACACACATGCCTTGACTCTGGTGGTGGTTTAAGAAAGGAACACACATGCAATGACTCTGGTGGTGGTTTTTGAAAGGAAGGCACATGTGTAGCATCCCAATTGTCTAACAATTGCAATGCTACTAGCCTATTCTATATTTATGCTACTTCATATATATAATTGTTGCATCATAAATATATCATGCTCATGTCATCATGCCACCTTGCATTTGAGCATCATATAAAACCCTTTTTGTGTTGGTTCTTCTCTCATATGCATTGTAAATTGTATTTGCCTCTGGATATTGAATTTGGTTCTTGATATACTGTTTAAATGCCCAAGTTGAGCTGGGGGCATATCTTTTATTAACTCCACCACCTTTATTGTCATCACCCCATCATTCCACCATCCCACTCTATATGAGCATTGCAACTTATTTGGTTTTACCTCTAGCTCATGTGGGTTGGAATGGATCCAATTCTATCTCCACATGCTCTCATATATGCACCATATTGTTTTCACATTATTGGTTTAGGAGAGCCACATGGCTACCTTCGCATGCCTTGTGAGTGGGACCCTTTTTCCTAGCTTCCATATGGATTATCATGGATTTATGCTCATGTTGGGGTATTTTTGGGACTATTAAACATCTAGTGGAATAAACACACTAGCAAGTCCCAATTATAATCAAATGTGATCATCTCCATCTACTCCATCTGGAACTTTCCTTTAAATTCTTTTGCTTGGCTTAATCCCACTTTTGGGGAATGCATAGGAATAATGCCATGTATATATTATTGTTTTCACAAGATTAAGCATGGTATTAATTGTTTTGCATGGGCCATGCAAGTACCACCTTTTTCTAGCCTTTTGGTTTTTATTTGAATCTTTGAGTGGATCTTTCCCATATTCCTCTCTACCCCTTATGCTTGATCTTGCTTGATGCATGCAAGCATCTAACACCCCATCACCATCTCCATCCATGCCATCACCACCTTTCCTTCTCTTCTCTCTTTTGACTATATCTTGCTTGGGCTTGTCTTGTTCATGCTTGATCTTGTCAAGAGAATGCCACACCACATCTCATCTCTCTCCCTCTCTCTCTCTCTTTCTTCACCTTCTTCTCCTTTCCACCCCATCCATGCATGGCTATGTGGGTTATGCCTAAAACCCTAAACCATACACTCATCTCTCCCCTCTCTTTACCATCCCCTCTTAACCACACCCCCCATCTAACCTAACCCCTCATCTACCCTAGTTACACCTCCATCTAACCTAACCCGAGGCTACCAGCCCTAACCCGAGCCCCCTCTAGCTACCCAACCCTAGCTCCAACCCGAGCTCCCCCTACCCCTCTCTCTCTCTAGCTCTCTCTCTGCCATGAGGGCCCCAGCCCGAGCCTCCCCACCAACCAGCCGTCCCCACCTGCAGCCCATGCACCCTTTGCCCTAGTCTGCCCAGACCAAGCACGTGAGGAGGGGAAGGAGAGAAAGGTGGCACCGAGGCCACCTTTTCCATCTACCCCACCTCCCCACGGCACCTCCCTCTCCCCTCTGCTTTATCTCCTTCCCCATGGCTCTCCTCTGCTCGCCCAGATCTACCCCGAGCCAGCCCTTCCCTCCTCCTTCCTCCTCTCCGACCACCAGCAGCCGCCGTCGCCGTCGCCAGCACCTCGACGTCCACGTTGATCCAGTCGTGCAGAGCGTCCGTGAAGCGGCCTGGGAGAACGAGGACGCTCCTCTGCTTCACCCTGTACTCGCCGTCGAGGAGGAGAAGGGCTAGAGCCGAAGATCGCCGCTGCCACTGACGCCAAACCCTAGCTCCGCCGGCCTCTGCTTCGTCGTCGATCCACTGCTCCCCAAGCCGATCCGACCACACCGATCACCCCGCGGTGAGCCCTTCTTCCTCTCTGACATGCTCCGCCTCGCCATCGCCGGCTAGCTATGCCGTTGCTTATGTCGAACGCCCTCCGTGCGCCGCCGCTCTCGGTGTCTGCACGTGCCGCGCCGCGTAGAGCCTCTACTAGCAGCGATCCTTCCTCCTGACACCAACCCGCCCCCAGCCCAGCGGTAGCCGCCGCCGCCCGCACACGCCAGGTCGCGTGTTCGATCCCCGCGCGCGCCCTGCTCCGCCGAACACCGATCTGTCCCTCGAGGCAGAGAAGAAGAACAATACCTAGCGTCACTTTGCAAATACCCCCCTGCCTTTTTGACTCCTGCAACCGCGCTCCAAGAGGTCCCACCTGCCAGCCTCCTTCTCCTTTTTGCAAATACGCCCCGCATCTTTTTAGACCTTAACCCGCTCGCTCTGGCCTGCCCACTGTCTCCGTCTCAGCGTTCACATCACCGCAACCTCTAGGCCCGCTTGTCATCCGCGTGGGCTAGCCAAAGCCACGGTAGCAAAAGCTTTTCGCGCGCGTGTGCCCCTCCAGTCAGCTTGGCCCCACCCGTCAGTGTCTAGGGCTAGAACGAGCTGAGTAAGAAAAGTATTTCTGCTTTTCTGTTTTATTCAAACTTTTCAAATTTGTTTTAAATTCAAAATTCAAATCTGTTTTATAATAACTTTTAAAATATAAATCCAAATTAAACTTATAATATATGTTTTGAGATCAGAAAAATGTGCGGAATTCAAATATGGCCTTCAAAATATATTTTGAACATTTAAAATTTCAAGTTGATTAAAATTACAATAAAATGCCCTTTTCCCTTAATTAATTAATAACTTTTGTTTTATAACTCCAAATTTAACAAATAATATGTCTAAAATGATTAGCTCGACGAGACCTTTCTGTTTATGCATTCCATTATCTGTTTTGCAGCATACATCATATAAATATAAGGTATACAGCAACTTATTGGAGTATAAAATGTGGTCAAAACTCAATAAAATGGTTTATTCTTGTATTCCACACCTCACCCATGCCATGCTACTTTATTGCCATGCAAATTGTGCATCATTCATCATGGCATGATTGTTTGCTTGTCGCATTTTATTCATATGCTTGTGCACTTTATTTATGTTGGCCCTTGTTTGTTTGGTTCTTCTTCGAATAAACGCTGAGCAGGGGATATATCAAGAGACCCAGGAGCACTACCCAGATCCTTCTCTCGCTTCAACTGAGCTGCCAGGCAAGCACTACCACATGCTTGCATACATATAGTACCTATTGCCTCTATCTTATTCTTGCATCATTGAGTCGTGATTGCATTAAACTGAATCCCAAGTACTGCATAGCCTTTACTTTTAAACCCCACCGAAGCTTGTTCCTCCATCCCATGAGCCATTACTACAGGAGTTGTTTGAGCCATGCGAGTCGTAGAACAACATGTGTAGGGTATGTGAGTGTCTGATGGATAACGAGGTACCTAAACAACTTAACCCGAGTAGTAATGGGATAACTAATGAAAGTGGCATCGGTGAGCCATATTTGCTATTTGGTTTTTCAGGCTCACTTGTGTCCCGTAGGACCCCGAGTACTTGATTCCTGTTCCTTGAATATTCGCGTTATCCACATCCGGGAGGCTTATGAACCCCCCTAAGCCAGAGCTTGATTCATTCTTATTTCTTGGGGCCACAAACTCGTTTGAGGTTTTATTTACTATCCTGTACTTATGCCATGCTTTACTGCTTTATTTAAATTGTGCAGGTCTCGCACTGTACTGTTAGGACCGTGACCTGTTTTCGTAGACGACAAGCCCAGTCACACTTTCGGGTTCCCGATCGTTTACCCGGCCACAAACCTTGAGTCCGTCTCGTAGCCGGCCAGCCGTTCTTGCGGGTAGCTTAATGGGTGGCCCTCAAATATTTCTGAACTGTGATCGCTTTGTCGTGACTGCCTCGGTGGTTTTGATTTGGTTTTTCCGAGGTTGATCGAGTGTGTGTTGCTATTTGTGCACCCCTGCAGGGTAAAACTTTCTGAAAGCCGTGTCCGCGGTTATGGACGACTTGGAGCACAGTTTCTCGATCATAGACAAGCATAACTAAAGTACCGCTTTTAATTTGACTAAGTATCTGACTAGTAACTAGTGCAACACTCATGGAATGGATAATAAAACTGCCAACGGATGGGGGGTTGTTCGTCCGCTTCCTCGTCGGTAAGCGAGGAGGAGGATGGATCTGTTGATTTTACCTTTATAACTGTTGTTATTAATTCACGGACATCCGTCTATCTCTGGTTAGGCGGATGGTTAGCGAGTATCTATAGAATTGCTAGGGTTTATCTTTTGCTGCAATTGCGTCACCCCAGGTTGTGTCCCCTTTAGAGGCATAAAGACTTGCTGAGTACCCCTAGGGTCTCACACGATAAATTGTTTGATTCAGATGCACAGGTAAGCTCGCAAGATGGATACTGGGTGGAGGAGACGGACGATGTGGGCAACGATCATTCGGTGTAGAGATTCCGGGAACGGGGATCCATGAGATCTGTGGGCGGGATGTGTTTATTTATGGGGCATCTTATGCCGATTTGCTTCTTATCCGTACTCGGATCTTGTTTTCCGCTTCCGCTTGATACTCTGATGTTTGATGTATGAGGAGATATCCTAAACTATTATGTCTATCTAGGATATTTGGATCTTGCCGTATGGCGTTGCTATATTTCCTTTCTTTTTAGATGGAATGACTATGAGAACCATTGTATGGTGGCTTGCATACATACTAATTTGTGTATGTAGTTGATCCCTTCGCCTGCCGATTACGCCGCCCGTTCTTGTCCCGATGTTTGGAAATGGTTAGGACGGCCGAAAGGTCTACCTGTGAGTGGCATTTGGGCCCCACCGTACTATTTTAACCATTTCCGCTCATCCAGGCTTGTAACTAGGAGCGTAATTCACCGAGGTAGTTACAACATGCAATTACTCTATGGTGGTTTAGGAAAAGAAGACACATGCATTCACTCTAGTGTTGGTTTAGGAAAGGAACACACATGCAATAACCCTAGTGGATCCATGTGGTTTAGGAAAAGAACACACATGCAATGACTCTGGTGGTGGTTTTTGAATGGAACACACATGCAATGACTCTGGTGGTGTTTTAGGAAAGGAAGACACTCTGGTGGTGGTTTAGGAAAGGAACACACATGCAATGACTCTG
The DNA here is from genome assembly GCA_023614405.1 of Avena insularis. Classification (NCBI taxonomy): domain Eukaryota; kingdom Viridiplantae; phylum Streptophyta; class Magnoliopsida; order Poales; family Poaceae; genus Avena; species Avena insularis. The sequence continues at coordinate 119,392 of JAJUPC010000139.1, read as the reverse complement.
TGGTGGTTTAGTAAAGGAAGACACATGCAATGACTCTGGTGCATCCATGTGGTTTAGGAAAAGAAGACACATGTAATGACTCTGGTGGTGGTTTAGGAAAAGGAACAAAGATGCAATGACTATGGTGGTGGTTTACGAAAGGAACACACATGCAATGACACTGGTGGATCCATGTGGTTTAGGAAAATAATACACATGCAATGACTCTGGTGGTGGTTTAGGAAAGGAACACACATGCAATGACTCTGTTCGTGGTTTTGGAAAGGAACACACATGCAATGACTCTGGTGGTGGTTTAGGAAAGTAAGACACATGCAATGACTCTCGTGGTGGTTTAGAAAAATAAGACACATGTAATGACTCTGGTGGTGGTTTAGGAAAAGAAGACACATGCAATGACTCTGGTGGTGGTTTAGGAAAGGAAGACACATGCAATGACTCTGGTGGATCCATGTGGTTTAGGAAAATAAGACACGTGCAATGACTCTGGTGGTGGTTTAGGAAAGGAACACACATGCAATTACTCTAGTGGTGGTTTCGGAAAATAAAACACATGTAATGACTCTAGCAGTGGTTTAGGAAAGGAACACACATGCAATGACTCTGGTGGTGGTTTAAGAAAGGAACACACATGCAATGACACTGCTGGATCCATATGGTTTTGGAAAAGAAGACACATGCAATGACTATGGTTCTTGTTTAGGAAAGGAACACACATGCCTTGACTCTGGTGGTGGTTTAAGAAAGGAACACACATGCAATGACTCTGGTGGTGGTTTTTGAAAGGAAGACACATGCAATTACTCCATGGTGGTTTAGGAAAAGAAGACACATGCATTAACTCTAGTGTTGGTTTAGGAAAGGAACACACATGCAATAACCCTAGTGGATCCATGTGGTTTATGAAAAGAACACACATGCAATGACTCTGGTGGTGGTTTTTGAAAGGAACACACATGCAATGACTCTGGTGGTGTTATAGGAAAGGAAGACACATGCAATGACTCTGGTGGTGGTTTAGGAAAGGAACACACATGCAATGACTCTGTGGTGGTTTAGGAAAGGAAGACACATGCAATGACTCTGGTGCATCCATGTGGTTTAGGAAAAGAAGACACATGTAATGACTCTGGTGGTGGTTTAGGAAAAGGAACAAAGATGCAATGACTGTGGTGGTGGTTTATGAAAGGAACACACATGCAATGACACTGGTGGATCCATGTGGTTTAGGAAAATAATACACATGCAATGACTCTGGTGGTGGTTTAGGAAAGGAACACACATGCAATGACTCTGGTGGTGGTTTTGGAAAGGAAGACACATGCAATGACTCTGGTGGTGGTTTAGGAAAGTAAGACACATGCAATGACTCTGGTGGTGGTTTAGAAAAATAAGACACATGCAATGACTCTGGTGGTGGTTTAGGAAAAGAAGACACATGCAATGACTCTGGTGGTGGTTTAGGAAAGGAAGACACATGCAATGACTCTGGTGCATCCATGTGGTTTAGTACAAGAAGACACATGTAATGACTTTGGTGGTGGTTTAGGAAAAGGAACAAAGATGCAATGACTGTGGTGGTGGTTTATGAAAGGAACACACATGCAATGACACTGGTGGATCCATGTGGTTTAGGAAAATAATACACATGCAATGACTCTGGTGGTGGTTTAGGAAAGGAAAACACATGCAATGACTCTTGTGGTGGTTTCCGAAAGGAACACACATGCAATGACTCTGGTGGTGGTTTAGGAAAGTAAGACACATGCAATGACTCTGGTGGTGGTTTAGAAAAATAAGTCACATGCAATGACTCTGGTGGATCTATGTGGTTTAGGAAAAGAAGACACATGCAGTGACTTTGGTGGTGGTTTAGGAAAGGAACACACATGCAATTACTATAGTTGTGGTTTAGGAAAAGAACACACATTCAATGACTCTGGTGGTTGTTTAGGAATGGAACACACATGCAATGACTCTGGTGGTGGTTTGAAAAAGGAAGACAGATACAATAACTCTGGTGGATCCATGTGGTTTAGGAAAAAAAGACACATGCAATGACTCTGGTGGTGGTTTAGGAAAGGAACACACATGCAATGACTCTGGTGGCGGTTTAAGAAAGGAAAACACATGCAATGACTCTCGTGGATCCATGTGGTTTAGGAAAAGAAGACACATGCAATGACTCTAGTGGTGGTTTAGGAAAGAAACACACATGCAATGTCTCTAGTGGTGGTTTAAGAAAGGAACACACATGCAATGACACTAGTGGATCCATGTGGTTTAAGAAAAACACACATGCAATGACTCTGGTGGTGGTTTAAGAAAGGAACACACATGCAATGACACTGGTGGATCCATGTGGTTTAGGAAAACAAGACACATGCAATGACTTCGGTGGTGGCTTAGGAAAGGAACACACATGCAATGACTCTAGTGGATCCATGTGGTTTAGTAAAAGAACACAAATTCAATGACTCTAGTGGTGGTTTAAGAAAGGAACACCCATGCGATGACACTCGTGGATCCATGTGGTTTAGGAAAAGAAGACACATGCAATGACTCTGGTGGTGGTTTAGGAAAGGAACACACATGCAATTACTATAGTTGTGGTTTAGGAAAAGAACACACATTCAATGACTTCGGTGGTGGCTTAGGAAAGGAACACACATGCAATAACTCTGGTTGGTTTAAGAAAGGAACACACATGCAATGACACTATTGGATCCATGTGGTTTAGGAAAAGAAGGCACATGCAATGACTGTGGTGGTGGTTTAGGGAAGGAACATAAATGCAATGACTCTGGTGGTGGTTTTGGAAAGGAACACACATGAAATGAGTCTAGTGGTGGTTTAGGAAAGGAAGACACATGCAATGACTCTAGTGGTGGTTTAGAAAAATAAGACACATGCAATGACTCTGGTGGTGGTTTAGGAAAGGAAGACACATGCAATGACGCTGGTGGTGGTTTAGAAAAAGAAGACACATGCAATGACTCTGGTGGATCCATGTGGTTTTAGAAAAGAAGACACATGCAATGACTCTGGTGGTGGTTTAGGAAAGGAACACACATGCAATAACTCTAGTGGTGGTTTAGGAAAAGAAGACACATGCAATGACTCTGGTGGTGGTTTAGGAAAGGAACATACATGCAATGACTCTGGTGGTGCTTTAGGAAAGGAACACACATGCAATGACTATAGTGAATCCATGTGGTTTAGGAAAAAAGACACATGCAATGACTCTAGTGGTGGTTTAGGAAAGGAACACACATGCAATGAGTCTGGTGGTTGTTTAAGAAAGGAACACACATGCAATGACACTAGTGGATCCATGTGGTTTAGGAAAAGAAGACACATGCAATGACTCTGGTGGATCCATGTAATTTAGGAAAATAAGACAAATGCAATGACTCTGGTGGTGGTTTAGGAAAGGAACACACATGCAATGATTCTGGTGGTGGTTTAGGAAAAGAACACACATTCAATGACTCTGGTAGTGGTTTAGGAAAGGAACACACATGCAATGACCCTGGTGGATGCATGTGGTTTAGGAAAAGAAGACACATGTAATGACTCTGGTGGTGGTTTCTGAAAGGAACACACATGCAATGACTCTGGTGGTGGTTTAAGAAAGGAACACACTTGCAATGACACTAGTGGATCCATATGGTTTTGGAAAAGAAGACACATGCAATGACTATGGTTCTGGTTTAGTAAAGGAACACACATGCCTTGACTCTGGTGGTGGTTTAAGAAAGGAACACACATGCAATGACTCTGGTGGTGGTTTTTGAAAGGAAGACACATGCAATTACTCTATGGTGGTTTAGGAAAAGAAGACACATGCATTAACTCTAGTGTTGGTTTAGGAAAGGAACACACATGCAATGACCCTAGTGGATCCATGTGGTTTAGGAAAAGAACACACATGCAATGACTCTGGTGGTGGTTTTTGAAAGGAACACACATGCAATGACTCTGGTGGTGTTTTAGGAAAGGAAGACACATGCAATGACTCTGGTGGTGGTTTAGGAAAGGAACACACATGCAATGACTCTGGTGGTGGTTTAGGAAAGGAAGACACATGCAATGACTCTGGTGGTGGTTTAGGAAAAGGAAAACACATGCAATGACTCTGGTGGTGTTGGGGGGATACCCCCGGGTAGGGTCACTCCGGGGTATAACGGCCGAGTTAGCCGAGGTCCGGCAAGGTCAAAGCGGATGCTAACCGGGTCACCTCAAGGCAGTCCGAATCATGGAGTAACCCGGACCAGGGGGGGTCGCCTTACATTGTCTCGTCCGACTTAAGGAGTAAGTCTAGAGTGCTTGTCTAACTTATATGCAGGAACAGGTGTGGCCGGATCTACTATGATCCAGATCCTCGCTTAGCTTCTGGGAGAAGGAAGGAATCTCTCTGGTCAAAAAAGAAGGTCCCAGACGCATGCATGAGCGAATAAAGCAAGGGGACCACGGGTCATGGCCGACAAGGTGACGACGCTCACGTATCGACGCGCCGTGAGAGGCCGTCGTTAAAGCATGTGTGACGCGGGGGAAAAGCACCCCGGTCGGGTTACCACTTTGGGAGGGGGCATATTCTTAGGAATATGCCTCCACGTATGCCCTAGGCCAGGACCGAACTTCCTCTATATAAGGGGGGCTAGGGTTCTGGTAGAGGGGGTTGGGAGAGTTCTGGTCGATTGAGCACTAGTTGGTTTGGTAGTTCCATAGCACTAGTGGATCTAGGGTTCTTGGGCAAGATAGTAGGCAAGAGTAAGAGGGCACCTTCTTCCTCCTCTCGCCAATACAGCTCAAGGAGCACTTGTAATCTTGAAGAGATAGCAATACAAACTTCTGTGTGGAGAATCACTCCACTATCCCTCCCTGGATTCCCCTAGCGCATATTAGTGCCCACCTTTAGCCTATCCATGGCATCTGCCGTGACACCACCACGACAGTTGGCGCCCACCGTGGGGCTAGCGGCGCTAGCAGGGGTGAAGATCCAGACAGGAAACTTCATCGGCACCGGCGAACGCATCGTCTCCGGGCTCGTTCAGCGCTTTGGAGCGTTGGATTTCGGCAGCGACAACGCTGGCTGCTTCGACACGCGCCCTCTTCCGTGCAACGGCCTCTTCGTCAAGCTCGGCGTGCACAAGGTCTATGTTGCTGTGGATGTCTCGTGCGTTCATCCGCGTTGCATCGTTGATGCGGGGGAACCACCCCACACTGTGGCTCGCGGGGTGCGTATCGCTCGCTCCCCGGACCATGCGGAGGTGATCATGACTGCGCCAGGTGCAGGCGCAAGCAAGGATCCGGCACTAGACCCGGAGGTAACACCCAAGGCACCGAGGAAAGGTAGAGGACCTCCCCTAGAGAGGCCTGAAAACATACTGAGGGAAGCTATGGATAGCTTGGCTAACCCGGTAGCGGCAGTGGTAGATCCGGCTCAGGCTCAGGCCGAGCTAGAGGAAACTCGACAAAAGGTACTGGAGGGCACAAAGAAAATAGCCGCGGCTCAGCAATCGCTGAACATGACGCCGCGTGACTACGCAAAGGCAAACAAAGTTGATGCGGTAAAAGTGAAGGGGAGAAATCTCATAAGCGAGATGAACCGAGAAGGTGATGATGGAGCAGAAGGGTCGGAAAACTATCTGTCTGTGGGGTTTCCGAAGTATAGCACCCCGGCGAAGAACCTGAGGGCAGCAGATGCGGATGCATCCGAGCTAGAGGGTCTGACGGGTGAGGCTCGTCAAAGACAACAAGATAGGGTTAACGAGCTGGTTCGGATCATGAACAGACAGAACGAGGAGCTGCTGAGAGCTAACCCGGAGAGAGCTGGGGCTTCCAAAATCGTCCATTCGGTGATGGGTAACCCGGAGAAATCCGCTGGAGCCGCATCATCGCCTCATGGTGGTCCAAGGAGAGAAGAGGTAGTAACCTCGGCCAGACGGAACAAACAGATCGTCCCATACGACCCGACGCGTGCGGGAAAAGAAAAAGAGATGCGGAAAGGTGATGATCGACGGAGTGTGAGCCGAGGTGAAGCTGGCCGAGGTAATCACGACCAAGGCAATGCCGGTCAAGGGAACGCTGCCAACGGCAATGCCGGACAGCGCAATTCCGCAGGAGCAGGACAACCACAGCAGCGGAATATACCAAGGCAAGAGCAAAGCGCCGGCCGAGGTATGCAGCAGAAAGGTGCGCAACGAGAGAAAAACCGATACAACGATGGTGATTCGGAAATGGTGAACGCAGGATACCCCAGACCGGACTATCACGTGATAGGGTCTAGATTAGGAAGCAGGGATTTGATGCCGGATGACGCCCGGTTAAAACTGGATCGCCGGTACAGGTCGGAATAGATCGAATGTCAAGGTCCTCCGGGCCCAGCGTGCTTTGGACCCCGGATCATGAAGGAACCACCGGTACCAAACTTCCAGTTACCCAGGGGCACGAAGACGTATGATGGCAGTACCAAGCCGGAGGACTGGCTGATAAACTATGCTATGGCGGTGAAAATTGCAACGGGCAACTTGAGATGGGCTGTGCGTTACGTGCCCCAGATGTTGGAAGGCCCGTCCAGAGTATGGCTGAATAACTTGCCACCCGGAAGCATCAACTGCTGGATAGATTTTGAAGAAATGTTTATCAGCAACTTCTCAAGTACATACCAGAGGCCGAATAGACCGCAGACCCTGGCAATGTGCAAGCAAAGACCCAACGAGACGGATCGTGAATTCTTGACCCGGTGGTGTACCGTGAGAAACTCGTGTGACGGTGTCATAGAATCACAGGCCATAGCATGGTTCGCGCAAGGGGGCAGATATGGCAGCGAGCTGTGGATGAAGCTGTAAAGGAAAATGCCAGTTACGCTGGCAGAGATGATCCGGATTACTGATTCGTATGCTTTGGGCGATCCGACTCAACCTAGACTCGCCTCAAACGAGTCAAACGAGGAATACTATCAGAGGGATGGAGCCGGGTCATCCCGGAGGAATGATTCTGAGAGGAAAAGAGAGATGATGCATCGGATCATCGTTACGGTTCGCAACAAGTTGCAGCCATGAATCAAGATCAATCCGGAGGAGGGAGTAACCAACGCCAGAGAACTGGAGGGCAGTGGACTTCAAGAAATGATGGCAAGAAAACATGGACTCCGGAGCAGAAGAAACAGTGGCAGGAAAAGAAAGACCGTCCGAGGTATACCTACGAGTCGATGCTGGACCAGCTGTGTAAGTTTCACACGCCAAATCCAAATAGCCCGGCGGGTCACACGACGAGGCAATGTGAGTGGATGCGAAAGATAGAGCAAGGTGTTTCGGGGAATGCTTAGGCACCCCGGAATGATCAACCTCGGCAGGAGTTACCCCGGCAGCAATTGCTCTCCGGAACGAACACGCAGCAGCTAATGTTACCTCCCCCTCCGCCGAGGTATGACAACAATGAGAGAAGGGATGCAGTGCATCAGGTGGAAAATCAGCAACAACCGGATCAGAGGTACCCCGGAAACGAGGGAAGGAATGAGTACAGGGAACATCACGAGAGTTATTGTGTGTTCACGACTGAGGAAACAGATAGAAAGAGCTTGCAGCACCGACATATGGAGGTCAATGCGGTCATGCCAGCGGTGACGAGGTACATGCCTTGGTCGGACCAGGAAATCACCTGGAACATCAAAGATCATCCTAAACTTATGCCGAGCCCAGGTTCGTATGCGCTAGTGCTAGATCCGACATTCATTGGACCGAACATCAATGTGAGGTTCTCCAAGGTTCTGATTGATAATGGCAGTAGCATTAACATCATGTATGCGGTGCGCAAGTTGGGCATCTCGGAGAACATGCTCTAGGCTACGGGAACAACTTTCCATAGCATTGTACCAGGCATTTCTTGTGAGCCCATAGGCAAAGTCCGGGTCGACGTGTTATTCGGCACAAGGGATAACTGCCGAACTGAAAAATCTAGAGTTTGAAGTGGTTAACTTGGAAAGTGCGTATCATGCGTTACTCAGAAGACCAGCGTTGAACAAATTCATGGCAAGCTGTCACATCAGTTATCTGAAGATGAAGTTGCCCGGGCCAAATGGAGTGATTACCATTGCTGGAGATTTCCGACGTTCCATGGAGTGTGCTTTAGCCGGGTCTAACCTAGCCGAGTCACTCGTGATTGCGCAAGAGAAAAGAAAAATCCAAGAGGTGGCGACATTAGCTCATTCCGCGCAGCAATATATGCCGACATTAAGTAACCCGCATGGCAGCGTTTCATTTCAAGCCGCAAAGGACACCCAGAAGATTCCAGTTGATAACATGTTTCCGGAGCGCACCGTAACAATTGGTGCCGGGCTAACTAACAAATAGGAAAGCGAGCTCGTCAACTTCCTCCGTGAGAATCGGGATATTTTTGCTTGGTCTACACAGGACTTGCAAGGTGTTCCGAGGGAGTTGGCCGAGCACTCTTTGAACATAAGACCCGGAGCAAGGCCGGTGAAGCAACCTCTCTGCCGCTTCGCCGAGGATAGGAGAAAAGTCATTGGAGATGAGATAGCTCGGTTACTAGCAGCAGGATTTATCATGGAGGTACTATATCCGGATTGGCTCTCTAATCCGGTGCTGGTAGAAAAGAAGAAGGACGGTCCGAACATGGCAGTGGTTTGGCACATGTGTATCGATTACACGAACCTGAACAAGGCGTGTCCAAAAGATCCATTTCCACTGCCGAGGATAGATCAGGTCATAGACTCGACCGCGGGATGCGAACTGTTGTCATTCATTGATGCATATTCTGGCTTCCACCAGATACCTCTGAACCCGGATGATCAAATAAAAACGGCATTTATTACCCCGTACGGGGCTTACTGCTATCGCACTATGCCGTTCGGTTTACGTAATGCAGGTGCAACGTACCAAAGATGTATGCAAACATGTTTGCACGACTAAATAGGTCAAAACGTACAAGTATACGTGGATGATGTGGTTATCAAGACCAAGGAAAGCACAATGCTCCTTGACGACATAAGGCAAACATTCGCGAACTTGAGAAGGTTCCGGATGAAGCTTAACCCGGAAAAATGTACCTTCGGTGTCCCGGCTGGAAATTACTCGGATTTCTCGTCTCCAACCGAGGTATTGAAGTTAATCCAAGTAAGATTCGAGCCATCGAACGAATGGAGCTGCCGAAGTGTCTCAATGATGTCCAGAAGTTCACTAGATTCCTAGCATCATTGAGTCGGTTTGTATGTCGGTTGGGAGAAAAGGCACTGCCTCTCTACCAACTCATGAAAAAGTCGGATAAATTCGTTTGGACGCCACAGGCCGATGAAGCCTTTTCCCACTTGAAAAAGATGTTGGCCACTGCGCCAGTGTTAGCCTCTCCACTATCAAAGGAGCCAATGTTGCTCTACGTAGCCGCAACCAACCGAGTTGTAAGTGCAGTAATCATAGTGGAACGCAATGAAGAGGGTAAGTCAGTGCAGAGGCTAGTGTATTACCCGGGTATTAGGTATTGCGCCTCAAAACAGAACTACCCGCACTTTCAAAAGGTGGCATACAGTGTCTATATGGCAGCGAAGAAGTTAAAGCATTACTTTGAGGAGCACCCCATCAAAGTAATATGTGAAGCTCCCATATCCGAGATAATGGGTAACAAGGATGCGAGTGGCAGAATTGCAAAATGGGCAATTGAGTTAGCCCTTATGCTAATCTGACGGAAGAGAAGCGATCAAATCTCAATTTGTGGCGGACTTTTTTGTGGATTGGGCCGAGGTACAATACGAACCACCACCACCAGATCCGAATTACTGGAGGATGCACTTTGACGGGTCAAAAACCAAAACCGGATTAGGTGCCGGGGTCGTGCTTACCTCGCCAAAGAAGGATCAGCTAAAGTACGTATTGCAGATCCATTTCGCGGCATCGAACAATGTCGCTGAGTATGAGGCTCTTATGCATGGGCTCAAAGTGGCAAAGGAGATTGGCATACGTCGGATAATATGCTTTGGCGACTCGGACCTGGTGGTGCAGCAGGTGTCCGGAGTGTGGGACGCCCTGGATCCCAACATGGCACTATACAAATTTCACGTGCAGAAGATATCTGGTTACTTCGAGGGGTGTGAATTTCACCATGTACCCCGGGCGGAAAACGAGGCTACCGACATGTTGTCGAAGCTCGGATCGACCAGACAGGCAATTCCACCGGGTGTAGCATTGGAACACCTCAGAAAACCATCTATCAGGCCGTCCCCAGGAACCGACTCGATCTATGTCCCAGAAAATACGGAATCCAGAGCTGAGCCCATGGACATTGACACGGGAGGTAGTACGCGAGACCCGGGGACTGCGTCAGCAAACCCGGGGACTGCCTCGGCAAACCCGGGGACTACCTCGCTAGACCCGGGGACTGCTCAGCGTGATCCGGCTGAAGTTATGCCGGTGGATCAGATGGAAATTGATGAGGAGATATTCCCTCCACGAGCCATACCAGCTTGGGCACTGCCTATATTCCAATTCCTGAAAGACGGAACGTTACCCGCTGAGGAGGTGTTAGCCAGGCAAACTCAGAGGAGAGCAAAAGAATACACAATCATCAATTCCGAGTTATACAAACGGAGTGTAACCAATGTTCTCCAAAGATGCGTTGACCCGGAAGAAGGGCTTGACATCCTCCGAGATATACACCAAGGGGAATGTGGGCATCATGCCTCATCCCGAGCCTTGGTGGCAAAGGCGTTCCGGCATGGGTTCTACTGGCCAAGTGCCTTAGAACAAGCAGAAGATCTGGTGAGAAAATGCATTGGTTGTCAGAGGTACGCCACCAAGACCCATATGCCTATGTCGGAACTCAAGAGGATACCAATTATGTGGCCATTTGCTGTATGGTGCTTGGATATGGTTGGCCCGTTCAAACCGGTGAGAGGAAACATGACACACATTTTGGTCATGGTGGACAAGTTTACAAAATGGATTGAAGTGAAACCTATAAGAAAATGTGATGGAGCTACGGCCGTGACATTTCTCAAAGGCATCATCTTGAGATACGGTTATCCACACAGTATTATAATTGATAATGGAACAAATTTTGCGGAAGGAGCATTTGCGCGCTTCTGCCGAGATAAGAATATCCGACTCGACGTCGCCTCGGTAGCTCACCCCGCATCGAACAGATAAGTGGAAAGATCCAACGGATTAGTATTATCCGGGATAAAACCCCGGCTCATTGAGCCGCTGCAAAGATCAGCGGGGTGCTGGATAGAAGAACTACCAGCGGTACTGTGGAGCTTAAGAACAACCCCGAATCGATCAACAGTCTATACGCCATTTTTTCTGGTATATGGGGCAGAAGCTGTATTACCAGCCGACATAGAGCATGATTCGCCTAGGGTCACCCAATACACAGAAGCTGAAGTGCAAGAAGCCTGGCAAAATGATGTTGATCTGCTGGAAGAAGCGAGAGAACTGGCACTATCCAGATCCGCCATATATCAGCAAAATCTCCGACGCTATCATAGCCGGAAAGTATGCCCCCGAGTCTTCCGGGAAGGCGATATGGTGCTCCGGTTGGTACAACGTACTACTGGAATGCATAAATTATCCCTCCCATGGGAAGGGCCGTTCATTGTGAGCAAAGCATTGCACAATGATTCTTACTATCTTATAGATGCAAAGCCACAGGAAAAGAACAAGGCGGACAGGTCCGGAGAGGAATCCAAGCGACCGTGGAATGTAGCACTACTTCGTCCCTTCTACACTTAGCTAAGAAGTGTATGTATCCGAGTCATCTCATATGTTGGTATGTATGTCGGCAATGAGCTTATCAATGAAATAGCAGCGCCTCGAGCAGTAACTCGGGGACTGCCTTAATATATTTGTCGTAATTTCTTATGCGGTAGCTGGAATAAGTCGTTCTACTTAACCCGGATTAGTAATGTGTGAGCACCAAAAACCCAACCCTTCGACTTGCTGCTGTCCAACAAGAATTGGCTTCATGGCAAGCAAGGGAACAAGTTTGGAATTGCGTAGCACATGAAAAACGACTAAGGAAACGAATTTATTCGAGCTAACGTTTGTTTTTTCGGACTAACCCGGTATTTATTTTCAAGTTATTATGCTGAATTATTTTGAGCCAAGCCTCAAAGTTTCTAAGTATTGTTAAGACAATTTTTGAAGCTCAGATTCGTAAGTCGTAAAACCGAAACAAGGTAGACACGGACCGAGCCAAAGAATTGGACGAACAAGAAAATGAAACTCGGGGACTATGCCCAAGTTAATCCGGCACAAAAACATGGTAGAAAAATATCACATATCCAGCATACAATTGGACCTGGCAATACCGGGGATCTAATAAATTTTCAAGTTGTTAGAACTAAGGAGCAGCAGGAGGAGCAGGTTTAGCGTCGTCGTTGATGTCTTCAATATCTGAAGCATCATCTTCCCCGTCCTCATCCGACCCATCTTCAACATTCTCATTTTGCTCGTCCCCAGCGGATTCCAGGAAGCTCGGCCCTTCAATCCAGTCGTGAATAGGAGAATATTCGATGAGGCTGTAGGCGCAGGCCTAGCACTCCGGATCATTGGTCCATCTGGATCCGGTGTGCCGGCGTGTGAGGAGGCTGAGGTCGATCTTCTCGTACCATGTGAGAATATGATGAAGGATGGTGTCAGCTGCAGCACGACCAGCAGATTCTCTCCAAAGGTCAAGCGGGGTCTCAACTTCCATTAATTTCTCGACGAGAGTTGCGATGGTCTCCGAGCTACTCTCTCTGGGACAGAACGTATTGAAGATGCGAACTGCAACATCGAGAATATCTTTGCCATAATTCTTGATGGTCTCCACGTGAGAGGACAAGCTGACCAATAGGTCCTCCAGGTCCAAGGGAATGTTCTCACCATCAGGAGCAATGGGGGTACCCCTCTCTCGGCGAAATTTGGCAACAGCAGCGCTGGCAATCGCAGTACCCTCTAGAAAGTGGTCTGGAAACAAGGCAAAATAAGAAGGTAAAGAAAAGACATATGAGGTAACCCGGAGAAGTATGCCGGATAAGGGAAAGGAACTTACGAGAAATGTGGCTATGGATCTGGGTTAACTCCTTGATGCAGGCATCGCGTCTTTTATGAAGTTGCTCAAGCTCAGTGTTAGCCGACCCAAGCTGGAGGTCGGATTCTCTGAGTAGGTCCTGGCCCTTGGAGATCTGGAGAGTAAGGCGCTCACGCTCTTCGGTGAAGTTCTGGCCAACTTTTTGGAGCTCGGTTCGGTGCTGGGCCTTCATCTTCTCCATCTCGGCCTTGAGCTTGGCAATCTCGTCGTCCTTAGTCCGGAGGAGAGCAAGCTCATCATTCTTCTTCTTCAGCTCGGCCTGATGCTGCCCTGCTTGTTCGAGAAAATGCAGCATCATATCAGGCACGGGCACACTATCCTCAAGCGATGGTGAAATAGTATGTTGACCCGGCAAAGCCGAGGAGTGAATGTTTGTCGAGCCAAGGAGAAGAAGAAATGGAAAACACAACAAGGTCGGACAAAAGAGGACATACCCCGGATTTCCTCCAAGTTCTTCCGCATAATTTTGTTCTCAGCCTCCACCCCAGCTGCAAAACCCGAATGAGGAGAATAGTCCGGCGGAAACAAGTAAAGAGAAACGGAGAGGTGCCGAGGGAGAAAATTACCTCTCTTTTCATGTTCTGCACCAAGTGCAACATGTTTTGCACGCAGGATCTTGTGGGTATCAAGCAGGCGTTGAAATTCGGTGCTCCGACGATTGTGGTTACCTGAAAGAAGTACATAAGTGTAAAATTAGCTTGGTGCATATTCGAAGTGTGTAAGATCCGGGCCAAGTGGAACTTAACCCGGCTCTAGGTGTGTTCATATTCGAAGTGTACAAGATCCAGGCCAAGCGGATCTTAACCCGGCTCTAGGTGTGTGCATATTCGAAGTGTGCAAGATCCGGGCCAAGTGGAACTTAACCCGGCTCTAGGTGTGTGCATATTTGAAGTGTACAAGATCCGGGCCAAGCGGAACTTAACTCGGCTCTAGGTGTGTGCATATTCGAAGTGTGCAAGATCCAGGCCCAGTGGAACTTAACCCGGCTCTAGGTGTGTGCATATTCGAAGTGTGCGAGATCTGGGCCAAGTGGAACTTAACCCGGCTCTAGGTGTGTGCATATTTGAAGTTTACATGCAGCTACATTGGTTTTCTAATGAGCATCCGACCGAGTAACAAGCTACTCCACTGGAGGCTCGGGGACTAACGGTTATTATCTACAGCATGTAAAGGAGAAACGACATACCTCCATCATTCGCCCCGCGAGGTTAATTCCCTTGGCGGCAGTATTCATCTGGGCAGAAAATTCTGCGGGACCAAACTTTTCCGGGAGATCGTCGTTGTAGACGAACTCCGCCTTGTTCCAGTTCATGATGAACTCGATAAGGCTCGGAGGGTACCGTTCGCCAGTGGGCATGTGGGGTGCCACCAAGCCCTTCGCATGAGCTTCCTTCCTCTCAATTAGCGCAAGAGCTGGGCTGGTGTGTAACCATCTCGCGACATCGTTAGCTCGGCAGGAAGATCCTTCGCTGCTGGTGATTTCTTCGGAAGCATTGACGATAGAGTTCGCTGCCTGGCCTCGATGGATGCAGATTTGGTAGTATCCAGGGTTTTCTTGCCTTTAACTTGCTCGGAAGAAGTAACTGCGGTGGACTTCCCTTTATAAGCTACTGGAATAGTTCCTCGCCGAGGCTGAGATGACTCGGACGAGGCAGAAGAACTTGGCACTAGACCTGCTGTGGGTTTCCTTGGTGCCGGGACAGGTGCTGGCTCGGTAGCTAGTACTGGAGCTGCTGCTGGTGCTGGTACTGGTGTTGCGGTAGACTCGGTGGTTGCTGGTTGCGGCAATGACGAAGTGGTGGATGTCGTCGCCTCGGCCAAACCAACCCCTCCAGCTCCGAGGTCGCGTTCCTCTCGATGAGGTATTACGGAACCCGGAGCAGCTGCAGAGCCCTCCGGAATGGGGCTCAGCGGGCGTGACTCGTCTTCACGAGGAGGAGAAGGGCCGGACCGAAGGGGAGAAGAGATGCTCGATCCGCTCTGAGGGACCTCCACAGGAGGCCTGCAAAAGAGAATGATGTCAGGAGTGAAATTACCCTGATGCAAGGAAAAGTGAGTTACGTAGTGAAAAATGACTTACGCATCCGAGGTCTCGGCCTCCTTGGGTTTCCGGGCCCTCCGTGCCGGGAGGCTTTGCCTGCCCGCTTGGAGGCAGTCTTGTCTCCGACCTTCTCTTGCCTTTTTGTGGGCTGAGAAGGTTCGGAGGAAGAACTTGATGCGGATCCGCGCTTCTTCTTCGACGCCACCGGAACCGGCTCGCCCATGGCAAGTGGAGGATCCTCGTGGATATGCCCACCGGGGTTAGCTGATGCCGGAAAGGCAAAAGAAAGAGGGACAGCCTCAACGGGTTCAATCACGTCGATATCCGAGTCATCCTCGTCATCGGGCCAATCTCTAAGAGAAGAGAATTTACCGCTGGGTCGTTTGGTGGCGTCGGTCATAGGGAGGAACATCTCCTGGTCCGGCTCCTCCTCATCCGGGATTTCTCGGTCCGGCGCCCACTTGAGGGTCGGATCTGTACCATCCTTGAGAGTTTGCTGAAGGAACAGCTAAGAAAAAGCATGAAGAACAGAGTCAGAAATATAACAAAAACTGACACATACTTCATCCGAATTAAGTTTGCCCCGCGAAGCTTACCGCGGGAGGGAGCCTATCACGACAGTAGTGCTCGATTCCCCACGTCCATTCGGCGGAGAAATCCTTGTGGGTGGTGAAAAGAGCCTTGACCCAGCGAAAGATCTCTGTGTTGCTCAATTCGAAGGAGGAGGTTCGGTTGGGGTCGCGGCCAAAACTCATATGGCACAACTTGTGGGTGCGCTTCTGGAGGGGAGAGATTCGGTTGCGCATGAACGTGATCATAGCATCCCCGTTGCGCAATCCGAGCTTCTTCAGCTCCGCGAACCTCTTGTTGACTTGGTTGGCCAGAGCGGTAGGCTTCTTGGGGACCTCCTCCCAGAAATCCGTGTCAGGTAGGCCCGGAGCGTAAGGCAACAACCGAATCAAGTCTTCGGTACCCTCATTACGGACGTAGAAGAAGGTCCGGGCCCATCCTTTGCAGGAGTCAAGCCCGGTGACCCGGGGAAAGACTTAAAATCTCCGGGGAGAGATGGAGGCAGCTCCGAACTGGGTGAGCTGCTTGTCCTCCGACTCAACGTGGATATTAGGGACAACGTTGTGACGGAGGCCGAAGAACCGGATCCACAGCTCCTTCGTGGGCCATCGTCTGGTGTAGCCTTCGATCGTAGAGGCAAAGGCGGAAAGGGAGGTGATAGCGCTGTCGGGAGATGGTGCGGCGCAGTGGTATGTCCTAACCCAATCCCGAAGAAATCGCCACCGGAGACCAAATCCTCGCTGGAAGTGGGATAGAATACAACGAACTCACCCGGATTGGGTGAGGGGCCCGCCAGGGTAGACGAGCGGCGACGCCGGGCGGAATACACCGTCCGTAGAGCTGGGCCAATGTCGCCTTTGATGACTCCACGAACCGGCCCACGCGCCGCGATCTGCTGCGCCGGCGTCCTCCTCCATCTCCTGCTCGGCGACGACGAGCTCCTCCTCCGTCATCTCGTATTCGCTATCCTCGCTGGAGCTAGCAGCGGCAGGAATCTGTGGCCTAGATTGACGAGGACCCGTGGCTAAGCAGTTGCGTAGCGGTGGCTGTGAAGCAAAAGCACGGGGAGAGTGCGGTGGCGGCGCTGCTGCTAGAAAGCACCGGCGGCGGCATGGTCGCAGGGAACACGAAGGAGAAAACGCAACGGGCAAAGGGGCGCGGAGGTGGAAAAACGCTAAGGGACGCGCCCCTCCCCTATTTAACCACCCCGAGTGATCGATGAGTGGGATCGTGCTGCGCCGACGAGCCACACGGTGTGGCCGTGTATCACCGGCATCAGTCAATCAGAGAAAATCCACACAGGGGGTCACAGAGTAGAAGTAATCCCATGACGCGACGTGCTGTTGCGGTAAACGAGGAGGCAGGCATGACGTGACCCACGCACAGTGAAACTGACAATTACTGCGGCGGTTACTGTGCAAGCCCTTAAAATAAGACGAGGTAATGATTAGCCTCCACGTGGGTTGGCGTATGAGAGAAGGAAACAGGGCCCGGATCAAACCATGATAACCATGGGATCCGAGCCAAAGTGGTGACCCGACCGACAAGTGAAAACTTGGAACGTGCGAAGGGAACGTAAATCCATATAATCCGAGATAAGGAGCTAACTCGGAATTAAACGTCCGAGGCTCGAACATAAATGAACCTGATGTCGCCTTAGCGGCCGAGGCAGCTAAGACCGCACCAGCTTCGGGGACTAATGTTGGGGGGATACCCCCGGGTAGCATCACTCCGGGGTATAATGGCCGAGTTAGCCCAGGTCTGGCAAGGTCAAAGCGGATGCTGACCGGGTCACCTCAAGGCAGTCAGAATCACGGAGTAACCCGGACTAGGGGGGTCGCCTAACATTGTCTCGTCCGACTTAAGGAGTAAGTCGGGAGTGCTTGTCTAACTTATATGCAGGAACAGGTGTGGCCGGATCTACTATAATCCGGATCCTCGCTTAGCTTCTGGGAGAAGGAAGGAATCTCTCTAGTCAAAAAAGAAGGTCCGGTACGCACTGCATGAGCGAATAAAGCAAGGGCAGGACCACTGGGTCATGGCCGAGAAGGGTGACGACGCTCACGTCGGCTGACGCGGGCGCCGCAGAGGCTTACGTCGTTAAAGCATGTGTGACGCGGGGGAAAAGCACCCCGGTCGGGTTACCACTTTGGGAGGGGGCATATTCTTAGGAATATGCCTCCACGTATGCCCTAGGCCAGGACCGAACTTCCTCTATATAAGGGGGGCTAGGGTTCTGGTAGAGGGGGTTGGGAGAGTTCTGGTCGATTGAGCACTAGTTGGTTTGGTAGTTCCATAGCACTAGTGGATCTAGGGTTCTTAGGCAAGATAGTAGGCAAGAGTAAGAGAGTACCTTCTTCCTCCTCTCGCCAATACAGTTCAAGGAGCACTTGTAATCTTGAAGAGATAGCAATACAAACTTATGTGTGGAGAATCACTCCACTATCCCTCCCTGGATTCCCCTAGCGCATATTAGTCCCCACCTTTAGCCTATCCATGGCATCTGCCGTGACACCACCACGACAGGTGGTGGTTTAAGAAAGGAACACACATGCAATGACACTGGTGGATCCATGTGGTTTAGGAAAAGAAGACACATGCGATGACTTTGGTGGTGGTTTAGGAAAGGAACACACATGCAATTACTATAGTTGTGGTTTAGGAAAATAACACACATTCAATGACTCTGGTGGTTGTTTAGGAAAGGAACACACATGCAATGACTCTGGTGGTGGTTTAGGGATGGAAGACAGATGCAATGACTCTGGTGGATCCATGTGGTTTAGGAAAAAAAGACACATGCAATGACTCTGGTGGTGGTTTAGGAAAGTAACACACATGCAATGACTCTGGTGGTGGTTTAGGAAAGGAACACACATGCAATGACTCTGGTGGATCTGTGTGGTTTACGAAAAGAAGACACATGCAATGACTCTTGTGGTGGTTTAGGAAAGAAACACACATGCAATTACTCTGGTGGTGGTTTAAGAAAGGAACACACATGCAATGACACTAGTGGATCCATGTGGTTTAGGAAAACAAGACACATGCAATGACTCCGGTGGTGGTTTAGGAAAGGAACACACATGAAATGACTCTGGTGGATCCATGTGGTTTAGGAAAAGAAGACAAATGCAATGACTCTAGGGGTGGTTTAAGAAAGGAACACAAATGTAATGATACTCATGGATCCATGTGGTTTAGAATAAGAAGACACATGCAACGACTCTGATAGTAGTTTCGGAAAGGAGCACACATGCAATGAATCTGCTGGATCCATGTGGTTTAGGAAAAGAAGACACATGCAATGACTCTGGTGGTGGTTTAGGAAAGGAAGACACATGCAATGACTCTAGTGGATCCATGTGGTTTAGGAAAATAAGACACGTGCAATGACTCTGGTGGTAGTTTAGGAAAGGAACACACATGCAATGACTCTAGTGGTGGTTTAGGAAAATAAAACACATGTAATGATTCTGGCGGTGGTTAAGGAAAGGAACACACATGCAATGAGTCTGGTGGTGGTTTAAGAAAGGAACACACATGCAATGACACTGCTGGATCCATGTGGTTTAGGAAAAGAAGACCCATGCAATGACTCTGGTGCTGGTTTAGGAAAGGAACACACATGCAATGACACTGGTGGTGGTTTCGGAAAGGAACACACATGTAATGACTTTGGTGGTGGTTTAGGAAAGGAAGACACATGCAATGACTCTGATGGTGGTTTACGAAAAGGAACACACATGCAATGACTCTGGTGGTGGTTTAAAAAAGGAACACACATGCAATGACACTGGTGGATCCATGTGGTTTAGGAAAAGAAGACACATGCAATGACTCTGGTGGTGGTTTAGGAAAGGAACACACATGCAATGACTTTGGTGGTGGTTTTGGAAAGGAACACACATGCAATGACTCTGGTGGTGGTTTAGGAAAGGAAGACACAGGCAAAGACTCTGGTGGTGGCTTAGAAAAGAAGACCAATGAACTCTGGTGGATCCATGTGGTTTAGGAAAAGAAGGCAAATGCAATGACTCTAGTGGTGGTTTAAGAAAAGAAGACACATGCAATGATTCTGGTAGTGGTTTAGGA
This sequence comes from Avena insularis, assembly GCA_023614405.1. Taxonomy (NCBI): domain Eukaryota; kingdom Viridiplantae; phylum Streptophyta; class Magnoliopsida; order Poales; family Poaceae; genus Avena; species Avena insularis. Next base: position 99,597 of record JAJUPC010000139.1, on the reverse strand, counting down.
AAGGAACACAAATGCAATGACTTTGGTGGTGGTTTAGGAAAATAACACACATACAATGACTCTAGTGGTGGTTTAGGAAAGAAAGACACATACATTGACTCTGGTGGATCCATGTGGTTTAGGAAAAGAAGACACATGCAATGACTTTGCTGGTGGTTTAGGAAAATAAGACACATGCAATGACTCTGGCGGTGGATTAGGAAAGGAACACACATGCAATGACTCTAGTGGTGTTTTAAGAAAGGAACACACATGCAATGACACTGGTGGATACATATAGTTTTGGAAAAGAAGATACATGCAATGACTATGGTGGTGGTTTAGGAATGGAACACACATGCAATGACTCTGGTGGTGGTTTAAGAAAGAACACACATGCAATGACTCTGGTGGTGGTTTAGGAAAGGAATACACATGCAATGACTCTGGTGGTGGTTTAGGAAAGGAAGACACATGCAATGACTCTAATGTTGGTTTAGGAAAGGAACACTCATGCAATAACCCTAGTGGATCCATGTGGTTTAGGAAAAGAACACACATGTAATGACTCTAGTGGTGGTTTCCAAAAGGAACACACATGCAATGAATTTGGTGGTGGTTTAGGAAAGGAAGCCACATCCAATGACTCTAGTGGTGGTTTAGGAAAGGAACACACATGCAATGACTCTGGTGGTTGTTTAGGAAAGGAAGACACATGCAATGACTCAGGTGCATCCATGTGGTTTAGGAAAAGAAGACACATGTAATGACCCTGGTGGTGGTTTAGGAAAAGGAACACACATGCAATGACTCTGGTGGTGGTTTAAAAAAGGAACACACATGCAATGACACTGGTGGATCCAAGTGGTTTAGGAAAAGAAGACACATGCAATGACTCTATTGGTGGTTTTGGAAAGAAACACACATGCAATGACTCTGGTGGTGGTTTAGGAAAGGAAGACACAGGCAATGACTTTGGTGGTGGTTTAGAAAAACAAGACACATGCAATGACTCTGGTGGATCCATGTGGTTTAGGAAAAGAAGACACATGCAATGACTTTGGTGGTGGTTTAGGAAAGGAACACACATGCAATTACTATAGTTGTGGTTTAGGAAAAGAACACACATTCAATGAATCTGGTGGTGGTTTAGGATAGGAACACACATGCAACGACTCTGGTGATTGTTTAGGGAAGGAAGATAGATGCAATGACTCTGGTGGATCCATGTGGTTTAGGAAAAGAAGACACATGCAATGACTCTAGTGGTGGTTGAGGAAAGGAACACACATGCAATGACTCTGGTGGTGGTTGAGGAAAGGAACACACATGCAATGACTGTGGTGTTGGTTTATGAAAGGAACACACATGCAATGACACTGGTGGATCCATGTGGTTTACGAAAAGAATACAAATGCAATGACTCTGGTGGTGGTTTAGGAATTAAACACACATGCAATGACTCTGGTGGTGGTTTTGGAAAGGAACACACATGCAATGACTATAGTTGTGGTTTAGGAAAAGAACACACATTCAATGACTCTGGTGGTTGTTTAGGAAAGGAACACACATGCAATGACTCTGGTGGATCTATGTGGTTTAGGAAAAGAAGACACATGCAATGACTTTGGTGGTGGTTTAGGAAAGGAACACACATGCAATTACTATAGTTGTGGTTTAGGAAAAGAACACACATTCAATGACTCTGGTGGTTGTTTAGGAAAGGAATAAACATGCAATGACTCTGATGGTGGTTTGGCAAAGGAAGACAGATACAATAACTCTGGTGGATCCATGTGGTTTAGGAAAAAAAGACACATGCAATGACTCTGGTGGTGGTTTAGGAATGGAACACACATGCAATGACTCTGGTGGCGGTTTAGGAAAGGAAGACACATGCAATGACTCTTGTGGATCGATGTTGTTTAGGAAAAGAAGACACATGCAATGACTCTGGTTGTGATTTGGGAAAGCAAGACACATGCAATGATTCTGGTGCATCCATGTGGTTTAGGCAAAGAAGACACATGTCATGACTCTAGTGGTGGTTTAGGAAAAGGAACACACATGCAATGACGGTGGTGGTGGTTTTTGAATGGAACACACATGCAATGACACTGGTGGATCCATGTGGTTTAGGAAAAGAATACACATGCAATGACTCTGGTGGTGGTTTAGGAAAGGAACACACATGCAATGACTCTGGTGGTGGTTTAGGAAAGAAACACACATGTAATGTCTCTGGTGATGGTTTAAGAAAGGAACACACATGCAATGACACTAGCGGATCCATGTGGTTTAGGAAAACAAGACACATGCGATGACTCCGGTGGTGGTTTAGGAAAGGAACACACATGAAATGACTCTGGTGGATCCATGTGGTTTAGGAAAAGAACACAAATGCAATGACTCTAGTGGTGGTTTAAGAAAGGAACACACATGCAATGACACTCATGGATCCATGTGGTTTAGGAAAAGAAGGCACATGCAATGAGTCTGATGGTGGTTTCGAAAAGGAGCACACATGCAATGACTCTTCTGGATCCATGTGGTTTAGGAAAAGAAGACACATGCAATGACTCTGGTGGTGGTTTAGGAAAGGAACACACATGCAATTACTATAGTTGTGGTTTAGGAAAATAACATATATTCAATGACTCTGGTGGTGGTTTTGGAAAGGAACACACATGCCATGACTCTGGTGATGGTTTAGGAAAATAAAACACATTCAATGACTCCTGTGGTGGTTTCTGAAAGGAACACACATACAATGACTCTGGTGGATCCATGTGGTTTAGGAAAAGAAGACACATACAATGACTCTGGTGGTGGTTTAGGAAAGGAACACACATGCAATGACTTTGGTGGTGGTTTTGGAAAGGAACACACATGCAATAACTCTGGTGGTGGTTTAGGAAAGGAAGACACATGCAATGACTCTGGTGGTGGTTTACAAAAAGGAACACACATGCAATAACTCTGGTTTGTTTAAGAAAGGAACACACATGCAATGACACTATTTGATCCATGTGGTTTAGGAAAAGAAGACACATGCAATGACTGTGGTGGTGGTTTAGGGAACGAACATAAATGCAATGACTTTGGTGGTGGTTTTGGAAAGGAACACACATGAAATGACTCTAGTGGTTGTTTAGGAAAAGAAGACACATGCAATGACTCTAGTGGATCCATGTGGTTTAGGAAAAGAAGGCACATGCAATGACTCTGGTGATGGTTTAGGAAAGGAAGACACATGCAATGACTCTGGTGGTGGTTTTGGAAAGGAAGACACATGCGATGACTCTGGTGGATCAATGTGGTTTAGGAAAAGAAGACACATGTAATGACTCTGGTGGTGGTTTAGGAAAAGGAACACACATGCAATGACTGTGGCGGTGGTTTAAGAAAGGAACACACATGCAATGACACTGGTGGATCCATGTGGTTTAGGAAAAGAATACACATGCAATGACTCTAGTGGTGGTTTAGGAAAGGAACACACATGCAATGACTCTGTTGGTAGTTTTGGAAAAGAACACACATGCAATGACTCTGGTGGTGGTTTAGGAAAGTAAGATACTTGCAATGACTCTGGTGGTGGTTTAGAGAAAGAAGACACATGCAATGACTCTAGCGGATCAATGTGGTTTAGGAAAAGAAGACACATGCAATGACTTTGGTGGTGGTTTAGGAAAGGAACACACATACAATTACTATAGTTGTGGTTTAGGAAAAGAACACACATTCAATGAATCTGGTGGTTGTTTAGGAAAGGAACACACATGCAATGACTCTGGTGGTGGTTTCGAAAAGGAAGACAGATGCAATGTCTTTGGTGGATCCATGTGGTTTAGGAAAAAAAGACACATGCAATGACTCTGGTGGTGGTTTAGGAAAGGAACACACATGCAATGACTTTGGTGGCGGTTTAGGAAAGGAAGACACATGCAATGACTCTGGTGGATCCATGTGGTTTAGGAAAAGAAGACACATGCAATGAATCTGGTGGCGTTTTAGGAAAGAAACACACATGCAATGACTCTGGTGGTGGTTTAAGAAAGGAACACACATGCAATGACACTGGTGGATCCATGTGCTTTAGGAAAACAAGACACATGCAATGACTGCGGTGGTGGTTTAGGAAAGGAACACACATGAAATGACTCTGGTGGATCCATGTGGTTTAGGAAAAGAACACAAATGCAATGACTCTAGTGGTGGTTTAAGAAAGGAACACACATGCAATGACACTCATGGATCCATGTGGTTTAGGAAAAGAAGACACATGCAATGACTCGGATGGTAGTTTCGGAAAGTGTAATACTACAGTACTGAAAAGACTGTAGCTTCTATGGAACATGCCAATCCGTGGATCGGTTCATTGTCTTACATAGAACATGGATGAAATAACAAATTAATAATCCGTGTATCATAAATAACGAAGATCCAGTAGATTCAATTATTACAATACTCGCTTAGCTCGAAGGCTAGCTTACACATTATTCAAATAGCAACATAAATAAAGATACTACTCCATCTTCAAATTGCCCACGAGGGAACAAGTGTCGAGTGGAGTACCGCGACCTATTTCGATCACTCGGAATCGGTATAACCTGCAACATGATACGTAGCAGCCCCGAAGGGTCAATACATGGAATGTATGGCAAGTAGTGCTAAGGTAAAAGAGACAATGCACCTAGCATCTACATGCTTATTTGGCTAGTGGAGCTTTGGCTAGCTTGCACTTTTCAAACACATTTATCCTACTTTCATAAACCATTTGATTCACAGCAACCCATTAAGTTCACCCATCAAGTTCTAGTAATTTAAGAAATAAGAATGAGTGAGAATATGTCATAGTCTCAAGATCAAGCAACTCAATCGTCCGTAACCGGGGACACGGCTAAGTACTTAGTTTTACACCTTGCACGGGTTTGTACACTTTACCCATGTGACCTAGCCAACCCAGCACGTACCACCACACTCATATTGTGTGATGATAGAGAGAAGTCCAAGATGGGACCTTTCGGGAAGTAGATCACCAAACCCCACTGTGCACCGGTCCCAACCTATCATTCACTACATCTATAGCTACGCTGGGTTCGGTTCACCACGACCTACTAAGTCCAACCAACCACCCATTCTTACTGGCACATGGTTGCACACGTAAGCTACCATAATAAAGAGAACCAATCCTTCTCAGTACCCTGGACGGCATTCCCCACCATTATCCACACTCCGTTGACCATCCAACCATCCCGCCTAGGTAGTTCATTAACTTTATGTTGTTTTAGTTTTAAACAAACTCATACTTCACCATAATGTGATCCCTTTTCCCCCGTCTTCACAGCAGGTCTAAGCACATGTACTGAACGGGGCTCAACTACAAGGAATTCCTACCACAAGTATATAGGATATAGCATAGCATATTAGTTCCTACACAATAACTACAGAAATACACTACACATGCATAAGATAAAAAAAAGTAGGACAATGGTATGAGCAAATTAGCATCTACTTGCCTTGGCGGTAGGAGTCGAGCATACAATCCTCGCAGAAACAAGCGTTGCACTCGTCACAATCTACATGATACAAAACAACACATAAACAAACATACACAATCATAAGCAAGTGCACAAATGCATGCATGATAGCTTAACAAAGTTTTCAGTAACCTCTTGGTGTTCTCTGATGTTTATTACTATTGCATGATGCATGGAAAACCTTTAATGCGATCAAAACAAAACCATGCAATTTGTGAACCCAATTAATAGGCTTTTAGGCAAAACACTAAGCCTCTGTAGCAAACAGGGTTGTAAGACCTGGGAAAAAAATACTACTGTGTAGGTAACGTGATTTAAAACTAGCGGCAATTGGAATCACGCAAAAAGGTATTACAGAACTTTTTCTACAATTTTTATAGTGCTTTAAGACTTTTTATAGTCTTAGGGAAATACATATAGTAAACCTGCAATATTATTTTATAAACAAATACTACACAATTTTGTGAATCCAAGGATATATTATTTGCTATTTTTGGACTAGTAAATCTTTTTATACGAATTTTTGAAGTTAGACATATTTTCTGGAATATAATTAAACTCTAAAAATCGACGGGGAATATTCCGGAATATTCCGCTGACGAGCGGGTCCCACCGACATGGAGGTTGACCGGTCAGCGGTCAGCTTTCCATGGTCTGGGCTGATCATGGCCGTCCGTGTCCGATCCAACGGCCGACGTGGTCGGCCTGGTTCACCTTTGACCGGCGGCGGGGTGGCTCATCGGTGGCGCTACGGCGAGGTGCTCCGGCGACGGTGGCAGTTCCCCGGCGTCCTGTAGGCAGGGAAAAGGAAGGTGAGGCGGCGGCGGCAAGGTGGAAAGGCGGGGGGGGGCTCTGTGGCGGCGGCGCGAGCTCACCGGCAACAATGGCGGCGACGGCAACGGTGAATTCCGGCGACGAAATTCACGGAGCTGGTGGCGGTGTAGATGGAATCGAAGAGGGGAAAAGAATCGGGGTACAGAGGGATTTAAGGGGAAGGAGAAGAAAAAGGGATGCCGGCGGAACGACTCCCGCAGAAAACGGATTCCAGCGAGGTTGGTGGTTTCGGCGTCCATGCTCATGTCGAGCACGTCGCGCTGGCGCGCCGCTACCGACAGTGGGCCCGCTTATCGGCCAAAGGCGGTTACACGTGTGCCTGTGGTAGCAGCTATCCGCCGCTCGCTGGCGCTGGTGGTTCCCGGGTGGGCCGCTGGGCCGCTGTGGGCTAGCGGTCTGGCTGGCCGACGCGGTTCCTTTTTTTCTTCTTTTTTTTGAACAGTAACTGAATCTGACTGAACTGTCTGCAATTCTGAAAAATTCTGCACTACTAAACTTTTGCCATAACTTTTGATCCAGAACTCCGACTTGGGCAAAATAAAGTTCTACGGATTCGTATTGAAAAACTCTACGCATCTATGCATCTGGAATGCCCAAAAAGTGCCATTCTAGCAGATGCAAGACAAAAGTCCTAGTAATCTCCTATAAGAGAAGAAAAGGCAAATAAGTGGTGCTTTGGCCAAATGCCTTTAAAACTGAATTTTTGCAAATATGATCATGATGCAATGACATGTATGTATGCAGTGCCAAATCTAGAATTTGGGATGTGACAGAAAGGAGCACACATGCAATGACTCTGCTGGATCCATGTGGTTTAGGAAAAGAAGACACATGCAATGACTCTGGTGGTGGTTTAGGAAAGGAACACACATGCAATTACTATAGTTGTGGTTTAGGAAAATAACACACATTCAATGACTCTAGTGGTGGTTTAGGAAAGGAACACACATGCAATGACTCTGGTGATGGTTTAGGAAAATAAAACACATTCAATGACACTGGTGGTGGTTTTGGAAAGGAACACACATACAATGACTCTGGTGGATCCATGTGGTTTAGGAAAAGAAGATACATACAATGACTCTGGTGGTGGTTTAGGAAAGGAATACACATGCAATGACTCTGGTGGTGGTTTTGGAAAGGAACACAGATGCAATGACTCTGGTGGTGGTTTAGGAAAGGAAGACACATGCAATGACTCTGGTGGTGGTTTACAAAAAGGAACACACATGCAATGACTCTGGTTGGTTTAAGAAAGGAACACACATGCAATGACACTGTTGGATCCATGTGGTTTAGGAAAAGAAGACACGTGCAATGACTCTGGTGGTGGTTTAGAGAAGGAACATACGTGTAATGACTCTAGTGGTGGTTTAGGAAAGGAAGACACATGCAATGATTCTAGTGGTGGTTTAGAAAAAGAAGACACATGAAATGACTCTGGTGGATCCATGTGGTTTAGGAAAAGAAGGCACATGCAATGACTCTGGTGGTGGTTTAGGAAAGGAAGACACATGCAATGACTCTGGTGGTTTAGGAAAGGAAGACACATGCAATGACTCTGGTGGTGGTTTAGGAAAGGAAGACACATGCGATGACTCTGGTGGATTTTTTTGAGGTGAAATAGTAGGGAGAATCCCCACTGCAATTTTTTATTATAAGGTATGAGTATGTTACAAAGATAAAATACAGATAGTCTATTGATCTAAGGCAGATCAAAACAGGAAATATAAAGCCACCTCTGAAGTGGGCAAAATCTACTCTATCCCTGATCTAATTGTTAATTCAGCCAGGTTTTGAATTTCTCCTTGTATTTTCTTTTGATTCTGAACTATATCCATCTCATCTCTTGATAGAAGATTGCTTTCCATCTTTCTATTGTGGGTCTTGTGTCATTAAATGTCTTCTCATTTCTGCATATCCAGATACCCCAGGTAGCCATGACAATGATTTCCATTGCAAATGGCAGGTGTAACTTTTCTTTGATGTCTAAAATATCTTCCAATCCTGATAAGTTTGCAGTTCTGTTTCGGTAAATATGGTCCCAGCATTTGTTTGCAAAAGTACATTCCCATAATAAATGGTTAACTGATTCTTCCAAGTAATAGTTTGAAGTTACACAGTTGTAGTCAGGCAGGATGAACTGTTTTCTTTTCAGAAGATTCCTTGTATTCAGTCTGTCCAGAAGCAAAAGCCAGAAGAATAATTTGTGTTTATTCTGACAAGAGGATGTCCATAACCAGGAGAAGTTTGGTGGTGATGGGGAGTAGCCAATCATGGATGAGTAAGCCTTTTTTTACATCAAATTTATCTGTCCCCCAAATGTAACTCCAGTTATCATGGATGTCCCCGTGAGTGGTTAGCATGATTTCCTGGCATATTTCTTCCATGATTAAAAACTCAGAGTAGGCTTGTTGAGAAAGAGGTAGGTGAAAATTGTCCTCCAAGAAATCAGCATGTAAGAAGTCATGTACACTGATATTTGAAGACTTAGCATAGGACGGAAGATGTGGGAATTTATTCATAAAGCACTCATCTTGCCAAAGGTTAGACTAAAAATAGGTACACTTTCCTGAATTCAGATTGCACTTAGCCATGCTTTTAAAATTATCAATTAACTTGATATGAGATTTCCACCAGAATGATCCTTCCATGCTTCTTTTAGGTAATTTTCCATTTTTGTAGTAGGTTTCCCAAATGAGATGAACCCAAGGGATGTCCTGGTGATTGTAGAATTTTTCCAGATTCTTTAGAAGGAGGGCAGTATTTTTAATCTGTAGATTTAGGACTCCTAGACCCCCTTGATTTTTAGGACGACAGATTTTATCCCAAGATACCAGTGCTTGTCCTTTGGCTTGAACATCTTCAGTCTTTTTTCTCCAAAGACAATGTCTCATGTATTTTATAATTTGATCCTTGATGGCAATTGGTACCTCTAGACAACTCATGAAAAATAGAGGGAGTGAGGAAAGTACAGATTTTACCAGTTGTAGTTTTCCTCCATAGTTCAAGAAATCAGCTATACCACAATGCCTTCTTTCAACTCTTTGAACAATAGGCAGAAAGTGTTCCATGGATGGTTTTGAAATGCTTAGTGGCAATCCAAGATAGGTGAAAGGGAGGCTGCTAGTTTGACAATTGATTGTCTGAGCAAAATGCATCAACCTATCATTACATAAATTTATTGGCATCATGCTAGACTTCAAGTAGTTGACTTTGAGTCTAGTGGAGTTTGCAAATATTTGAAGCAGGGCTTTCAAGGACAATAGTTGAGTAGCATCTGCCTTAAGTACCACCAATGTATCATCAGCATATTGGATTATAGGGAAATCACTGTTGGGAGGTCCATCTATTGGGGGGGTCAGAAGATTCATGTGCATGGCCTTATTCAAGACAGATTGTAGTAGGTCAGCAGCAAGAACAAAAAGTAGTGGTGAAAGTGGGTCTCCTTGTCTCACACCTCTCCTGCAGTAGAATTTTTTCCCAGGCACCCCATTTAGAAGGATTTCACAGGATCCAGATTCAAAAATCATTCCTATCCATTTGATCCATTTCCTGCCAAATCCTCTAGCTTTGAGGATATTTATGATGGCAGAGTGATCAATTGTATCAAATGCCTTCTAAAAATCAAGTTTTAGAATTAGGATTTCCTCCTTTGATTTGTGGCACTGGAATAGGTATTCAAATGCCCATCCAAGGCAATCCTGAATAGATCTGTTATTGAGAAAACCATATTGATTTTGAATAACAGATTGTAGTCTGTTTGCAAGAAGTTTGGTAATGATTTTGAACACACAGTTTAATAAGGATATTGGTCTGAAATCAGCAGAGGTAGAAGGGCATGTATTTTTAGGAATGAGAGTAATGTAGGATGAGTTGATGCTTTCAAGAGAAACTTTCTCATTGTAGAATTCATGGATCAGCAGTTTGATATCATTTCCAATGATTGACCAGCAGCTTTTGATAAATTCATTGTTAAAACCATCAGGCCCAGGGGACTTGTCATTTGGCAAATCAGACATAACCTCCTTGATTTCTTTCTCAAGAAAAGGCCTTTCAAGTGAATTCTTCATCTCATGAGTCATACCATTTCCATAGAAATCTTCAAGGTTGAAAAGCATCTCAGTTTTGTTTGATGTATCCATTATTGCTTTGAAATCAATCCATAGTATATCAGCCTTGTCATAGTGACTAAAAAATTCATGCCCACTATCATTCTTGATCATTGATATATAATTGTGCCTATAGCTGATGGTAGCTTTGGAGTGAAAAAACTTTATATTTTCATCACCTAGTTTTACCCATTTAATTTTTCCTCTTTGTTTCCAATAAGTGTTTTGATTCTGGAGTACATAGATAATATGTGATTTCAGAATATCTCTGAGGTGCCATTCATTGATGGTTAATGTTCTAGACTCTTCAAGTAGATCTAGAAGGTCAATTGTGTCATTCACCTTATCTATTTGGTCTTTTAAGCATGGTAACTGCTTGGCCCAAATCTTGATGCCTCTCCTCACATTTTTCAAATTGGCACATATCCTTTTTTCCAAGTCCTGGTGATTCACTGGTATATTCTAGGCATTTTGCACAATCTGTCTAAAATCAGAATGATGAAGCTAGTAATTTTCAAATCTAAATATTTGTGCTTTGGGAATGTTAGTTCTAATAGAGATGACACAAGGTAGGTGATCAGAAGTAGGCTTGGATAGTGGGGTAACCAAAGTATATGGATATTTGGTTGTCCATGAGGTAGAAGTAAAAAACCAATCAAGTCTTTCCAGAAGGGGTTTTTTCTGCATGTTAATCCAAGTGAATTTCCTTCCTTTCAGTGGTAGTTCAATAAGTCCCAGGTTGCTGATAGCTTCATTAAAAAACATAGTGTCATTAATGTCACCCCCACTTTTATTTCTATCAGTAAGTCTTCTGATGATATTAAAATCTCCTAAGACAAGCCAATCCACATTATCAGGCATTATGATGTTGGAAAACCAGTCCAAAAAGTCAATTTTCCTATCAGCTTAACATGGGCCATAGATATTTGTAAGAGTCCATGAGTCATTAGATAGTTGAGAGGTGAAAGTGACAGAAGTGGAGAATTCATTTTGGAATGCTCTGGTTCCATTAAATAATGAACTGTTCCATATGATGATGATCCCTCCAGAAGCACCAATTGAAGGTAGAAAGTCAAAGCTGTCAAACTTATTTGGACAGAATTTCTTTAAATAATTTATATCAAAGATTTCTCTCTTGGTTTCTTGGAGACAAATGATATCAGATTCAGATTCAATGGTTTTACTTTTTAATGCCAACGACTTCTTCTCAGAGTTAATTCCTCTGAGATTCCAGTTCAGAATTTTCCAATTTCTGTTGTTACTCATTGATAAACAAGTTGAGATAGCATTGGGGTGACACAAGATTTGTAGTCACACAAACAAACTTGTAAATATCATAAGGTACTAAAGTCATGAACCTGCATAGGAGCAGAATGGTTCTAAACAACTCATAACAGATTCCAAGGGTAATTGATCCACGCACAAAAGGACAATATTTTGCAGACATTAAAAACATTATTTAGGTGCTTTCTTCTTAGATTGTTGTCCACAAGATTTGGCAGCTTCTCCTTTCTTATTGCTTGAAAGGTTTGTGTCAGAACCAATCTTCCTTGGTCCAGGTTTTCCAGGTGGCTTGATGGTCAGATCATTGACTCTGCTCTTCTTCAGCAGCCTTTTCTCAAGTTCACCCTCCTTAACCTTGCAAAACGAACCAGCAAGGTTCTTAACAACTTTATTGCTGAGACAAGGTGGAGCTTCATTGCAAGTGAGACAAGTAAAATCAGAACAATTCACATGGCTTTTAAATCCCCCATTAAGTTCCACAATTTTGGGGCTCCTTCTCACCTCAGTGTCCACCAAAGGTTCTTTTCCCCTCCTTTTTTTTGTTGGGGCATTTGGCACCATCAAGTTTGATGGAGATTCATTCAGGCAGTGAGGAGGCATCTGTCCAACACATTCATCAGGGATAATGAAAGTAAATGTATTTTCTTCTGCAATTGGCTCCTTTATAATATCCCAAAGAGGAGAAGTAAGAAACTGTCTTGCCCAACTGAATTTTTCAAGAGTGATGAGCATGAGGGTGATAAAGTTAAACCAACTTACAAGGATATCACATTGCAGTCTGCCTTTGCTAGGTGAGGAATTGTTGATGTGTGGAGCAAAAAATCTGTCCTAGAGTTCCAGTCCTTGTTTGGAGAAGGATTGCTTAGCAGATAGCACCTCAGAGGAGTTGACAAAAGGAGTGAGGGCCATCCCAACTTGCAGGTGTGCCTCATTGGGAGAGAGAAGGTTTGTGTATTCAATCATCCAGTCATCCTGCTGGTTCCCTTCATTAGCATGATGGCTCTCCTCCTCATCATCCTGGTAATTCTGCAGAATATTAGCAGTCCCTCACCCATGCCCACATCCTGGTTAGCTTCAACAATCTGTTGTTCCACTTCAATATCCTCGGCTCCATGGACAGAAGCATTGTCATTGCCAGAAGAAACATTGGCCACAGGAATGGAACCAGTAACAGCACTGTCAGCCTCCTGAGGTGGCAAATCCAGGTTATCAATAGGCATGTCAAAACCCCCAGCAAACACAGGTCCTTGAACTGCATTCCAATTACCCCAACCGGCATTATTCTGTTGAGGTGATGGATCAACCCATTGGTCCCATCCACCAATGTCCCCTTCAGGTTGTGGAGGAGGTGGTGGAGGAGGGGGGCCAAAAATGGGTCCCAGCATAGGCAAGGGATGAGGGTCAGCGTCATCATCAGGTGGGCCCCCGCCCAGGAGATTGCTGTTTAAAAGTTCCATAGAGAAAGTCCATGATTCAGTTTCCACAAGGTCCCCAATGGTGAATCTAACACTTTTAGGCACATCCAAAAGGTCAGTGACTCTGAGTTTAGCAATGATCCTGCCCTTGTGCTCAGGGTCCCTTTCCCAAAGAAACACCTTACCAATATCAGAGAAAACAACATTCAGATCATCAGTATGCCAATGATCAAGTGGAGGACCCAGGAGCATGACCCAACATTCATTGTTTAGCTGAGTCCTACGCCAGTTAATGCCCTCATTGTGCCTAGCAAAAGAGATTGCAACATCCTAGAAAGGGATTAGACCCACAGTGATTAAACGGTCTCGGTCACTGACATTGGTAAATTGAACATATGCAGAGCCAAATGGACAGTCTTGGATATCACGGAAATCAACACGAGCCTCATTGAAAAAGAAATCTTGCAACACATCTCTGATATTATCAAATGGAACTGGACCAGGGGGAGGGGATGAATGTGCGCAATAGCATACTATTCATGAGCCCTTGGTCGACGAGGAACCACCACCATCATGACCCGATTCCGGCCATCCACCTGCAAAATCTCAAAGCCATGGGGTAGGAAAGGCTGTGGGTCAAGCGAAATGTTTGCCATTGCGGCAACGGTTGTCGTCAGCGACGAGCGGAGCAAGGAAGTTGGGGTTTCTGCAGGCATGGGAGTTGAGGAGGCAGGGGGTTCGGGAGTTTTCTTTTTTTGGGCGAGAGCAAAATCCTTAAGATAATCAAACACCCTGGGCCGCGACACTTGTAGCGAGACATGGGCCTTGAACCAATTAAGGTAAGATTTGTCGGGCCAAGGACAAGAAGGGAAGGTAGGGAATTTCAAAAATGGTAAAAGACCAGGCAGATTAATTGAGGATGATTTGTTGTCTGCAGGAGATTTCGCACCCTCAATAACTTTCCCATTAACCACTATTTCCGCAAATGACGTGCCCGATACCACTCGTTTAATATCATCTTTGATTTGACCGTTATTGCATGGGGCCGTTGACGAGGAAATCGGTGAACCAATACGATCAAAAACTAAATCCTTTTTTTTCTTTTTGTATGAAACAAAAATCCAATCCTTGTCCAATTCTTTGTAATATTCTTTCTCTTCAAATTTCCAATTTGGACCTCCATCACCCCAAAGGTTGATCTTCAAGACAAAAAATTCATGTGAGAAGGTAACAAAATTATATATTTCAAAGCCCACAACACGTGATGCAACAGAGAATCTAAATGTTCTATCTTGGAGGATCTTGACTTGAAATTTTGAAGCTAGGCCACCAAAACAAGCTTGGAGTGTAATGCCAATAGTATGAACATCAATTTTAAAGTTTGCACGACCAAATGAGCCAACAAGGAAGAAAGGTCTTCTGTGCAATCCACTAGCGAAATTGATGTGATGACCAAATTTTTTGAACGTATTTGTCTCAAAAATCTTCCCTTTAGAGAAATCCAATGAAATGCATTTGTTGATCTTGTCCGATGATGCTTGTGCCATGTTGGCAATTTGAGCACCCACCACCACTCTTTTGATCACAAGATCCAAAGTCACACCAGAGAAGATCTTTTCATTTTGAAGAAGGAATCTAGGATCAATCACCACCTTATCTTGATTAAGAAACACAACTCGCTTAGCAAGAGAATAAAGGACCAAAAAACCAGGAGCTTTGTCCAAATCATTAGAAGGCAAGGAAGAACTTCTAACATGCCACATAAGTTTCAGATCTTCAACCTTGTTTTCTATAACATGAGAAGTCCCAAGAAAACTAGAAGATGCAGTCGAAAAATCATTGATTCTTGCAAGATGAGAGGGTAACCTCACCACTGATCCAATTGAGAGTACCTCCCCATTTTCCATGCATCTACCCTCAAGTGGAGAGACGTTGGCATTGAGAATGACCAACCAGCGATTAGCTGAGAGAATCAGAGACCCAACTAGGAACTTACCATCGATGGAACTTCCAGAATAGGTGATTTTCCAATCACCACCAGAAGAATCAAGAGAAGAGGAGCCCATGATATGGTGTGCGACGGTGCCGGAGTGACGCCGGCGAGAGCCGATGGGAGGGGCCTCAGAAAGGCATGCCTCGAAAATCGTGCGGGTTCGGCTTAGTTCTATTTCTAACTCTGGTGGATCCATGTGGTTTAGGAAAAGAAGACACATGTAATGACTCTGGTGGTGTTTTACGAAAAGGAACACACATGCAATGACGCTGGTGGTGGTTTAAGAAAGGAACACACATGCAATGACATCGGTGGATCCATGTGGTTTAGGAAAATAAGACACATGCAATGACGCTAGTAGATCCATGTGGTTTAGGAAAAGAAGACACATGCAATGACTCTAGTGGTGGTTTAGGAAAGGAACAAACATGCAATGATTCTGGTGGTGGTTTAGGAAAAAGAACACACATTCAATGACTCTGGTGGTGGTTTAGGAAAGGAACACACATGCAATGACTCTGGTGGATGCATGTGGTTTAAGAAAAGAAGACACATCAAATGACTCTAGCGATGGTTTTGGAAAGGAACACACATGCAATGACTCTGGTGGTGGTTTTCGAAAGGAACACACCTGCAATGACTCTGGTGGTGTTTTAGGAAAGGAAGACACATGCAATGAGTCTTATGGTGGTTTAGGAAAGGAACACACATGCAATGACTCTGGTGGTGGTTTCGGAAAGGAAGACACATGCAGTGACTCTGGTGCATCCATGTGGTTTAGGAAAAGAAGACACATGTAATGACTCTGGTGGTGGTTGAGGAAAAGGAACACACATGCAATGACTCTGGTGGTGGTTTAAGAAAGGAACACACATGCAATGACACTAGTGGATCAACGTGGTTTAGGAAAAGAAGACAAAGGGAATGACTCTGGTGGTGGTTTAGGAAAGGAACACACATGCAATGACTCTGGTGGTGGTTTTGGAAAGGAACACACATGTAATAACACACTGGTGGTTTAGGAAAGTAAGACACATGCACTGACTCTAGTGGTGGTTTAGGAAAGGAACACACATGCAATGATTCTGGTGGTGGTTTAGGAAACGAACACACATTCAATGACTCTGGTGGTGGTTTAGGAAAGGAACACACATGCAATGACTGTGGTGGATGCATGTGGTTTAGGAAAAGAAGACACATGCAATGACTCTAGCGGTGGTTTAGGAAAGGAACATACATGCAATGACTCTGGTGGTGGTTTAGGAAAGGAACACACATGCAATGAGACTGGTGGATCCATATGGTTTTTGAAAAGAAGACACATGCAATGACTATGGTGGTGTTTAGGAAAGTAACACACACGCCTTGACTCTGGTGGTGGTTTAAGAAAGGAACACACATGCAATGACTCGGGTGGTGGTTTAGGAAAGGAAGACACATGCAATGACTCTGGTGGTGGTTTAGGAAAAGAAGACACATGCAATGACTCTAGTGTTTGTTTAGGAAAGGAACACACATGTAGTAACCCTAGTGGATCCATGTGGTTTAGGAAAAGAACACACATGCAATGACTCTGGTGGTTCTTTTCAAAAGGAACACACATGCAATTACTCTGTTGGTGGTTTAGGAAAGGAAGACACATGCAATGAATCTGGTGGTGGTTTAGGAAAGGAACACACATGCAATGACTCTGGTGGTGGTTTAGGAAAGCAAGTCACATGCAATGACTCTGGTGGATCCATGTGGTTTAGGAAAAGAAGACACATGTGATGACTCTAGTGGTGGTTTACGAAAAGGAAGACACATGCCATGACTCCGGTGGTGGTTTAAGAGAGGAACACACACGCAATGACACTGGTGGATCCATGTGGTTTAGGAAAAGAAGACACATGCAATGACCCTGGTGGTGGTTTAGGAAAGGAACACACATGCAATCACTCTGGTGGTGGTTTTGGAAAGGAACACTCATGCAATGACTCTGGTGGTGGTTTAGGAAAGGAAGACACATGCAATGATGCTGGTGGTGGTTTAGAAAAAGAAGACACAAGCAATGACTCTAGTGGAACCATGTAGTTTTGGAAAACAAGACACATGCAATGACTCTGGTGGTGGTTTAGGAAAGGAACACAGATGCAATTACTCTAGTGGTGGTTTAGGAACATAACACACAGTCAATGACTCTGGTGGTGGTTTAGGAAAGGAACACACATGCAATGACTCTAGTGGTGGTTTAGGAAAGGAAGACACATGCAATGACTCTAGTGGTGGTTTAGGAAAGGAACACACATGCAATGATTCTGGTGGTGGTTTAGGAAAATAACACACATTCAATGACTCTTGCGGTGATTTAGGAAAGGAACACACATGCAATGACTCTGGTGGATGCATGTGGAATAGGAAAAGAAGACACATGCAATGACTCTAGTGGTGGTTTAGGAAAGGAACACACATGCAATGACTCTGGTGGTGGTTTTCGAAAGGAACACACATGCAATGACTCTGGTGGTGTTTTAGGAAAGTAAGACACATGCAATGACTCTGGTGGTGGCTTAGGAAAGGAACACACATGTAATGACTCTAGTGGTGGTTTGAGAAAAGAAGACACATGCAATGACTCTGGTGCATCCATGTGGTTTAGGAAAAGGAACACACATGTAATAATTCTGGTGGTGGTTTAGGAAAAGGAACACACATGCAATGACTCTGGTGGTGGTTTAAAGAAGGAACACACATGCAATGACATTGGTGGATCCATGTGGTTTAGGAAAAGAAGACACATGCAATGACTCTGGTGGTGGTTTAGGAAAGGAACACACATGCAATGACTCTGGTGGTGGTTTTGGAAAGGAACACACATGCAATGACTCTGGTGGTGGTTTAGGAAAGTAAGACACATGCAATGACTCTGGTGGTGGTTTAGAAAAAGAATACACATGCAATGACTTTGGTGGTGGTTTAGGAAAGGAACACACATGCAATTACTATAGTTGTGGTTTAGGAAAAGAACGCACATTCAATGACTCTGGTGGTTGTTTAGGAAAGGAACATACATGCAATGACTCTGGTGGTGGTTTAGGAAAGGAAGACAGATGCAATGACTCTGGTGGATCCATGTGGTTTAGGAAAAAATGACACATGCAATGACTCTGGTGGTGGTTTAGGAAAGGAACACACATGCAATGACTCTGGTGGTGGTTTAGGAAAGGAAGACACACGCAATGACTCTGGTGGATCCATGTGGTTTAGGAAAAGAAGACACATGCAATGACTCTGGTGGTGGTTTAGGAAAGGAACACAGATGCAATGACTCTGGTGGTGGTTTAAGAAAGGAACACACATGTAATGACACTGGTGGATCCATGTTGTTTAAGAAAACAAGACACATGCAATGACTCTGGTGGTGGTTTATGAAAGGAACACACATGCAATGACTCTGGTGGATCCATGTGGTTTATGAAAAGACCACAAATGCAATGACTCTATTGGTGGTTTACAAAAGGAACACACATGCAATGACTCTCGTGGATCCATGTGGTTTAGGAAAAGAAGACACATGCAATGACTCTGATGGTAGTTTTGGAAAGAAGCACACATGCAATGACTCTGCTGGATCCATGTGGTTTAGGAAAATAAGACACATGCAATGACTCTGGGAGTGGTTTAGGAAACGAAGACACATGCATGACTCTGGTGGATCCATGTGGTTTAGGAAAAGAAGACAGATGCAATGACTCTGGTGGTGGTTTAGGAAAGGAACACACATGCAATGAATCTGGTGGATGCATGTGGTTTAGGAAAATAAGACACATGCAACGACTCTAGCGGTGCTTTAGGAAAGGAACACACATGCAATGACTCTGGTGGTGGTTTAGGAAAGGAACAGACATACAATGACTCTGGTGGTGGTTTTCGAAAGGAACACACATGCAATGACTCTAGTGGTGTTTTAGGAAAGGAAGACACATGCAATAACTCTGGTGGTGGTTTAGGGAAGGAACACACATGCAATGACTCTGGTGGTGGTTTGAGAAAGGAAGACACATGCAATGACTCTGGTGCATCCATGTGGTTTAGGAAAAGAAGACACATGTAATGACTCTGGTGGTTGTTGGGGGATACCCCCAGGTAGGGTAACATCGGGGTATAAGGGCCGAGTTAACCAGGGTACGACGCGGTCAAAGCAAAGTGCTGACCAGGTCACCTCTAGGCAGGCCGAATCACGGTGTGACCCATCCCATGGGGCATTACCTTGACAATGGTTCGGCCGGCATAAGATTTGCGCCGGCCATGTCTATCTGTCTTGTAGGTAAATGGGTAAGTTGGATTAGCTATATGCTAGCCAGATTATCTTAGCTTCCAAGAGAAGGAATTCCCCGCTGGTCAAAAGGTGGCTTTATTAGCTGTAGCGTGAGCAAAGTAAAGTAAAGAAGAGGACCAGCGGGTCAGGAGCGACCAAGGTGACGCGGGCAAAGCCGGATGATGTAGCCCGTGTCTAGTGATGCAAAAAGACGAGGATGACGTAGCGGGTTACGTCCAAAGCTCGGACGAGCCATTAAAGAGGAATAAAGAAGCATCTTCTTGAGGAAAGGAGCATATTC
This sequence comes from Avena insularis, assembly GCA_023614405.1. Classification (NCBI taxonomy): domain Eukaryota; kingdom Viridiplantae; phylum Streptophyta; class Magnoliopsida; order Poales; family Poaceae; genus Avena; species Avena insularis. The sequence continues at coordinate 79,839 of JAJUPC010000139.1, read as the reverse complement.
GAAGAATATGCTGCCACCTGTGCCCTAGAATTGTAACCCGGGCTCCCCTATATAAGGAGCATCGGGGCCTCCACAGAGAGGGGACGGCCAATAGATCAATCATTCTCTGTCTAAGGTAGAACTCTAGGGCTAGTGAACAGGGAGTAAGAGACATCGTCTCCTTCCTATTGAGAGCCTTAGGAGCACTTGTAAACACCATTGATAGAGAATATACAAGAACTTCCGTGCGTGGAATCACCACGCTCTCCCTCCCTGGATTCCCCTAGCACTCATTGGCCCCATCTTTAGCCTATCCATGGCATCTGCCGTGCCACCACCACGACAGTTGGCGCCCACTATGGGGCAAGCGGTGCTAGCAGGGGTGAAAATCCATACGGGAAACTCCTCAAGCACCGGCGAGCGTATCGTTTCAGGCTTGGTTCAGCGCTTTGGAGCGTTTGACTACGTCAGCGACAACGCGGGAAGCTTCGGTAGGCACCTTCCACCGCGTAACGGCGTCTTCCTAAAGCTTGGCGCGCACAAGATCTACGTCGAGGTGGATGAGTCCTACGTTCACCCGCGGCACATTGTCGAGGGAGGCGAACCACCTCTCAGCGCCGCTCGTGGAGTGCGTATCGCTCGCCCCACTAGCAGCGTTTAGGTCTTGATGACCATGCTAGATGCGGGACCGAGCAAAGATCTGGTGCCAGAGCCAGAGGTAACGCCCAAACAGACAAGATCTAGGTTTCCTCCACTAGAAAGGCCAGAAATCGTTCTCCAGCAAGCGATAGATAGCTTGGCAACGCCAATAGCACCTGTGGTAGATCCGGCTCAGGCAAAAGTTGAGTTAGAAGAAACTAGGCGGAAAATGTTAGCTGGAGCTAAGAAAGTAGCAGAGCTGCATCAGTCGCTGAACATCACCTTGAGAGAGTATGCTAAGGCAAACCGTATCGATGGAGTGAAAATCCGGGGAAGGAACCTGATCACTGAGATTGACAAGGAGTATGAGCCTAGGCCGGGTCAGACAACTATGATAGTAACAGGAGGATTGGATCAGCACAGTACCCCAACAAATAACCTCAGAGCAGCAAATGCGGCCACGTCCGAGTTAGAAGGTTTAACCGGAGAGGCCCGACAAAGGCAGCAAGAGAGGGTAAATCACCTGTTGAGAGTTGCATGCCAACAAAATGAAGAAATAAAGAAGGCTAACCCGGCACCACCAGGGGCCTCATAGGTGGTACATTCGGCCAGAAATAACCCGGCAAGATCCAGAGGAGCCACGTCATCTTCGGGTCATAATCCCAGGAGAGAAGAGGTAGCAGACTCTGGGGAAGAGACAAGCAAATGGTCCCTTATGACCCGCTAAAGGCTGGAAAAGGCAAAGCAGTGCAAGTTGATGAGGACCGGCACAGTACCAGCCGGGGTGTGGCTGTCCGAGGTAACCGTGACCAAGGAAATGCCGGTCAAAGAAATGCTGCCAAACGGCAATGCCGGACAGCACGATCCCGTGGGAGCGGGGCAAAATGTACCTCGGACACAGCAACAGCGCGTACCTCGGCAAGAAGGAAGTGCAGGACAAGCGGCACAACAGCATCACGCACATCCAAATCAGGAAAGATACAATGATGGTTATTCGGCTATGGTCAATGGTGGATACCCCACACCGGATCACCAAGTAATTGGATCACGGTTGGGAAGCAGGAACTTGCAGCCAGATGATGCGAGGTTGAAGTTGGATAGGATTTATAGGTCGGAGCAAATCGAGTTACAAGGTCCACCGGGTCCAACATGTTTCGGGCCCCGGATCATGAATGAGCCACCAGTGCCGAACTTTCAGCTGGCTAGAGGAACGCAAACGTATGATGGTAGTACCAGGCTAGAGGATTGGCTGATTGACTATGCCACAACGGTCAAGATCGCAACAGGAAATTTGAGATGGGCGGTCACGTATGTACCGCAGATGTTGGAAGGACCAGCGTGGGTTTGGTTGAACAATTTGCACCCAGGAAGCGTTAACTGCTGGTTGGATTTCCAGGAGTTGTTTGTCAGCAACTTCTCAAGCACTTACAAGAGACCTAACAGACTCCAAACACTTGCGTTGTGCCGGCAGAGACCGAATGAGCCAGATAGATATTTCCTGACTCGGTGGTGAAATGTGAGAAACTCGTGCGAAGGAGTGATCGAATCACAAGCTATTGCACGGTTCGCTCAGGGGTGCAGATATGGAAGTATGTTGTGGCAAAGATTACAGTGAGATATGCTAACTACCTTGGCTGAGACGATCTGGATCGCCGATTCATATGCCTTGGGAGATCCAACGCAACCCCGGCTGATGTCTAGCAAAGAAAACGAAGAGTATTACGGCTGGGATGGCCCCGGATCATCAAGGAGGAATGATTTCCGAGGAAAGAGAAGGGACGAGCGCCTGGATTATCGGTATAACTCGTAGCAAGTCGCAGCAGTGGACCGGGATCAACCCAATGCTGGAACCAGTCAACGCCAAGAAACTGGAGGGCAGAGCTAGCAACAGAAAAACGAAGGGAGAAAGCCTTGGACCCCGGAGCAGAAAAAGCAATGGCAGGAACGAAAGGATAGGCCGAGGTATACTTTCGAGTCTATGCTAGATCAACCTTGCAAATTTCATACGCCAAGCCCGAACAATCCAGCGAATCATACGACCCAGCAATGTGAATGGATGAGGAAATTAGAACAGGGGAGTTCGAGGAATGCTCAGGCACCTCGGAATGAAGCACCTAGAAATGAAACACCACGGCCACCATTACTAATAGGGGGAAATGGACAACAACTGTTGCTTCCACCACCTCCACCGAGGTACGAGAATCCGGAAAGAAGGGATGCGGTACATCAAGTGGGCAATAATCAACAACAAGGCCAAGGTTACAACGAGAATGAGGGACGAAATGAGTACATGGAACATCATCAAAGCTACTGTGTGTTCACTATGGAAGAGAATGACCGGAAAAGCTTGCAGCGTCGGCATATGGAGGTAAACGCAGTAATGCCAGCGGTGGTGAGGTATATGCCTTGGGCGGATCAGAAGATTACATGGAGTGTTAAGGATCACCCAAAGATCATGCCAAGCCTAGGAACCTACGCTCTGGTCTTGGATCCGATGTTCATCGGGCCGAATCTCAACGTGAGATTTTCCAAGGTGTTGATTAACAATGGCAGCAGTATCAACATTATGTACAAGGATACCATGCACAAGTTGGGGATAACAAAGAACATGTTGCAAGCAACAAGGACCACCTTTCATGGCATTGTGCCAGGTATTTCGTGTGAACCAATTGGTAAGGTCCGGGTTGATGTGTTATTCGGCACAAGAGACAATTGTCGCACTAAGAACATGGAATTCGAGGTGGTGAACCTGGAAAGCGCTTATCACGCGTTACTCGGCAGGCCAGCACTGAGCAAATTCATGGCAACTACCCATGTCAATTACCTTAAGATGAAGTTGCCCGGCCCAAGGGGCATGATAACTATATCAGGGGACTTCCGGCGTTCGATCGAGTGCGCCTCAGGATCCAATTTAGCCGAGTCGCTCGTGATGGCTCAAGAAAAGATGAAGATACTAGAAGTAGCGGCATTGGCTCAATCCGCGCAACAATATATGCCGGCCCTGACCAACCCGCACGGGAGCGTATCGTTCCAAGCAACTAAGGACACGAAGAAAGTGTCAATCGATGATCAGTTCCCAGAGCGCACCGTTACCATTGGTGCCGGGTTAAGCAGCAAATAGGAAAGCGAGCTCGTCAACTTCCTCCGTGAGAATCGGAATATCTTTGCTTGGTTTACGCAAGATCTGCAAGGTGTACCGAGGGAGTTGGCTGAGCACTCATTGAATGTAAGACCCGGGGCTAAGCCGGTAAAGCAGCCTCTTAGAAGTTTCACAGAATACGGAAGGAAAGTTATTGGAGATGAGATAGCAAGATTATTAGCGACCGGATTTATCATGGAGGTACTCTATCCGGATTGGCTCTCTAATCCGGTGCTGGTGGAGAAAAAGAAAGATGATCCGAACGTGGTTGTTGTATGGCGCATGTGTATCGACTACACGAACCTAAATAAGGCGTGTCCAAAAGATCCATTCCCACTCCCTAGAATAGATCAGGTCACAGACTCAACAGCCGGATGTGAGCTACTGTCATTCATTGACGCGTATTCTGGTTTCCATCAAATACCCCTGAATCCGGATGATCAAATAAATACTGCGTTTATTACCCCGTATGGGGCTTATTGCTATCGCACTATGCCGTTTGGATTACGTAATGCAGGAGAAACGTACCAGCGATGCATGCAAAAATGCTTGCATGACCAAATAGGTTGGAATGTGCAAGTTTACGTGGATGATGTGGTAATAAAAACCAAGGAAAGCGATACGCTCCTTGAGGATATCCGGCAGACATCCGCGAACTTGAGAAGGTTCCAAATGAAGATGAACCCGGAGAAATGCACTTTTGGTGTACCCGCCAGAAAATTACTCGGTTTTTTGGTATCTAACCGTGGCATTGAAGCTAACCCGATGAAAATCCGGGCCATAGAAAGAATGGAACTGCCAAAGTGTCTTAACAATGTCCAGAAGTTCACTGGTTGCCTGGCATTGTTAAGTCGGTTCGTATGTTGGTTGGGAGAGAAGGCCTTGCCCCTCTATCAGCTAATGAAAAAGGCAGATAAGTTCACATAGACACCACAGGCGGATCTGGAATTTCGAGAATTGAAAAAGATGTTATCTACCAGGCCAATCCTAGCTGCACCATTACCTAAGGAGCCAATGTTGCTCTACGTAGCCGCGACCAACCGAGTCGTAAGTGCAGTGTTCATAGTGGAGCGCGAGGAGGAAGGAAAGTCAGTGCAAAGGCCGGTGTATTATCTGAGCGAAGTATTATCAGCCTCAAAACAGAATTATCCTCATTATCAGAAGATGGCATACGGCGTATATATGTCGGCCAAGAAACTCAAACACTATTTTGAGGAACACCCCATCAAGGTGATATGTGAGGCACCCATTTCAGAGATCATGAGTAACAAGGACGCAAGCGGCCAAATAGCAAAGTGGGCTATCGAGTTAGCTCCATACACACCGTAGTTCGATAGAAGGGATGCGATTAAGTCACAAGTTGTGGTGGATTTCTTTGTGGACTGGGCTTAAATGCAATACGAGCCACCCCTGCCGGACTCCAATTACTGGTAAATGCACTTCGACGAATCGAAACTGAAAGACGGATTAGGCGCTGGAGTAGTGCTTACCTCCCCCAAGAAGGATCAACTGAAGTATGTCCTTCAAATCCACTTCAGTGCCTTGAATAATGTGGTGGAGTACGAAGCATTGGTACATGGTCTCAAAGTGGCAAAGGAAGTGGGGATACGTCGGATACAATGCTTTGGAGATTCGGATTTGGTGGTGCAGCAAGTGCCTGGAAATTGGGATGCCCTGGATGCTAACGTGGCCCTGTATATGTTCCATGTTCATAAAATAAGCGGATTCTTCAAAGGGTGTGAGTTCCATCACGTACCTCGGATCGAAAATGAGGCAGTAGATACACTGTCCAAGCTGGGCTCATCCCGGCAACACATTCCGCCAAACGTGGCTTTAGAGCACTTGAGAAAACCATCTATCACACCATCACCCGAATCAGATTCAATTTATATCCCATCACTTCCCGGATTAGGAGCTGAACCTATGGAGATAGAATGGGGAAACACCTCCGCAAACCCGGGGACTACATCAGCAAACCCGGGGACTATTCAGCTTGATCCGGCAGGAGTTATGTCGGTGGATGCAATGGAGGTTGACGAGGAACCATTCCTTGTCCGGGCTATGCCATCTTGGGCCAAGCCAATTTTTGATTTCTTGAAAGAGGGAATCTTGCTGGATGATGAAATAAGTTCAAGGCAAATTCAGAGGAGGGCAAAGGCCTATACAATTATCAACGCTGAATTATACAAAAGAAGTGTGACAACGGTACTACAACGGTGTGTTGATCCGGAGGAAGGACTTGAGATACTCCGGGATATTCACCTAGGAGAATGTGGCCACCATGCCTCCTCAAGGGCCTTAGTAGCAAAAGATTTTCGGCATGGGTTTTATTGGCCCAGTGCTTTGGAGCAAGCAGAGGACTTGGTGAAAAAATGCAATGGTTGTCAAAGATACACCACAAAAACTCACCTACCAATGTCGGAGCTAAAAACTATCCCCATTACATGGCCATTTGATGTATGGTGCCTAGACATGGTAGGACCATTTAGGCCGGCCAAAGGAGGGATGACCCATATTCTGGTCATGGTTGACAAATTCACGAAATGGATTGAAGTGAAACCGATTCGGAAATGTGATGGGGCAACAGCAGTAAGATTCCTCAAGGATATAATCCTAAGGTACGGCTACCCCCATAGCATCATAACTTATAATGGGACGTATTTCGCTGAAGGAGCGTTTGCAAGATTTTTCCAAGAAAAGAAGATCCGGTTAGATGTCGCTTCAGTCGCCCACCCTGCATCGAACGGGTAAGTGGAAAGATCCAACAGACTGGTACTGTCCGGGATAAAACCTCGGCTCATAGATCCACTACAAAGATCAGTGGGGTGCTGGATAGAAGAACTACCAGTGGTACTTTGGAGTTTAAGAACAACTCCGAATCGATCAACAGGCTATACGCCATTCTTTCTAGTATATGTGGCAGAAGCTGTATTACCAGCCGACATAGAGCATGATTCGCCAAGGGTCACCAATACACAGAAGCCGAAGTGCGCGAAGCCCGGCAAAATGATGTTGATCTGCTGGAAGAAGCGAGAGAACTGGCCTTGTCCAGATCCGCCATATATCAGCAAAATCTCCGACACTACCATAGCCGAAAAGTAAACCCCCGAGTTTTCCGGGAAGGTGATTTGGTGCTAAGGCTAATAAAGCGCACTGCTGGCATGCATAAGTTATCCCCTCCATGGGAAGGACCTTTCATTGTGAGCAAAGCTTTGCACAATGATTCCTACTATCTTATTGATGCATAGCCCCAGCAAAAGAACAAGGCGGACAAGTCCGGAGAAGAATCCAAAAGACCATTGAATGTAGCACTGCTACGTCCTTTCTACACCTAAGAGGTGAATGTATCTGAACTACTCGTATGTCGGTATGTATATCGGCAATGAGCTTATCAATAAAAACTTTAGTACCCCGAGCAAAAACTCGGGGACTGCTATAACACTTGTCTCTTGTTTCCGTATTTTTGTGTCGACTGGGTTAAGTCGCTTATGTATTACTTGGATTAGTAAAGTGTGAGCACCAAAAACTTAACTCTTCGACTTTGCTGTTGTCCAACAAAAAATGGCTTCATGGCAAGCAAGAGAAATTTTTTGGAATGGCAGAGCACACGAAAAACGACTAAGGAAAAGAACTTAAGCGGGCCGACATTGGTTTTTTGGCTAACCCTTAGTTTATTTTCTTCCCTAAAGTGCCGAATCATTTTGAGCCAATCTCAAGGTTTCAAGTATTGTTAAGTCAATTTTTTGAACCTCGGACTCGTAAGTCGAAAAACCGAATCAAGGTAGATGTGAGCCGAGTCAAAAATTGGGGGAACAAGAAAATGAAACTCGAGGACTTTGCCCATGATAATCCGGCAATAAAATTTAGTTCGGAACATAAAATTGTAGCACAAAGAAACCAAGGTATTTAAATACATCTGCGCCCAGCATTTCGAGGATCTAATAAATGTAACAAGTGTTTTTCAAGGGGCAGGAGCAGTAGAAGAATCATTTGTCGAGGAGGGAGGTACTTCGGAGTGTGGGGGAGGAGCGCTAGCTTCGGCTTCGTCCTCCGGGTCAACTCCATTGTCCTCCGGGTCTTCAGCCTCGTCGCCTAGCTCCGAGCCCTCGCTCTCGCTCCCTTCCTCTTCAGCTCTAGAGACAATTTCTTCATCAGTAGTATCAAGATAGCTCGGCCCCTCATTCCAAGCATGGCAGAAGGAGAATTGGATGAGTTTGTTGGCACAGGCCTGGCGGCGTGTGATCCATTCCGGATCCTCGCACCACTTAGACCCGGTGCGCATATGAGTGAGCAATGCAAGTCAATTCCTTCGTACCATGAGAGCGCAAATTTCAGAGCAATGTCAGCCCCAGCTCGTGCAGCAAATTCGCGCCACAAATGCAGCTGCGTGTCACATTCCATGAGTTTGGCTATAAAAGCCGAGCCTTTTTTTGGAATGGTTTCACTGGGCCAGAGGCAGCTGATCCGTGTTGCCGCTGGAATGATGTCCGCGCCATGGTTCTTTACTACCTCAAGGCGAGCGGTGAGACGCGCCAGGAGATCTTCCGTGGTATAGGGGATTGGCTCGCCATCAGGGGCAGCAGGAATTCCACGTTGTTCGCGAGATTGGCGTACGGCAGAGGCAGCAAGTGTATCGCTCTCTGGAAATTTGCCTAAAGATAAGAAGAGAAACAGTGTGGAAATGGACCAAATCCGAATAGTAACAGATCAAGCAAGGGCGGAAAACTTACAATTTGGAAGAGGAGTCGCTGAAGCTCGGAATCAACATTGGCATTGTGGACCCAGAGTTTTTTGTATTCGGTGGTCACCGACGTAAGCTTGATGTCGGCTTCCTCCAGTATGCTCTTGTCCTTGGAGATTTGCATGGTTAAACGCTCTTTCTCCTCGGCAAACTCCTGGCCGGCCTTCTACAGCGCAGACTGATGGGAGCTCTTAAGCTTTTTAATTTCGGCGTTCAGCCGAGTGATCTCCGGTACCTGCTGCCTGAGCCGAGCTATTTCCTCATCTTTCTTCTTCAGTTCAGCTTCATAGTTACCTGCTTGTTCGAGCCAGTGGGTCATCAGTTCAGGCATGGTGACACTGTTATTGAGAGCAATTGCAACATGATCCGGAGGACCTAAAGTATGAGTGTCCACCAGATGAGGCAAGGAAAGTACAATGATTATATGAAAGGGATGAGTTTACCTTTGATCTCCGCAAGGTTCTTCCTCATGATTTTATTATCAGCTTCAACCTCGGCTGCATGATTTGGACAAGACATTCATATAAGTCCTAATAAGTTTGAATGAACAAGGGAGAAAAGGAATGGAAACTAACCCCTCTTCTGGTACTCTACCAGGAGTTTACCATAATGCCCGCGAATGTCTTTGTAGGAGTCCAGCAGACACTAGAACTCAGCGGTTCGGCGATTAGTGGTAATCTGAAATAAGCAAGGAAGAGACGAAAGTTCAGAGGCAAAGTAGAAATAATTCGAAGTCTACAAGACCCGGGCCAAGTGGAACTTAACCCGGCTCTAGGTGTGTGGATATTCGAAGTCTACAAGATCCGGGCCAAGTGGAACTTAACCCTGCTCTAGGTGTGTGGATATTCGAAGTCTACAAGACCCGGTCCAAGTGGAACTTAACCCGGCTCTAGGTGTGTGGATATTCAAAGTCTACAAGATCCGGGCCAAGTGGAACTTAACCCGGATCTAGGTGTGTGCATATTCGAAGTCTACAAGACCCGGGCCAAGTGGAACTTAACCCGGCTCTAGGTGTGTGGATATTCGAAGTACATAAGGTACGGGCCAAGGGAACTAGACCCGACCCAAAATTTATTGCAAATTAATGTCATTATGAACAAAAGCTAAGCTCTGTGAGAGGCATCCGACCGAATAACAAATTATTCCCTCAGAGGTCGGGGACTAGGGGCTATATCTATAATGCTTCAGTAGTGTAAAACATCTGCAGCAGAGAAAAAGGATTACCTCCATCATCCGGCCTGCCAAAGAGATAACCTTGGTAGCGGAGTTCATTTGGGCGCTGAACTCGGCTGGGCCGAACCTCTCCGGCAAATCGTCTTGAGGATCAAAGAACTCGGTGTCGTTCTAGTTCTTCACATACTCAAGGAGTTGTGGACTGTAACTTTCGCCCCTCGGAGAATGGCTCGCCACAAGGCCCTTCATGTGGGCCTCCCCCTAGCGGATTGAGCTGCAGCGGGGCTGGTGTGCAAAACCAGTTGTTGGCTGTCCTCTGATCCGGAGGCAGTAGACCCGGATGAAGTTACTTTGGCTTTGTTGGACGAGGGTGGAGGAATTGGCTGAAAGATGTCGGCCATGGAAGGAGTAGACGCGGAGGGAGCCGATGGAGCTTTTCCCTTCGGAGGCTTGGAGACTCTTGCTGTTGCTGCTACTGGTGCTGTTGCTGCTGTTGCTTCCGGTGCTGGTGCTGGTGCTATTGCTGCTGATGCTGCTGGTGCTGGTGCTGGTACTAGAGATGCTGGAGGCGGCTCCGATGAAGCGGGCGCCTCAGGATCTGGCACTGAGGCCGAGGAACCAGGGAGATCTGGCATCGCCGTATGTAGATCCGGCCCACTACCCCCGCGCCGACATTGCCCTCCTCTTGGCGAGGTGGGCTCTGGTCAGCCGCAGCCGCGGAGCCCTCTTGGATAGGGTTGAGCGGGCGATAATCATCATTGCGGGTGGGAGAGGGGCTGCTCCGGAGTGGGGAGGCAATGCCGGGGCCGCTCTGAGGGATGTCCCTAGGAGCTCTGAGAGAAAAAGCACCAAGTCAAAAAGAAGAATCAGTAAGAAACAAAGGCAAGCGAAGGATAAAAACCAAAGGAGCAGAATCAAAGGACTTACTCATCCGCGGTAGGAGGAGCCCGAGGCAGGGGCGCCCTCCAAACCGTGCTCTTGGCGGCAGGCTTGGCCGAGGATTTAACCCCGGACTTCTTTTGCGTCTGCTTGGGCGGCAGCACCTCCGAAGCTGTGGCCGAGGTAGCTGCGCGCTTCTGGGACGGAGCCGGAGCCGGGCCACCAGTTGAAAGGGGAGTAACCTCATAGACCTGATCGTCTGGGTTAGCTGAAGATTCGGACATAGCCAGGTGTGCATAAGGGATGATAACCGAATCAAGTACCTCAAGGACCTCAACATCCGAGTCATCATCGTCTGGCCAATCCCTTAGAGAAGAGGCCTTACCAGCGCTGCATCTAACGACGTCCGGGGTAGGCAGGAAGGCCTCCGGATCAGGATCCACCTCGTCCTCCTCGGTGGGGTCCTCCAACCATTTTCTTGCCAGCACCTCGCCATCCTCCAGCGGTTGCTAGAGAAATTTCCGAGAGAATAATTGCCAAGTTACAAAGGAAAACCGACATATGAAGAAGATTCGAGAAACAAAGAAGGGCTAATTTACCTTTCGAGGAGGGTTGGCACGGGTGAAGGGCTCGAGTCCCCACTCCTAATCCTCGGAGAACTCCTTCTACATGTTGAATATGGACTTAACCCGGCGGTAAACCACCAAGTTTTCCAGCTCGAAAGAAGAGGTCCGGTGAGGGTCAAGAGGGCCGCTAAGATAGAAGATCTTGTGGGCTCGCTTCTAGAGGGGGGAGACCCGGCTGCGGAGGAAAGTGATCATGATATCCTCCCCCTAGAGTTTCCCCTTGAGAAGCTCCTTGATCGGGCGTGCCACTTGGTTCGCCAGGGCCATGGGCTGCTTCAGGATGCTCTCCCAACGCGAGGTGTCAGGAGGGCCAAGTTTGAAGGGGAGCAACCGGATCAGGTCCTCCTTGGTGGTGTTTCAGACATAAAAGAAAGTCCGGGCCTAGCCCTTGCAAGATTCGAGTCCCATAACCCGGGGAACACGGATTGTTTCCGGGGTGAGATGGAGGCGGCGCCACACTGGGTCAACTGCTTGTTCTTCGGGGTGCACTCCTTATCCGGAATCACGTTCCTCCGCAAGCCAAAGAACTTGATCCAAAGTTCTTTGGTTGGCCAGAGGCCAATGTACCCCTCGATGCCAGAAGCAAAGGAGGACAGAGAAGTAATAGCATTTGCAGGGAGGTGATGCGGTTGCAACTTGTACGTGGAAACAAAATCAAAGAAGAAATCAGAGGTGGGAAGGCCGAAGCCACGCTGGAAATGCGATAGAAAAACTACATACTCCCTAGATTTGGGGGAAGGAAAGACATCATCGGAGGCGAGGCGGCAGGCGACGCCAGCGGGGATGCGCCGCGTGGCACGGAGCCAATTGAGATCCTCCTCGCAGATGATGGAGCCGGCCCAACCGCCGCGCTCGCGGCCCTCCACTCCTTCTTCCTGCTGCGCCACCACTGCCTCCGCCTTAGACATGGTGGATTTGAAGGTTTTGACGGAATAATCAAAGTAGCAATAGCCAGAGGAAGGAAAGCGGGAAGCGCAAGTCCCCGTGATGGAAACTGTGAATGGGGACGGTGGCACGGATGTGAGTGGTAGCGGTCGTGGTGGCGCTCGTGAAGCAGAGAAATGGCGGCAGCTGCGGAGTCACTGTGAAAAAGAGATAGAGTAGTGGAGCATGGCGCAAATGGGGGAACTTCCCCTGGGAGTGCCCCGCACCCCCTACTTAACCGTGACGGACGCGCGTCGTGGGATCCTTTGTGGGTGACGTGCCACACGCAACGAGCATGTACGCGGCCTGAGCAGCCAATCAGAACAAGGCCATAGGAGGGGCCATGGGAGCAAGCGATCCCATGACATGACACAGTGTTAGAGTTAACGAGGCGCTGCAGTGATGGGACATTTACAACAGTTATGACTGACACAGCGACAGTAACTGGCGCGGTAAATGCGCATCGCCCTTAAAATGAGGCAAATGATGATTACCCTCCACGTAGGATGTGGAGAAGAGTACGAGAGAAGGAAAGGTAACCCGGATAAGCAAGCGAAAGACCTAGCCAACGAGGAATAACTCGGAAAGTGCAAAAGGGTTGCAAGATGAGAAACTCTGGGTTATGAAGTAACTAGGCCTACGGAGTGAAAGATCCGGATAAGGGAACCTGCTGTGGCCTTAACAACTAAAAGTTGCTAAGACTGCACCAGCTTCGGGGACTAATGTTGGGGGATACCCCCAGGTAGGGTAACACCGGGGTATAAGGGCCGAGTTAGCCGGGGTACGACGCGGTCAAAGCAAAGTGCTGACCAGGTCACCTCAAGGCAGGACAAATCACGGTGTGACCTAGCCCATGGTGAATTACCTTGACAATGGTCCGGGTGGCATAAGATTTGCACCGACCATGTCTATCTATCTTCTAGGTAAACGGGTAAGCTGTATTAGCTATATGCTAGCCGGATTATCTTAGCTTCCAAGAGAAGGAATTCACTGTTGTTCAAAAGGTGTCCTTATTAGCTGTAGCATGAGCAAAGTAAAGTAAAGAAGAGGACCAGCGGGTCTGGGGCGACCAAGGTGACGCGGGCAAAGCCGGTTGACGTAGCCCGTGTTTGGTGACGCAAAAAGACGAGGATGACGCTGCGGGTTACGTCCAAAGCTCGGACAAGCCATTAAAGAGGAATAAAGAAGCATCTGCTTTAGGAAAGGAGCATATTCGAAGAATATGTTGCCACCTGTGGCCTAGAATTGTAACCCAGGCTCCCCTATATAAGGAGCACTGGGGCCTCCACACAGAGGGGACGGCCAATAGATCAATCATTCTCTGTCTAAGGTAGAACTCTAGGGCTAGTGAACAGGGAGTAAGAGACACCGTCTCCTTCTTGTTGAGAGCCTTAGGAGCACTTGTAAACACCATTGATAGAGAATATACAAGAACTTCCGTGCGTGGAATCACCACGCTCTCCCTCCCTGGATTCCCCTAGCACTCGGCCCCATCTTTAGCCTATCCATGGCAGCTGTCGTGCCACAACCAAGACCGTGGTGGTTTAGGAAAAGGAACACACATGCAATGACTCTGGTGGTGGTTTAAGAAAGTAACACACATGCAATGACACTGGTGGATCCATGTGGTTTAGGAAAAGAAGGCACATGCAATGAGTCTGGTGGTGGTTTAGGAAAGGAACACACATGCAATGACTCTGGTGGTGGTTTTGGAAAGGAACACACATGCAATGACTCTGGCGGTGGTTTAGGAAAGTAATGCACATGCAATGACTCTGGTGGTGGTTTAGAAAAAGAAGACACATGCAATGACTTTGGTGGTGGTTTAGGAAAGGAATACACATGCAATTACTATAGTTGTGGTTTAGGAAAAGAACACACATTCAATGACTCTGGTGGTTGTTTAGGAAAGGAACACACATGCAATGACTCTGGTGGTGGTTTAGGAAAGGAAGACAGATGCAATAACTCTGGTGGATCCATGTGGTTTAGGAAAAAAAAAGACACATGCAATGACTCTGGTGGTGGTTTAGGAAAGGAACACACAGGCAATGACTCTAGTGGTGGTTTAGGAAAGGAAGACACATACAATGACTCTGGTGGATCCATGTGGTTTAGGAAAAGAAGACACATGCAATGACCCTGGTGGTGGTTTAGGAAAGGAACACACATGCAATGTCTCTGGTGGTGGTTTAAGAAAGGAACACGCATGTAATGACACTGGTGGATCCATGTGGTTTTGGAAAACAAGACACATGCAATGACTCCGGCGGTGGTTTAGGAAAGTAACACACATGCAATGCCTCTGGTGGATCCATGTGGTTTAGGAAAAGAACACAAATGCAATGACTCTAGTGGTGGTTTAAGAAAGGAACACACGTGCCATGACACTCGTGGATCCATGTCGTTTAGGAAAAGAAGACACATGCAATGACTCTGATGGTAGTTTTGGAAAGGAGAACACATGCAATGACTCTGCTGGATCCATGTGGTTTAGAAAAAGAAAACACATGCAATGACTCTGGTGGTGGTTTAGGAAAGGAAGACACATACAATGACTATGGTGGATCCATGTGGTTTAGGAAAAGAAGACACATGCAATGACTCTGGTGGTGGTTTAGGAAAGGAACACACATGCAATGACTCTAGTGGATGCATGTGGTTTAGGAAAAGAAGACACATGCAATGACTCTAGCGGTGGTTTAGGAAAACAACACACATGCAATGACTCTGGTGGTGTTTAAGGAAAGGAACACACATGCAATGACTCTGGTGGTGGTTTCGAAAGGAAAACACATGTAATGACTCTAGTGGTGGTTTAGGAAAGGAAGACACATGTAATGACTCTGGTGGTGCTTTAGGAAAAGAAGACACATGCAATGACTCTGGTGGTGGTTTAGGAAAGAAAAACACATGCAATGACTCTGGTGGTGGGTTGAGAAAGGAATACACATGCAATGACTCTGGTGCATCCATGTGGTTTAGGAAAAGAAGACACATGTAATGACTCTGGTGGTGGTTTAGGAAAAGGAACACACATGCAATGACTTTGGTGGTGGTTTAGGAAAGGAACACACATGCAATGACTCTGGTGGTTTTGTAAAGGAACACACATGCAATGACTCGTGATGGTTTTGGAAAGGAACACACATGCAATGACTCTGGTGGTTTAGGTAAGTAAGACACATGCAATGACTCTGGTGGTGGTTTAGAAAAAGAAGACACGTGCAATGACTTTGGTGGTGGTTTAGGAAAGGAACTCACATGCAATTACTATAGTTGTGGTTTAGGAAAAGAACACACAGTCAATGAGTCTGGTGGTTGTTTAGGAAAGGAAGACACATGCAATGACTTCGGTGGTGGTTTAGGAAAGGAAGACAGATGCAATGACTCTGGTGCATCCATGTGGTTTAGGAAAAAAGACACATGCAATGACTCTGGTGGTGGTTTAGGAAAGGAACACACATGTAATGACTCAGGTGGTGGTTTAGGAAAGGAAGACACATGCAATGACTCTGGTGGATCCATGTGGTTTAGGAAAAGAAGACACATGCAATGACTCTGGTGGTTTAGGAAAGGAACACACATGCAATGACTCTGGTGGTGGTTTAAGAAAGGAACACACATGTAATGACACTGGTGGATCCATGTGGTTTAGGAAAACAAGACACATGCAATGACTCCGGTGGTGGTTTAGGAAAGGAACAGACATTCAATGACTCTTGTGGATCCATGTGGTTTATGAAAAGAACACAAATGCAATGACTCTAGTGGTGGTTTAAGAAAGGACCACACATGCAATGATACTCCTGGATCCATGTGGTTTAGGAAAATAAGACACATGCAATGACTCTGATGGTAGTTTTGGAAAGGAGCACACATGCAATGACTCTACTGGATCCATGTGGTTTAGGAAAAGAAAACACATGCAATGACTCTGGTGGTGGTTTAGGAAAGGAAGACACATACAATCACTCTGGTGGATCCATGTAGTTTAGGAAAAGAAGACACATGCAATGACTCTGGTGGATGCATGTGGTTTAGGAAAACAAGACACATGCAATGACACTGGTGGTGGTTTAGGAAAAGAACACACATGCAATGACTCTGGTAGTGGTTTAGGAAAGGAACACACATGCAATGACTCTGGTGGTGGTTTTCGAAAGGAACACACATGCAATGACTCTAGTGGTGTTTTAGGAAAGGAACACACATGCAATGACTCTGGTGGTGGTTTTCGAAAGGAACACACATGCAATGACTCTAGTGGTGTTTTAGGAAAGGAAGACATATGCAATGACTCTGGTGCATCCATGTGGTTTAGGAAAAGAAGACACATGTAATGACTCTGGTGGTGGTTTAGGAAAAGGAACACACATGCAATGACTTTGGTGGTGGTTTAGGAAAGGAACACACATGCAATGACTCTGGTGGTGGTTTTGGAAAGGAACACACATGCAATGACTCTGGTGGAGGTTTAGGTAAGTAAGACACATGCAATGACTCTGGTGGTGGTTTAGAAAAAGAAGACACGTGCAATGACTTTGGTGGTGGTTTAGGAAAGGAACTCACATGCAATTACTATAGTTGTGGTTTAGGAAAAGAACACACAGTCAATGAGTCTGGTGGTTGTTTAGGAAAGGAACACACATGCAATGACTTCGGTGGTGGTTTAGGAAAGGAAGACAGATGCAATGACTCTGGTTGATCCTGGTGGTTTAGGAAAAAAGACACATGCAATGACTCTGGTGGTGGTTTAGGAAAGGAACACACATGCAATGACTCAGGTGGTGGTTTAGGAAAGGAAGACACATGCAATGACTCTGGTGGATCCATGTGGTTTAGGAAAAGAAGACACATGCAATGACTCTAGTGGTGGTTTAGGAAAGGAACACACATGCAATGACTCTGGTGGTGGTTTAAGAAAGGAACACACATGTAATAACACTGGTGGATCCATGTGGTTTAGGAAAACAAGACACATGCAATGACTCCGGTGGTGGTTTAGGAAAGGAACAGACATTCAATGACTCTTGTGGATCCATGTGGTTTAGGAAAAGAACACAAATGCAATGACTCTAGTGGTGGTTTAAGAAAGGACCACACATGCAATGACACTCCTGGATCCATGTGGTTTAGGAAAATAAGACACATGCAATGACTCTGATGGTAGTTTTGGAAAGGAGCACACATGCAATGACTCTACTGGATCCATGTGGTTTAGGAAAAGAAAACACATGCAATGACTCTCGTGGTGATTTAGGAAAGGAAGACACATACAATCACTCTGGTGGATCCATGTGGTTTAGGAAAAGAAGACACATGCAATGACTCTGGTGGTGGTTTAGGAAAGGAACACACATGCAATGACTCTGGTGGATGCATGTGGTTTAGGAAAAGAAGACACATGCAATGACTCTAGTGGTGGTTTAGGAAAGGAACACACATGCAATGACTCTGGTGGTGGTTTAGGAAAGGAACACACATGCAATGACTCTGGTGGTGGTTTAGGAAAGGAACACACATGCAATGACTCTGGTGGTGGTTTAGGAAAGGAACACACATGCAATGACTCTAGTGGTGTTTTAGGAAAGGAAGACACATGCAATGACTCTGGTGGTGGTTTAGGAAAGGAACACACATGCAATGACTCTGGTGGTGGGTTGAGAAAGGAAGACACATGCAATGACTCTGGTGCATCCATGTGGTTTAGGCAAAGAAGACACATGTAATGACTCTGGTGGTGGTTTAGAAAAAGGAACACACATGCAATGACTCTGGTGGTGGTTTAAGAAAGGAACACACATGCAATGACACTGGTGGATCCATGTGGTTTAGGAAAATAACACACATGCAATGACTCTAGTGGTGGTTTAGGAAAGGAACACACATGCAATGACTCTGGTGGTGGTTTTGGAAAGGAACACACATGCAATGACTCTGGTGGTGGTTTAGGAAAGTAAGACAGATGTAATGACTCTGGTGGTGGTTTAGAAAAAGAAGACACATGCAATGACTTTGCTGGTGGTTTAGGAAAGGAACACACATGCAATTACTATAGTTGTGGTTTAAGAAAAGAACACACATTCAATGAGTCTGGTGGTTGTTTAGGAAAGGAACACACATGCAATGACTCCGGCGGTGGTTTAGGAAAGGAATACAGATGCAATGACTCTGGTGGATCCATGTGGTTTAGGAAAAAAGACACATGCAATGACTCTGGTGGTAGTTTAGGAAAGGAACACACATGCAATGACTCTGGTGGTGGTTTAGGAAAAGAAGGCACATGCAATGACTCTGGTGGATCCATGTGGTTTAGGAAAAGAAGACACATGCAATGACTCTGGTGGTGGTTTAGGAAAGGAACACACATGCAATGCCTCTGGTGGTGGTTTTAGAAAGGAACACTCATGTACTGACACTGGTGTATCCATGTGGTTTAGGAAAACAAGACACATGCAATGACTCCGGTGGTGGTTTAGGAAAGGAACACACATGCAACGACTCTGGTGGATCCATGTGGTTTAGGAAAAGAAGACACATGCAATGACTCTGATGGTAGTTTTGGAAAGGAGCACGCATGCAATGACTCTGCTGGCTCCATGTGGTTTAGGAAAAGAAAACACATGCAATGACTCTGGAGGTGGTTTAGGAAAGGAAGACACATACAATGACTCTGGTGGATCAATGTGGTTTAGGAAAAGAAGACACATGGAATGACTCTGGTGGTGGTTTAGGAAAGGAACACACATGCAATGACTCTGGTGGATGCATGTGGTTTAGGAAAAGAAGACACATGCAATGACTCTAGTGGTGGTTTAGGAAAGGATAACACATGATATGACTCTGGTGGTTGTTTAGGAAAGAAAACACATGCAATGACTTTGGTGGTGGTTTTGGAAAGGAAGACACATACAATGACTCTGGTGAATCCATGTGGTTTAGGAAAAGAAGACACATGCAATGACTCTGGTGGTGGTTTAGGAAAGGAACACACATGCAATGACTCTGGTGGATGCATGTGGTTTAGGAAAAGAAGACACATGCAATGACTCTAGCGGTGGTTTAGAAAAGGAACACACATGCAATTACTCTGGTGGTGGTTTAAGAATGGAACACACCCTCAATGACTTTGGTGGTGGTTTAGGAAAATAAGACACGTGCAATGACTCTGGTAGTGGTTTAGGAAAGGAACAAACATGCATTGACTCTAGTGGTGGTTTAGGAAAATAACACACATTCAATGACTCTGGTGGTGGTTTAGGAAAGGAACACACATGTAATGACTCTAGTGGTGGTTTAGGAAAGGAAGACACATGCAATGACACTGGTGGATCCACGTGGTTTAGGAAAAGAAGACACAAACAATGACTCTGGTGGTGGTTTAGGAAAGAAAACACATGCAATGTCTCTGGTGGTGGTTTAAGAAAGGAACCTACATGCAATGACACTGGTGGATCCATGTGGTTTAGGAAAGGAAGACACATGCAATGACTCTGGTGGTGGTTTAGGAAAGGAACACACATGCAATGACTCGTGGTGGGTTGAGAAAGAATACACATGCAATGACTCTAGTGGTGGTTTAGAAAAGAAGACACATGCAATGACTCGTGGTGGTTTAGGAAAGGAACACACATGCAATGACTCTAGTGGATCCATGTCGTTTAGGAAAGGAACACACATGGAATGACTCTGGTGTTCGTTTAGGAAAGGAACACACATGCAATGACTCTTGTGGATCCATGTGGTTTAGGAAAGGAACACATATGCAATGACTCTGGTGGTGGTTTAGGAAAGTAACTCACATGCAATGACTCTGGTGGTGGTTTAGAAAAAGAAGGCACATGCAATGACTTTGGTGGTGGTTTAGGAAAGGAACACACATGCAATTACTATAGTTGTGGTTTAGGAAAAGAACACACATTCAATTACTCTGGTGGTTATTTAGGAAAGGAACACATGCAATGACTCTGGTGGTGGTTTAGGAAAGGAACACACATGCAATAACTCTGTGGATCCATGTGGTTTAGGAAAAAAGACACATGCAATGACTCTGGTGGTGGTTTAGGAAAGGAACACACAGGCAATGACTCTAGTGGTGGTTTAGGAAAGGAAGACACATGCAATGACTCATGGATCCATGTGGTTTAGGAAAAGAAGACACATGCAATGACTCGTGGTGGTTTAGGAAAGGAACACACATTCAATGACTCTGTGGTGGTTTAGGAAAGGAACACACATGTAATGACACTGTGGATCCATGTGGTTTAGGAAAACAAGACACATGCAATGACTCCAGTGGTGGTTTAGGAAAGGAACACATGCAATGCCTCTGGTGGATCCATGGGGTTTAGGAAAAGAACACAAATGCAATGACGCGCGGGGTGGTGTAGGAAAGGAACACATGTGTACTGACACTCGTGGATCCATGTAGTGTAGGACAAGAAGACACATGCAATGACTCTGATGGTGGTTTTGGAAAGGAACACACATGAAATGACTCTGGATACATGTGGTTTAGGAAAAGAAAACACATGCAATGACTCTGGTGGTGGTTTAGGAAAGGAAGACACATACAATGACTCTGGTGGATCCATGTGGTTTAGGAAAAGAAGACACATGCAATGACTCTGGTGGTGGTTTAGGAAAGGAACACACATGCAATGACTCTAGTGGATGCATGTGGTTTAGGAAAGGAACACACATGCAATTACTATAGTTGTGGTTTAGGAAAAGAACACACATTCAATGACTCTGGTGGTTATTTAGGAAAGGAACACACATGCAATGACTCTGGTGGTGGTTTAGGAAAGGAAGACAGATGCAATAACTCTGGTGGATCCATGTGGTTTAGGAAAAAAAAGACACATGCAATGACTCTGGTGGTGGTTTAGGAAAGGAACACACATGCAACGACTCTAGTGGTGGTTTAGGAAAGGAAGACACATACAATGACTCTGGTGGATCCATGTGGTTTAGGAAAAGAAGACACATGCAATGACTCTGGTGGTGGTTTAGGAAAGGAACACACATGCAATGTCTCTGGTGGTGGTTTAAGAAAGGAACACGCATATAATGACACTGGTGGATCCATGTGGTTTAGGAAAACAAGACACATGCAATGACTCCGGTGGTGGTTTAGGAAAGGAACACACATGCAATGCCTCTGGTGGATCCATGTGGTTTAGGAAAAGAAGACACATGGAATGACTCTGGTGGTGGTTTAGGAAAGGAACACACATGCAATGACTCTGGTGGATGCATGTGGTTTAGGAAAAGAAGACACATGCAATGACTCTAGTGGTGGTTTAGGAAAGGAACACACATGATATGACTCTGGTGGTTGTTTAGGAAAGAAAACACATGCAATGACTTTGGTGGTGGTTTTGGAAAGGAACACACATGCAATGACTCTAGTGGTGTTTTAGGAAAGGAAGACACATGCAATGACTCTGGTTGTGGTTTAGGAAAGGAACACACATGCAATGACTCTGGTGGTGGGATGAGAAAGGAAGACACATGCAATGACTCTGGTGGTGGTTTAGGAAAGGAACACACATGCAATGACTCTGGTGGTGGTTTAGGAAAGGAACACACATGCAATGACTCTGGTGGTGGGTTGAGAAAGGAAGACACATGCAATGACTCTGGTGCATCCATGTGGTTTAGGCAAAGAAGACACATGTAATGACTCGTGGTGGTTTAGAAAAGGAACACAAATGCAATGACTCCGGTGGTGGTTTAAGAAAGGAACACACATGCAATGACACTGGTGGATCCATGTGGTTTAGGAAAATAACACACATGCAATGACTCTAGTGGTGGTTTAGGAAAGGAACACACATGCAATGACTCTGGTGGTGGTTTTGGAAAGGAACACACATGCAATGACTCTGGTGGTGGTTTAGGAAAGGAACACACATGTAATGACTCTGGTGGTGGTTTAGAAAAAGAAGACACATGCAATGACTTTGCTGGTGGTTTAGGAAAGGAACACACATGCAATTACTATAGTTGTGGTTTAAGAAAAGAACACACATTCAATGAGTCTGGTGGTTGTTTAGGAAAGGAACACACATGAAATGACTCCCGTGGTGGTTTAGGAAAGGAACACACAAGCAATGACTCTGGTGGATCCATGTGGTTTAGGAAAAGACACATGCAATGACTCTGGTGGTGGTTTAGGAAAGGAACACACATGCAATGCCTCTGGTGGTGGTTTTAGAAAGGAACACTCATGTACTGACACTGGTGGATCTATGTGGTTTAGGAAAACAAGACACATGCAATGACTCCGGTGGTGGTTTAGGAAAGGAACACACATGCAACGACTCTGGTGGATCCATGTGGTTTAGGAAAAGAAGACACATGCAATGACTCTGGTGGTGTTTTGGAAAGGAGCACATGGAATGACTCTGTGGCTCCATGTGGTCGACGAAAAGAAAACACATGCAATGACTCTGGAGGTGGTTTAGGAAAGGAAGACACATACAATGACTCTGGTGGATCAATGTGGTTTAGGAAAAGAAGACACATGGAATGACTCTGGTGGTGGTTTAGGAAAGGAACACACATGCAATGACTCTGGTGGATGCATGTGGTTTAGGAAAAGAAGACACATGCAATGACTCTAGTGGTGGTTTAGGAAAGGAACACACATGATATGACTCTGGTGGTTGTTTAGGAAAGAAAACACATGCAATGACTTTGGTGGTGGTTTTGGAAAGGAAGACACATACAATGACTCTGGTGGATCCATGTGGTTTAGGAAAAGAAGACACATGCAATGACTCTGGTGGTGGTTTTGGAAAGGAACACACATGCAATGACTCTGGTGGTGGTTTAGGAAAGGAACACACATGTAATGACTCTGGTGGTGGTTTAGAAAAAGAAGACACATGCAATGACTTTGCTGGTGGTTTAGGAAAGGAACACACATGCAATTACTATAGTTGTGGTTTAAGAAAAGAACACACATTCAATGAGTCTGGTGGTTGTTTAGGAAAGGAACACACATGCAATGACTCCGGCGGTGGTTTAGGAAAGGAATACAGATGCAATGACTCTGGTGGATCCATGTGGTTTAGGAAAAAAGACACATGCAATGACTCTGGTGGTGGTTTAGGAAAGGACCACACATGCAATGACTCTGGTGGTGGTTTAGGAAAAGAAGGCACATGCAATGACTCTAGTGGATCCATGTGGTTTAGGAAAAGAAGACACATGCAATGACTCTGGTGGTGGTTTAGGAAAGGAACACACATGCAATGCCTCTGGTGGTGGTTTTAGAAAGGAACACTCATGTACTGACACTGGTGGATCTATGTGGTTTAGGAAAACAAGACACATGCAATGACTCCGGTGGTGGTTTAGGAAAGGAACACACATGCAACGACTCTGGTGGATCCATGTGGTTTAGGAAAAGAAGACACATGCAATGACTCTGATGGTAGTTTTGGAAAGGAGCACGCATGGAATGACTCTGCTGGCTCCATGTGGTTGAGGAAAAGAAAACACATGCAATGACTCTGGAGGTGGTTTAGGAAAGGAAGACACATACAATGACTCTGGTGGATCAATGTGGTTTAGGAAAAGAAGACACATGGAATGACTCTGGTGGTGGTTTAGGAAAGGAACACACATGCAATGACTCTGGTGGATGCATGTGGTTTAGGAAAAGAAGACACATGCAATGACTCTAGTGGTGGTTTAGGAAAGGAACACACATGATATGACTCTGGTGGTTGTTTAGGAAAGAAAACACATGCAATGACTTTGGTGGTGGTTTTGGAAAGGAAGACACATACAATGACTCTGGTGGATCCATGTGGTTTAGGAAAAGAAGACACATGCAATGACTCTGGTGGTGGTTTAGGAAAGGAACACACATGCAATGACTCTGGTGGATGCATGTGGTTTAGGAAAAGAAGACACATGCAATGACTCTAGCGGTGGTTTAGAAAAGGAACACACATGCAATTACTCTGGTGGTGGTTTAAGAATGGAACACACCCTCAATGACTTTGGTGGTGGTTTAGGAAAATAAGACACGTGCAATGACTCTGGTAGTGGTTAAGGAAAGGAACACACATGCATTGACTAGTGGTGGTTTAGGAAAATAACACACATTCAATGACTCTTGTGGTGGTTTAGGAAAGGAACACATGTAATGACTCTAGTGGTGGTTTAGGAAAGGAAGACACATGCAATGACACTGGTGGATCCACGTGGTTTAGGAAAAGAAGACACAAACAATGACTCTGGTGGTGGTTTAGGAAAGAAAACACATGCAATGTCTCTGGTGGTGGTTTAAGAAAGGAACCTACATGCAATGACACTGGTGGATCCATGTGGTTTAGGAAAGGAAGACACATGCAATGACTCTGGTGGTGGTTTAGGAAAGGAACACACATGCAATGACTCTGGTGGTGGTTTGTGAAAGGAAGACATGCAATGACTCTGGTGCATCCATGTGGTTTAGAAAAGAAGACACATGTAATGACTCTGTGGTGGTTTAGGAAAATAAAAACATGCAATGACTCTGGTGGTGGTTTAGGAAAGGAACACACATGCAATGACTCTGGTGGTGGTTTTGGAAAGGAACACACATGCAATGACTCTGGTGCTGGTTTTGGAAAGGAACACACATGCAATGACTCTGGCGGTGGTTTAGGAAAGTAATGCACATGCAATGACTCTGGTGGTGGTTTAGAAAAAGAAGGCACATGCAATGACTTTGGTGGTGGTTTAGGAAAGGAACACACATGCAATTACTATAGTTGTGGTTTAGGAAAAGAACACACATTCAATGACTCTGGTGGTTATTTAGGAAAGGAACACACATGCAATGACTCTGGTGGTGGTTTAGGAAAGGAAGACAGATGCAATAACTCTGGTGGATCCATGTGGTTTAGGAAAAAAAAGACACATGCAATGACTCTGGTGGTGGTTTAGGAAAGGAACACACATGCAATGACTCTAGTGGTGGTTTAGGAAAGGAAGACACATACAATGACTCTGGTGGATCCATGTGGTTTAGGAAAAGAAGACACATGCAATGACTCTGGTGGTGGTTTAGGAAAGGAACACACATGCAATGTCTCTGGTGGTGGTTTAAGAAAGGAACACGCATGTAATGACACTGGTGGATCCATGTGGTTTAGGAAAACAAGACACATGCAATGACTCCGGTGGTGGTTTAGGAAAGGAACACACATGCAATGCCTCTGGTGGATCCATGTGGTTTAGGAAAAGAACACAAATGCAATGACTCTAGTGGTGGTTTAAGAAAGGAACACATGTGCAATGACACTCGTGGATCCATGTCGTTTAGGAAAAGAAGACACATGCAATGACTCTGATGGTAGTTTTGGAAAGGAGCACGCATGAAATGACTCTGCTGGATACATGTGGTTTAGGAAAAGAAAACACATGCAATGACTCTGGTGGTGGTTTAGGAAAGGAAGACACATACAATGACTCTGGTGGATCAATGTGGTTTAGGAAAAGAAGACACATGGAATGACTCTGGTGGTGGTTTAGGAAAGGAACACACATGCAATGACTCTGGTGGATGCATGTGGTTTAGGAAAAGAAGACACATGCAATGACTCTAGTGGTGGTTTAGGAAAGGAACACACATGATATGACTCTGGTGGTTGTTTAGGAAAGAAAACACATGCAATGACTTTGGTGGTGGTTTTGGAAAGGAAGACACATACAATGACTCTGGTGGATCCATGTGGTTTAGGAAAAGAAGACACATGCAATGACTCTGGTGGTGGTTTAGGAAAGGAACACACATGCAATGACTCTGGTGGATGCATGTGGTTTAGGAAAAGAAGACACATGCAATGACTCTAGCGGTGGTTTAGAAAAGGAACACACATGCAATTACTCTGGTGGTGGTTTAAGAATGGAACACACCCTCAATGACTTTGGTGGTGGTTTAGGAAAATAAGACACGTGCAATGACTCTGGTAGTGGTTTAGGAAAGGAACAAACATGCATTGACTCTAGTGGTGGTTTAGGAAAATAACACACATTCAATGACTCTGGTGGTGGTTTAGGAAAGGAACACACATGTAATGACTCTAGTGGTGGTTTAGGAAAGGAAGACACATGCAATGACACTGGTGGATCCACGTGGTTTAGGAAAAGAAGACACAAACAATGACTCTGGTGGTGGTTTAGGAAAGAAAACACATGCAATGTCTCTGGTGGTGGTTTAAGAAAGGAACCTACATGCAATGACACTGGTGGATCCATGTGGTTTAGGAAAGGAAGACACATGCAATGACTCTGGTGGTGGTTTAGGAAAGGAACACACATGCAATGACTCTGGTGGTGGGTTGAGAAAGGAATACACATGCAATGACTCTGGTGCATCCATGTGGTTTAGAAAAAGAAGACACATGTAATGACTCTGGTGGTGGTTTAGGAAAAGGAACACACATGCAATGACTCTGGTGGTGGTTTAGGAAAGGAACACACATGCAATGACTCTGGTGGTGGTTTTGGAAAGGAACACACATGCAATGACTCTGGTGCTGGTTTTGGCAATGAACAAAAATGCAATGACTCTGTATGTGGTTTAGGAAAGTAATGCACATGCAATGACTCTGGTGGTGGTTTAGAAAAAGAAGGCACATGCAATGACTTTGGTGGTGGTTTAGGAAAGGAACACACATGCAATTACTATAGTTGTGGTTTAGGAAAAGAACACACATTCAATGACTCTGGTGGTTATTTAGGAAAGGAACACACATGCAATGACTCTGGTGGTGGTTTAGGAAAGGAAGACAGATGCAATAACTCTGGTGGATCCATGTGGTTTAGGAAAAAAAAGACACATGCAATGACTCTGGTGGTGGTTTAGGAAAGGAACACACATGCAATGACTCTAGTGGTGGTTTAGGAAAGGAAGACACATACAATGACTCTGGTGGATCCATGTGGTTTAGGAAAAGAAGACACATGCAATGACTCTGGTGGTGGTTTAGGAAAGGAACACACATGCAATGTCTCTGGTGGTGGTTTAAGAAAGGAACACGCATGTAATGACACTGGTGGATCCATGTGGTTTAGGAAAACAAGACACATGCAATGACTCCGGTGGTGGTTTAGGAAAGGAACACACATGCAATGCCTCTGGTGGATCCATGTGGTTTAGGAAAAGAACACAAATGCAATGACTCTAGTGGTGGTTTAAGAAAGGAACACATGTGTAATGACACTCGTGGATCCATGTCGTTTAGGAAAAGAAGACACATGCAATGACTCTGATGGTAGTTTTGGAAAGGAGCACGCATGAAATGACTCTGCTGGATACATGTGGTTTAGGAAAAGAAAACACATGCAATGACTCTGGTGGTGGTTTAGGAAAGGAAGACACATACAATGACTCTGGTGGATCCATGTGGTTTAGGAAAAGAAGACACATGCAATGACTCTGGTGGTGGTTTAGGAAAGGAACACACATGCAATGACTCTAGTGGATGCATGTGGTTTAGGAAAAGAAGACACATTCAATGACTCTAGCGGTGGTTTAGGAAAGGAACACACATGCAATGACTCTGGTGGTTGTTTAGGAAAGGAACACACATGCAATGACTCTGGTGGTGGTTTTCGAAAGGAACACACATGCAATGACTCTAGTGGTGTTTTAGGAAAGGAAGACACATGCAATGACTCTGGTGGTGGTTTAGGAAAGAAACACACATGCAATGACTCTGGTGGTGGGTTGAGAAAGGAATACACATGCAATGACTCTGGTGCATCCATGAGGTTTAGGAAAAGAAGACACATGTAATGACTCTGGTGGTGGTTTAGGAAAAGGAACACACATGCAATGACTCTGGTGGATCAATGTGGTTTAGGAAAAGAAGACACATGGAATGACTCTGGTGGTGGTTTAGGAAAGGAACACACATGCAATGACTCTGGTGGATGCATGTGGTTTAGGAAAAGAAGACACATGCAATGACTCTAGTGGTGGTTTAGGAAAGGTACACTCATGATTTGACTCTGTTGTTTGTTTAGTAAAGAAAACACATGCAATGACTTTGGTGGTGGTTTTGGAAAGGAAGACACATACAATGACTCTGGTGGATCCATGTGGTTTAGGAAAAGAAGACACATGCAATGACTCGTGGTGGTTTAGGAAAGGAACACACATGCAATGACTGTGGATGCATGTGGTTTAGGAAAAGAAGACACATGCAATGACTCTCGGGGTTGTTTAGAAAAGGAACACACATGCAATTACTCTGGTGGTGGTTTAAGAATGGAACACACCCTCAATGACTTTGGTGGTGGTTTAGGAAATTAAGACACATGCAATGACTCGTAGTGGTTAGGAAAGGAACAAACATGCAATGACTCTAGTGGTGGTTTAGGAAAGAACACACATTCAATGACTCTGGTGGTGGTTTAGGAAAGGAAACACATGTAATGACTCTAGTGGTGGTTTAGGAAAGGAAGACACATGCAATGACACTGGATCCACGTGGTTTAGGAAAAGAAGACACAAAGAATGACTCTGGTGGTGGTTTAGGAAAGAAAACACATGCAATGTCTCTGGTGGTGGTTTAAGAAATGAACCAAAATTCAAAGACACTGGTGGATACATGGGGTTTAGGAAAGGAAGACACATGCAATGACTCGTGGTGGTTTAGGAAAGGAACACACATGCAATGACTGGTGGTGGTTGAGAAAGGAATACACATGCAATGACTCTGTGCATCCATGTGGTTTAGAAAAGAAGACACATGTAATGACTGTGGTGGTTTAGGAAAAGGAACACACATGCAATGACTCGTGGTGGTTTAGGAAAGGAACACACATGCAATGACTGCAGTGGTGGTTTTGGAAAGGAACACATGCAATGACTCTGGTGGTGGTTTAGGAAAGGAACACACATGCAATGACTCAAGGTGGTTTAGGAAAGGAAGACACATGCAATGACTCTGGTGGTGGTTTAGGAAAGAAACACACATGCAATGACTCGTGGTGGGTTGAGAAAGGAATACACATGCAATGACTGTGCATCCATGAGGTTTAGGAAAAGAAGACACATGTAATGACTCTGGTGGTGGTTTAGGAAAGGAACACACATGCAATGACTCTGGTGGATCAATATGGTTTAGGAAAAGAAGACACATGGAATGACTCGGTGGTGGTTTAGGAAAGGAACACACATGCAATGACTCTGGTGCATGTGGTTTAGGAAAAGAAGACATGCAATGACTCTAGTGGTGGTTTAGGAAAGGAACACACATGATATGACTGTGGTGGTTTAGGAAAGAAAACACATGCAATGACTTTGGTGGTGGTTTTGGAAAGGAAGACACATACAATGACTGTGGATCCATGTGGTTTTGGAAAAGAATACACATGCAATGACTCTGGTGGTGGTTTAGGAAAGGAACACATGCAATGACTCTGGTGGATGCATGGTTTAGGAAAAGAAGACACATGCAATGACTCTAGTGGTGGTTTAGGAAAAGGAACACATGCAATTACTCGGTGGTGGTTTAAGAATGGAACACACATGCAATGACTTTGGTGGTGGTTTAGGAAAATAAGACACGTGCAATGACTCTGGTAGTGGTTAAGGAAAGGAACAAACATGCATTGACTCTAGTGGTGGTTTAGGAAAATAACACACATTCAATGACTCTGGTGGTGGTTTAGGAAAGGAACACACATGTAATGACTCTAGTGGTGGTTTAGGAAAGGAAGACACATGCAATGACACTGGTGGATCCACGTGGTTTAGGAAAAGAAGACACAAAGAATGACTCTGGTGGTG
Organism: Avena insularis; assembly: GCA_023614405.1. Taxonomy (NCBI): domain Eukaryota; kingdom Viridiplantae; phylum Streptophyta; class Magnoliopsida; order Poales; family Poaceae; genus Avena; species Avena insularis. Next base: position 49,927 of record JAJUPC010000139.1, on the reverse strand, counting down.
GTTTAGGAAAGAAAACACATGCAATGTCTCTGGTGGTGGTTTAAGAAAGGAACCTACATGCAATGACACTGGTGGATCCATGTGGTTTAGGAAAGGAAGACACATGCAATGACTCTGGTGGTGGTTTAGGAAAGGAACACACATGCAATGACTCTGGTGGTGGGTTGAGAAAGGAATACACATGCAATGACTCTGGTGCATCCATGTGGTTTAGAAAAAGAAGACACATGTAATGACTCTGGTGGTGGTTTAGGAAAAGGAACACACATGCAATGACTCTGGTGGTGGTTTAGGAAAGGAACACACATGCAATGACTCTGGTGGTGGTTTTGGAAAGGAACACACATGCAATGACTCTGGTGCTGGTTTTGGAAAGGAACACACATGCAATGACTCTGGCGGTGGTTTAGGAAAGGAAGACACATGCAATGACTCTGGTGGTGGTTTAGGAAAGAAACACACATGCAATGACTCTGGTGGTGGATTGAGAAAGGAATACACATGCAATGACTCTGGTGCATCCATGAGGTTTAGGAAAAGAAGACACATGTAATGACTCTGGTGGTGGTTTAGGAAAAGGAACACACATGCAATGACTCTGGTGGATCAATGTGGTTTAGGAAAAGAAGACACATGGAATGACTCTGGTGGTGGTTTAGGAAAGGAACACACATGCAATGACTCTGGTGGATGCATGTGGTTTAGGAAAAGAAGACACATGCAATGACTCTAGTGGTGGTTTAGGAAAGGAACACACATGATATGACTCTGGTGGTTGTTTAGGAAAGAAAACACATGCAATGACTTTGGTGGTGGTTTTGGAAAGGAAGACACATACAATGACTCTGGTGGATCCATGTGGTTTAGGAAAAGAAGACACATGCAATGACTCTGGTGGTGGTTTAGGAAAGGAACACACATGCAATGACTCTGGTGGATGCATGTGGTTTAGGAAAAGAAGACACATGCAATGACTCTAGCGGTGGTTTAGAAAAGGAACACACATGCAATTACTCTGGTGGTGGTTTAAGAATGGAACACACCCTCAATGACTTTGGTGGTGGTTTAGGAAAATAAGACACGTGCAATGACTCTGGTAGTGGTTAAGGAAAGGAACAAACATGCATTGACTCTAGTGGTGGTTTAGGAAAATAACACACATTCAATGACTCTGGTGGTGGTTTAGGAAAGGAACACACATGTAATGACTCTAGTGGTGGTTTAGGAAAGGAAGACACATGCAATGACACTGGTGGATCCACGTGGTTTAGGAAAAGAAGACACAAAGAATGACTCTGGTGGTGGTTTAGGAAAGAAAACACATGCAATGTCTCTGGTGGTGGTTTAAGAAAGGAACCTACATGCAATGACACTGGTGGATCCATGTGGTTTAGGAAAGGAAGACACATGCAATGACTCTGGTGGTGGTTTAGGAAAGGAACACACATGCAATGACTCTGGTGGTGGGTTGAGAAAGGAATACACATGCAATGACTCTGGTGCATCCATGTGGTTTAGAAAAAGAAGACACATGTAATGACTCTGGTGGTGGTTTAGGAAAAGGAACACACATGCAATGACTCTGGTGGTGGTTTAGGAAAGGAACACACATGCAATGACTCTGGTGGTGGTTTTGGAAAGGAACACACATGCAATGACTCTGGTGCTGGTTTTGGAAAGGAACACACATGCAATGACTCTGGCGGTGGTTTAGGAAAGGAAGACACATGCAATGACTCTGGTGGTGGTTTAGGAAAGAAACACACATGCAATGACTCTGGTGGTGGGTTGAGAAAGGAATACACATGCAATGACTCTGGTGCATCCATGAGGTTTAGGAAAAGAAGACACATGTAATGACTCTGGTGGTGGTTTAGGAAAAGGAACACACATGCAATGACTCTGGTGGATCAATGTGGTTTAGGAAAAGAAGACACATTAAATGACTCTGGTGGTGGTTTAGGAAAACAAGACACATGCAATGAGTCTGGAAGTGGTTTAGGAAAAGAACACACATGCAATAATTCTAGTGGTGGTTTAGGAAAAGAACACACATTTAATGACACTAGTGGTGTTTTAGGAAATAAACACACATGCAATGACTCTAGTGGTGGTTTAGGAAAGGACACACATGCAATTACTCTGGTGGTGGTTTAGGAAAGCAAGACACATGCAATGACTCTGGTGGATCCATGTGGTTTAGGGAAAAAAGACACATGCAATGACTCTTGTGGTGGTTTAGGAAAGGAACACACATGCAATGACTCTAGTGGTGCTTTAAGAAATGAACACACATGCAATGACACTGATGGATCCATGTGGTTTAGGAAAATAAGACACATGCAATGACTCTGGTGGTGGTTTAGGAAATGAACACACATGAAATGACTCTGGTGGTGGTTTAGGAAAGGAAGACAAATGCAATGACTCTGGTCGATCCATGTGTTTTAGGAAAAGAAGACACATGCAATGACTCTGGTGGTGGTTTAGAAAGGAACACACATGCAATGAGTCTGGTGGTGGTTTCGGAAAATAAACACATGCAATGACTATTGTGATGGTTTAGGAAAGAAACACATGCAATGACTCTAGTGGTGGTTTAGGAAAAGAACACACAATCAATGACTCTCGTGGTGGTTTAGGAAAAGAACACACATGCAATGACTCTGGTGGATCCATGTGGTTTAGGAAAACAAGACTCATGCAATGAATTTGGTGGTTATTTAGGAAACGAACACACATGCAACGACTCTGGTGGTGGTTTAGGAAAGGAATACACATGCAATGACTCTGGTGGTGGTTTAGGAAAGGAACACACATGCAATGACTCTGGTGGTGGTTTAGGAAAGGAACACACATGCAATTACTCTAGTGGTGGTTTAGGAAAATAAAAACATGCAATTACTCTGGTGGTGGTTTAGGAAAGGAACACACATGAAATGACTTTGGTGGTGGTTTAGGAAAGGAAGACACCTGCAATGACTCTAGTAGATCCATGTGGTTTAGGAAAAGAAGACACAAACAATGACTCTGGTGGTGGTTTAGGAAAGAAAACACATGCAATGTCTCTGGTGGTGGTTTAATAAAGGAACCTACATGCAATGACACTGGTGGATCCATGTGGTTTAGGAAAGGAAGACACATGCAATGACTCTGGTGGTGGTTTAGGAAAGGAACACACATGCAATGACTCTGGTGGTGGGTTGAGAAAGGAATACACATTCAATGACTCTGGTGCATCCATGTGGTTTAGAAAAAGAAGACACATGTAATGACTCTGGTGGTGGTTTAGGAAAAGGAACACACATGCAATGACTCTGGTGGTGGTTTAGGAAAGGAACACACATGCAATGACTCTGGTGGTGGTTTTGGAAAGGAACACACATGCAATGACTCTGGTGCTGGTTTTGGAAAGGAACACACATGCAATGACTCTGGCGGTGGTTTAGGAAAGTAATGCACATGCAATGACTCTGGTGGTGGTTTAGAAAAAGAAGGCACATGCAATGACTTTGGTGGTGGTTTAGGAAAGGAACACACATGCAATTACTATAGTTGTGGTTTAGGAAAAGAACACACATTCAATGACTCTGGTTATTTAGGAAAGGAACACACATGCAATGACTGTGGTGGTTTAGGAAAGGAAGACAGATGCAATAACTCTGGTGGATCCATGTGGTTTAGGAAAAAAAGACACATGCAATGACTCTGGTGGTGGTTTAGGAAAGGAACACACATGCAATGACTCTAGTGGTGGTTTAGGAAAGGAAGACACATACAATGACTCTGGTGGATCCATGTGGTTTAGGAAAAGAAGACACATGCAATGACTCTGGTGGTGGTTTAGGAAAGGAACAGACATGCAATGTCTCTGGTGGTGGTTTAAGAAAGGAACACGCATGTAATGACACTGGTGGATCCATGTGGTTTAGGAAAACAAGACACATGCAATGACTCCGGTGGTGGTTTAGGAAAGGAACACACATGCAATGCCTCTGGTGGATCCATGTGGTTTAGGAAAAGAACACAAATGCAATGACTCTAGTGGTGGTTTAAGAAAGGAACACAAATGAAATGACACTCGTGGATCCATGGTTTAGGAAAAGAAGACACATGCAATGACTCTGATGGTGGTTTTGGAAAGGAGCACATGAAATGACTCTGGATACATGTGGTTTAGGAAAAGAAAACACATGCAATGACTCGTGGTGGTTTAGGAAAGGAAGACACATACAATGACTCTGGTGGATCCATGTGGTTTAGGAAAAGAAGACACATGCAATGACTCTGGTGGTGGTTTAGGAAAGGAACACACATGCAATGACTCTAGTGGATGCATGTGGTTTAGGAAAATAAGACACATTCAATGACTCTAGAGGTGGTTTAGGAAAGGAACACACATGCAATGACTCTGGTGGTTTAGGAAAGGAAGACACATTCAATGACTCTAGTGGTGGTTTAGGAAAGGAACACACATGCAATGACTCTAGTGGTGGTTTAGGAAAGGAACACACATGCAATGACTCTGGTGGTGGTTTAGGAAGGGAACACACATGAGATGACTCTGGTGGTGGTTTAGGAAAGGAACACACATGCAATGACTCTGGTGGATCCATGTGGTTTAGGAAAACAAGACACATGCAATGACTCTGGTGGTGGTTTAGGAAAGGAACACACATGCAATGACTCTGGTGGATGCATGTGGTTTAGGAAAAGAAGACACATGCAATGACTCTAGTGGTGGTTTAGGAAAGGAACACACATGATATGACTCTGTTGGTTTAGGAAAGAAAACACATGCAATGACTTTGGTGGTGGTTTTGGAAAGGAAGACACATACAATGACTCTGGTGGATCCATGTGGTTTAGGAAAAGAAGACACATGCAATGACTCTGGTGGTGGTTTAGGAAAGGAACACACATGCAATGACTCTGGTGGATGCATGTGGTTTAGGAAAAGAAGACACATGCAATGACTCTAGCGGTGGTTTAGAAAAGGAACACACATGCAATTACTCGTGGTGGTTTAAGAATGGAACACACCTCAATGACTTTGGTGGTGGTTTAGGAAAATAAGACATGCAATGACTCTGTAGTGGTTAAGGAAAGGAACAAACATGCATTGACTCTAGTGGTGGTTTAGGAAAATAACACATTCAATGACTCTGGTGGTGGTTTAGGAAAGGAACACACATGTAATGACTCTAGTGGTGGTTTAGGAAAGGAAGACACATGCAATGACACTGGTGGATCCACGTGGTTTAGGAAAGAAGACACAAAGAATGACTCTGTGGTGGTTTAGGAAAGAAAACACATGCAATGTCTCGGTGGTGGTTTAAGAAAGGAACCAACATGCAATGACACTGGTGGATCCATGTGGTTTAGGAAATGAAGACACATGCAATGACTCTGTGGTGGTTTAGGAAAGGAACACACATGCAATGACTCGTGGTGGGTTGAGAAAGGAACACACATGCAATGACTCTGGTGCATCCATGTGGTTTAGAAAAAGAAGACACATGTAATGACTCTGGTGGTGGTTTAGGAAAAGGAACACACATGCAATGACTCTGGTGGTGGTTTAGGAAAGGAACACACATGCAATGACTCTGGTGGTGGTTTTGGAAAGGAACACACATGCAATGACTCTGGTGCTGGTTTTGGAAAGGAACACACATGCAATGACTCTGGCGGTGGTTTAGGAAAGGAAGACACATGCAATGACTCTGGTGGTGGTTTAGGAAAGAAACACACATGCAATGACTCTGGTGGTGGGTTGAGAAAGGAATACACATGCAATGACTCTGGTGCATCCATGAGGTTTAGGAAAAGAAGACACATGTAATGACTCTGGTGGTGGTTTAGGAAAAGGAACACACATGCAATGACTCTGGTGGATCAATGTGGTTTAGGAAAAGAAGACACATGGAATGACTCTGGTGGTGGTTTAGGAAAGGAACACACATGCAATGACTCTGGTGGATGCATGTGGTTTAGGAAAAGAAGACACATGCAATGACTCTAGTGGTGGTTTAGGAAAGGAACACACATGATATGACACTGGTGGTTTAGGAAAGAAAACACATGCAATGACTTGTGGTGGTTTTGGAAAGGAAGACACATACAATGACTCTGGTGGATCCATGTGGTTTAGGAAAAGAAGACACATGCAATGACTCTGGTGGTGGTTTAGGAAAGGAACACACATGCAATGACTCTGGTGGATGCATGTGGTTTAGGAAAAGAAGACACATGCAATGACTCTAGCGGTGGTTTAGAAAAGGAACACACATGCAATTACTCTGGTGGTGGTTTAAGAATGGAACACACCCTCAATGACTTTGGTGGTGGTTTAGGAAAATAAGACACGTGCAATGACTCTGGTAGTGGTTAAGGAAAGGAACAAACATGCATTGACTCTAGTGGTGGTTTAGGAAAATAACACACATTCAATGACTCTGGTGGTGGTTTAGGAAAGGAACACACATGTAATGACTCTAGTGGTGGTTTAGGAAAGGAAGACACATGCAATGACACTGCTGGATCCATGTGGTTTAGGAAAAGAACACACAAACAATGACTCTGGTGGTGGTTTAGGAAAGAAAACACATGCAATGTCTCTGGTGGTGGTTTAAGAAAGGAACCTACATGCAATGACACTGGTGGATCCATGTGGTTTAGGAAAGGAAGACACATGCAATGACTCTGGTGGTGGTTTAGGAAAGGAACACACATGCAATGACTCTGTGGTGGGTTGAGAAAGGAATACACATGCAATGACTGTGCATCCATGTGGTTTAGAAAAGAAGACACATGTAATGACTCTAGTGGTGGTTTAGGAAAAGGAACACATGCAATGACTCTAGTGGTGGTTTAGGAAAGGAACACACATGCAATGACTCTGGTGGTGGTTTTGGAAAGGAAACACATGCAATGACTCGTGGTGGTTTTGGAAAGGAACACATGCAATGACTCAGTGGTGGTTTAGGAAAGTAACACATGCAATGACTCTGGTGGTGGTTTAGGAAAAGAACACACATGCAATGACTTTGGTGGTGGTTTAGGAAAGGAACACATGCAATGACTATAGTTGGTGGTTTAGGAAAAGAACACACATGCAATGACTCTGTGGATCCATGGTTTAGGAAAGGAACACACATGCAATGACTCGTGGTGGTTTAGGAAAGGAAGACACACATGCAATGACTCTGTGGATCCATGTGGTTTAGGAAAAAAGACACATGCAATGACTCTAGTGGTGGTTTAGGAAAGGAACACATGCAATGACTCTAGTGGTGGTTTAGGAAAGGAAGACACATGCAATGACTCTGTGGATCCATGTGGTTTAGGAAAGGAAGACACATGTAATGACTTTGGTGGTTTAGGAAAAGAAGACCCATGCAATGACTAGGGTGGTGGTGGAGGAAAGGACGACACAAGCAATGACACTGTGGTGGATCCATGTGGTTTAGGAAAAGAAGGCACATGCAATGACTCGTGGTGGTTTAGGAAAGGAACACACATGCAATGACTCCGTGGATCCATGTGGTTTAGGAAAAGAACACATGCAATGACTCTAGTGGTGGTTTAAGAAAGGAACACATGCAATGACACTGTGGATCCATGGTTTAGGAAAAGAAGACACATGCAATGACTTAGTGGTGGTTTAGGAAAGGAACACACATGAAATGACTCTGTGGATACATGTGGTTTAGGAAAGAAACACATGCAATGACTCGTGGTGGTTTAGGAAAGGAACACATGCAATGACTCTGGTGGATCCATGGTTTAGGAAAAGAAGACACATGCAATGACTCGTGGTGGTTTAGGAAAGGAACACACATGCAATGACTCTAGTGGATGCATGTGGTTTAGGAAAAGAAGACACATTCAATGACTCTAGCGGTGGTTTAGGAAAGGAACACACATGCAATGACTCTAGTGGTGGTTTAGGAAAGGAACACACATGCAATGACTCTAGTGTATCCATGGTTTAGAAAGGAACACACATGCAATGACTCTAGTGGTGGTTTTAGGAAAGGAAGACACATGCAATGACTGTGGTGGTTTAGGAAAGAAACACACATGCAATGACTCGTGGTGTGGTTTAGGAAAGGAACACACATGCAATGACTCTGTGCATCCATGTGGTTTAGGAAAGAAGACACATGCAATGACTCGTGGTGGTTTAGGAAAAGAACTCACATGCAATGACTCTGGTGGATCAATGTGGTTTAGGAAAAGAACACACATGCAATGACTCTGGTGGTGGTTTAGGAAAGAAAGACACATGCAATGACTCTGGTGGATCCATGTGGTTTAGGAAAAGAAGACACATGCAATGACTCTAGTGGTGGTTTAGGAAAGGAACACACATGCAATGACTAGTGGATCCATGTGGTTTAGGAAAATAATACACATGCAATGACTCTAGTGGTGGTTTAGAAAGGAAGACAAATGCAATGACTCTGGTGGATCCATGTGGTTTAGGAAAAGAACACACATGCAATGACTCTGGTGGTGGTTTAGGAAAGTAACACACATGCAATGACTCTAGTGGATCCATGTGGTTTAGGAAAAGAAGACACATGCAATGACTCTAGTGGTGGTTTAGCAAAGGAACACACATGCAATGGCTCTGGTGGTGGTTTAGGAATAGAACACATGCAATGACATTGGTGGTGGTTTAGGAAAAGAACACACATGCAATGACTCTAGTGGTGGTTTAGGAAAGGAACACACATGCAATGACTCTAGTGGATCCATGGTTTAGGAAAATAACACATTCAATGACTCTAGTGGTGGTTTAGGAAAGGAACACACATGCAATGACTCTAGTGGTGGTTTAGGAAAGGAACACACATGCAATGACACTGGTGGATCCATGTGGTTTAGGAAAAGAAGACACATGCAATGACTCTAGTGGTTTAGGAAAGAAACACATGCAATGACTCTGTGGTGGTTTAGGAAAGGAACACATGCAATGACACTGTGGATCCATGTGGTTTAGGAAAGAAGACACATGCAATGACTCTGTGGTGGTTTAGGAAAGGAACACATGCAATGACTCTGTGGTGTGGTTTAGAAAGGAATACACATGCAATGACTGTGGATCCATGTGGTTTAGGAAAGAAGACACATGCAATGACTGGTGGTGGTTTAGGAAAGGAACACACATGCAATGACTCTAGTGGTGGTTTAGGAAAGGAACACACATGCAATGACTCTGGTGGTGGTTTAGGAAAGGAACACACATGCAATGACTCTAGTGGATCCATGTGGTTTAGGAAAAGAAGACACATGCAATGACTCTAGTGGATGTGGTTTAGGAAAGGAACACACATGCAATGACTCTGGATCCATGGTTTAGGAAAGAACACACATGCAATGACTCTGGTGGTGGTTTAGGAAAGGAACACATGCAATGACTCTAGTGGATCCATGTTTTAGGAAAGGAAGACATGCAATGACTCGTGGTGGTTTAGGAAAAAACACACATGCAATGACTCTAGTGGTGTGGTTTAGGAAAGGAACACACATGCAATGACTCTAGTGGATCCATGGTTTAGGAAAAGAACACATGCAATGACTCTGGTGGTGGTTTAGGAAAAGGAACACACATGCAATGACTGTGGATCCATGTGGTTTAGGAAAAGAAGACACATGCAATGACTCTGGTGGTGGTTTAGGAAAGGAACACACATGCAATGACTCTAGTGGATCCATGTGGTTTAGGAAAGAAGACACATGCAATGACTCTAGTGGTGGTTTAGGAAAGGAACACACATGCAATGACTGGTGGTCCATGTGGTTTAGGAAAGAAAACACATGCAATGACTTTGGTGGTGGTTTAGGAAAGGAAGACACATGCAATGACTGTGGATCCATGTGGTTTAGGAAAAGAACACACATGCAATGACTCTGTGGTGGTTTTGGAAAGGAACACACATGCAATGACTCTAGTGGATCCATGTGGTTTAGGAAAAGAAGACACATGCAATGACTCTAGATCCATGTGGTTTAGGAAAGGAACACACATGCAATGACTCTAGTGGTGGTTTAGGAAAGGAACACACATGCAATGACTTGGTGGTGGTTTAGGAAAGGAACACACATGCAATGACTGTGGATCCATGGTTTAGGAAAGGAACACACATGCAATGACTCTAGTGGATCCATGTGGTTTAGGAAAAGAACACATGCAATGACTCTAGTGGTGGTTTAGGAAAGGAACACACATGCAATGACTCTGTGGATCCATGGTTTAGGAAAGGAACACACATGCAATGACACTGGTGGATCCATGTGGTTTAGGAAAAGAACACACCTGCAATGACTGGTGGATCCATGTGGTTTAGGAAAGGAACACAGATGCAATGACTCTAGTGGATCCATGGTTTAGAAAGGAACACATGCAATGACTCTGGTGGATCCATGGTTTAGGAAAGGAACACACATGCAATGACTCTGGTGGTGGTTTAGGAAAGGAACACACATGCAATGACTCGTGGATCCATGGTTTAGAAAGGAACACATGCAATGACTTAGTGGATCCATGTGGTTTAGGAAAAGAACACATGCAATGACTCTAGTGGTGGTTTAGGAAAAGGAACACACATGCAATGACTCGTGGTGGTTTAGGAAAGGAACACACATGCAATGACTCTGTGGATCCATGGTTTAGGAAAGGAACACACATGCAATGACTCGTGGATCCATGTGGTTTAGGAAAAGAACACACATGCAATGACTCTAGTGGTGGTTTAGGAAAAGGAACACACATGCAATGACTCGGTGGATCCATGGTTTAGGAAAGGAACACACATGCAATGACTCGTGGATCCATGTGGTTTAGGAAAGGAACACACATGCAATGACTTAGTGGATCCATGGTTTAGGAAAGGAACACACATGCAATGACTCTAGTGGATCCATGTGGTTTAGGAAAAGGAACACACATGCAATGACTCTAGTGGTGGTTTAGGAAAGAACACACATGCAATGACTTTGGTGGATCAATGGTTTAGGAAAGGAACACACATGCAATGACTCTAGTGGATCCATGGTTTAGGAAAAGAACACACATGCAATGACTCTGGTGGTTATTTAGGAAAGGAACACAAATGCAATGACTGTGGTGGTGGATCCATGTAGTTTAGGAAAACAACACACATGCAATGACTCTGGTGGTGGTTTAGGAAAGGAACACACATGCAATGACTCTAGTGGTGGTTTAGGAAAGGAACACACAAGCAATGACTCTGTGGATCCATGTGGTTTAGGAAAAGAACACACATGCAATGACTCTAGTGGTGGTTTAGGAAAGGAACACACATGCAATGACTCTAGTGGATCCATGGTTTAGGAAAGGAACACATGCAATGACTCTGTGGATCCATGGTTTAGGAAAGGAAGACACATGCAATGACTCTAGTGGTGGTTTAGGAAAGGAACACACATGCAATGACTCTAGTGGATCCATGTGGTTTAGGAAAAGAACACACCTGCAATGACTCTGGTGGTCGTTTAGCAAAGGAAGACACATGCAATGACTTTGGATGAGGTTTAGGAAAAGAACACACATGCAATGACTCTAGTGGTGGTTTAGGAAAGGAACACACGTGAAATGACTCGTGGTGGTTTAGGAAAGGAACACACATGCAATGACTTTGGTGGTGGTTTAGGAAAGGAACACACATGCAATGACTCTGGTGGATCCATGTGGTTTAGGAAAAGAACACACATGCAATGACTCTAGTGGTGGTTTAGGAAAGGAACACATGTGCAATGACTCTAGTGGATGCATGTGGTTTAGGAAAAGAACACACCTACAATGACACTAGTGGTTTAGAAAAGGAACACACATGCAATGACTCTAGTGGATCCATGGTTTAGCAAAGGAACACACATGCTATGACTTTGGTGGTGGTTTAGGAAAGGAAGACACATGCAATGACTCTAGATGTGGTTTAGGAAAGGAACACACATGCAATGACTCTAGTGGATCCATGGTTTAGGAAAAGAACACACATGCAATGACTCTGGTGGTGGTTTAGGAAAGGAAACACACATGCAATGACTCTCGAGGTGGTTTAGGAAACGAACACACATGCAATGACACTTGTGGATCCATGTGGTTTAGGAAAAGAACACACATGCAATGACTCTAGTGGTGGTTTAGGAAAGGAACACACATGCAATGACTCTAGTGGATCCATGGTTTAGAAAGGAACACATGCAATGACACTGTGGATCCATGTGGTTTAGGAAAAGAACACACATGCAATGACTCGTGGTGGTTTAGGAAAGGAACACACATGCAATGACTCTGGTGGTGGTTTAGAAGGAATACACATGCAATGACTGTGGATCCATGTGGTTTAGGAAAAGAACACACATGCAATGACTCGTGGATCCATGGTTTAGGAAAGGAACACACATGCAATGACTTAGTGGATCCATGTGGTTTAGGAAAGGAACACATGCAATGACTCTGTGGATCCATGGTTTAGGAAAGGAACACACATGCAATGACTCTGTGGTGGTTTAGGAAAGGAACACACATGCAATGACTAGTGGATCCATGGTTTAGGAAAGGAACACACATGCAATGACTCTAGTGGTGGTTTAGGAAAGAACACACATGCAATGACTTTAGTGGTGGTTTAGGAAAGGAACACATGCAATGACTCTAGTGGATCCATGTGGTTTAGGAAAAGAACACACATGCAATGACTCTGTGGTGGTTTAGGAAAGGAACACACATGCAATGACTCTAGTGGATCCATGTGGTTTAGGAAAGGACACACATGCAATGACTCTGGTGGATCCATGTGGTTCAGGAAAAGAACACACATGCAATGACTCTGTGGTGGTTTAGGAAAGGAACACACATGCAATGACTCTAGTGGATATGTGGTTTAGGAAAGGAACACACATGCAATGACTCTGGTGGATCCATGTGGTTTAGGAAAAGAACACACATGCAATGACTTAGTGGTGGTTTAGGAAAGGAACACACATGCAATGACTCCGTGGTGGTTTAGGAAAGGAACACATGCAATGACTCTGGTGGATCCATGTGGTTTAGGAAAAGAACACACATGCAATGACTGTGGATCCATGGTTTAGGAAAGGAACACACATGCAATGACTCTGTGGATCCATGTGGTTTAGGAAAAGAACACATGCAATGACTCTAGTGGATCCATGTGGTTTAGGAAAGGAACACACATGCAATGACTTAGTGGATCCATGTGGTTTAGGAAAAGAACACACATGCAATGACTCTAGTGGATCCATGGTTTAGGAAAGGAACACACATGCAATGACTCTAGTGGTGGTTTAGGAAAGAACACACATGCAATGACTCTGGTGGTGGTTTAGGAAAGGAACACACATGCAATGACTCGTGGATCCATGTGGTTTAGGAAAAGAACACATGCAATGACTCTAGTGGATCCATGGTTTAGGAAAGGAACACACATGCAATGACTTAGTGGATCCATGTGGTTTAGGAAAAGAACACACATGCAATGACTCTAGTGGATCCATGTGGTTTAGGAAAAGAACACATGCAATGACTCGTGGTGGTTTAGGAAAGGAACACATGCAATGACTTTGGTGGTGGTTTAGGAAAGGAACACACATGCAATGACTAGTGGATCCATGGTTTAGGAAAGGAACACACATGCAATGACTCTAGTGGATCCATGGTTTAGGAAAGAACACATGCAATGACTCTGGTGGTGGTTTAGGAAAGGAACACACATGCAATGACTCTATGTGGTTTAGGAAAGGAACACACATGCAATGACACTGTGGATCCATGTGGTTTAGGAAAAGAACACACATGCAATGACTCTAGTGGTGGTTTACGAAAGAAAACACATGCAATGACTCTAGTGGATCCATGGTTTAGGAAAGGAACACACATGCAATGACTCTGGTGGATCCATGTGGTTTAGGAAAGGAACACACATGCAATGACTCTAGTGGTGGTTTAGGAAAGAACACACATGCAATGACTCTAGTGGTGGTTTAGGAAAGGAACACATGCAATGACTTGGTGGATCCATGTGGTTTAGGAAAAGAACACACATGCAATGACTCTGTGGATCCATGGTTTAGGAAAAGGAACACACATGCAATGACTCTAGTGGATCCATGTGGTTTAGGAAAGGTACACACATGCCAGGACTCTGGTGGTTTATGAAAGGAACACACATGCAATGACTCTGGTGGTGGTTTAGGAAAGGAACACACATGCAATGACTCTAGTGGACCATGTGGTTTAGGAAAGGAACACATGCAATGACTCTAGTGGATCCATGGTTTAGAAAAGAACACACATGCAATGACTCTGTGGATCCATGGTTTAGGAAAGGAACACACATGCAATGACTCTAGTGGATCCATGGTTTAGGAAAAGAAGACACATGCAATGACTCTGGTGGTGGTTTAGGAAAAGAACACACATGCAATGACTCTAGTGGTGGTTTAGGAAAAGAACACACATTTAATGTCTCTGGTGGATCCATGTGGTTTAGGAAAAGAACACACATGCAATAACTCTAGTGGTGGTTTAGTAAAGGAACACACATGTAATGACTCTAGTGGATCCATGTGGTTTAGGAAAAGAACACACATACAATGATTCTGGTGGATCCACGTGGTTTAGGAAAAGAACACACATGCAATGACTCTAGTGGTGGTTTAGGAAAGGAACACACATTCAATGACTCTGGTGGATCCATGGTTTAGGAAAGGAACACATGCAATGACTCTGGTGGATCCATGTGGTTTAGGAAAAGAACACACATGCAATGACTCGTGGATCCATGGTTTAGGAAAGGAACACACATGCAATGACTAGTGGATCCATGTGGTTTAGGAAAAGAACACACATGCAATGACTCTAGTGGATCCATGGTTTAGGAAAGGAACACACATGCAATGACTTGGTGGATCCATGTGGTTTAGGAAAAGAACACACATGCAATGACTTAGTGGTGGTTTAGGAAAGGAACACACATGCAATGACTCTAGTGGATCCATGTGGTTTAGGAAAAGAAACACACATCCAATGACTCTAGTGGATCCATGGTTTAGGAAAGGAACACACATGCAATGACTCTGGTGGATCCATGGTTTAGGAAAAGAACACACATGCAATGACTCGTGGATCCATGGTTTAGGAAAGGAACACACATGCAATGACTCTAGTGGTTCCATGTGGTTTAGGAAAAGAACACACATGCAATGACTCTAGTGGATCCATGTGGTTTAGGAAAGGAACACACATGCAATGACTCTAGTGGTGGTTTAGGAAAGGAACACAAATGCAATGACTTGGTGGACATGTGGTTTAGAAAGGAACACACACATGCAATGACTCTAGTGGCCATGTGGTTTAGGAAAGGAACACACATGCAATGACTCAGTGGATCCATGGTTTAGGAAAAGAAACACACATGCAATGACTCTGGTGGATCCATGGTTTAGAAAGGAACACACATGCAATGACTCGTGGATCCATGTGGTTTAGGAAAAGAACACACATGCAATGACTCTGCTGGATCCATGTGGTTTAGGAAAAGGAACACATGCAACGACACTAGTGGATCCATGTGGTTTAGGAAAGGAACACACATGCAATGACTCTAATGGTGGTTTAGGAAAGGAACACACATGCAATGACTCTAGTGGATCCATGTGGTTTATGAAAAGAACACACATGCAATGACTCTAGTGGATCCATGTGGTTTAGGAAAGGAACACACATGCAATGACTGGTGGATCCATGGTTTAGGAAAGAAACACACATGCAATGACTTTGGTGGTGGTTTAAAGGAAAACACATGCAATGTCTATTGTGTATCCATGTGGTTTAGGAAATGAACACACATGCAATGACTCTAGTGGTGGTTTAGGAAAGGAACACAAATGCAATGACTGCAGTGGATCAATGTGGTTTAGTAAAAGAACACACATGCAATGACTCTAGTGGATCCATGTGGTTTAGGAAAAGGAACACACATGCAATGACTCTGGTGGTTTAGGAAAGGAACACATGCAATGACTCTGGTGGATCCATGGTTTAGGAAAGAGAACACACATGCAATGACTCTGATGTGGTTTAGGAAAGGAACACACATGCAATGACTCAGTGGATCCATGTGGTTTAGGAAAGAACACATGCAATGACTGGTGGTGGTTTGCGAATGGAACACACGTGCAATGACTCTAGTGGATCCATATGGTTTAGGAAAGGAACACACATGCAATGACACTGGTGGAGCCATGTGGTTTAGGAAAGGAACACACATGCAATGACTCTAGTGGTGGTTTAGGAAAAGAACACACATGTAATGACTCTAGTGGTGGTTTAGGAAATGACACACATGCAATGACACTGGTGGATCCATGTGGTTTAGGAAAGGAACACACATGCAATGACTCTAGTGGATATGTGGTTTAGGAAAGGAACACACATGCAATGACTCGTGGATCCATGTGGTTTAGGAAAGGAACACACATGCAATGACTCTGGTGGATCCATGTGGTTTAGAAAGAACACACATGCAATGACTCTAGTGGTGGTTTAGGAAAGGAACACATGCAATGACTAGTGGATCCATGTGGTTTAGGAAAGGAAACACATGCAATGACTCTAGTGGATCCATGGTTTTAGGAAAGGAACACACATGCAATGACTCTAGTGGATGCATGTGGTTTAGGAAAGGAACACACATGCAATGACTCTGGTGGTTTAGGAAAAGAACACACATGCAATGACTCGTGGATGTGGTTTAGGAAAAGAACACATGCAATGACTCGGTGGTGGTTTAGGAAAGGAACACACATGACTCTAGATCCATGTGGTTTAGGAAAAGAACACACATGCAATGACTCTAGTGGATCCATGTGGTTTAGGAAAGGAACACACATGCAATGACTCGTGGTGGTTTAGGAAAGGAACACACATGCAATGACTCTAGTGGATCCATGTGGTTTAGGAAAAGAACACATGCAATGACTCGTGGTGGTTTAGGAAAGGAACACACATGCAATGACTCTAGTGGATCCATGGTTTAGGAAAGGAACACACATGCAATGACTTAGTGGATCCATGTGGTTTAGGAAAAGAACACACATGCAATGACTCTGGTGGTTTAGGAAAGGAACACACATGCAATGACTCAGTGGGCCATGTGGTTTAGGAAAGGAACACATGCAATGACTCTGGTGTATCCATGTGATTTAGGAAAAAACACACATGCAATGACTCTAGTGGTGGTTTAGGAAAGGAACACACATGCAATGACTCTAGTGGATCCATGTGGTTTAGGAAAAGAACACACATGCAATGACTCTGGTGGTCGTTTAGCAAAGGAAGACACATGCAATGACTCTAGTGGATCCATGTGGTTTAGGAAAAGAACACACATGCAATGACTCTGTGGGATCCATGTGGTTTAGGAAAAGAACACACATGCAATGACTCAGTGGTGGTTTAGGAAAGAACACACATGCAATGCTGTGGATCCATGTGGTTTAGGAAAAGAACACGTATGCAATGACTCTGGATGTGGTTTAGGAAAGGAACACACATGCAATGACTCTAGTGGATCCATGGTTTAGGAAAAGAACACAGATGCAATGACACTAGTGGATCCATGTGGTTTAGGAAAGGAACACATGCAATGACTCTGGATCCATGTGGTTTAGGAAAGGAACACACATGCAATGACTCTGGTGGATCCATGTGGTTTAGGAAAAGAACACACATGCAATGACTCTGGTGGATCCATGTGGTTTAGGAAAAGAAGACACATGCAATGACTCTGATGGTCGTTTACGAAAGGAATACACATGCAATGACTCTGTGGATCCATGGTTTAGGAAAGGAACACATGCAATGACTCTGGTGGTTTAGGAAAGGAACACACATGCAATGACTCGTGGATATGTGGTTTAGGAAAGGAACACACATGCAATGACTCTGTGGATCCATGTGGTTTAGGAAAAGAACACACATGCAATGACTCTAGTGGACATGTGGTTTAGGAAAAGGAACACATGCAATGACTCTAGTGGTGGTTTAGGAAAAGAAATACATGCAATGACACTGGTGGATCCATATGGTTTAGGAAAGGAACACACATGCAATGACTCTAGTGGTGGTTTAGGGAAGGAACACATGTGCAATGACTCTAGTGGATCCATGTGGTTTAGGAAAAGAACACACCTGCAATGACACTGGTGGTTCCATGTGGTTTAGGAAAAGAGCACACATGCAATGACTCTGGTGGATCCATGTTGTTTAGGAAAGGAACACACATGCAATGACACTGGTGGATCCATGTGGTTTAGGAAAATAACACACATGCAATGACTGTGGTGGTTTAGGAAAAGAAACACATGCAATGACTCTAGTGGATATGTGGTTTAGGAAAGGAACACATGCAATGACTGTGGATCCATATGGTTTAGGAAAATAACACACATGCAATGACTCTAGTGGTGGTTTAGGAAAGGAACACACATGCAATGACTCTAGTGGATCCATGTGGTTTAGGAAAGGAACACACATGCAATGACTCTGGTGGATCCATGTGGTTTAGGAAAGGAACAAACTTGCAATGACTCCAGTGGATCCATGTGGTTTTGGAAAGGAACACACATACAATGACACTGGTGGTTCCATGTGGTTTAGGAAAATAACACACATGCAATGACTCTAGTGGTGGTTTAGGAAAGGAACACACATGCAATGACTAGTGGATCTAGGTGGCTTAGGAAAATAACACACATGCAATGACTCTGGTGGATCCATGTGGTTTAGGAAAGGAACACACATGCAATGACACTAGTGGATCCATGTGGTTTAGGAAAAGAACACACATGTAATGACTCTAGTGGATCCATGGTTTAGGTAAGGAACACACATGCAATGACTCTAGCGGATCCAAGTGGTTTAGGAAAAGAACACACATGCAATGACTCTAGTGGTGGTTTAGGAAATGAACACACATGCAATGACTCTGTGGATCCATGTGGTTTAGGAAAAGAACACACATGCAATGACTCTAGTGGATCCATGTGGTTTAGGAAAGGAACACATGCAATGACTCTAGTGGATCCATGTGGTTTAGGAAAAGAACACACATGCAATGACTCTGTGGATATGTGGTTTAGGAAAGGAACACACATGCAGTGACTCTAGCGGATCCATGTGGTTTAGGAAAGTAACACACATGCAATGACTCTAGTGGTGGTTTAGGAAAAGAACACACATGCAATGACTCTAGTGGATGAATGTGGTTTAGGTAAGGAACACTCGTGCAATGACTTTGGTGGATCCATGTGGTTTAGGAAAGGAACACACATGCAATGACTCTAGTGGATCCATGTGGTTTAGGAAAGGAACACATGCAATGACTCTAGTGGATCCATGTGGTTTAGGAAAAGAACACACATGCAATGACTCGTGGATCCATGTGGTTTAGGAAAGGAACACACATGCAATGACTAGTGGATCCATGTGGTTTAGGAAAAGAACACATGCAATGACTCTAGTGGATCCATGTGGTTTAGGAAAGGAACACATGCATGCAATGACTCTGTGGATCCATGTGGTTTAGGAAAAGAACACACATGCAATGACTCTAGTGTATCCATGTGGTTTAGGAAAGGAACACACATGCAATGACTCTAGTGGATCCATGGTTTAGGAAAGAAACACATGCAATGACTCTGGTGGTGGTTTAGGAAAGGAACACACATGCAATGACTTAGTGGATCCATGTGGTTTAGGAAAAGAACACATGCAATGACTCTAGTGGATCCATGTGGTTTAGGAAAGGAACACATGCAATGACTAGTGGATCCATGTGGTTTAGGAAAAGAACACACATGCAATGACTCTAGTGGATCCATGGTTTAGGAAAAGGAACACACATGCAATGACTTAGTGGATCCATGGTTTAGGAAAAGGAACACACATGCAATGACTCTAGTGGATCCATGGTTTAGGAAAAGGAACACACATGCAATGACTAGTGGATCCATGTGGTTTAGGAAAGGAACACACATGCAATGACTCTAGTGGATCCATGTGGTTTAGGAAAGAACACACATGCAATGACTCGTGGATCCATGTGGTTTAGGAAAGGAACACACATGCAATGACTCTAGTGGATCGATGTGGTTTAGGAAAGGAACACATGCAATGACACTGTGGATCCATGTGGTTTAGGAAAAGAACACACATGCAATGACTCGTGGATCCATGGTTTAGGAAAGAACACACATGCAATGACTCTAGTGGATCCATGGTTTAGGAAAGGAACACACATGCAATGACACTTTTGGATCCATGCGGTTTAGGAAAAGAACACACATGCAATGACTCTAGTGGTGGTTTAGGAAAGGAACACACATGCAATGACTTAGTGGACATGTGGTTTAGGAAAAGGAACACATGCAATGACTCTAGTGGATCCATGTGGTTTAGGAAAAGAACACACATGCAATGACTAGTGGATCCATGTGGTTTAGGAAAAGGAACACACATGCAATGACTCTGTGGATCCATGGTTTAGGAAAGGAACACATGTAATGACACTATTGGATCCATGTGGTTTAGGAAATGAACACACATGCAATGACTCTAGTGGTGGTTTAGGAAAAGAACACACATGCCATGACTCTAGTGGTGGTTTAGGAAAATAAATGCAATGACTCTAGTGGATCCATGTGGTTTAGGAAATCAACACACATGCAATGACTCTGTGGATGTGGTTTAGGAAAGGAACACACATGCAATGACTAGTGGATCCATGTGGTTTAGGAAAAGAACACACATGCAATGACTGTGGATCCATGTGGTTTAGGAAAGGAACACACATGCAATGACTCTAGTGGATCCATGTGGTTTAGGAAAGGAACACATGCAATGACACTGTGGATCCATGTGGTTTAGGAAAAACACACATGCAATGACTTAGTGGATATGTGGTTTAGGAAAAGAACACACATGCAATGTCTCTAGTGGATCCATGTGGTTTAGGAAAAGAACACACATGCAATGACTTGAGTGGATCCATGTGGTTTAGGAAAAGAACACACATGCACTGTCTTTAGTGGATCCATGGTTTAGGAAAGGAACACATGCAATGACTCTAGTGGATCCATGGTTTAGGAAAGGAACACATGCAATGACTCGGTGGATCCATGTGGTTTAGGAAAGAACACACATGCAATGACTTAGTGGATCCATGTGGTTTAGGAAAGGAACACACATGCAATGACTCTGTGGATCCATGTGGTTTAGGAAAAGAACACATGCAATGACTCTAGTGGATCCATGTGGTTTAGGAAAGGAACACACATGCAATGACTCTAGTGGATCCATGTGGTTTAGGAAAAGAACACACATGCAATGACTCTAGTGGTGGTTTAGGAAAGGAACACATGCAATGACTCTGGATCCATGTGGTTTAGGAAAAGAAACACACATGCAATGACTCTGTGGATCCATGTGGTTTAGGAAAGGAACACACATGCAATGACTCTAGTGGATCCATGTGGTTTAGGAAAAGAACACATGCAATGACTGTGGATCCATGTGGTTTAGGAAAGAACACATGCAATGACTCTAGTGGATCCATGTGGTTTAGGAAAAGAACACATGCAATGACTCTAGTGGATCCATGGTTTAGGAAAGGAACACACATGCAATGACTCTAGTGGATCCATGGTTTAGGAAAGGAACACATGCAATGACTTAGTGGATCCATGTGGTTTAGGAAAGGAACACACATGCAATGACTCTAGTGGATCCATGTGGTTTAGGAAAGGAACACACATGCAATGACTCTGTGGATCCATGTGGTTTAGGAAAGGAAACACACATGCAATGACTCTGGTGGTTTAGGAAAGGAACACACATGCAATGACTTAGTGGATCCATGTGGTTTAGGAAAAGAACACACATGCAATGACTCTAGTGGATCCATGTGGTTTAGGAAAGGAAACACACATGCAATGACTCTAGTGGATCCATGTGGTTTAGGAAAGGAACACACATGCAATGACTTAGTGGATCCATGGTTTAGGAAAAGAACACACATGCAATGACTCTGTGGTGGTTTAGGAAAGAACACATGCAATGACTGTGGATGTGGTTTAGGAAAAGAACACACATGCAATGACTCTAGTGGATCCATGGTTTAGGAAAGGAACACACATGCAATGACTTAGTGGATCCATGTGGTTTAGGAAAAGAACACACATGCAATGACTCTAGTGTATCCATGTGGTTTATGAAAGGAACACACATGCAATGACTCGTGGATGCATGTGGTTTAGGAAAGAACACACATGCAATGACTGGTGGATCCATGTGGTTTAGGAAAGGAAACACATGCAATGACTGGTGGATCCATGGTTTAGGAAAGGAACACACATGCAATGACTCTAGTGGATCCATGTGGTTTAGGAAAAGAACACATGCAATGACTCTAGTGGATCCATGTGGTTTAGGAAAGGAACACACATGCAATGACTCTAGTGGATCCATGGTTTAGGAAAGGAACACATGCAATGACTCTAGTGGATCCATGTGGTTTAGGAAAAGAACACACATGCAATGACTCGTGGATCCATGTGGTTTAGGAAAGGAACACACATGCAATGACTGTGGATCCATGTGGTTTAGGAAAAGAACACACATGCAATGACTCTAGTGGACATGTGGTTTAGGAAAAGAACACACATGCAATGACACTGGATCCATGTGGTTTAGGAAAAAACACACATGCAATGACTCTGTGGCATGTGGTTTAGGAAAGGAACACACATGCAATGACTCTAGTGGATCCATGTGGTTTAGGAAAAGAACACACATGCAATGACTTAGTGGATCCATGTGGTTTAGGAAAGGAACACACATGCAATGACTCTAGTGTATCCATGTGGTTTAGGAAAATAACACACGTGCAATGACTTAGTGGATCCATGGTTTAGGAAAGGAACACACATGCAATGACTCTGTGGATCCATGTGGTTTAGGAAAAGAACACACATGCAATGACTCTAGTGGATCCATGTGGTTTAGGAAAGGAACACACATGCAATGACTCTGTGGACATGTGGTTTAGGAAAGGAACACACATGCAATGACTCTAGTGGATCCATGGTTTAGGAAAGGAACACACATGCAATGACTCTAGTGGATCCATGTGGTTTAGGAAAGGAACACACATGCAATGACTCGTGGTGGTTTAGGAAAGGAACACACATGCAATGACTCTAGTGGATCCATGGTTTAGAAAGGAACACACATGCAATGACACTGGTGGATCCATGTGGTTTTGGAAAAGAACACACATGCAATGACTCTAGTGGATGTGGTTTAGGAAAAGGAACACATGCAATGACTCTAGTGGATCCATGTGGTTTAGGAAAGGAACACACATGCAATGACTCTGGTGGATCCATGTGGTTTAGGAAAAGAACACTAATGCAATGACTCTATTGGATCCATGGTTTAGGAAAGGAACACACATGCAATGACTCTAGTGGACATGTGGTTTAGGAAAGGAACACACATGCAATGACTCTAGTGGATCCATGTGGTTTAGGAAAGGAACACACATGCAATGACTCTGGTGGATCCATGTGTTTTAGGAAAGGAACACACATGCAATGACTCTTGTGGATCCATGTGGTTTAGGAAAAGAACACACATGCAATGACTCTAGTGGATCCATGTGGTTTAGGAAAGGAAAACATATGCAATGATTCTAGTGGATCCATGGTTTAGGAAAGGAACACACATGCAATGACTCGTGGATATGTGGTTTAGGAAAGGAACACACATGCAATGACTCCATGTGGTTTAGGAAAAACACACATGCAATGACTCTGGATCCATGTGGTTTAGGAAAGGAACACACATGCAATGACTCTAGTGGATCCATGTGGTTTAGGAAAGGAACACACATGCAATGACTCTAGTGGATCCATGTGGTTTAGGAAAGGAACACACATGCAATGACTCTAGTGGATCCATGTGGTTTAGGAAAGGAACACACATGCAATGACTCTAGTGGATCCATGGTTTAGGAAAGGAACACACATGCAATGAGTGGATCCATGTGGTTTAGGAAAGGAACACACATGCAATGACTTAGTGGTGGTTTAGGAAAAGGAACACACTTGCAATGACTCTGGTGGATCCATGTGGTTTAGGAAACGAACACACATGCAATGACTCTGATGGTGGTTTAGGAAAGGAACACACATGCAATGACTCTAGTGGATCCATGTGGTTTAGGAAAAGAAACACATGCAATGACTCTAGTGGATCCATGGTTTAGGAAAGGAACACACATGCAATGACTCTAGTGGATCCATGTGGTTTAGGAAAGGAACACACATGCAATGACTCTAGTGGATCCATGGTTTAGGAAAAGAACACATGCAATGACTCGTGGATCCATGTGGTTTAGGAAAAGAACACACATGCAATGACTCGTGGATCCATGGTTTAGGAAAAGAACACACATGCAATGACTCTAGTGGATCCATGTGGTTTAGGAAAGGAACACACATGCAATGACTGAGTGGATCCATGGTTTAGGAAAAGAACACATGCAATGACTTAGTGGATCCATGTGGTTTAGGAAAGGAACACACATGCAATGACTCTAGTGGATCCATGTGGTTTAGGAAAGGAAACACATGCAATGACTCTAGTGGTGGTTTAGGAAAAGAACACACATGCAATGACTAGTGGATCCATGTGGTTTAGGAAAAGAACACACATGCAATGACTCTAGTGGATCCATGGTTTAGGAAAAGGAACACACATGCAATGACTCTAGTGGATCCATGTGGTTTAGGAAAGGAAACACACATGCAATGACTTAGTGGATCCATGTGGTTTAGGAAAGGAACACATGCAATGACTCTGTGGATCCATGTGGTTTAGGAAAGAACACACATGCAATGACTCTAGTGGATCCATGGTTTAGGAAAAGAACACACATGCAATGACTCTGTGGATCCATGGTTTAGGAAAAGGAACACACATGCAATGACTCTAGTGGATCCATGGTTTAGGAAAAGAACACATGCAATGACTCGTGGATCCATGGTTTAGGAAAGGAACACACATGCAATGACTCGTGGGATCCATGGTTTAGGAAAGGAACACACATGCAATGACTTGGTGGATCCATGTGGTTTAGGAAAAGAACACACATGCAATGACTCTGTGGATCCATGGTTTAGGAAAGGAACACATGCAATGACTCGTGGTGGTTTAGGAAAGGAACACACATGCAATGACTAGTGGATCCATGTGGTTTAGGAAAAGAACACATGCAATGACTCTGTGGATCCATGTGGTTTAGGAAAGGAACACACATGCAATGACTTGGTGGATATGTGGTTTAGGAAAGGAACACACATGCAATGACTCTAGTGGATCCATGGTTTAGGAAAAGAACACACATGCAATGACTTAGTGGTGGTTTAGGAAAGGAACACATGCAATGACTGTGGTTTAGGAAAAAGAACACATGCAATGACTCTAGTGGATCCATGGTTTAGGAAAGGAACACACATGCAATGACTCTAGTGGATCCATGTGGTTTAGGAAAGGAACACATGCAATGACTCGGTGGATCCATGTGGTTTAGGAAAAGGAACACACATGCAATGACTCTAGTGGTGGTTTAGGAAAGGAACACATGCAATGACTTAGTGGATATGTGGTTTAGGAAAAGGAACACACATGCAATGACACTAGTGGATCCATGTGGTTTAGGAAAAGAACACACATGCAATGACTGTAGTGGATCCATGTGGTTTAGGAAAGGAACACACATGCAATGACTCTAGTGGATCCATGTGGTTTAGGTAAAGAAAACACATGCAATGACTCTAGTGGATCCATGTGGTTTAGGAAAAGATCACACATGCAATGACTCCAGTGGATCCATGTGGTTTTGTAATAGAACACGCATGCAATGATTCTAGTGGGTCAATGTGGTTCAGGAAAAGATCACACATGCAATGACTCCAGTGGATCCATGTGGTTTAGAAAAAGAACACACATGAAATGTCGCCAGTGGATCCATTTGGTTTAGGAAAGGAACACACATGCAATGACTAGTGGATCCATGTGGTTTAGGAAAAGAACACACATGCAATGACTGTGGATCCATGGTTTAGGAAAGGAACACACATGCAATGACTTAGTGGACCATGTGGTTTAGGAAAGGAACACACCTTCAATGACTCGTGGATCCATGTGGTTTAGGAAAAGAACACACATGCAATGACTCGTGGATCCATGGTTTAGGAAAGGAACACACATGCAATGACTAGTGGATCATGTGGTTTAGGAAAGGAACACACATGCAATGACTCTGTGGATCCATGTGGTTTAGGAAAAGAACACACATGCAATGACTCTAGTGGATCCATGTGGTTTAGGAAAGGAACACACATGCAATGACTGGTGGATCCATGGTTTAGGAAAGAACACACATGCAATGACTCTAGTGGATCCATGTGGTTTAGGAAAGGAACACATGCAATGACTCTGTGGATCCATGTGGTTTAGGAAAAGAACACACATGCAATGACTCTGGTGGTTTAGGAAAGGAACACACATGCAATGACTCTGGTGGATCCATGTGGTTTAGGAAAAGAACACACATGCAATGACTCTAGTGGATCCATGTGGTTTAGGAAAGGAACACATGCAATGACTCTAGTGGTGGTTTAGGAAAGGAACACACATGCAATGACTCTAGTGGATCCATGTGGTTTAGGAAAGGAACACATGCAATGACTCTAGTGGATCCATGTGGTTTAGGAAAGGAACACACATGCAATGACTCTAGTGGATCCATGGTTTAGGAAAGGAACACACATGCAATGACTCTAGTGGACATGTGGTTTAGGAAAGAACACACATGCAATGACTCTGGTGGATCCATGTGGTTTAGGAAAAGAACACACATGCAATGACTTAGTGGATCCATGTGGTTTAGAAAAAGAACACACATGAAATGTCGCCAGTGGATCCATTTGGTTTAGGAAAGGAACACACATGCAATGACTAGTGGATCCATGTGGTTTAGGAAAAGAACACACATGCAATGACTCCATTCGATCCATGTGATTTAGGAAAGGAACACACATGTAATGTAAAAAGTGGATCCTTGTGGTTTAGGAGAAGAACACACATGCAATGTCACTAGTGGATCCATGGTTTAGGAAAGGAACACATGCAATGACTCTGGATCCATGTGGTTTAGGAAAAGAACACACATGCAATGACTCTAGTGGACATGTGGTTTAGGAAAGGAACACACATGCAATGACTTAGTGGATCCATGTGGTTTAGGAAAAGAACACACATGCAATGACTCTAGTGGATATGTGGTTTAGGAAAGGAACACACATGCAATGAATGACTGGATCCATGTGGTTTAGGAAAAGAACACACATGTAATGACTCTAGTGGATCCATGTGGTTTAGGAAAATAACACACATGCGATGTCTCTAGTGGATCAATCTGGTTTATGTAAGGAACACACATGCAATGACTCTAGTGGTGGTTTAGGAAAGGAACACACATGCAATGACTCTAGTGGATCCATGTGGTGTAGGAAAGGAACACATGCAATGACTCTAGTGGATCCATGGTTTAGGAAAGGAACACATGCAATGACTCTAGTGGATCCATGGTTTAGGAAAGGAACACACACATGCAATGACTCTAGTGGATCCATGGTTTAGGAAAAGAACACACATGCAATGACTCAGTGGATCCATGGTTTAGGAAAAGAACACACATGCAATGACTCTAGTGGATCCATGTGGTTTAGGAAAGGAACACATGCAATGACTCTAGTGGATCCATGTGGTTTAGGAAAGGAACACACATGCAATGACTCTAGTGGATCCATCTGGTTTTTGAAAAGAAGACATGCAATGACTCTAGTGGATCCATGTGGTTTAGAAAAGAACACACATGCAATGACTCTGGTGGATCCATGGTTTAGGAAAGGAACACATGCAATGACTCTAGGGATCCATGTGGTTTAGGAAAAGAACACACATGCAATGACTCTAGTGGATCCATGTGGTTTAGGAAAGGAACACATGCAATGACTGTGGATCCATGGTTTAGGAAAGGAACACACATGCAATGACTCTAGTGGATCTACGTGGTTTAGGAAAAGAACACACATGCAATGACTCTGGTGGATCCATGTGGTTTAGGAAAGGAACACACATGAGGATCCATGTGGTTTAGGAAAGGAACACACATGCAATGACTCTGGTGGTTCCATGTGGTTTAGGAAAGGAACACACATGCAATGACTCTAGTGGATCCATGGTTTAGGAAAGAACACACATGCAATGACTCTAGTGGATCCATGTGGTTTAGGAAAGGAACACATGCAATGACTCTGTGGATCCATGGTTTAGGAAAAGAACACACATGCAATGACTCTAGTGGATCCATGTGGTTTAGAAAGGAACACACATGCAATGACTCTAGTGGATCCATGTGGTTTAGGAAAAGAACACACATGCAATGACTCTGTGGATCCATGTGGTTTAGGAAAGGAACACACCTTCAATGACTCTAGTGGATCCTTGTGGTTTAGGAAAGGAACACACATGCAATGACTCTGGTGGTTACATGTGGTTTAGGAAAGGAACACACATGCAATGACTCTAGTGGATCCATGTGTTTCAGGAAAAGAACACACATGCAATGACTTAGTGGATCCATGTGGTTTAGGAAAGGAACACACATGCAATGACTCGTGGATCCATGGTTTAGGAAAGGAACACACATGCAATGACACTGATGGATCCATGTGGTTTAGGAAAAGAACACACATGCAATGACTCTAGTGGATCCATGTGGTTTAGGAAAGGAACACACATGCAATGCCTCTAGTGGATCCATGTGGTTTAGGAAAGGAGCACACATGCAATGTCTCGAGTGGATCCATGGTTTAGGAAAGAACACACATGCAATGACTCGTGGATCCATGTGGTTTAGGAAAGGAACACACATGCAATGACTGTGTGGATCCATGTGGTTTAGGAAAAGAACACACATGCAATGACTCTGTGGATCCATGTGGTTTAGGAAAGGAACACACATGCAATGACTCTAGTGGATCCATGTGGTTTAGGAAAGGAACACACATGCAATGACTTAGTGGATCCATGTGGTTTAGGAAAAGAACACATGCAATGACTCTAGTGGATCCATGTGGTTTAGGAAAGGAACACACATGCAATGACTTAGTGGATATGTGGTTTAGGAAAGGAACACATGCAATGACTCTGGTGGATCAATGTGGTTTAGGAAAGGAACACACATGCAATGACTCTGGTGGATCCATTTGGTTTAGGAAAGGAAGACACATGCAAAAACTCTGGTGGATCCATGTGGTTTAGGAAAGGAACACACATGTTGTGACTCTAGTGGTTCCATGTGGTTTAGGAAAATAACACACATGCAATGACTCTAGTAGATCAATGTGGTTTCGGAAAGGAAGACACATGCAATGACTCTAGTGGATCCATGTGGTTTAGGAAAAGAACACACATGCAATGACTTAGTGGATCCATGGTTTTAGGAAAGAACACACATGCAATGACTGGTGGATCAATGTGGTTTAGGAAAGGAACACACATGCAATGACTCTGGTGGATCCATGTGGTTTGGGAAAGGAACACACATGCAATGACTCTAGTGGATCCATGTGGTTTAGGAAAAGAACACACATGCAATGACTCTGGTGGTGGTTTAGGAAAAAAACACACATGCAATGGCTCTGGTGGATCAATGTGGTTTAGGAAAATAAGGCACATGCAATGACTCTGGTGGTGGTATAGGAAAAGAACACACATGCAATTAATCTGGTGTATCAATGTGGTTTATGAAAGGAACACACAAGCACTAACTCTGGTTGATCCATGTGGTTAAGGAAAAGAACAGACATGCAATAGCTCTGGTGGATCCATGTGGTTTAGGAAAAGAACACACATGCAATGACTCTGTGGACATGTGGTTTAGGAAAGGAACACACATGCAATGACTCTAGTGGTGGTTTAGAAAGGAACACACATGCAATGACTTAGTGGATCCATGTGGTTTAGGAAAAGAACACACATGCAATGACTCTAGTGGACATGTGGTTTAGGAAAAGGAACACACATGCAATGACTCTAGTGGATCCATGGTTTAGGAAAGGAACACACATGCAATGACTCTGGTGGATCCATGGTTTAGGAAAGGAACACACATGCAATGACTCTAGTGGTGGTTTAGGAAAGGAACACATGCAATGACTCTAGTGGATCCATGGTTTAGGAAAAGAACACACATGCAATGATCTTGGTGGATCCATGTGGTTTAGGAAAGGAACACACATGCAATGACTCTAGTGGACATGTGGTTTAGGAAAAGAACACATGCAATGACTCTAGTGGTGGTTTAGGAAAGGAACACACATGCAATGACTCTAGTGGATATGTGGTTTAGGAAAAGAACACATGCAATGACTCTAGTGGATCCATGTGGTTTAGGAAAAGGAACACACATGCAATGACTTAGTGGATCCATGGTTTAGGAAAGGAACACACATGCAATGACTCTAGTGGATCCATGTGGTTTAGGAAAGGAACACACATGCAATGACTCTAGTGGATCCATGTGGTTTAGGAAAGAACACATGCAATGACTTAGTGGATATGTGGTTTAGGAAAGGAACACACATGCAATGACTCAGTGGATCCATGGTTTAGTAAAGGAACACACATGCAATGACTCCGGTGGATCCATGTGGTTTAGGAAAATAAGACACATGCAATGACTCTAGTGTACCAATGTGGTTTCGGAAAGGAACACACATGCAATGACTCTAGTGGATCCATGTGGTTTAGGAAAGGAACACACATGCAATGACACTGTGGATCCATGTGGTTTAGGAAAGGAACACATGCAATGACTCTAGTGGATCCATGGTTTAGGAAAGGAACACACATGCAATGACTCTGTGGATCCATGGTTTAGGAAAAGAACACACATGCAATGACACTGGATCCATGTGGTTTAGGAAAAGAACACACATGCAATGACTCTAGTGGATATGTGGTTTAGGAAAGGAACACACATGCAATGACTGTGGATGTGGTTTAGAAAGGAACACATGCAATGACTCGTGGATCCATGTGGTTTAGGAAAAGAACACATGCAATGACTCTAGTGGATCCATGTGGTTTAGGAAAGGAACACACATGCAATGACTCTAGTGGATCCATGTGGTTTAGGAAAGGAACACACATGCAATGACTCTGTGGACATGTGGTTTAGGAAAGGAACACACATGCAATGACTCTAGTGGATCCATGGTTTAGGAAAAGAACACATGCAATGACTAGTGGATCCATGTGGTTTAGGAAAGAACACACATGCAATGACTCTAGTGGATCCATGGTTTAGGAAAGGAACACACATGCAATGACTCGTGGATCCATGTGGTTTAGGAAAGGAACACACATGCAATGACTAGTGGATCCATGGTTTAGGAAAGAACACACATGCAATGACTCTAGTGGATCCATGGTTTAGGAAAGGAACACACATGCAATGACTCTAGTGGATCCATGGTTTAGGAAAGGAAACACACATGTAATGACACTGGTGGATCCATGTGGTTTAGGTAAAGAACACACATGCAATGACTCTAGTGGATCCATGTGGTTTAGGAAAGGAACACACATGCAATGACTCTAGTGGATGCATGTGGTTTAGGAAAAAACACACATGCAATGACTAGTGGATCCATGTGGTTTAGGAAAAGAACACATGCAATGACTCTAGTGGATCCATGGTTTAGGAAAGGAACACACATGCAATGACTCTGTGGATCCATGTGGTTTAGAAAAGAACACATGCAATGACTCTAGTGGATCCATGTGGTTTAGGAAAGAACACACATGCAATGACTCTGGTGGATCCATGTGGTTTAGGAAAAGGAACACACATGCAATGACTCTGTGGATCCATGGTTTAGGAAAGGAAACACATGCAATGACTTAGTGGATCCATGGTTTAGAAAGGAACACACATGCAATGACTTAGTGGATCCATGTGGTTTAGGAAAAGAACACACATGCAATGACTCTAGTGGATCCATGTGGTTTAGGAAAGGAACACACATGCAATGACTCGTGGATCCATGTGGTTTAGGAAAAGAACACACATGCAATGACTCTGTGGATCCATGTGGTTTAGGAAAGGAACACACATGCAATGACTTAGTGGATCCATGTGGTTTAGGAAATGGACACACATGCAATGACTCTGGTGGATCCATGTGGTTTAGGAAATGAACACACATGCAATGACTCTAGTGGATCCATGTGGTTGAGGAAAAGAACACACATGCAATGACTCTAGTGGATATGTGGTTTAGGAAAGGAACACACATGCAATGACTGTGGACATGTGGTTTAGGAAAGGAACACACATGCAATGACTCTAGTGGATCCATGTGGTTTAGGAAATGAACAAACATGCAATGACTCTAGTGGATCCATGGTTTAGGAAAAGAACACACATGCAATGACTCTAGTGGATCCATGGTTTAGGAAAAGAACACACATGCAATGACACTAGTGGATCCCTGTGGTTTAGGAAAATAACACACATGCAATGACTGTGGTGGTGGTTTAGGAAAGGAACACACATGCAATGACTCTGGTGAATCCATGCGGTTTAGGAAAGGAACACACATGCAATGACTCTGGATCCATGTGGTTTAGGAAAAGAACACACATGCAATGACTCTAGTGGATCCATGTGGTTTAGGAAAGGAACACACATGCAATGACTGGTGGATATGTGGTTTAGGAAGGAACACACATGCAATGACTCTAGTGGATCCATGTGGTTTAGGAAAGGAAACACACATGCAATGACTCTAGTGGATCCATGTGGTTTAGGAAAAAGAACACACATGCAATGACTCTAGTGGTGGTTTAGGAAAGGAACACACATGCAATAACTCCAGTGGATCCATGTGGTTTTGGAATAGAACACGCATGGAATGATTCTAGTGGATCAATGTGGTTCAGGAAAAGATCACACATGCAATGACTCCAGTAGATCCATGTGGTTTAGGAAAAGAACACACATGAAATGACTAGTGGATCCCTGTGGTTTAGGAAAAGAACACACATGCAATGACTCCAGTCGACCCATGTGCTTTAGGAACAAAACACGCATGCAATGTCTCTAGTGTATCCATGTGGTTTAGGAAAGGATCACACATGCAATTTAAATAGTCGATCCTTGTGTTTTAGGAAAAGAACATACATGCAATGTCACTAGTGGTGGTTTAGGAAAGGAACACACATGCAATGACTTAGTGGTGGTTTAGGAAAGGAACACACATGCAATGACACTGGTGGATCCATGTGGTTTAGGAAAAGAACACAGATGCAATGACTCTAGTGGATGTGGTTTAGGAAAGGAACACACATGCAATGACTCTAGTGGATCCATGTGGTTTAAGAAAAGAACACACATGCAATGACTCGTGGATCCATGTGGTTTAGGAAAGGAACACATGCAATGACTCTAGTGGATCCATGGTTTAGGAAAAGAACACACATGCAATGACTCTAGTGGATCCATGGTTTAGGAAAAGAACACACATGCAATGACTCTGTGGATCCATGTGGTTTAGGAAAGGAACACACATGCAATGACTCTAGTGGATCCATGGTTTAGGAAAAGAACACACATGCAATGACTCGTGGATCCATGTGCTTTAGGAAAGGAACACACATGCAATGACTCTAGTGGATCCATGTGGAATATGAAAGGAACACACAAGAAATGACTCTAGTGGATCCATGGTTTAGGAAAGGAAACACATGCAATGACTCGTGGTGGTTTAGGAAAGGAACACACATGCAATGACTCTAGTGGACATGTGGTTTAGGAAAGGAACACACATGCAATGACACTAGTGGATCCATGTGGTTTAGGAAAGGAACACACATGCAAAGACTAGTGGATCCATGTGGTTTAGGAAAAGAACACATGCAATGACTTAGTGGATCCATGTGGTTTAGGAAAGGAACACACATGCAATGACTCTAGTGGATCCATGTGGTTTAGGAAAGGAACACATGCAATGACTCTAGTGGATCCATGTGGTTTAGGAAAAGAACACACATGCAATGACTTAGTGGTGGTTTAGGAAAGGAACACATGCAATGACTCTAGTGGTGGTTTAGGAAAGGAACACACATGCAATGACTCTAGTGGATCCATGTGGTTTAGGAAGGAACACACATGCAATGACTCTAGTGGATCCATGTGGTTTAGGAAAGGAACACATGCAATGACTTAGTGGATCCATGTGGTTTAGGAAAGAACACACATGCAATGACTAGTGGATCCATGTGGTTTAGGAAAGGAACACACATGCAATGACTCTAGTGGATCCATGTGGTTTAGGAAAGGAACACACATGCAATGACTCTAGTGGATCCATGTGGTTTAGGAAAGAACACACATGCAATGACTCTAGTGGATCCATGGTTTAGGAAAAGGAACACACATGCAATGACTAGTGGATCCATGTGGTTTAGGAAAGGAACACATGCAATGACTCTAGTGGATCCATGTGGTTTAGGAAAAACACACATGCAATGACTCTAGTGGTTTAGGAAAGGAACACATGCAATGACTTAGTGGATCATGTGGTTTAGGAAAGGAACACATGCAATGACTCTGTGGATCCATGTGGTTTAGGAAAAGAACACACATGCAATGACTCTAGTGGACATGTGGTTTAGGAAAGGAACACATGCAATGACTCTGTGGATCCATGTGGTTTAGGAAAGGAACACATGCAATGACTCTGTGGATCCATGTGGTTTAGGAAAGAACACACATGCAATGACTCTAGTGGATCCATGGTTTAGGAAAGGAACACACATGCAATGACTAGTGGATCCATGTGGTTTAGGAAAGGAACACACATGCAATGACTCTAGTGGATCCATGTGGTTTAGGAAAAGGAACACATGCAATGACTCTAGTGGATCCATGGTTTAGGAAAGGAACACACATGCAATGACTCTGTGGATCCATGTGGTTTAGGAAAAGAACACACATGCAATGACTCGTGGCATGTGGTTTAGGAAAGGAACACACATGCAATGACTTAGTGGATCCATGTGGTTTAGGAAAAGAACACACATGCAATGACACTAGTGGATCCATGTGGTTTAGGAAAAGAACACACATGCAATGACTCTGGTGGTTTAGGAAAGGAACACATGCAATGACTCTAGTGGATCCATGTGGTTTAGGAAAGGAAAAGACATGCAATGACTAGTGGATCCATGTGGTTTAGGAAAGGAACACATGCAATGACTCTAGTGGATCCATGTGGTTTAGGAAAAGAACACACATGCAATGACTCTATGGTGGTTAGGAAAGGAACACATGCAATGACTCTAGTGGATCCATGTGGTTTAGGAAAGAACACACATGCAATGACTCTGTGGATCCATGGTTTAGGAAAGGAACACACATGCAATGACTCTGGTGGTTTAGAAAAGAACACATGCAATGACTTGGATGTGGTTTAGGAAAGGAACACACATGCAATGACTTAGTGGATCCATGTGGTTTAGGAAAGAAGAACACATGCAATGACTCTAGTGGATCCATGTGGTTTAGGAAAGGAACACACATGCAATGACTCGTGGATCCATGTGGTTTAGGAAAAGAACACACATGCAATGACTTAGTGGATCCATGTGGTTTAGGAAAAGAACACATGCAATGACTCTAGTGGTGGTTTAGGAAAGGAACACACATGCAATGACTCTGTGGATCCATGTGGTTTAGAAAGGAACACATGCAATGACTCTGGTGGATCCATGTGGTTTAGGAAAAGAACACACATGCAATGACTCTAGTGGATATGTGGTTTAGGAAAGGAACACACATGCAATGACTCTAGTGGATCCATGTGGTTTAGGAAAGGAACACACATGCAATGACTCTAGTGGATCCATGTGGTTTAGGAAAGGAACACATGCAATGACTAGTGGATCCATGTGGTTTAGGAAAAGAACACATGCAATGACTCTAGTGGTGGTTTAGGAAAGGAACACACATGCAATGACTGGTGGATCCATGTGGTTTAGGAAAGGAAACACACATGCAATGACACTAGTGGATCCATGTGGTTTAGGAAAGAACACACATGCAATGACTCTAGTGGATATGTGGTTTAGGAAAGGAACACACATGCAATGACTTAGTGGATCCATGGTTTAGGAAAGGAACACACATGCAATGACTTAGTGGATCCATGGTTTAGGAAAAGAACACACATGCAATGACTCGTGGTGGTTTAGGAAAGGAACACACATGCAATGACTGGTGGATCCATGTGGTTTAGGAAAGGAACACACATGCAATGACTCTAGTGGATCCATGTGGTTTTGGAAAATAACACACATGCAATGACTCTAGTGGATCCATGGTTTAGGAAAGGAACACACATGCAATGACTTAGTGGATCCATGTGGTTTAGGAAAAGAACACATGCAATGACTTAGTGGATCCATGTGGTTTAGAAAGAACACACATGCAATGACTGTGGATCCATGTGGTTTAGGAAAGGAACACACATGCAATGACTCTGTGGATCCATGGTTTAGGAAAGGAACACACATGCAATGACTCTAGTGGATCCATGTGGTTTAGGAAAAGAACACACATGCAATGACTCTAGTGGATATGTGGTTTAGGAAAGGAACACACATGCAATGACTTAGTGGATCCATGTGGTTTAGGAAAAGAACACACATGCAATGACTCTAGTGGATCCATGTGGTTTAGGAAAGGAACACACATGCAATGACTTAGTGGATATGTGGTTTAGGAAAGAACACACATGCAATGACTCTAGTGGATCCATGTGGTTTAGGAAAAGGAACACACATGCAATGACTCTAGTGGATCCATGTGGTTTAGGAAAGGAACACACATGCAATGACTCGTGGTGGTTTAGGAAAGGAACACACATGCAATGACTCTGTTGGATCCATGTGGTTTAGGAAAGGAACACACATGCAATGTCTCTAGTGGTGGTTTAGGAAAGGAACACACATGCAATGACTCTAGTGGATCCATGTGGTTTAGGAAAAGAAAACACATGCAATGACTCTGGTGGATCCATGTGGTTTAGGAAAAGAACACACGTGCAATGACTCTGGTGGATCAATGTGGTTTAGGAAAGGAACACATGCAATGACTCTAGTGGATCCATGTGGTTTAGGAAAAGAACACACATGCAATGACTCTAGTGGATCCATGGTTTAGGAAAAGAAACACACATGCAATGACTCTAGTGGATCCATGGTTTAGGAAAGGAACACACATGCAATGACTCGTGGTGGTTTAGGAAAGGAACACATGCAATGACTCTAGTGGATCCATGGTTTAGGAAAAGAACACACATGCAATGACTCTAGTGCATGTGGTTTAGGAAAGGAACACACATGCAATGACTCTAGTGGATCCATGGTTTAGGAAAGGAACACACATGCAATGACTAGTGGATCCATGGTTTAGGAAAAGAACACACATGCAATGACTTAGTGGACATGTGGTTTAGGAAAGGAACACATGCAATGACTCTAGTGGATCCATGGTTTAGGAAAGAACACACATGCAATGACACTGTGGATCCATGTGGTTTAGGAAAGAACACACATGCAATGACTCTAGTGGTGGTTTAGGAAAGGAACACATGCAATGACTTAGTGGATATGTGGTTTAGGAAAGGAACACACATGCAATGACTCTGTGGATCCATGTGGTTTAGGAAAGAACACATGCAATGACTTAGTGGATCCATGGTTTAGGAAAGGAAACACATGCAATGACTCTATGTGGTTTAGGAAAGGAACACATGCAATGACTCGTGGATCCATGTGGTTTAGGAAAGGAACACACATGCAATGACTCTAGTGGAATGTGGTTAGGAAAGGAACACACATGCAATGACTTAGTGGATCCATGTGGTTTAGGAAAAGAACACACATGCAATGACTCTGTGGATGTGGTTTAGGAAAGGACACACATGCAATGACTTGGTGGATCCATGTGGTTTAGGAAAGGAACACACATGCAATGACTCGTGGATCCATGGTTTAGGAAAGGAACACATGCAATGACTCGTGGATCCATGTGGTTTAGGAAAAGAACACACATGCAATGACTTAGTGGATCCATGGTTTAGGAAAGGAACACACATGCAATGACTCTAGTGGATCCATGTGGTTTAGGAAAAGAACACATGCAATGACTCTAGTGGACATGTGGTTTAGGAAAGGAACACACATGCAATGACTTAGTGGATCCATGTGGTTTAGGAAAGAACACACATGCAATGACTCTAGTGGATCCATGTGGTTTAGGAAAGGAACACACATGCAATGACTCTAGTGGAAATGTGGTTTAGGAAAGGAACACATGCAATGACTCTAGTGGATCCATGGTTTAGGAAAGGAACACATGCAATGACTCTAGTGGATCCATGGTTTAGGAAAAGAACACACATGCAATGACTCTAGTGGATCCATGTGGTTTAGGAAAGGAACACACATGCAATGACTCTGGATCCATGTGGTTTAGGAAAGGAACACACATGCAATGACTAGTGGATCCATGTGGTTTAGGAAAAGAACACACATGCAATGACTCTAGTGGATCCATGGTTTAGGAAAAGGAACACACATGCAATGACTTAGTGGATCCATGGTTTAGGAAAGGAACACACATTGACTCTAGTGGATCCATGTGGTTTAGGAAAAGAACACACATGCGATGACTCTGGTGGATCATGTGGTTTAGGAAAGGAACACACATGCAATGACTCTATTGGATCCATGTGGTTTAGGAAAGGAACACACATGCAATGACTCTGGTGGTTTAGGAAAGGAAGACATGCAATGACTCTAGTGGTAGTTTAGTAAAAGAAGACACATGCAAAGACTCTAGTGGATCCATGTGGTTTAGGAAAGGAAACACACATGCAATGACTCTGGATCCATGTGGTTTAGGAAAAGAACACACATGCAATGACTCTAGTGGATCCATGTGGTTTAGGAAAGAACACATGCAATGACTCAGTGGACATGTGGTTTAGGAAAGAACACACATGCAATGACTTAGTGGATCCATGTGGTTTAGGAAAGGAACACACATGCAATGACTCTAGTGGATCCATGTGGTTTAGGAAAGGAACACACATGCAATGACTGTGGATCCATGTGGTTTAGGAAAAGAACACACATGCAATGACTCTAGTGGATCCATGTGGTTTAGGAAAAGAACACACATGCAATGACTCTAGTGGATCCATGTGGTTTAGGAAAGGAACACATGCAATGACACTGGTGGATCCATGTGGTTTAGGAAAGGAACACACATGCAATGACTCTAGTGGATCCATGTGGTTTAGGAAAAGAACACACATGCAATGACTCTAGTGGATCCATGTGGTTTAAGTAAGGAACACACATGCAATGACTCGTGGATCCATGTGGTTTAGAAAGGAACACACATGCAATGACTCTGTGGATCCATGGTTTAGGAAAGAACACACATGCAATGACTCTAGTGGATCCATGTGGTTTAGGAAAAGGAACACACATGCAATGACTCTGTGGATATGTGGTTTAGGAAAGGAACACACATGCAATGACTCTGTGGATCCATGTGGTTTAGGAAAAGAACACACATGCAATGACTCTGGTGGTTTAGGAACACACATGCAATGACTTAGTGGTGGTTTAGGAAAGGAACACATGCAATGACTCTAGTGGATCCATGGTTTAGGAAAGGAACACACATGCAATGACTTAGTGGATCCATGTGGTTTAGGAAAAGAACACACATGCAATGACTCTAG
The DNA here is from genome assembly GCA_023614405.1 of Avena insularis. Classification (NCBI taxonomy): domain Eukaryota; kingdom Viridiplantae; phylum Streptophyta; class Magnoliopsida; order Poales; family Poaceae; genus Avena; species Avena insularis. Next base: position 9,850 of record JAJUPC010000139.1, on the reverse strand, counting down.
TGGATCCATGTGGTTTAGGAAAGAACACACATGCAATGACTCTAGTGGATCCATGGTTTAGGAAAGGAACACACATGCAATGACTCTAGTGGATCCATGTGGTTTAGAAAGAAACACACATGCAATGACTCTAGTGGATCCATGTGGTTTAGGAAAAGAACACACATGCAATGACTCTGTGGATCCATGGTTTAGGAAAGGAACACATGCAATGACTCGTGTGGTGGTTTAGGAAAGGAACACACATGCAATGACTCTAGTGGATCCATGTGGTTTAGGAAAAGAACACACATGCAATGACTTAGTGGATCCATGGTTTAGGAAAAGAAACACACATGCAATGACTTAGTGGATCCATGTGGTTTAGGAAAGGAACACATGCAATGACTCTAGTGGATCCATGTGGTTTAGGAAAAGAACACACATGCAATGACTCGGTGGATCCATGTGGTTTAGGAAAGGAACACACATGCAATGACTTAGTGGATCCATGTGGTTTAGGAAAGGAACACACATGCAATGACTCTGTGGATCCATGGTTTAGGAAAAGAACACATGCAATGACTCGTGGATCCATGTGGTTTAGGAAAGGAACACACATGCAATGACTAGTGGATCCATGTGGTTTAGGAAAGGAACACACATGCAATGACTAGTGGATCCATGTGGTTTAGGAAAAGAACACACATGCAATGACTCTAGTGGATCCATGGTTTAGGAAAGGAACACACATGCAATGACTCTAGTGGATCCATGTGGTTTAGGAAAAGAACACATGCAATGACTGGATGGTGGTTTAGGAAAGGAACACACATGCAATGACTCTAGTGGATATGTGGTTTAGGAAAGGAACACACATGCAATGACTCTAGTGGATCCATGGTTTAGGAAAAGAACACACATGCAATGACTTAGTGGATCCATGTGGTTTAGGAAAAGAACACATGCAATGACTCTGTGGATCCATGTGGTTTAGGAAAAGAACACACATGCAATGACTTAGTGGATCCATGTGGTTTAGGAAAGGAACACACATGCAATGACTCTAGTGGATCCATGTGGTTTAGGAAAAGAACACACATGCAATGACTAGTGGATCCATGTGGTTTAGGAAAGGAACACACATGCAATGACTCTGTGGATCCATGGTTTAGGAAAAGAACACACATGCAATGACTCTAGTGGATCCATGGTTTAGGAAAGGAACACACATGCAATGACTTGTGGATCCATGTGGTTTAGGAAAGGAACACACATGCAATGACTCTACTGGATCCATTTGGTTTAGGAAAGGAACACACATGCAATGACTGTGGATCCATGTGGTTTAGGAAAGGAACACATGCAATGACTTAGTGGATCCATGGTTTAGGAAAGGAACACACATGCAATGACTCTAGTGGATCCATGTGGTTTAGGAAAGGAACACACATGCAATGACTCTAGTGGATCCATGGTTTAGGAAAGGAACACACATGCAATGACTCTAGTGGATCCATGGTTTAGAAAGGAACACACATGCAATGACTCTAGTGGATCCATGTGGTTTAGGAAAAGAACACACATGCAATGACTCTAGTGGATCCATGGTTTAGGAAAAGAACACACATGCAATGACTGTGGATCCATGGTTTAGGAAAGGAAACACATGCAATGACTCTAGTGGATCCATGCGGTTTAGGAAAAGAACACACATGCAATGACTCTAGTGGATCCATGTGGTTTAGGAAAGGAACACACATGCAATGACTCTAGTGGATCCATGGTTTAGGAAAGGAACACACATGCAATGACTCGTGGATCCATGTGGTTTAGGAAAGAACACACATGCAATGACTCGTGGATCCATGGTTTAGAAAAGAACACACATGCAATGACTCGTGGTGGTTTAGGAAAAGAACACACATGCAATGACTCTAGTGGATCCATGTGGTTTAGGAAAAGAACACACATGCAATGACTCTGGTGGTGGTTTAGGAAAGGAACACACATGCAATGACTCTAGTGGTTTAGAAAGGAACACATGCAATGACTTGTGGATCAATGTGGTTTAGGAAAAGAACACACATGCAATGACTCTTGTGGATCCATTTGGTTTAGGAAATGAACACACATGCAATGACTTAGTGGATCCATGTGGTTTAGGAAAAGAACACACATGCAATGACACTGTGGATCCATGTGGTTTAGGAAAAGAACACACATGCAATGACTCCATGTGGTTTAGGAAAGGAACACACATGCAATGACTTAGTGGATCCATGTGGTTTAGAAAGGAACACACATGCAATGACTCTAGTGGATCCATGGTTTAGGAAAGGAACACACATGCAATGACTCAGTGGATCCATGTGGTTTAGGAAAGGAACACATGCAATGACTGTGGATCCATGGTTTAGAAAAGAACACACATGCAATGACTCTAGTGGATCCATGTGGTTTAGGAAAGAACACACATGCAATGACTCTAGTGGACATGTGGTTTAGGAAAGGAACACACATGCAATGACTCTAGTGGATCCATGGTTTAGGAAAGGAACACATGCAATGACTCTAGTGGATCCATGTGGTTTAGGAAAAGAACACACATGCAATGACTCTATTGGATCCATGTGGTTTAGGAAAGGAACACACATGCAATGACTCTGTGGATCCATGTGGTTTAGGAAAGGAACACACATGCAATGACTTAGTGGATCCATGTGGTTTAGGAAAAACACACATGCAATGACTTAGTGGATCCATGTGGTTTAGGAAAAGAACACACATGCAATGACTCTGTGGATCCATGGTTTAGGAAAGGAACACACATGCAATGACTCTGTGGATCCATGGTTTAGGAAAGGAACACACATGCAATGACTTAGTGGATCCATGTGGTTTAGGAAAAGAACACACATGCAATGACTCTAGTGGATCCATGTGGTTTAGGAAAGGAACACACATGCAATGACTCGTGGTGGTTTAGAAAAGAACACATGCAATGACTCATGTGGTTTAGGAAAGGAACACACATGCAATGACTCTAGTGGATCCATGTGGTTTAGGAAAAGGAACACACATGCAATGACTCTAGTGGATCCATGTGGTTTAGGAAAAGAACACACATGCAATGACTGGTGGATCCATGGTTTAGGAAAGGAACACACATGCAATGACTCTAGTGGATGTGGTTTAGGAAAGGAACACATGCAATGACTGGTGGATCCATGGTTTAGGAAAGAACACACATGCAATGACTCGTGGATCCATGGTTTAGGAAAAGAACACATGCAATGACTCTAGTGGTGGTTTAGGAAAGGAACACACATGCAATGACTCTAGTGGATCCATGTGGTTTAGGAAAGGAACACATGCAATGACTCTAGTGGATCCATGGTTTAGGAAAAGAACACACATGCAATGACTCTATGGTGGTTTAGGAAAAGAACACACATGCAATGACTGTGGATCCATGTGGTTTAGGAAAAGAACACACATGCAATGACTCTAGTGGATCCATGGTTTAGGAAAGGAACACACATGCAATGACTCGTGGATCCATGTGGTTTAGGAAAGAACACACATGCAATGACTCGTGGATCCATGTGGTTTAGGAAAGGAACACACATGCAATGACTCCATGTGGTTTAGGAAAAGAACACACATGCAATGACTCTAGTGGATCCATGGTTTAGGAAAAGAACACACATGCAATGACTAGTGGATCCATGGTTTAGGAAAGGAACACACATGCAATGACTTAGTGGTGGTTTAGGAAAGGAACACACATGCAATGACTTAGTGGATCCATGTGGTTTAGGAAAGGAACACACATGCAATGACTGGTGGATCCATGTGGTTTAGGAAAGAACACACATGCAATGACTCTAGTGGATCATGTGGTTTAGGAAAAGGAACACACATGCAATGACTGTGGATCCATGTGGTTTAGGAAGGAACACATGCAATGACTCTAGTGGATCCATGTGGTTTAGGAAAAGAACACACATGCAATGACTCTAGTGGATCCATGGTTTAGGAAAGGAACACACATGCAATGACTGTGGATCCATGTGGTTTAGGAAAGGAACACACATGCAATGACTCGTGGATCCATGTGGTTTAGGAAAAGGAACACACATGCAATGACTGTGGATCCATGGTTTAGGAAAAGAACACACATGAAATGACTATAGTGGATCCATGTGGTTTAGGAAAGGAACACACATGCAATGACTCTAGTGGATCCATGTGGTTTAGGAAAGGAAACACATGCAATGACTCTAGTGGATATGTGGTTTAGAAAAGGAACACACATGCAATGACACTAGTGGATCCATGGTTTAGGAAAGGAACACACATGCAATGACTCTGTGGATCCATGTGGTTTAGAAAGGAACACATGCAATGACTCTAGTGGATCCATGTGGTTTAGGAAAAGAACACACATGCAATGACTAGTGGATCCATGTGGTTTAGGAAATGAACACACATGCAATGACTCTGGTGGTTTAGGAAAGGAACACAGATGCAATGACTGTGGATCCATGTGGTTTAGGAAAGGAGCACACATGCAATGACTCTAGTGGATCCATGTGGTTTAGGAAAAGCACACATGCAATGACTCTAGTGGATCCATGGTTTAGGAAAGGAACACACATGCAATGACTCTGTGGATCCATGGTTTAGGAAAAGAACACATGCAATGACTTGGTGGATCCATGGTTTAGGAAAAGAACACACATGCAATGACTCGGTGGTGGTTTAGGAAAGAACACACATGCAATGACTCTAGTGGATCCATGGTTTAGGAAAAGAACACATGCAATGACTAGTGGATCCATGTGGTTTAGGAAAAACACACATGCAATGACTCTAGTGGACATGTGGTTTAGAAAGAACACACATGCAATGACTTAGTGGATCCATGTGGTTTAGGAAAAGAACACACATGCAATGACTCTGTGGATCCATGTGGTTTAGGAAAGGAACACACATGCAATGACTCTAGTGGATCCATGGTTTAGGAAAGGAACACACATGCAATGACTTAGTGGATCCATGGTGTAGGAAAGGAACACACATGCAATGACACTAGTGGATCCATGTGGTTTAGGAAAAGAACACACATGCAATGACTAGTGGTGGTTTAGGAAAGGTACACACATGCAATGACTCTAGTGGATCCATGTGGTTTAGGAAAGGAACACACATGCAATGACTCTAGTGGATCCATGGTTTAGGAAAAGAACACATGCAATGACTCTAGTGATCCATGTGGTTTAGGAAATGAACACACATGCAATGACTCTGGTGGTTTAGGAAAGGAACACATGCAATGACTCTAGTGGATCCATGTGGTTTAGGAAAAGAACACACATGCAATGACTAGTGGATATGTGGTTTAGGAAAGGAACACACATGCAATGACTCTAGTCATGTGGTTTAGGAAAAGAACACACATGCAATGACTTAGTGGATCCATGTGGTTTAGGAAAAGAACACACATGCAATGACTCTAGTGGATCCATGGTTTAGGAAAGAACACACATGCAATGACTCTAGTGGAAATGTGGTTTAGGAAAGGAACACATGCAATGACTCGTGGATCCATGGTTAGGAAAGGTACACACATGCAATGACTCTAGTGGATCCATGTGGTTTAGGAAAGGAACACACATGCAATGACTCTGGATGTGGTTTAGGAAAGGAACACACATGCAATGACTCTGGTGGTGGTTTATGAAAAGAACACACATGCAATGACACTGTGGATCCATGTGGTTTAGGAAAAGAACACACATGCAATGACTAGTGGATCAATGTGGTTTAGGAAAGGAACACATGCAATGACTCTAGTGGACATGTGGTTTAGGAAAGGAACACACATGCAATGACTCTGTGGATCCATGTGGTTTAGGAAAGGAACACACATGCAATGACTCTGTGGATCCATGTGGTTTAGGAAAGGAACACACATGCAATGACTCTAGTGGATCCATGTGGTTTAGGAAAGGAACACACATGCAATGACTCTAGTGGATCCATGGTTTAGGAAAAGAACACACATGCAATGACTCTAGTGGATCCATGTGGTTTAGAAGAAGAACACACATGCAATGACTCTGGTCGATCAATGTGGTTTAGGAAAGGAACACACATGCAATGACTATGGTGGTGGTTTAGGAAAAGAACACACATGCCATGACTGTGGATCCATGTGGTTTAGGAAAGGAACACACATGCAATGACTCTAGTGGATCCATGTGGTTTAGGAAAAGACACATGCAATGACTCTAGTGGATCCATGGTTTAGGAAAGGAACACACATGCAATGACTCTAGTGGATCCATGGTTTAGGAAAGGAACACACATGCAATGACACTGGTGGATCCATGTGGTTTAGGAAAGAACACACATGCAATGACTCTAGTGGTGGTTTAGGAAAGGAACACACATGCAATGACTCTAGTGGATCCATGGTTTAGGAAAAGAACACATGCAATGACACTAGTGGATCCATGTGGTTTAGGAAAAGAACACACATGCAATGACTCGTGGATCCATGGTTTAGGAAAGGAACACACATGCAATGACTCTAGTGGTGGTTTAGGAAAAGAACACATGCAATGACTCTAGTGGATCCATGTGTTTAGGAAAAGAAACACACATGCAATGACTTAGTGGATCCATGTGGTTTAGGAAAATAACACACATGCAATGACTCTAGATGTGGTTTAGGAAAAGAACACATGCAATGACTCTGGTGGATCCATGTGGTTTAGGAAAGGAACACATGCAATGACTAGTGGACATGTGGTTTAGAAAAGAACACACATGCAATGACTCTGGTGGATCCATGGTTTAGGAAAGGAACACACATGCAATGACTATAGGATCCATGTGGTTTAGGAAAAGAACACATGCAATGACTGTGGATCCATGTGGTTTAGGAAAGGAACACACATGCAATGACTAGTGGATCCATGTGGTTTAGGAAAAGAACACACATGCAATGACTAGTGGATCCATGTGGTTTAGGAAAGGAACACACATGCAATGACTCTGTGGATCCATGGTTTAGGAAAGGAACACACATGCAATGACTCGGTGGATCCATGTGGTTTAGGAAAAGAACACACATGCAATGACTCGTGGATCCATGGTTTAGGAAAGGAACACACATGCAATGACTCTAGTGGATCCATGGTTTAGGAAAGGAACACATGCAATGACTCTAGTGGATCCATGTGGTTTAGGAAAAGAACACACATGCAATGACTCGTGGATCCATGTGGTTTAGGAAAGGAACACACATGCAATGACTCTAGTGGATCCATGTGGTTTAGGAAAAGAACACACATGCAATGACTTGTGGATCCATGGTTTAGGAAAGGAACACACATGCAATGACTCTAGTGGATCCATGTGGTTTAGGAAAAGAACACACATGCAATGACTGGTGGTGGTTTAGGAAAGGAACACACATGCAATGACTCTGGTGGTTTAGGAAAGAAACACATGCAATGACTCTGGTGGATCCATGTGGTTTAGGAAAGGAACACACATGCAATGACTAGTGGATCCATGTGGTTTAGGAAAGGAACACACATGCAATGACTGTGGATCATGTGGTTTAGGAAAGGAACACACATGCAATGACTGTGGATCCATGTGGTTTAGGAAAAGAACACACATGCAATGACTCTGGTGGATCCATGTGGTTTAGGAAAAGAACACACATGCAATGACTCGTGGTGGTTTAGGAAAGGAACACACATGCAATGACTCTAGTGGATCCATGGTTTAGGAAAGGAACACACATGCAATGACTTAGTGGATCCATGGTTTAGGAAAGAACACACATGCAATGACTAGTGGATCCATGTGGTTTAGGAAAGGAACACACATGCAATGACTCGTGGATCCATGTGGTTTAGAAAGGAACACACATGCAATGACTGTGGATCCATGGTTTAGGAAAAGAACACACATGCAATGACACTAGTGGATCCATGTGGTTTAGGAAAAGAACACACATGCAATGACTCTGTGGTGGTTTAGGAAAGGAACACACATGCAATGACTCTAGTGGATCCATGTGGTTTAGGAAAGGAACACATGCAATGACACCGGTGGATCCATGTGGTTTAGGAAAAGAACACACATGCAATGACTAGTGGTGGTTTAGGAAAGAACACACATGCAATGACTCGTGGATCCATGGTTTAGGAAAAGACACATGCAATGACTCAGGTGGATCCATGGTTTAGAAAAGAACACACATGCAATGACTCTAGTGGAATGTGGTTTAGGAAAGGAAACACATGCAATGACTGTGGATCCATGTGGTTTAGGAAAAGAACACACATGCAATGACTCTGTGGATCCATGGTTTAGGAAAGGAACACACATGCAATGACTCTGTGGATCCATGGTTTAGGAAAGAACACACATGCAATGACTCGTGGTGGTTTAGGAAAAGAACACACATGCAATGACTGGTGGATCCATGGTTTAGGAAAGGAACACACATGCAATGACTGTGGATCCATGTGGTTTAGGAAAGGAACACACATGCAATGACTCTAGTGGATCCATGTGGTTTAGGAAAGGAAACACATGCAATGACACTGTGGATCCATGTGGTTTAGGAAAGGAAACACACATGCAATGACTCTAGTGGATCTGTGGTTTAGGAAAAGGAACACACATGCAATGACTCTAGTGGATCCATGTGGTTTAGGAAAAGAACACACATGCAATGACTGGTGGATCCATGTGGTTTAGGAAAGGAACACACATGCAATGACTCTGTGGATCCATGGTTTAGAAAAGAACACACATGCAATGACTAGTGGATCCATGTGGTTTAGGAAAGAACACACATGCAATGACTTGGTGGATCCATGGTTTAGGAAAGGAACACACATGCAATGACTAGTGGATCCATGTGGTTTAGGAAAAGAACACACATGCAATGACACTAGTGGATCCATGGTTTAGGAAAAGAACACACATGCAATGACTCTAGTGGTTGTGGTTTAGGAAAGGAACACATGCAATGACTCTGTGGTGGTTTAGGAAAAGAACACACATGCAATGACACTAGTGGATCCATGGTTTAGGAAAGAACACACATGCAATGACTAGTGGTGTGGTTTAGGAAAGGAACACACATGCAATGACTCTGTGGATCCATGTGGTTTAGGAAAAGAACACACATGCAATGACTCTGTGGATCCATGTGGTTTAGGAAAAGAACACACATGCAATGACTAGTGGATCCATGGTTTAGGAAAGGAACACACATGCAATGACTCTAGTGGATCCATGTGGTTTAGGAAAAGAACACACATGCAATGACTCTAGTGGATCCATGGTTTAGGAAAGAAACACACATGCAATGACTGTGGATCCATGTGGTTTAGGAAAGAACACACATGCAATGACTCTAGTGGATCCATGGTTTAGGAAAGGAACACACATGCAAATACTGACAGTGGATCCATGTGGTTTAGGAAAAGAACACATGCAATGACTCTAGTGGTGGTTTAGGAAAGGAACACACATGCAATGACTCTGTGGATCCATGTGGTTTAGGAAAAGAACACACATGCAATGACTCTAGTGGATCCATGGTTTAGGAAAAGAACACACACATGCAATGACTGTGGATCCATGTGGTTTAGGAAAGGAACACATGCAATGACTCTGGTGATCCATGTTTAGGAAAAGAACACACATGCAATGACTTTGTGGATCCATGGTTTAGAAAAGAACACATGCAATGACTGTGGATCCATGTGGTTTAGGAAAGGAACACATGCAATGACTAGTGGATCCATGTGGTTTAGGAAAGGATCAC